>CAWUFW010009551.1:0-600000 GCA_963921515.1 Calotriton arnoldi
CGGATCGCGAAGGGACCTCGCTAGGTGACTACAAAATGGCAGCCCACTGGTCACTCTCGGAGACAGTAGACCTGCAAAACCTCAGTGGATTCACTGCTTGGAGTCAGAGCTACATGGCTAACCAACCCCTGGGCATCTCTCACAGAGCCGGCACAGTGCATAGCATAGGCAGCAGAAGAACCATCATCACCTACACATGCTATTGCATGAGAAGCAATCTTTACATGCTAAAAGACAGGCAACCAATTCCCCAAAAATAGAACTTTAAGGCCTGAAAATATCAGGCAATGAGAGAGGTGATGATTTTTAGGGTCCCCCTAACCTAGGGAGGACCATGCATGTGCTGCTGGAACACGAAAGAGCATATCATGCTGAATGATTCAGTGGCAGGTCCTTCCTCCCAGGACCATCTCTCAAAGCACTGAGTTATGGGCAAAATAGCAATCCCACCGAAAGGCCCTGTAAAGCAGTATGGGGTCGAGATCAGCAGTGGGCAGTGAATATTATAGTGTCCAATATCAAAATAATTCTGCAAAGAGCGTGCAGTTCAACCTAGTCGTTAGATTAGATGTCCACTCACGAGCCAAATGCAAAAAGCACTGGAGTATTATTACATCAAGCTGCAGTTTCCACTGGTTGATTTAGATGTCCTCACGAAGTCACATGCAAAACATTGCAACGCCTCTTCATGCAGCTCGCAGTCTCAGCTCTTTGCAGAATCTATAGTATTAGCTCTCAGCTCAGAGGTTTCCAATTTGCTTTTGCATTTGAATCTGGGGAGGACACCCAGTAACGACTATAGTGGAACTGCAGCTTCAGGAAAGGGCTTAAATGCTTGCTGCATTTGACCTCAAGTGAGGACGATCTAGTGAATGACCAAAGTGGAACTGCAGCTTGATGTAACAACTTCAATGCTTTTTGCACTTGACTCGTAGAGGACACCCCACAAGTAACGATTGAGTTGAACTGCAGCTCTTGTAGAATTATTTTGATATTGGACACTATAATATCTCACTGCCCACTCTTTAATCTCGTTCCAGCAATGCTTCTGGTGCAGGCCTCTTGGTTGGGATTTCACTGTGCTTTTGCCCATTAGCAGCGCTTGGGGTGAGGCATCTAACAGGATGGGAGCACCTCTGAATTCGCCTTGAGCATGATGTGCTCTTTGTGTTCAAGGCACTGCTTTTATCTTCCCCTGGAGTTAGGGGACCCCAAAATCATCACCCTCTCTCAAAGGGTCACTTTGTGAACTGGTTATATCTTCAACAGCTTATGTCAAGTGTTGTATCAAATGCGATGCAGTTTAGTATTAGCTGATTTCATTATGCAAGACGGTTTTGCCTCTCATTACTCTGTGTATTTTCTGTAAACTGGAGTTCATTGCCCACTCCCTAGCACTAATAATCCCTAAAATTAATTTTTCCCTTATCTATTTTTAAACCAACCACATCTAATGGTTTAGCGCTCTGTCTCTTTCTTTTGCAAATTTCTCATCCATGCATTTAATCTCATCTGGGTTGGACCTGCTGTGCAAATATTTATTTCTATCCAATTCCTCTGTATTCCTTTCTGCTGTTTCTGGATGCAGAGACTCAGTTCCATCAGGAATTCTCTTTATCTCACTTCCTACATTCACTGTCAGGTTAGTAGGTGGGGCTCGTGGCCCATATGGTAGACTGACCTACCTTCTGCCCCTTCATTTTCTAGTTCTCATTCCTTCGCTTATTCTTTGTAAATTTGAGTTCATGGGAATGCTCATCTTATTTCTAGTTCTCAAAAACTGAGCATGACTGGTCCCATTGTAACGGCACAGTACACTGCTTCCATGTTCATTATTGACTCTCTTATTTTCTCAGTGAATTCTTTTTGTAGTTCTTTGCTAACTCCTGCTGCATTGTTGCTGTCACATTTTTCATTTTGTAGGAGTTTTTAACTGCTCATTTGACCTATTTATCTCATACCTCACGTTTCTGGACTTTATTCCTCCCAGTTTCCATTGGCGCTGGCGGTGCATTGGGTGTCACCACCTTGCGGAATTCTATGGATATGGGGTGGGCTTCTGTTTAAAAAAATGTCTTCCAGCAACTCATCCCTCAGTCTACTTTACATTCCATACTCCGAAGCACCCTTTCTGCCAACCTGTAGCTGCCATTTTCTCTGTGCACTTCTTTCTTGTACCTTCTTCCAGCTGTGTAAAAGCTAGGAAACAAACTCTTCTGTCAGCATTAGCATATCTCCAACGCCTCATTCCTTGTCCTCATGACTCCACTCCCCTCACAACCTTCCAGGAACAAAACCATGATTCTTTTCACCTCGTATCTTTCCTCGCTCATACATCTTTATCTTCCATTCACTCGAACGCTTCAAACTAGGCGGGGTCTAGGTCTTGGCTCTAGCTTCACTCATTTTTTCTCTCAAATTTCTCGAAATGCACCATGCTACACTAAATGAGCCATTCTCTGGAAAACGACACTCCATCATTCTGGGCATCTTTTGTCCAATTTTCTAACCAAATACAAGTATGATGTACCATTGTCAGCATCATATGCGAAGCTAGGTGTTTCAAATGGAGGAACTACCTGTCCTCTCTGGGGTCCCCACCTTTTCGTCTTTCTTAGCCAGAAGTTCTTAATTTTCGCCATCCACGGCGGTTTCTCTTCCCCTTCTGCAAGCTCAGAATGCTCTTTCACCGATCTCTATGTGCTATTCCTTTCGGACCTATCCCGAGTGGCGTCTCATGCGCCTGCGCACCAATCCGAAGCCTCTATGGATGCCACTTGGACTATTCCGACCTATTCTCAGCACGTCTCACACCAACGCACCCAATCAAGGGCGCTGTCGGTATTCTATTGCACTGGCACAATCCCAGCGCGGCTCTGGTCACACGCCAGCCTCTGCTCACTAACCCTCACTCCTTATAACAAAATTTATCGGCGAATTCTCTTTCTTCTTGACGAAATCTTATTAGGTTACAAAGAGCATAACACATTCCATTGTCTGTTTTCGCTAAGCAGAAAGGGATGGTTTACTCAACTTTGCAAGAATACCAGTTTCTGGGTTTCGATAAGTGCAGCACTTCCTCTACCTTACCCTTCCTTTCAAGCAAGGGTGTAAACCCGCTTCTCTGGGATAAAACACATGTGAGAACTACACTGCCCCTGAGAATTGCGTCAGAGTTTCACAAAGAAAAAACCGGATGCTATTTCACTCATACAGGTTTTGTGCAGAAAATGTCCCTGGCTTCACAACACAACCGTGTTATCACCAATTTGAAAACCTGTGACAATGCACTATTCCATGTGACTTCTCTTGCCACACACGTGTCCACTTCCTACTTCCCGGAAGCTTCAAAGTTCCGACTTACATATAACATAATACGACTCAACATGAAGTGTGTTAGACATGAAACAATCAATAATCAATAATCACCAAACTAATCGAGCAGTAACCATAACTCTGCTACCAAGTGAAATACTGATCCACCTCAATGCTACTTGGGTCCCGGCTCTTTCATCATTTCCGAGTCCCAAGGCACCAAGTCCAGGGCTCACTGCAGGAAACGCACAACTTTTGGTGCTTGGGCAGCGCCTCCCCTTCTCTATAAAAACAAGCAGGGCAGAGCACATCACCCTCTGACCAATCCCATCTACTTGAGCTAGCTTGTTTGTTTTATTTGTTTTACCACAACAAAAAATTACATGCACTGGAATTAAAAAGCTAGACAGAATTAGTCAGCAGCATCTCCAATCACGGTCATCCCATCTCGAGCACCATTAAAGTTATCTTTTACCCCAGCCTACAGAGACTTTTGTAAACCGAAGTGCAAGTGAAACCAGAATGAGAGTATGGAAAATACTACGATGTGGTGCTTGTCTTTAGCTTTTAAATGGATAATTAGAAACTACTGCATTAATAGGTTGACACCACATTCATAGTTAATGAATGCCCGGTTAAATACTATGCGGTTTTGATCTTTCCCTTGAATTGTATTCTTGTGATCGCTTTGACCCCCAGCGCTCCATGCGAGGGAGGCACCAGGTCTTTGGATTTCTGCAACGATGGTCAACAATGGCTTGATGTTCTGTCACAAGTATAAAAGGCTTTCCAGAGAAAAACACGCGGAAGTGTTCACAAAGCCCACACCACTGCCAAACCTCCTTTCTCAGGTTGTGAATAGAGCACGTTCAATTTGGGATAAACTTCTGCTTGCATATGCCAAGCAATATGCCTTGAGCATCTGGGTGTCCACTGTGCTGGCAAGGATCGCAGCTAACCTGAGCTGGGCCAGCATCATCAACATAACCTCTGTATGAAGTTTTGGCTCAAAGTCTGCCACATATCAGTGGCTGCTCTCGATAGCATGTCTTGATTTTCTTAAAGCTTTGCTCACATTCATGTAACACCAACAAATCGAACCTTCTTTTCGTCAACTTTTCAACGGAACACTCACTAGGGGTAAAGTCGCAGTATGCATTTCCTAGAACAGTTGCTGTGCCATGCCAAGGAATGAACATGCCATGGAGAAACATGCATGTGGGGGACTGGCAGTTGACAATGTGTACACTTTAGCTGGATCCAGGTGTCATGCTCCCATCCAGAAAAGATATGGCCAAGGAATTTAAAGTTTTGTCTTATGGAACTCAGATTTATAACATGTACGAAGTCAAAACTCTATCAGCAAGTAAATGACACACTTGTGTGAGAGCTATGTAATCGCTCCTGTGTAGCTCCAAAACCAATATGCCATCACTATAATTATGTGATGATACGCTGAAGAGCATCTTCAAAAGCTCTGTATGTCTGATGACTTACACCCAAAACGTAGTCTTGTATATTGGAACAGACCAATGTATGTAGAAAAGGTAGCCAACATGCCGCCAACCCTCCTCAAGTTCCAACTATATCCTTTGTTTCAAATCAAAGCGAGAGAAGACTCCGCACCATTCAATTGTGTGGTCATGTTGGCAACGGCGGACCTGGAACGTCGTTCTCTTTCAGCGCCGTTGTTAGCATGGCGCATACAAAGCTCAGCAGATGCGCTACAGCTCCCTTCACTGTGATTTCTGGGCACTACCACTATCTGTGAAAAGTCCTCATGGCGTTGGACCAGTAGAACGCTCAATTATGTCATGTTTGAGTAAGGATTTAGCTCTTCTCTCAACAGCTTGCGTAAATGAAATGCAATTCTATCTGTGTCTTTGAGCAGCCGAGCACGTACGTCCTCATTAACCCATTAAAAGAACGAAGGGAACTGACTATTTCATTATGAGCATTCATGTTGCCAGTACCCTGAGATATCAGTAGCCCAGTACCCATCAGCAGCTTTGCTAAAACTGAGTAAACAGGTATCTCTGACGCGTGCACCTTGAAGTACGTGAATGGGTGCTTTTGTACGCGTGCCTCTTATGTTTCCTTTTGGCTACAAATGAACCTTGACTCTTTAGCTGGTGTCATGCTGACAGCCCGTCCATGTGGCACTTTAGTCTTCATGACGTGGAGTGGGCCGGAGCAATGGAGGACAGTGCATTGTTGTGCTTCTCCTCAGGTATATTATTTAGTTGGCGCTTCCACTGTTGATAATAAAGTGTTTGGAACAACTGTTTACCCTGAGTATAATTTTAGGTCAATGTTTGAAATTGACTTTGGTGCGTTTTCTCTTATGCTGACTTTTCTTTAACTTGCATTTTTCTTCATATGTGGCCAGTCTGACATGCGCAAGGTTTTCTGAGCCTGAGCAGTGACATCGTGACAAACCATCATGCCTCTCTTTCATTGATGTTGATATCTGAAGAACTTTTTTAATGAAGATTTAGTATGGCGATCTCAAAACGTAGCCAAGTCTTTCGACACATAATCAAAGAAAGTAACTGGTCACTCTGGGTGTTGAACATGAATGACAAACATCTTAGTACAGGCCCCGACACTGGTCAGCCAACTCACTCCCCTTCGTGCTAAGCGCTCTTCGCCAGACTGAGAAAGAGCATGTGGTTTGACTCTCCACAGAGAGAAATGCGACTCCTTGAGAAACAACATCAATTCTCCATCCGGAGGTATAGGCCCAGACCCCAAAAAGGTGTAGTAGATGTTTGAGGATGCCCCAGCTCCCACGTTTGTGTCAGGTGTGCCGTGGTTTCGTGAGGCATGGTAACTTACTGAAGAATCTGTAAAGATGTCCCCACAGGCCTCCTTCGTGAACTTACCAAATCCACCAGCTCTATGAGTGTAAGGGGGAGAAGAGGGGCTTGGAACAGGCTTTCAGAAACACCAAGGAAGCTTTGTCTGCATGGGGCTGCGCTGGTATGCTTTGACCCTAAGAAGGACTCTCAGCTAGGTGGTAGATGCCCCTGGCCCCGGCTGAGCTACGGAGCAGCTCCCAGCGGCAGGCTGTGCAAAAGTGTATGAGAATGGGCCCTGGCTCAGTATTGGAGCCCGGAAGCTCATCGCTTGAGTGGAACAAAGATACTCTGGAATGGGGACTAGAGGCCATTGCAACATATTGGGGATGCCAGCACTTTTACATATACTTTGTACGGGCAAACCTTTTCACCATCTTCACAGAACATAAACCTCTAGTTCCATTGTTCAGGGGTCCCTCATCCAAACCGCCCCTGAGATCGGGAGTGGAAATGGATTCTGCATCTGCAGGAGCTCAACTTTACTTGCTGAGTATCAGCGAGGTACTCTGAACTTTCCGGTGACTTTTTGTATTGCCGATGCCATGCCCATCCCTGTGCTACCTCCAGAAGAAGCCAAGGAAGCGCGGGGATGCGGAAGAACAGGTCTGACTTGTGGTCCAACAGGGCCAAGCTCCATCCCCTTGTCCCTCTTGGATGCTGGGGAGTCACAGAGAGGAAATCGACTGCCTGCAAATCAGCACATCCAGTGAGGTGATAACGTGTGGAGATTGGCAGAAGATCCCTTCGTTGGCCCTCAGCACATCGGGCACCCGGCAAGAGCTAAGTCAACCTCTCCACTCACTGCACCATGTCCAACAAGAACTAGTCTGTCACAGAAGACGGCCGCCTCTATGCAAGGACCAGGAGAAATAGTTCTCCCGATCTGCCCGGTGGCGGCCACACATCCTCCGAGCTCATACGGAGCTAGCCAAGATGCAGTCAAATCTTAAAACGGGCTGAGGGAGCAGAGTCTGGTTTCCAGGTCTTGATCATGCGAGCAGAAGAGGTCCATGAAAGATTGCCCTGCCTGCAAGCGACTCAGCCAGCCTGAGCCTCCGGCACCAGTCTGTCACTGAGGAAGGGCCTAACGCTCCCTGGCAATGGGTCAGGTGCGGGATTTTGGAAGTCTCCGTCATGGGTCTTATGATAATCCTCTTGGAAGATTTCTCCCGAGGTATCCAGGAAAGCCAGAAATCGTGCCGACCCACCGTCAATGTGCTCGAAATCATCCCATAGGTTGGCAAAATGATGGCCACTCCTTGGACTGCTTGGGAGAAATAAGGTGCACGGATAATGGTCCACCTTTCCCAGCAGTCCTTGAGTGGGCCAAATATCTACGTTCCAGAGACCCAAACATCACCGCTTAATGCCCCGGGAAGGGCCCCAAGCCAATGAAGAAGTGCAGCACGTTTCGTAGCTCAACGTGTAACGAAAGCCATTTGCACTGCAGTGGCAGAGACCAGCGCCCAGATTCTGAAAAACTGTCACGGAATCGCATGGCGTAGCACCCAAGAGCTGCGCTGCTGTTGTGCTGTAGCAGGGGAGAGAGCAGGGGAGAGTGCCACATTCAGGCAGGGATATGGCACTCCCCCTTCCCCCAGCGCTGATTTCCAGCTGCTGTGCGCCGAGGCACACACCTGAGCGCCATAGTGCTAGAGTAATGTTGCCTGAGTCTAGTATAGCAGGCTTTGTGCCAGGAAAGGTACGCCTCTTGCTGTACAAAAAGGTCACCATGCCTAGATCACGGTTTCAGAAACTTTTCCTACTTTGTATGTGTGCTGCACAGTTGCAGCACGTATGCCCAAGAAGTCGTGAGGATCAGTGAGAATGTTAAAACATTTCTCCTTTTAGTCACCCTGCTTCTACAGCGGAGTTAATTCTTGGCACGAAACCGGCCCGCTGTTAGTAGGTAGGGTTAGCATCAAAAAGCATGGGTGGTTGCATGAGAGCGCCCACTTACCATCTGTGTAACTTCCCGCCTTGACGCACAGTAATGCAAAGCATGGCAGCTTTGTGCTGCTTATGCGTTACTTTTCATACAAAACATCTACAGCTAACAGCACCAGTTAGCGTTTGGCACAGTAATCCTCAAATAAGCTTAGTGTGAGGTTAGAGCCACCAAAGCAGCACCAAATCCCGATGCTAAACCTTTTGGGAATCTTAACTCAGGACCGTAGAAAGTGCTCATCTCCTGATTTCTCTTGTAGAAAATGAAGCAGCTACACCACACTCTGCCCACCGTCATTGCCCCAAGCAAGAGCGCTGTAATGCGGGCGGACACTGACAGATACCTATTTACCATCACTCGGTGTGGGCGGCTGACCAACCCAATCCCTGAGATCAGCTTCTGATAGCAAAAGGGCCTCGCAACAACGAATATGCTTTGTGAGCGATGTCATGCAAAGCACTGCACTTTCTGCGTTGGAGATAGAGTCCTGTCATGTTCTGCCTGCAACTTGAGTGGAAGGCTGTACTATGGACAATCACAGGCATTAACGGCACCATGGTAGCTGCCAGGAAAGGGACAGAGAGTGTCACCCGGAACATTTCTCACTTCAGAAGAGCTTTCCCGCACCTAAGTGACCATGCACATCCTCGGCGGTGATGCTATAGATATAGACTAGGGGCGAGAGTTGGCCCTAGCGGCTAGGTCGATCGTACCTCGAACCTGGGGAACTGGGCTCCGAGTCTCTGGCATTGACGCTGGGCATCCTGTGATCCTGGGCAAATCACTTAATCTCCCCGCAGCTCTTACCAAAAAAAAATGTATGTGTCCTCAAGGTAATGCAACTGGTGCTATGTAAGCTTCTGATACCCAGGGCTTTAAGTGGGACTGCTGAAAAGCTGGGTGTGCAGATTCACGTGAGCCCTTGCGCTACTTTGCACCGCCGTTGCGTCACTTCGGTGAAAGCCGCGGCGGGCGCAAGCTCCCATGCGCCACGTTGCGCCTACTGGCAACGTGACGCATCTAGGGAGATGCGCCACGCTGTAAGGCCCTGCACCACATGAAACCCGCGTCAGAGTTTCGTGGGGGCATTCGAGCGCAGGGGGCGTTCCGGCGCAGTAAAGCCTACAGGAAAAGTGCCTGAGTGAAATCTGCAAGATTCCCGAGCTCAGTCACCTCTTCACGCCGCTGCATCAAAAACCCTGCGCCTGCTTGAAGCAGGCGTAAAGGCGTGGCGCGACATGTTGGAGATAGGCCAGGCTGGAACAGTGCTGGGTGCGGTGACAGCGCGACACGACTCTACTCGCTACTGCGCCAACCTACGCGGCAGACATCGCTCATGCATCGTGCCTCATCCAGTGACGCCGGTGCGCGCCGCATTGTAAAATGCGGCTCATCCATGGCAGGCGCTGCGGGTAGTTTTTGCGTGGCAGCATCTTTCCTGGGCGCGTCCCTGCATGATTGGCAGGGATGCGCCAGAAGTTGTTAATCTGATACCCCCTGCGGCGCGTCTCTCAAGAGGGCGTGGCCAATTGAATTATGGGCGTGGCTTAAAGACACGTTAGCTAAAAATCTGTGCGTAGCATAGTGTGCCGCCCGACTTGTATTTTGCTGTTTCTGTGTTAGCATCCAGATATATGATACAACAAGTATACATACCTACAACAAGGCAGGACTATTGGCTTGTCAATGGTTGTTGAGTGCATAAGATAAATAAACAGCAACTATGGCTTGTTGTATGATATTGAAAGCTTCCACTAAAGCCCTGCTGACACCACGGCGATGTTAACTCCTGAGTTTCAAAGAGAAGGAAATCCAGAGAGAAGATGTACTCTCTTTAAAGGATTTCCCTTCTCCTACAGCGCTCACCTGCACTGGCGTCATGCCGTAATCCTCCACCTAGTGGAAGAGCAGTGTGAGCAGGCGCACATGTGCTACGATCACTGCAGTCCGGAAAAGCGGACCGCCTGTCAGGGGCACAAACAGAGCCAATAGAGATCCGTTCGAGGCTTATAAAAACTGCCGCTACTCAGACCCGGTGAGACCCGACCCACTAAAGCCCTGCTGACACCCGACTGGTCAAGTTCGCGCTATTTATAACTCTGTAGATAAAAATACAAGCCGTGGAAGTCCGCCCAGCTCTGGGGGCCCACTGCCCGGGCTGCCTCTACTACCTTGTCTACAGTGAGTCGCCATGGCCCAACCAAGCCTGGCGCCACCAGCCGTGGTGCCATCGCACCTGGGCAACACCTGGAGGAGTTCAGCTCTGAGGCCAGAGAAGCCACTCAGGAACCCACCCAGGCACGTGGCAGGGGGCAGTATCACCCGGGGGTCCAACCCTGATCTCTCTCGGAGTTATGCTGACTTTGTGGCTGGCCTGGCGGAGGCTGCGAGGTGGCCCAAGTAGTGGACAAATGCTGATGCCAAGCTGCTGTGCGGTTATGCGTCTTGTTGATAGCCATGTGTTTGTTTTCTCAATTCTATGTTAAAGGAGGATGTGTGTGGCGTCACTGGGTAAGAGCAGCACCAAGAGGGATGCCCGAGGGAGGGTAGTTTGGGTGTTCCTGGGTGTAATGCGACCACAGTTCACTGTATACAGGTATCGGTGTCCATTATTTCAGAGTGCGCCAGCAGCACATTCGGTGAGGTGGCCTAACGACCGAGGCTGACATAAACCTGGGAAACAGGTTACAGTTTGACGCTGGCTTCTCCCTGTGATCTTGAGCAAGAATGTTTCACTGCTTAAAACTAATAACAATAATAAAAATATAAAGCTACGTTTGTGTTGTAATCTGGTGCTAGATAAGCGCTCCAATGCCCTTACTACAAGATCGCTATATAAAACTGAATAAATAGGAATCTGTCACTACAGAGTGCACAAATAACTTAGGGCATATTAGCAAGATCACGTTAAGGCTATCGCCGTTTAGCGGCAGGAAACTGCCGCTAAACGCGATAGGCTTGCTAATATGCGTGTATAGAAATTCAATAGAAGCCCATATTAGATGTGCAGGACATCTAACCTGCACTTCTATTGGAATTTACAACGCATATTATCAAGCCCATTATGCTGTTTCACGGCAGTTTCCTGCTGCTAAGCGGCGATATTTTGGCGTGGGTGCTAATATGCCCTTATTTTCTGCTGTTCATCCATGCGTTTAACTACGTAATATGAACTGCGGTACGACCATAGCTTCCAACAATTGGCTGATCCTGTGATCTTTGCGTACCCTAATATTTACTGAAGTATAGCAGATCTTGTTACAGGCCTTTCAAAAGTGGGATTTGATCGCATTTTCACCCATCACACGTGCACGGTGAAACACCGTGAACGCTGTAGTCCGATGAGAATTCACTTGCAAAATTTTCATAAGACAGATGCTCAAAGACTAGAACTCCTGCATTGATAGGTAGCCGACACCTTCCATGGTTCATGGATCTCACCTTAAATATTTGCGATAGAAAAATAAATTTATCCTAATAAATCTTCTAAATAAATCTGTAGATTCATTTAAGAATGAGGACCAGAGCGCGGATGGCAGTAATGTGAAAAGGGTCCTGGCTATGCTATATTGTACAGGAGGATTGTGAGGTAAGCGGGATATCCTGTTTCACTTTGTCAGTGTCCGGCTGTCATTCAGTACCCTCGGGCAGATTTGAAGCCTAGCGCCACTTTGCTCACTTTAACATGGGAAAAGTGACGCAAAGCGACGCAAGGCTGTAAATCTGCCCCTGAGCGATTCTTCAGCTCCAGACAGAATTACTCTGACCACTGCACCTGGTGGAGGTCGGTCTCGGCATCAGCTCAACATCCTGTAATTCTGGGCAAAATCAGTTCATCTCCTGTTCCTCAAAACAGATTTGACCAAGTGTAATATAAATGGTGCTTGTGTATAGCGCTCCAGCAGGTTCGTAGAGCGCACAAGTTATGCAAACAAGTACTGGCAAAGCCAGTGAGTTTGGCTTTGGAGGCTGTCTGTGTTTATCTTTTTAAAGGTTTTTATTGCGAGATATGCCACAAATATTAAAAGAAGCTAAAAGAATTCTTGCTTGCCTGTAAAGTAAAAGCCATTTAGCTACAGATTAGAAACTGGTAATTTAAAAACATTGCATGCAATTTAATGGAACAGAATAGGTGCAGGCAAGCATACATAGGAATAGGTCTACAAGACCTGTGGGTTGTGGGACACTATTTATTAGGAAGTGGTGCAGTGCAGTGCGGCGAGCACTGCTGCACTGTGCACTGCGTCACTGGGAAGAGCAGGGCGCTTATTTCAGGCTACAGCACATTCCTGGCTTTCCCCCAGGACACAGCGCACAATGGGCTGCCTGGCGCAGTATGAGGCACCATGAACCGTGGTGCCAGAGTGCTCATGTGATGTAGGTAGAGTGTTTTTGTGCAGAAGGGCTACCTTCCTGCACAAAGGATAACTGAGGCGGATTTCCTCTTCTCTGTGAGACTGCACATAGAAAGAGGAATAAACATATTTCTCCTCGTTATGCCTCCTGGGAGGCGTACCTTTGGCGCATTTCCAGGTCTGCAGAGGTCTGGTAAATCTGGGAATACATAAAAACCATGGGGCATATCAGCAAGGGCTTTATCTCCCGTTTTCTGGCTTTAAAAGCCAGAAAGCGGGAGATAAGCGACGCCTATGAACAAGAGGGTGCTAACATGCACATTCGCATGTTAGCACCCTTTTCCCAACGCCTCCCTTTGCATCTCCAATGAGATGCAAAGTGGCGTTACTAGCGCATACCCGGATGGACTACGTTCAAATATCGCTGATGTTCACATCGCGATATTTACAAGACATCCCATGATTTAGCAGAGAGTTAGATTTTAGCAAAAGCGTCCGTTTCGACAAGATCGCGTCTGCTAAAATCCTGACTTAACCATCCCTAACATAGAGGTGGATTCTGCCACACGACCACAGAATTCGTATCAGCGAGTATCGCCGTTTTGCGGGAACATCGCTGGAAACCAGCGATATTCTATGCAAAGCGGCGATTCCCGCTATCGCAAGAATCTTTATCGCCTTGGAGAATACGGCGTTATACACGCGATATGGCCGCGATCAAAACACTGACTAGCCGGATTAGAAAATGGCGCTAGCACGCTGCGATAGTTATCATGAGCGTTGCTATGCCCCATGAGAGTGCAGTATGGGACACCATGCGAACTCCCATGGAATCACCTACCCAGGGCAGAGTAACGCTAATGCAGCAATTTGGCTGCACTTACGATGCTCCATATTTTGGAGCCACTCAAAACACCACGCAAGAGTGGCGCAGCGTGGCTTGTAATATAGACTAAAGGTTTGCCACTTCTGCACCACATTTTGTGGTGCAGCCACGCATGCCGGTCATAAATTATGGCCCTCACTGCACATAAACGAGGAAAATATGACTCACATTATGCTTGGAATTACTATAGGCTGATGGCATAATATAAGGATACAGGGACAATTAAACAATATATAGAGGATGGGGGCCGACGTGGTGCCTACTAAGATCCCAAGGATATATTAAAAGGTCTGAAGATGCCAGTATTATATTCGTGGTGCTAAGTTTTGTCGGGGTTACGTCATGAGAGCGCCATCGCACAGCCAAAATTGAGACAGAGAACTTTGTTATGAATGGGACATTTGTGAGTAATGTGGTGGACCTTTTTCAGAGAATGTAGAATTATACTGATGAGTGAGTCCCTGCTGGGCAAGGTTTCATTCGTGAATGTATGTGTGTTTCTTGGGTGATTGAATTTTATCTATCTTTTAGTGGAGCAGACAACTATTGTTTTGTAAGAAACTTGGTAGAAAAGAAGTGTGGAGGAGAGTGCCAGGGAGGGGTGAGCTACTGCAGGGAGAGTGGAAGCCATGGAGTGCAGTGCTGGGATAGGTCTGTTGGCAGTAGCATGCGCTGGGATTGCTTTTAAACCGTTTTCTTAGATACTGGACTGCATGCTGGTGATCGTATTCAGCCGTGGAGCAGTAAAAAAATCCTGGAATTTGATTAGAGTTGAGATTGTTGGGAAATAAGAGGTTCAAAATAGAAATGTTTTAAAGCATTAAGAGATATGATGCGAGGAGATGTAGGGGCAAGCCCACTAGAGTTGGCGAGAAGCAGCACCACAGGAGGATACGCCAGCACATTATATGGTGACAAAAGCAGAGCTACATACTATTGTTTGGCTTTCAAAAATATGTGCCAAGATCATGGATAAAGTAGGTGCATTTATGTTTCCCCACTATCTGGTGCCCTTTCTCAATTTGAGAATAGTTGACCACTTGAGAGGGAATATTATTTGCAATGAAACCATTACCTCAGACCCACACACGATGTGAAGCATTTAATGCATGGGAATGTGATTCACATGTACAAAACAAAGAGATAAACAACAAGAGAGAGGATGACAAAGGTGATGTGTGCATATGCAGAGGCGAGGATGGGATGTGATCAGCTACAGAAGAGATGGAGAGTAGATATGATTGAGGGAGCAAGATTGTACCCCGCACAACGATGCAGGCGAAATGGAGGATGGGAAAAGGAGAAGAGAACAGAGAAAGTGAGGGAGATGCAGGCCCCGGCGATAGTAATGCAAGTGATAGTCTTCTGCTTGTGGCTTGCTGGCTGAGCGTCCACCTCCCATATAATCAGGCGCCAATGGAAAGTGGAGGAAACGTGAACATTACTGGACACTTCTGGACGGTGCTTCGGCACTAGTTGCTCTTAGTCCGAGTGGTTGTAGGGAGTTATATACGACTGGGGAACACAAACTGCAACCCCCGAGAAACAAGAAGAACACTATTTTGACTTCTCAGGTGAGAGACAGCATTTGAGAAGCCGCAGCTCCCACAATTGTGTCAAGGTGTCTATAGGTTTGTAAGCATGGTAATTTACTGAAGAATCTATAAGATGTCACAGGCCTCCTTCGTGAACTTACCAAATCCTACTAGCACATGGAGGTTTGGGGAAGAGCACGAACAGGCTTTCCAGAAACATCAGAAGAAGCTTTTGTCTGCTGACACAACACTGGTATACTTTTGACCCTAAGAAGGACTCTCTGTCTAGTGGTAGATGCTAGCCCCACAGAGCCTCGGAGCAGTTCTTGCATCAGTGTCAAAAGTGCAAAAAGAATGGGCCCTGGTCGGAAGTATTGAGGCCAAAACACCTAACGCCTGGATGGAACAAAGATGCTCTCAAACAGAGCAGGAGACCATCGCATCATGTTGGGGCTGGCTTGCACTTTACATATATACTTGTGGAAGGGTGTAGGAAAGTGAGATCTGCTTCACATGGGTACCCCCACTTTTTGCTGATGCTTCACTGTTTTTCGACCTTAGTCTGGCTGGGGCCCTGCTAATCAGAACCCCAGCCTAGCTGCTTCCCTCTCTAAAATGGTTTCCATGTGCCTTAGGCACATCTCTGATTGGAATCTGGAGTGCCCTTATAAGTCCCTAGTATATGGTATACTATGTACCCAGGGCATAGGTACCTCAGAGGCCTGCCAGGGGCTGAAGCATGTATTGTGCCACCCCTGGAAGGCCAGCCAAAAGGACACCACAGGTCTGCTACTGCAGCCTGGGTAAGGTGGTGCATGCACTCTCTTACTGTGATATAGGCTACCTATATCACTACATACATACACACATATAAACCTATAAGTCACTCCTATGGCAGGCCTTATCAATCCTGAAGGCAGAGTGCGTGGTTCCTATGTGAGAGGGTGCCCCTGCATGAGCTGGGCCCCTCTGCAGCGTTCGGAGACCCTTCTCTGATGCTGTTTGTAGTGCAGCCCGACCATATACTCTTAAGCGCATTATAACCTCGCGTTAAATGCTAACTTTGGGATGGCTGCACGGAAACATGTCGTGTTTGGTGTCAAACATCTTGGAATACTACCCCCCACCAGTTCTGGCGGCGGGGGTAGCATTCCACCCTTCTAGAGGGAGAGACATGTACACACCGGCCTGCCCGGTAACTTCTTTCCAAGCCCTGGCATCACAAAATGGATGCCGCTGCCACAGACACGAGTCTGGCCTCCTGCTGCTGACCGAAACTCCGGCAGGGGAGGCCTGGACAATAGGTTTCTGTCCCAGGGAGGTGTAACCACCTCCCCAGACAGGATAGTGTGTATTGGGGCTGGGCGGGAGCACTCTCTGGTGCTTTGAAGTCCTGCACTGGGGGCACATTTGGTGTCCCTGTGCATACCCCAGTTCAAACCGGCTCAGGGGCTTCCAGCCCCTGCTCTGGCGCGAAACTGGACAAAGGGAAAGGGGTGTAACCACCCTCTGCCCTGACCCTCCCATAGGTGGGTCCACAGAGTATGTCCAACCCCCTACCTTAGTATAAGTATGGGACCCCAGTCCTTAGGACTTTAGATTAACCTGGACCGAAACTCTGACACAGAATCCTGGACCTTCGACGCTCTACTTCAAGATTAGAGGACTGAAGAATCTCCCTTGGGGTCAAGGAGTGACTCCCCTGCTTGGCAGGCACCAAAGAAGCAATTGTCCGGTCTGCATCGCTGAAGCTCCCGCCGGACGCCGAAGTCTTTGCATCACCAGAGGTGGATTTCCAGACTTCCCCGAGGCTGCCCTGAGTCCCCAGCAAAGCTGAGGCCCGTAGCTGTCGTGGGTAACGTGGAACCGTGACCCCTGGACACCGATCGCATTTGCAAGTGCATCCTCTTCTGGGTCTCCCACGAAGTCGTGCTTTGGGCTCCGAGTAGCCCCAGCCTCCAGCACCAACTGCACCGAAGATCACTGGCCTCCACTCCACGAGTGTCCTGTGAGCCAGCTCCACGTGCGTCGACTCGAGGCTCCTTTGCGGTCGCTAGTCCGTTGGCTAGTAGACCCTCCCGAAGGCCAATCTTCTTTTGCTTGGGCTCCCTGGTTGCTCCAGGCGTGCCCTGACTTACCCTTGCTGGGTGAGTCCCACAGACCTTGCTGGTCTGCAACATCGTCCTTCTTCCATTTCCACGAGACTTGCCGTTGCCAAGGCTTGTTGGGTCCAATCCGGTCGCCGATACCCCTGCAATCGACAGACGTCATGGGACAGCTCGAATCCAGCTCCTGGTCATCGTCGACGCCTCCTGGACCTCGTGGCTGAAGAGTCAAGACGACCGTCAACCTACCTGAAGCACTCGACATCGGTGGGCATCTGCTCATCGCCTTCCTGGTCACTGGCTAGTGACCCAGACTCTGTCCCCTCTGCTTTCAGGTTCTTCAGATCTTCGATCCACCTTTGGATCCACCCGAACACTTTCGACTTGGCCGCCAGCAGCACTTTGCAGCAGATCGCCATTGAAAGCGACGACGAAACCCGACCCCGAAAGACACCTATGCACCCGGCTCCCCTGGGTGAGGTAACTCGAGTACTCCGGTGCTCCCGTGGGTATTGACACTAGAACAGCCTAGTTCTCAAAGGGTTTGCTCCAAGTCCTCCTCTAAGTGTCCCTTTTCTTTTAAATTCAAACCGCGACTTTCCCCATAGAAGTTAACGGCGATTCGCGGCTGTGTTCATACACTGCACGCGTCCCCCGTGGGTCCCCTGTGTCACTACCTTGGGTGGTTCCTTGTGGTCCAAGCACTTCTACAGGCTCTAGGCCCTGTGTCTAGCTCAGTCGTGGTTCTTATACCACTTTATTGGTATATGGTTTGGTACGCCCCTAGGGCTCAAACGTGTATTTGTGCTATTACTGTAGATAACTAACTTATAACTTATGTATTTCGAACTCTAGCCTCATAAAGAGACTAGAGGGGTGTGTTTAGCAATAAATACATATATTTTGAATATATACCTGGTGTGGTCCTCTTTCATTTGGTCACTCAAGAGATTATAGACTGGTAAAACAAGCTGCTTTACATTCCTTCAAGACTTAGCCTGAAGGCTGCTCTCCATAGCTACCACTAGGATAGCTTTCAATAAAGGTTGTCTTTAACCTATCTCCAATAAGGGGTTGTTTGGACTGGTGCAAGGTGCCCACTATAATTAGTGGACAGCATATGCCAGGCCAACTTCTCACATTGGTGTGCAGCGTGTGGGATTCCAGCTTGCTATTGTTTTACCAGATAATCTCAATTGAATTGATCAACTGAAAACCACTAAGGGTACCTAAGGTACATATAAATCAAGCTTAGTAATACAGTAAGTTCTACTGAACTTAGAGTTGTGTGTTAAGGGATAGCACACCCTTTCTACAACTCAAGAGAGTTTAGTAGGCCACACTAGAGTAGGTAGTGCATACACCACACCTCACTAGTAATGTCTTCAAAGCCAGGACCCAGTGAGTCCTTGCCAGAAGCCAGTGGGCTTCTTCCCTCCAAGTATGATAAACTCCCATTCTTGGAATTGAGAGCATTATGCAATACTAGGAAGTTGAAGGCAGGCAAAAGTGCCAGCACCCAACACCTCAGGGAGGTGTTACTAGCTGATGATCTCAGCAGGCCCCTAGGGTCTGAAGGGGTAGGCAGAGAGGGTGGGGCAGAAGATGAGGAAGGGGTCAGGGGTGAAGAAACCCAGGCCCCCCTCTGAAACTGGCCAGGAAGGTGAAAATGACCTTGTCCTGGAAAACCCAATTCCTCCTGTGGAGGAGGAGGAGGAGGATCAGAATGACCTCCCCTTTGTCCCCCCAGGAAGAATAATGAGTGTGCCCAGAAGGTCTAGATCTCCTTCTCAGGAGTCTAACCACTCTGACACCTCAATAGGGACCTCTGTCTCCTCTCATAGGAGGGAATCCTCTCATGAAAGGAGAAAGAGATTGCTTCAGTATGAACAAGCCCAGCTTGAGCTCAGAAAACAGCAATTGGCTATAGACAGGGAGTCCCTAGATCTCTATAGAGAGAGACAAAAGATGGGACTAGAGTCCCATGGTGGCAGCAATTTCCCCAAAGATAGGGAAAGGTCTTATGACCATAGAAACCTGAGCAAGATTGTCCCTCCCTACCAGAGTGGGGATGACATCCACAAATGGATAACTGCTCTAGAGAGGGCCTGTAAAGTACAGAGGGTCCCTCAGGAGCAGTGGGCAGCAATCTTGTGGCTCTCCTTTGCAGACAAAGGTAGAGATAAGCTCCTCACTGTTAGAGAGGAGGATGCTGATAATTACAAAGTCTTGAAGAGTGCTCTAATTGATGGGTTTGGCCTAACCACTGAACAATACAGGTTAAAGTTCAGGGATACCCAAAAGGCACAGACTCAAGACTGGGTGGACTTTGTTGATTGTTCTGCCAAGGCTCTGGAAGGTTGGTTATTGGGCAGTAAGGTATGTGACTTCACAGGATTGTACAATCTTATCATGAGGGAGCAGATCCTTAACAATTGTCAAAATCAGCTGTTGCATCAGCACCTGGTGGACTCTGATCTGACCTCTCCCCAAGAATTGGGAAAGAAGGCAGACAAATGGGTCAGAACCAGGGTGAGGCAGAAGGTACAGAACCAAGGTGGTGACCCTAAGAAGCAAGATTCGAAAAACTCTGATAAGGGTGGGGAGAAGGGTAAAGACCAAAAGTCTTCACAAGGCCCCCAAAAATCTTCTTCAGGTGGGGATTCACAGTCTAACAAGGGAAGAGGCCAAAAGAAACCATGGTGCAAGGTCTGTAAGCAAAAGACCCACTGGACCAGTGATTGCACCAAGTCCAAAGACTCTACTCCAGCCCCCACCAATGCCCCTAAGGCACCTGCTCCCCCTAGTGCAGTTACAGTTGGTGGTGGGACTACACAAGCCAAGGGTTTAGTAGGGTTGACCCTGGGTAAGGAGATGAGCTCTGACCTAGTCAGAGAACTCACTCAGGCTGTCCTAGTCTGTGATGGAGGCATGGATGTGACCTCCTCTGTGAGTCCCAGTAATCTGGGCAAGTACAGGCAACAGCCCTTAATCAATGGAAAAGAGGCTTTGGCATTTAGGGACACAGGGGCAAGTGTCACCATGGTGACACAAGACCTTGTGAATCCTGGGCAGATTATACTTGGTGAAATGTACCAAGTGACCAATGCTAGCAACGTCAGAACAGACCATACTCTGGCAGTTGTTAACTTCTCCTGGGGAGGGGTAACTGGCCTTAAGAAGGTTGTGGTAAGTGCAGACCTACCCGTTGAATGCTTGCTTGGCAATGACTTAGAAACTTCAGCTTGGGCAGAAGTGGAGCTCAGGACCCATGCAGAAATGCTGGGCATCCCTGCAGATGTGTTTGCTGTGACCAGGTCACAAGCCAAAATGTCTAACACTGAACAGGCCTTGGATTCTGGAATAATGGACCAAGTGCCCTCCAAGAAGAGGAGTAGTAGGGTAAAGGCAGTGCCTTCCCCTTGGCTCAGAAGGAAGATCAGTCTCTTGAGGGGGATGATCTCAGTCCTGAGGAAGGAACTGTCCCAGAGGAGCTTGAACCTGACCAGGTTGAGTTCTTGGGGACAGGGGGCCCTTCCAGGGCAGATCTGAGCCAGGAGCAGCAGAGCTGCCCCTCTCTTGAACCCCTCAGACAGCAAGCTGCTGCTGAGGCTGCTGGGAAAGCTAGTGGTCCCCATACTGTGTATTGGGATGATGGACTCTTGTACTCAGAGTGTAGAGACCCCAAGCCTGGTGCCACCAGGAGGTTGGTTATACCTCTGAAGTTCAGGGGCTTCCTATTGACCCTAGCCCATGACATTCCCTTAGCAGGTCACCTGGGCCAGAACAAGACTTGGGACAGAATTGTCCCTCACTTTCACTGGCCCCACATGTCTGAAGACACCAAGGAGTTTTGTCGCTCCTGTGTAACCTGCCAGGCCAGTGGCAAGGCAGGTGGCACTACAAAGGCCCCCTGATACCACTACCTGTGGTGGGGGTTCCCTTTGAAAGGGTGGGGATTGACATTGTTGGTCCCATGGATCCCCAAACAGCATCTGGGCACAGGTTTATCCTGGTGGTAGTGGATCATGCCACCAGGTACCCAGAGGCTATTCCCCTTAGGACCACTACAGCACCTGTGGTGGCAAGAGCCCTCCTGGGAATTTTCTCAAGAGTGGGCTTCCCTAAGGAGGTTGTATCAGACAGGGGTGCTAACTTTATGTCTGGATACTTAAAAGCAATGTGGAAGGAGTGTGGAGTGACTTACAAGTTCACCACACCCTATCACCCACAATGCAATGGTTTAGTTGAGAGATTCAACAAAACCTTGAAGGGCATGATTAAAGGGCTCCCAGAAAAGCTTAGGCGAAGATGGGACATACTCTTGCCCTGCCTTTTATTTGCATACAGGGAGGTGCCTCAAAAGGGGTTGGCTACAGCCCTTTTGAACTTTTGTTTGGTCACCCTGTCAGGGGTCCATTGTGCTTGGTGAAGGAAGGATGGGAGTTACCTCTCAAGCCCCCAAAGCAAGACATAGTGGACTATGTACTTGGTCTCCGCTCCCGGATGGCTGAGTACATGAAAAAGGCAACTAAAAACCTTGAGGCTAGCCAGGAACTGCAAAAAGCCTGGCATGACCAAAAGGCTGTACTGACTGTTTACCAGCCAGGACAGAAGGTGTGGGTGTTGGAGCCAGTGGCCCCAGCAGCTCTCCAAGACAAATGGAGTGGACCCCATACCATTGTTGAACAGAAGGGTGAGGTTACCTATTTGGTGGACCTAGGAACACCCAGGAGTCCCCACAGGGTTCTCCATGTCAACAGGTTAAAACCATATGTGGACAGGGCAGACATGGGCTTGCTCATGGCTACTGATGAGGGACAGGAGGAAGAGAGTGACCCACTCCCTGACCTGCTCTCACAGAACCCTGATGATGGGTCAGTGGATGGTGTAGCCTTGGCAGGCAGCCTCACTACCCAGCAGCAGACTGATTGCAGACAGGTGCTCAATCAGTTCAGACACATATTCTCACTGACACCCAGTCAGACTACCTGGTGCACTCATGAAGTGGACACTGGGGACAGTCTGCCTATTAAAAATAAGATTTATAGGCAACCTGACCATGTCAGGGACTGTATCAGGACAGAAGTCCAGAAGATGTTGGATTTGGGAGTTATTGAACCCTCAGATAGCCCTTGGGCTAGTCCAGTGGTCCTTGTGCCAAAACCTCACACCAATGGTGGGAAAAGAGAGATGAGGTTTTGTGTGGACTACAGGGGTCTCAATGCAGTCACTAGGACTGATGCCCATCCAATACCTAGGGCAGATGAGCTAATAGACACTTTGGCCTCAGCCAAGTATCTAAGCACATTTGACCTGACAGCTGGCTACTGGCAGATCAGACTAGCTGATGATGCAAAGCCAAAGACAGCATTCTCAACCCCTAGTGGGCATTATCAATTTGTGGTGATGCCCTTTGGTCTGAAGAATGCACCTGCCACTTTTCAGAGGTTGGTGAATACAGTCCTTACAGGTCTGGAAGCCTATAGTGCAGCATATCTAGATGATATTGCTGTCTTTAGCTCCACCTGGGAGGATCACCTGGTCCACCTCAGAAATGTTTTGCAGGCCCTGCAGAAAGCAGGCCTGACTATCAAGGCCACCAAGTGCCAGATAGGGCAGAGTCAGGTTGTGTACCTGGGCCACCTTGTGGGTGGAGGCCAGGTTCAACCACTGCAGAGCAAGATCCAGACCATCATGGACTGGACTGCTCCAACTACCCAGACTCAGGTGAGAGCCTTTTTAGGCCTGACTGGGTACTATAGGAGATTTGTCAAGGGGTATGGATCAATAGTGACACCCCTGAATGACTTAACTTCCAAGAAAATGCCCAAAAAGGTTCAGTGGACAGTTAGCTGTCAAAAGGCATTTGATGACCTAAAGCAGGCCATGTGCACTGCTCCCATTCTACAGAGTCCTGATTACTCCAAGAAGTTCATTGTCCAAACAGATGCATCTGAATTGGGGGTAGGGGCTGTACTGTCACAATTGAATGATGAAGGTCAGGATCAGCCAGTAGCTTTTATTAGCAGAAGGCTGACCCCTAGAGAGAAACGTTGGTCAGCCATTGAGAGGGAGGCCTTTGCTGTGGTCTGGGCTCTGAAGAAGTTGAGGCCATACTTGTTTGGTACTCACTTCCTTGTTCAAACAGACCATAAGCCCCTCTTATGGCTAAAACAAATGAAGGGTGAAAACCCCAAACTGCTTAGGTGGTCCATTTCCCTACAGGGGATGGACTTCACAGTGGAACATAGACCTGGGAGTAACCATGCCAATGCAGATGGACTCTCTAGGTACTTCCACTTAGAACATGAAGACTTAACTGGGCAAGGTTAGTTTAATGTCCCTACGTTTGGGGGGGTTGTGTAGGAGAGTAGGATCTGCTTCACATGGGTACCCCCACTTTTTGCTGATGCTTCACTGTTTTTCGACCTTAGTCTGGCTGGGGCCCTGCTAATCAGAACCCCAGCCTAGCTGCTTCCTCTCTAAAATGGTTTCCATGTGCCTTAGGCACATCTCTGATTGGAATCTGGAGTGCCCTTATAAGTCCCTAGTATATGGTATACTATGTACCCAGGGCATAGGTACCTCAGAGGCCTGCCAGGGGCTGAAGCATGTATTGTGCCACCCCTGGAAGGCCAGCCAAAAGGACACCACAGGTCTGCTACTGCAGCCTGGGTAAGGTGGTGCATGCACCTCTTACTGTGATATAGGCTACCTATATCACTACATACATACACACATATAAACCTATAAGTCACTCCTATGGCAGGCCTTATCAATCCTGAAGGCAGAGTGCGTGGTTCCTATGTGAGAGGGTGCCCCTGCATGAGCTGGGCCCCTCTGCACCGTTCGGAGACCCTTCTCTGATGCTGTTTGTAGTGCAGCCCGACCATATACTCTTAAGCGCATTATAACCTCGCGTTAAATGCTAACTTTGGGATGGCTGCACGGAAACATGTCGTGTTTGGTGTCAAACATCTTGGAATACTACCCCCCCACCAGTTCTGGCGGCGGGGGTAGCATTCCACCCTTCTAGAGGGAGAGACATGTACACACCGGCCTGCCCGGTAACTTCTTTCCAAGCCCTGGCATCACAAAATGGATGCCGCTGCCACAGACACGAGTCTGGCCTCCTGCTGCTGACCGAAACTCCGGCAGGGGAGGCCGGGACAATAGGTTTCCTGTCCCAGGGAGGTGTAACCACCTCCCCAGACAGGATAGTGTGTATTGGGGCTGGGCGGGAGCACTCTCTGGTGCTTTGAAGTCCTGCACTGGGGGCACATTTGGTGTCCCTGTGCATACCCCAGTTCAAACCGGCTCAGGGGCTTCCAGCCCCTGCTCTGGCGTGAAACTGGACAAAGGGAAAGGGGTGTAACCACCCCTCTGCCCTGACCCTCCCATAGGTGGGTCCACAGAGTATGTCCAACCCCCTACCTTAGTATAAGTATGGGACCCCAGTCCTTAGGACTTTAGATTAACCTGGATGAAACTCTGACACAGAATCCTGGACCTTCGACGCTCTACTTCAAGATTAGAGGACTGAAGAATCTCCCTTGGGGTCAAGGAGTGACTCCCCTGCTTGGCAGGCACCAAAGAAGCAATTGTCCGGTCTGCATCGCTGAAGCTCCCGCCGGACGCCGAAGTCTTTGCATCACCAGAGGTGGATTTCCAGACTTCCCCGAGGCTGCCCTGAGTCCCCAGCAAAGCTGAGGCCCGTAGCTGTCGTGGGTAACGTGGAACCGTGACCCCTGGACACCAATCGCATTTGCAAGTGCATCCTCTTCTGGGTCTCCCACGAAGTCGTGCTTTGGGCTCCTAGTAGCCCCAGCCTCCAGCACCAACTGCACCGAAGATCACTGGCCTCCACTCCACGAGTATCCTGTGAGCCAGCTCCACGTGCATCGACTCGAGGCTCCTTTGCGGTGGCTAGTCCGTTGGCTAGTAGGCCCTCCTGAAGGCCAATCTTCTTCTGCTTGGGCTCCCTGGTTGCTCCAGGTGTGTCCTGACTTACCCTTGCTGGGTGAGTCCCACAGACCTTGCTGGTCTGCAACATCGTCCTTCTTCCATTTCCACGAGACTTGCCGTTGCCAAGGCTTGTTGGGTCTAATCCGGTCGCCGACACCCCTGCAATCGACAGACGTCGTGGGACAGCTCGAATCCAGCTCCTGGTCATCGTCGACGCCTCCTGGACCTCGTGGCTGAAGAGTCAAGACGACCGTCAACCTACCTGAAGCACTCGACATCGGTGGGCATCTGCTCATCGCCTTCCTGGTCACTGGCTAGTGACCCAGACTCTGTCCCCTCTGCTTTCAGGTTCTTCAGATCTTCGATCCACCTTTGGATCCACCCGAACACTTTCGACTTGGCCGCCAGCAGCACTTTGCAGCAGATCGCCATTGAAAGCGACGACGAAACCCGACCCCGAAAGACACCTATGCACCCGGCTCCCTGGGTGAGGTAACTCGAGTACTCCGGTGCTCCCGTGGGTATTGACACTAGAACAGCCTAGTTCTCAAAGGGTTTGCTCCAAGTCCTCCTCTAAGTGTCCCTTTTCTTTTAAATTCAAACCGCGACTTTCCCCATAGAAGTTAACGGCGATTCGCGGCTGTGTTCATACACTGCACGCGTCCCCCGTGGGTCCCCTGTGTCACTACCTTGGGTGGTTCCTTGTGGTCCAAGCACTTCTACAGGCTCTAGGCCCTGTGTCTAGCTCAGTCGTGGTTCTTATACCACTTTATTGGTATATGGTTTGGTACGCCCCTAGGGCTCAAACGTGTATTTGTGCTATTACTGTAGATAACTAACTTATAACTTATGTACTTCGAACTCTAGCCTCATAAAGAGACTAGAGGGGTGTGTTTAGCAATAAATACATATATTTTGAAT
Source organism: Calotriton arnoldi (assembly GCA_963921515.1). Lineage (NCBI taxonomy): Eukaryota > Metazoa > Chordata > Amphibia > Caudata > Salamandridae > Calotriton > Calotriton arnoldi. The sequence goes on from CAWUFW010009551.1 coordinate 25,895, forward strand.
ATATACCTGGTGTGGTCCTCTTTCATTTGGTCACTCAAGAGATTATAGACTGGTAAAACAAGCTGCTTTACATTCCTTCAAGACTTAGCCTGAAGGCTGCTCTCCATAGCTACCACTAGGATAGCTTTCAATAAAGGTTGTCTTTAACCTATCTCCAATAAGGGGTTGTTTGGACTGGTGCAAGGTGCCCACTATAATTAGTGGACAGCATATGCCAGGCCAACTTCTCACACTCAGGAGCTCCAACACCCTACTACTCATCCCTATGAAAACGCGCAAACAAAAAAACGCTGCACGGTCCTTTGCCGGAAACGCGCCCAAAATCTGGAACTCCATCCCAGCGGATATCAGGACTATCCCTTCCTTCATATAATTCAAAAAACACCTTAAAGACCTCTTCCTCAACCGTTCCCTCCCGAACCGACCCCTCCCGAACCGACAGCCACAGCCGAAGCGCACAAGCCTGCACTCTGCAGCACCCTGACACTGTCTACCTAAGACCTACCTCCTCCACGCGCCCCGACCCTTGCCTCGTTCCCTCCTCCCTGAAAGAGGTTCAGCCCAAGACAACGTGCACTCAACGAGGTTATCTCAGGACTTCCTTACCTTAATGTGACACAGCATGCTGGGACTTCCGAACCAATATGTATACTAAGGCTTTATTGTGTGACCCTTGCATTAAAAATGTTGTAAAGCGCTCCGATACCCTCGGGTCTGGCCAGCGCTATATAAAACTCCTTAATAAATACTAAAATAAATAAAAAACTTCGACCGTCTGGACACGCTGGACTTCGCTGGACCTCCCTTGGGCTCGACTTCATCTTCCCTTGCTGTCCCCAGTCTCACCACTGTCCGTGATCCATACAGGCTCCGTGTAGGACCCTGTGGACCTCCAAGACAACAGAAGAATATCCCTTGGAGTGAAGGAGTCACTCCCCTGCAAACGCAGGCACCATAATGCATCTGACCGGTTTGCTGATCCTGAGCTCCTGCGGACTCTGAAGGGTCCAGAAACACAGGAGGTGGGTTTCTGAAGGTCTCCGAGGTTGAGCTGCCCTCTCACTGAGTTTGAGGCGGACATCCCTCGTGGTGACCGTATACCCATACCCCTGTGCACCGTGTTTATTTGCAGCTGCACATACTTGTTGTCATACAACAATTCCGTGCATTGGGCCATTTGTAGCCCTAATCCAAGCGCATCTTTCCTGAGAAGGACTCTGGCATCCTTGCACTCTGTGCCCTGCTAACTGGTATCCTGTGAAACCGCCTGAGGTCCCCTTGCGACTCCTGTGCCTTCGGCCTGTAGGTCCACTTGAGGGTCAACTTTGCTTTACTTGGGCTCCCCTGGTTGCTCTAGGCCTGCCCTGACTCCCCTTGCTGTGGTGAGTCTCTTGGTCCTTGCTGGGCCAGATCGACACTGAACTTGCCCATCCACGCTGTTGCCGTTGCAAAGGCTTGATTGGTGCTCCAGCCGGACACCGACCCCTCAGCACTCGACATCCTTCATGGGACAGCCGCCTCCGGCTCCTGGTTGTCCTAGACATCACCGGGTCCTCGTAGCTAAAGAGTCAATCTCACCGTCAACACACCTGAAGCACCCGACATCGTTGGGCATTCGTCTACCGAGCCCCTGGTCACTCCAAAGTGACCCAGACTCTGTCCCCTCTGCTTTCAGGTCTTTTTATCTAGAATCCACGTTTGGATTCCACCGGACACTTTTTGTTCTTCCCGCAGCAGCATTTCTTTGTCGACATCCATAGAAAACGACGAGGGTTTCCAACGCCACTTCGCACCTATGCACCCGGCTCCTCTGGGATAGGTAACTCTGGTACAAAGGTATCCACGGGTGGGGTGGCCCTCCAAACCCTTAAGTTCCAAGGGCTGTCTTCGTAATCTGCTGGGAAGGGTCCTTAATCTGTGATTTTCCAACCGCGACTTTCCCATTGAGTTGTACGGAGCACGCGGTCGTGTTCCCACACTGCACCCGTCCTCCGTGGGGTCCCTATTCACTCACCTTGGGTGGTTCCTTGGGGTCCCAGCAATTCTACACCTTCTAGATTAGGTCTAGTCCCGAGTCGTGGTTCTTATACCACTTACTTAGTATATGGTTTGGTCTCCCCGGGAGCCCACTGTGTATTGTGCTACTTACGTTTGATTCTTTGCAACTGTATTATTTGATTTGTGTTCTATCCTCGTGTAGAGGATACTAGAGAGTGTTATATATAATAAATACATATTTTTATAACTACTGTGTGGTTTCCCTTTCATTTAACCAATACTATAAGGTTGCATTCTGGTAAACCAAGGTGCTTAACATTCCTTCAAGACTTAGCCTGAAGGCTGCTCTCCATAGCTACCACTAGGATAGCTTTCAAAAGGTTATCTTTGACCTAATCACCATAAGGGTTGTTTGGACTGGTGCAAGGTACCCAATCTTTGTATTGATTAACTGAAAAACCACTACCATCTAGGCACATATAATACTAGCTTAAGATAGTAAGTTCTACAGAACTTGGGGTTGGGTAAGTCAAGGGACTAGCCCACCCTTTCTCCAACCTAAGAGAGTTTAGTTCCCACTAGGTTAGGTAAGTGCCTACACTACACCTCCCTTAGTATGTCTTCTACTGAGAATGCCACTGGTGGCATCATGCCTACTAAATATGATAGCTTTACATTCACTGAATTAAAAGCTATGTGTGTATCTAGGAAGCTGAAGACAGGGAGAAATGCCAACACTCAACGTCTAATAGATGCTTTACTGCTAGATTACAGTAGGAAGACTCCTGGGTCAGATGAGCAGGATAGAGTGGGTGGTACAGGGGAAGAAGATAGGTCAGGAGGGGACACCTTCTATGACCTAGATTCCAACCCTGGACAGGAGGATCAAAATGATCCACCCCTGAACAACTCAGATCCCCAGGGGGAAGAGGAAGGAGAGGATCAAGAAGACCCTCACTTCAGTCCTCCAGGGAGAGTGTAGAATTTACCCAGGAGATCTAGATCTCCCTCTGTTGAGTCAAATCAAATCAAATCAAAACAACTTTATTCGATTCAGTCAAAGAATCATAAAAGCTTACAGTTCGGTACAAATTTAAAAATGAGAAGAGTTAATCAAATCATTAAAAAACAGGTACAGTAAAAACGCTTGCCGATTTAAAATGCAGCAGTTAAAAACTTCCTTTTAGTGATAACAGACCTCAAGAATCTTGCCACTACCACACATGTAAACAAGTCCGGGAGCAATTGTAGGTATAAGTAGGCTGGTCTGCATTGTCTAAAATTTAACGATTTCATTAGATGCTTTATAAAAATAATCCTTAGGTCTGTATAAAATTTGCAGAAAAACAGTACATGAATAGTTGATTGTTTAGAGATCTGGTCGCAAGGACAGCATATTAATTGACAAGACCAGTTGTTAGTAGTGGGAAAGGTTGTCAAACAATGAAAAATATCTAGCCTAAAACGTGTCAATACAAATCTATGTTGAGCATTTAAAACACCAATTAAATATGGTTGCATCATACAGCAGGTCAGTACCATTTGGTTATATTGTACAGTGGGCTTCACAAGTTCCGATGTTAATCTCTTTTCCTCTAAGTTATTCAGGCATAGTCAAATCATTCTAGACATTCTGTAGAGACCTCTGTTTCTAGCAAGAGGGACAACTCTTATGACAGGGAGTGCCAAAAGCTAGAGCTTGAGAAAGCTAAGCTTAGGCAACAGTAATTGGCCCTGGATAAAGAGTCCATAGAAGTTCAGAAGACAAGAAAGAAATTTGGACTAGAGTCCCATGGTGGCAGCTAAAGTGTCCCTAGGGTTAGGGAACACACCTTTGATCATAGGAACCTGAGCAAGATTGTCCCTCCCTTCCATGTAGGGGATGACATCCAGAAATGGATAACTGCTTTGGAGAGGGCCTGTAAAGTACAGAAGGTCCATCAAGAGCAGTGGGCAGCTATCTTGTGGCTCTCCTTTGCTTACAAAGGTAGAGCTAAGCTCCTCACTGTAAGAGAAGAGGATGCTGATAGCTATTCAGTCCTGAAGAGTGCTCTCATCGAAGGGTTTGGCTTAACCACTGAACAGTACAGGATTAAGTTCAGAGACACCCAGAAGACACAGACTCAGGACTGGGTAGACTTTGTTGAATGTGCCATTAAGGCTCTGGAAGGCTGGTTACTTGATAGCAAGGTGAATGATTTTAAAGGATTTTACAACTTGATTATGAGGGAGCAGATCCTTAATAATTACCAAAACCAGTTGTTGCATCAGTACCTGGTTGACTCTGAACTGACTTCTCCCCAAGAATTGGGAAAGAAGGCAGATAAGTGGGTCAGAACCAGGGTGAAGCAGAAAGCCCAGACCAATGGAGGTGACCAGAAGAAACCAGACTCTAAGAACTCAGATAAGGGTGGGGACAAAAATAAAGACCAAAGTCTTCATCAGGGCTCCAAAACCTGCATCTGGGGGAGTCACAATCCAACAAGGGAAAAGGCAAAAGGAAACCTTGGTGTCATATCTGTAAAGAGAAAACCCATTGGACAAAGGATGCCAATTGTCCAAGGGCCAAGGATTCTACTCCTACCACCACTGCCCCTAAGGCAACTGCTCCCCTAGCACAGTTTCAAGTGGTGGTACACAGAACAAGGGAATAGTGGGGTTAACCTTGGGCTCTGAGGTGGGTTCTGGCCTAGTCAGAACTCCAGCTCAGGTTGTTCTAGTCTGTGATGGAGGCATGGACATTGCCTCCTTATTTGTAAGTTCCAGTAACCTGGGCAAATACAGGCAACAGCCTTTAATAAATGGTAAGGAGGCCATGGCATACAGGGACACAGGTGCAAGTGTCACCATGGTGACACAAGTTCTTGTGGACCCTGGCCAGATCATACTTGGTGAGATGTACCAAGTGACCAATGCTAGCAATGGCAGGACAGACCATTCCTTGGCAGTTGTTCATTTCACCTGGGGAGTGGTAACTGGCCATAAGAAGGTTGTGGTAAGTTCAGACCTCCCTGTGGAATGCTTGTTGGGCAATGATTTGGAGACTTCAGCCTGGGCTGAAGTGGAACTCAGGACTCATGCAGCAATGTTGGGCATCACTGCAGATGTGTTTGCTGTGACCAGGTCACAAGCCAAACTGAAAGCCACTGAGCAGGTGCTGGATCCTGAAAGGATGGACCAGGTGCCTTCTAAGAAGAGGAGCAGGAGGGGTAAGGCTGAGTCTTCCCCACTGGCTCAGGAAGAGGATCAGACTTTTGAGGAAGTTGATCCCAGGCCTTGTGAAGGAACAGTCCCAGAGGAACTTGAACCTGACCAGGTTGAGTTCTTGGGGACAGGGGGCCCTTCCAGGGCAGAACTTAGTCAGGAGCAGCAAACCTGCCTCTCTCTTGAACCCCTCAGACAGCAAGCTGCTGCTGAGGCTGCAGGGAATGTCAGTGGATCTCACAAGATCTATTGGGATGAGGGACTCCTATATTCAGAGGGTGGAGACCCCAAGCCTGGTGCCACCAGGAGGTTGATTATACCTCTGAAGTTTAGGGGCTTCCTACTCACCCTAGCACATGACATTCCCCTAGCAGGACACTTAGGCCAAAGCAAGACTTGGGACAGGCTTGTCCCTCACTTTCACTGGCCTCACATGTCAGAGGACACAGAGGAGTTTTGTCGCTCCTGTATCACTTGCCAAGCCAGTGATAAGGCAGGTGGTACCACAAAGGCCCCCCTGATACCACTACCTGTGGTGGGGGTTCCCTTTGAGAGGGTTGGGATTGACATAATTGGTCCCATGAACCCTCCAACAGCATCTGGACATTCTTACATCCTGGTGGTGGTGGACCATGCTACCAGGTATCCAGAAGCTATTCCCCTTAGAACCACCACAGCACCTGTGGTGGCAAGGGCCCTCCTGGGGATTTTCTCCAGGGTGGGTTTTCCTAAGGAGGTCTTAACAGGCAGAGGTACTAACTTTATGTCTAGTTACATAACTGCAAGTGGAAAGAGTGTGGTGTCAACTACAAGTTCACCACACCCTATCATCCTCAATGCAATGGGTTGGTTGAAAGATTCAACAAAACCCTAAAGGGCATGATAATGGGACTCCCAGAGAAGCACAGGCGGAAATGGGATGTTCTGTTGCCCTGCCTTCTCTTTGCCTACAGAGAGGTGCCACAGAAGGGGGTTGGCTACAGCCCTTTTGAACTTTTGTTTGGTCACCCAGTTAGGGGTCCACTGTGTCTGGTGAAGGAGGAATGGGAGTTACCTCTCAAACCTCCTAAACAGGATATTGTGGACTATGTACTTGGTCTCCGCTCCAGGATGGCTGAGTATATGAAGAAGGCATTCAAAAACCTTGAGGCTAGCCAGGAATTGCAAAAGGCCTGGCATGACCAAAAGGCTGTCTTGACTGATTACCAGCCAGGACAGAAAGTGTGGGTGCTGGAGCCTGTGGCCCCAGCAGCTCTCCAAGACTGATGGAGTGGACCCCACACAATACTTGAGCAAAAGGGAGAGGTCACTTACTTGGTGGACCTTGGAACTCCCAGAAGCCCCCACAGGGTGCTCCATGTGAACAGGCTCAAGCCATATGTTGACAGGGCAGACATGGGCTTGCTCATGGCTACTGATGAGGGACAGGAGGAAGAGGGTGACCCACTCCCTGACCTCCTCCCACAGAACCCTGATGATGGCTCAGTAGATGGTGTAGCTTTGGCAAGCAGCCTCACTGAGCAACAACAGTCTGATTGCAGGAAGGTCCTCAATCAGTTTAGGCACATGTTCTCACTGACTCCAAGTTAGACCACATGGTGTACCCATGAAGTGGACACAGGTGAAAACCTGCCTGTGAAGAACAAAATTTACAGACAACCTGACCATGTCAGGGACTGCATCAGGACTGAGGTCCAGAAGATGCTGGAATTGGGAGTCATTGAGCCCTCAACTAGTCCTTGGGCTAGTCCAGTGGTCTTGGTACCTAAACCTCACACCAAGGATGGTAAGAGAGAGATGAGGTTTTGTGTTGACTACAGAGGACTAAATGCAGTCACTAGGACTGATGCTCATCCTATTCCAAGGGCAGATGAACTCATAGATACTTTGGCCTCAGCCAAGTTTCTGAGTACTTTTGACCTTACAGCTGGCTACTGGCAAATCAGACTAGCTGAGGATGTCAAGCCAAAGACAGCATTTTCAACCCCTAGTGGGCACTACCAATTTGTGGTGATGCCTTTTGGCTTGAAGAATGCACCTGCCACATTTCAGAGGTTGGTGAACAAAGTTCTCACAGGCCTGGAAGACTATAGTGCAGCTTTTCTAAATGAAATTGCTGTCTTTAGTTCCACCTGGGAGGATCACCTGGTCCACCTGAAAAATGTTTTGGAGGCCTTGCAAAAGACAGGCCTCACTATCAAGGCCAGTAAGTGCCAGATAGGGCAGAGTCAGGTTGTGTACCTGGGCCACCTTGTGGGTGGAGGCCAGGTTCAACCATTGCAGAGCAAAATCCAGACCATCATGGAATGGGTTGCTCCAACTACCCAGACTCAGAGCTTTCTTGGGCCTGACTGGGTATTACAGGAGATTTGTCAAGGACTATGGGTCCATAGTGACTCCCTTGAATGACCTGCCATCAAAGAGAATGCCCAAGAAAGTTCTGTGGACAGTTAGCTGTCAGAAGGCATTTGATGACCTCAAGCAGGACATGTGCACTGCTCCCATTCTGCAAAGTCCTGATTATTCCAAACAATTCATTGTTCAAACTGATGCATCTGAGTTGGGAGTAGGGGCTGTGTTATCACAATTGAATGAAGAGGGCCAGTAGCTTTTATTAGCAGAAGGCTGACCCCCAGAGAGAAACGTTGGCCAGCTATTGAGAGGGAAGCCTTTGCTGTGGTTTGGGCTCTGAAGAAGTTGAGGCCATACCTGTTTGGAACTCACTTCATTGTTCAGACTGACCACAAGCCCCTCTTGTGGCTAAAACAGATGAAGGGTGAAAACCCCAAATTTTTGAGGTGGTCCATTTCCCTACAGGGGATGGACTATACAGTGGAACATAGACTTGGGAGTAACCATGCCAATGCAGATGGACTCTCCAGATATTTCCACTTAGAAAATGAAGTCTCAACTGGGCAAGGTTAGTCTAATCTCCTTTCGTTTGGGGGGGGGGGTTGTGTAGGAAAGTAGGATCTGCTTCTTATGTTTACCCACACTTTTTGCTTTTTGCACCCACTGTTTTGACTAATCTGGCTGGGATCCTGCTATCCAGGACCCCAGCCTATCTGCTTTCTCCTTTAAATTGCAACATATGTACTTTGGTACACTCCAGATTGGATACTGGGGTACCCTTATAAGTCCCTAGTATATGGTACCCATGTACCCAGGGCATAGGTACCCCAGAGGTCTCCCATGGGCTGAAGCATGTATTATGCCACCCATGAGAGGCCATGCAAAATGGAACCTCAGGTCTGCTTATGCAGCCTGTGTAAGTTGGTGATTGCACCACTTACTTAAGATATAGGTTTACTATATCTATATATATCACTACACTTAAAACTTTATAAGTCACCCCTATAGCAGGCCTTAACAATCCTGAAGGCAGGGTGCTGGGTTTTGCGTGAGAGGGTGCTCCTGCATGAGCAGGGCCCCTCTGCAGTCTTCGGAGACCATTCTCCCGGGCTGTACGTGATACTACCAGACATATAGCGACCCTTGACCCTGTCTCCAGGCAGGTCGCTCTCCACACCACACAGCTCCACCTGATTGTGCCCATGTTCCCGCCCGCTGCTGCCGCGAGTTCGCACCAGTCCTCTGTCCTCTGTTGCCCCCAGGTTTGTCTCAGGTTTTTGCCCATCTGTCTGATTCTGCCTGTCTGCCGCTTTTCTTTCCACTTTTTTGCCTATTTGCTCCTTCTGTGACTCTCTCTTGTTTGGCATTTCTGCCACTTCCCCATCCCGCCGCTGCGTCCCCTGCGGCCCCGCCCCCCTCGCTCGCCCATTTGCTCCATGCACCCGCCTCCCAGCTGCTCCTCCCTCCCACATCCCCTTCTTAATGGCGGCCGCTGCACAGCCGTGCCACTGGTGCGCCTAAGGCAAGCCCGTCTGCGCCCGTCCGTGCCTGGACCGCGCCCAGTGCCAGACTTCCTGGCCCCCGCGAACGCCATGATGCCCGACGCTGCTACGACGCCAACATCCTCAACGAACTCAACGCCGGCAGATCATCCACCTGCTTCCAGGCCACCCCGAAGCTCACTCACAGACCCTTCTCCTGCCGGAGCTGCAGCTTCACCAGCCACCGAACACCTGCACGTCCTGCCCCCCCCCACCAGGGCAGGTCGCAACCATCTCAGATGCATACTACTCAACACCCGCTCTGTCCACAAGCACGCCGTCGAACTCTGGGACCTACTCGACTCATCCTCCCCAGACGTCGCCTTCCTGGCGGAGACCTGGATGAACCCCTCCTCGGCGCCTGACATTGCCATAGCCATCCCGGACGGCTACAAGATCACCCGCAGGGACCGCACCAACAGACCGGGAGGAGGAATCGCCATCGTCCACAGGAATACCCTCAGAATCTCGACCAGCACCGAAGACACCCTCAGCACCGCCGAACACCTGCACTTCCAGATCCACATCGATCCCAACACCACCCTCAGAGGAACCCTCGTCTACAGACCCCCCGGACCCTGGCCACAGTTCAGCAACTCCATCACCGACGTCATCAGCACGCACGCCCTAGCCTCCACAGACTGCATCCTCCTCAGAGACCTGAACTTCCACCTCGAGAATGCCAACGACATCAACTCAACCACCCTGCTCGACAACCTCGCCAACCTCGGACTCAAACAGCTTGTCACGACACCCACCCACTCCGCCGGACACACGCTCGACCCCAGCTTTTCCGCCAACAACCACGTCACCTTCAGCCACACCACCGAACTCCACTGGACCGACCACCGCTGCATCCACTTCTCCTTCTAGAAACACACTACGCACCACCACCCTCAACTTATCCCCCACCGCAGCTGGAACAGGGTCACCAAAGTCCAGCTCATCACCACCCTCGCCCGAGACCCACCAACCGACCCCTCCGACACAGCCGCCCGCAACCTCAGGCAATGGATTGACGACTGCGCCAACACTCTTGCCCCGATCAAGAAACCCTCTAACAGACACATCGACAGAAAGGCCAGCTGGTTCACCACCGACCTCCAGGCATCCAAGCAGACCTGCCGAAGGCTTGAGAAGAAGTGGCGCCACGAACAGACACTGGACAACCATGCTGCGCTCAAGAACGCCAGCCGCAAGCACCACCAACTCATTCGAACCGCCAAAAGAACCTCCTTCAAGGAACGCATCAACAACAATGCGCACAACAGCAAAGAGCTCTTCAACATCATGAAGAAAATCGCCAACCCCAGCTCCAGCTCCAACGACATCCCGCCGTCGCAAGACCTCTGCGACTCCCTAGCCAACTTCTTTCACCCCAAGATCACAGACATCCACGACAGCTTCAACACCCAGACCCCCCCAACAGCCGCCGACACCTCTAACTCACCGCCCCCCAGCCACACCGGCCTCCTGCTCTCCTGGAACCACGTCAATGACGACGACACCATCAAAATCATGAACACCATTCGCTCCGGCTCACCATCCGACCCCTGCCCCCACCACATCTTCAACAAAGCAAGCTCCATCATCGCACCCCAACTCCGGAAGATCCTCAACGGCTCCTTCGAGACCGCCACCTTCCCAGAGAGCTGGAAACACGCCGCGATCAACGCCCTACTCAAGAAACCCAAGGTAGACCCAAAGGACCTCAAGAACTTCCGGCCCATCTCCCTGCTCCCGTTCCAGGCGAAAGTCATCGAGAAGATTGTCAACAGGCAACTGACCCACTTCCTTGAGGAGAACAACACCCTGGACTCATCCCAATCTGGATTCCGCAGCAACTACAGCACCAAAACCGCCCTCATCGCCGCCACCAACGACATCAGGACCCTGCTGGACAATGGCGAAACCGTGGCCCTCATCCTCCTGGACCTCTCGGCCGCCTTCGACAACGTCTGCCACCACACCCTATGCACACGCTGTGAGAAGTTGGCCTGGCATATGCTGTCCACTAATTATAGTGGGCACCTTGCACCAGTCCAAACAACCCCTTATTGGAGATAGGTTAAAGACAACCTTTATTGAAAGCTATCCTAGTGGTAGCTATGGAGAGCAGCCTTCAGGCTAAGTCTTGAAGGAATGTAAAGCAGCTTGTTTTACCAGTCTATAATCTCTTGAGTGACCAAATGAAAGAGGACCACACCAGGTATATATTCAAAATATATGTATTTATTGCTAAACACACCCCTCTAGTCTCTTTATGAGGCTAGAGTTCGAAGTACATAAGTTATAAGTTAGTTATCTACAGTAATAGCACAAATACACGTTTGAGCCCTAGGGGCGTACCAAACCATATACCAATAAAGTGGTATAAGAACCACGACTGAGCTAGACACAGGGCCTAGAGCCTGTAGAAGTGCTTGGACCACAAGGAACCACCCAAGGTAGTGACACAGGGGACCCACGGGGGACGCGTGCAGTGTGAGAACACAGCCGCGAATCGCCATTGACTTCTATGGGGAAAGTCGCGGTTGGAATTTTAAAGAAAAGGGACACTTAGAGGAGGACTTGGAGCAAACCCTTTTAGAACTAGGCTGTTCTAGTGTCAATACCCACGGGAGCACTGGAGTACTCGAGTTACCTCACCCAGGGGAGCCGGGTGCATAGGTGCCTTTCGGGGTCGGGTTTCGTCGTCGTTTTCAATGGCGATCTGCTGCAAAGTGCTGCTAGCGGCCAAGTCGAAAGTGTTCGGGTGGATCCAAAGGTGGATCGAAGATCTGAAGAACCTGAAAGCAGAGGGGACAGAGTCTGGGTCACTAGCCAGTGACCAGGAAGGCGATGAGCAGATGCCCACCGATGTCGAGTGCTTCAGGTAGGTTGATGGTCATCTTGACTCTTCAGCCACGAGGTCCAGGAGGCGTCGACGACAACCAGGGGCTGGATTCAAGCTGAGCCACAATGTCTGTCGATTGCAGGGGTGTCGGCGACCGGATTGGACCCAACAAGCCTTGGCAACGGCAAGTCTCGTGGAAATGGAAGAAGGACGATGGTGCAGACCAGCAAGGTCTGAGGGACTCACCCAGCGAATGTAAGTCAGGGCACGCCTGGAGCAACCAGGGAGCCCAAGCAGAAGAAGATTGGCTTTCGGGAGGGCCTACTAGCCAACTGACTAGCAACCGCAAAGGAGCCTCGAGTGGACGCACTTGGAGCTGGCTCACAGGACACTCGTGGAGTGGAGGCCAGTGATCTTCGGGGCAGTCGGTGCTGGAGGCTGGGGCTACTAAAAGCCCAAAGCACAACTTCATGGGAGACCCAGAAGAGGATGCACTTGCAAATGTGCACGGTGTCCAGGGGTCACGGTTCCACATTACCCACGATAGTAAACGGGCCTCAGCTTTTCTGGGGACTCAGGGTAGCTTCGGGGAAGTCTGGATATCCACCTCTGGTGATGCAAAGACTTCGGCATCCGGCGGGAGCTTCAGCGATGCAGACCGGACAATTGCTTTGTTGGTGCCTGCCAAGCAGGGGAGTCACTCCTTGACCCCAAGGGAGATTCTTCAGTCCTCTAATCTTGAAGTAGAGCGTCGAAGGTCCAGGATTCTGTGTCAGAGTTTCGTCCAGGTAAATCTAAAGTCCTAAGGACTGGGGTCCCATACTTATACCAAGTTAGGGGTTGGACATACTCTGGGGACCCACCTATGGGAGGGTCAAGGCAGAGGGGTGGTTACACCCTTTCCCTTTGTCCAGTTTCCGCACAGAGCAGGGGCTGGAAGCCCCTGAGCCGGTTTGAACTGGGGTATGCACAGGGACACCAAATGTGCCCCCAGTGCAGGACTTCAAAGCACCAGAGAGTGCTCCCGCCCAGCCCCAATACACCCTATCCTGTCTGGGGAGGTGGTTACACCTCCCTGGGACAGGAAACCTATTGTCCAGGCCTCCCCTGCCGGAGTTTCGGTCAGCAGCAGGAGGCCAGACTCGTGTCTGTGGCAGCGGCATCCATTTTGTGATGCCAGGGCTTGGAAAGAAGTTACCGGGCAGGCCGGTGTATACATGTCTCTCCCTCTGGAAGGGTGGAATGCTACCCCCGCTGCCAGAACTGGCGGGGGGGGGGGTAGTATTCCAAGATGTTTGACACCAAACACGACATGTTTCCGTGCAGCCATCCCAAAGTTAGCATTTAACGCTAGGTTATAATGCGCTTAAGAGTATATGGTCAGGCTGCACTACAAACAGCATCAGAGAAGGGTCTCCGAACGCTGCAGAGGGGCCCTGCTCATGCAGGGGCACCCTCTCACATAGGAACCACGCACTCTGCCTCCAGGATTGATAAGGCCTGCCATAGGAGTGACTTATAGATTTATATGTGTGTATGTATGTAGTGATATAGGTAGCCTATATCACAGTAAGGGGTGCATGCACCACCTTACCCAGGCTGCAGTAGCAGACCTGTGGTGTCATTTTGGATGGCCTTCCAGGGGTGGCACAATACATGCTGCAGCCCCTGGTAGGCCTCTGAGGTACCTATGTCCTGGGTACATAGTATACCATATACTAGGGACTTATAAGGGCACTCCAGATTCCAATCAGAGATGTGCCTAAGGCACATGGAAACCATTTTAGAGAGGAAGCAGCTAGGCTGGGATTCTGATTAGCAGGGCCCCAGCCAGACTAAAGTCGAAAAACAGTGAAGCATCAGCAAAAGTGGGGGTACCCATGTGAAGCAGATCCTACTCTCCTACACAACCCCCCACAAATGTAGGGACATTAAACTAACCTTGCCCAGTTAAGTCTTCATGTTCTAAGTGGAAGTACCTAGAGAGTCCATCTGCATTGGCATGGTTACTCCCAGGTCTATGTTCCACTGTGAAGTCCATCCCCTGTAGGGAAATGGACCACCTAAGCAGTTTGGGGTTTTCACCCTTCATTTGTTTTAGCCATAAGAGGGGCTTATGGTCTGTTTGAACAAGGAAGTGAGTACCAAACAAGTATGGCCTCAACTTCTTCAGAGCCCAGACCACAGCAAAGGCCTCCCTCTCAATGGCTGACCAACGTTTCTCTCTAGGGGTCAGCCTTCTGCTAATAAAAGCTACTGGCTGATCCTGACCTTCATCATTCAATTGTGACAGTACAGCCCCTACCCCCAATTCAGATGCATCTGTTTGGACAATGAACTTCTTGGAGTAATCAGGACTCTGTAGAATGGGAGCAGTGCACATTGCCTGCTTTAGGTCATCAAATGCCTTTTGACAGCTCACTGTCCACTGAACCTTTTTTGGCATTTTCTTGGAAGTTAAGTCATTCAGGGGTGTCACTATTGATCCATACCCCTTGACAAATCTCCTATAGTACCCAGTCAGGCCTAAAAAGGCTCTCACCTGAGTCTGGGTAGTTGGAGCAGTCCAGTCCATGATGGTCTGGATCTTGCTCTGCAAGGGTTGAACCTGGCCTCCACCCACAAGGTGGCCCAGGTACACAACCTGACTCTGCCCTATCTGGCACTTGGTGGCCTTGATAGTCAGGCCTGCTTTCTGCAGGGCCTGCAAAACATTTCTGAGGTGGACCAGGTGATCCTCCCAGGTGGAGCTAAAGACAGCAATATCATCTAGATATGCTGCACTATAGGCTTCCAGACCTGTAAGGACTGTATTCACCAACCTCTGAAAAGTGGCAGGTGCATTCTTCAGACCAAAGGGCATCACCACAAATTGATAATGCCCACTAGGGGTTGAGAATGCTGTCTTTGGCGTTGCATCATCAGCTAGTCTGATCTGCCAGTAGCCAGCTGTCAGGTCAAATGTGCTTAGATACTTGGCTGAGGCCAAAGTGTCTATTAGCTCATCTGCCCTAGGTATTGGATGGGCATCAGTCCTAGTGACTGCATTGAGACCCCTGTACTCCACACAAAACCTCATCTCTCTTTTCCCACCATTGGTGTGAGGTTTTGGCACAAGGACCACTGGACTAGCCCAAGGGCTATCTGAGGGTTCAATATCTCCCAAATCCAACATCTTCTGGACTTCTGTCCTGATACAGTCCCTGACA
The DNA here is from genome assembly GCA_963921515.1 of Calotriton arnoldi. Lineage (NCBI taxonomy): Eukaryota > Metazoa > Chordata > Amphibia > Caudata > Salamandridae > Calotriton > Calotriton arnoldi. The sequence continues at coordinate 41,035 of CAWUFW010009551.1, forward strand.
TGGTCAGGTTGCCTATAAATCTTATTTTTAATAGGCAGACTGTCCCCAGTGTCCACTTCATGAGTGCACCAGGTGGTCTGACTGGGTGTCAGTGAGAATATGTGCCTAAACTGATTGAGCACCTGTCTGCAATCAGTTTGCTGCTGGGCAGTGAGGCTGCCTGCCAAGGCTACACCATCCACTGACCCATCATCCGGGTTCTGTGAGAGCAGGTCAGGGAGTGGGTCACTCTCTTCCTCCTGTCCCTCATCAGTAGCCATGAGCAAGCCCATGTCTGCCCTGTCCACATATGGTTTTAACCTGTTGACATGGAGAACCCTGTGTGGACTCCTGGGTGTTCCTAGGTCTACCAAATAGGTAACCTCACCCTTCTGTTCAACAATGGTATGGGGTCCACTCCATTTGTCTTGGAGAGCTGCTGGGGCCACTGGCTCCAACACCCACACCTTCTGTCCTGGCTGGTAAACAGTCAGTACAGCCTTTTGGTCATGCCAGGCTTTTTGAAGTTCCTGGCTAGCCTCAAGGTTTTTGGTTGCCTTTTTCATGTACTCAGCCATCCGGGAGCGGAGACCAAGTACATAGTCCACTATGTCTTGCTTTGGGGGCTTGAGAGGTAACTCCCATCCTTCCTTCACCAAGCACAATGGACCCCTGACAGGGTGACCAAACAAAAGTTCAAAAGGGCTGTAGCCAACCCCCTTTGAGGCACCTCCCTGTATGCAAATAAAAGGCAGGGCAAGAGTATGTCCCATCTTCGCCTAAGCTTTTCTGGGAGCCCTTTAATCATGCCCTTCAAGGTTTTGTTGAACCTCTCAACTAAACCATTGCATTGTGGGTGATAGGGTGTGATGAACTTGTAAGTCACTACACACTCCTTCCACATTGCTTTCAAGTATCCAGACATAAAGTTAGCACCCCTGTCTGATACAACCTCCTTAGGGAAGCCCACTCTTGAGAAAATTCCCAGGAGGGCTCTGGCCACCACAGGTGCTGTAGTGGTCCTAAGGGGAATAGCCTCTGGGTACCTGGTGGCATGATCCACTACCACCAGGATAAACCTGTGCCCAGATGCTGTTTGGGGATCCATGGGACCAACAATGTCAATCCCCACCCTTTCAAAGGGAACCCCCACCACAGGTAGTGGTATCAGGGGTCCTTTGTAGTGCCACCTGCCTTGCCACTGGCCTGGCAGGTTACACAGGAGTGACAAAACTCCTTGGTGTCTTCAGACATGTGGGGCCAGTGAAAGTGAGGGACAATTCTGTCCCAAGTCTTGTTCTGGCCCAGGTGACCTGCTAAGGGAATGTCATGGGCTAGGGTCAATAGGAAGCCCCTGAACGTCAGAGGTATAACCAACCTCCTGGTGGCACCAGGCTTGGGGTCTCTACACTCTGAGTACAAGAGTCCATCATCCCAATACACTGTATGGGGACCACTAGCTTTCCCAGCAGCCTCAGCAGCAGCTTGCTGTCTGAGGGGTTCAAGAGAGGGGCAGCTCTGCTGCTCCTGGCTCAGATATGCCCTGGAAGGGCCCCCTGTCCCCAAGAACTCAACCTGGTCAGGTTCAAGCTCCTCTGGGACAGTTCCTTCCTCAGGACTGAGATCATCCCCCTCAAGAGACTGATCTTCCTTCTGAGCCAAGGGGGAAGGCACTGCCTTTACCCTACTACTCCTCTTCTTGGAGGGCACTTGGTCCATTATTCCAGAATCCAAGGCCTGTTCAGTGTTAGACATTTTGGCTTGTGACCTGGTCACAGCAAACACATCTGCAGGGATGCCCAGCATTTCTGCATGGGTCCTGAGCTCCACTTCTGCCCAAGCTGAAGTTTCTAAATCATTGCCAAGCAAGCATTCAACTGGTAGGTCTGCACTTACCACAACCTTCTTAAGGCCAGTTACCCCTCCCCAGGAGAAGTTAACAACTGCCAGAGTATGGTCTGTTCTGACATTGCTAGCATTGCTCACTTGGTACATTTCACCAAGTATAATCTGCCCAGGATCTACAAGGTCTTGTTTCACCATGGTGACACTTGCCCCTGTGTCCCTAAATGCCAAAGCCTCTTTTCCATTGATTAAGGGCTGTTGCCTGTACTTGCCCAGATTACTGGGACTCACAGAGGAGGTCACATCCATGCCTCCATCACAGACTAGGACAGCCTGAGTGAGTTCTCTGACTAGGTCAGAGCTCATCTCCTTACCCAGGGTCAACCCTACTAAACCCTTGGCTTGTGTAGTCCCACCACCAATTGTAACTGCACTAGGGGGAGCAGGTGCCTTAGGGGCGTTGGTGGGGGCTGGAGTAGAGTCTTTGGACTTGGTGCAATCACTGGTCCAGTGGGTCTTTTGCTTACAGACCTTGCACCATGGTTTCTTTTGGCCTTTTCCCTTGTTAGACTGTGACTCCCCACCTGAAGAAGATTTTTGGGGGCCTTGTGAAGACTTTTGGTCTTTACCCTTCTCCCCACCCTTATCAGAGTTTTTAGAATCTTGCTTCTTAGGGTCACCACCTTGGTTCTGTACCTTCTGCCTCACCCTGGTTCTGACCCATTTGTCTGCCTTCTTTCCCAATTCTTGGGGAGAGGTCAGATCAGAGTCCACCAGGTGCTGATGCAACAGCTGATTTTGACAATTATTAAGAATCTGCTCCCTCATGATAAGATTGTACAATCCTGTGAAGTCACATACCTTACTGCCCAATAACCAACCTTCCAGAGCCTTGGCAGAACAATCAACAAAGTCCACCCAGTCTTGAGTCTGTGCCTTTTGGTATCTCTGAACTTTAACCTGTATTGTTCAGTGGTTAGGCCAAACCCATCAATCAGAGCACTCTTTAAGCCTGTGTATTTATCAGCGTCCTCCTCTTTAACAGTGAGGAGCTTAGCTCTACCTTTGTCTGCAAAGGAGAGCCACAAGATTGCTGTCCACTGCTCCTGAGGGACCCTCTGTACTTTACAGGCCCTCTCCATTGCAGTTATCCATTTGTGGATGTCATCCCCACTCTGGTAGGGAGGGACAATCTTGCTCAGGTTTCTATGGTCATAAGACCTTTCCCTATCTCTAGGGAAATTGCTGCCACCATGGGACTCTAGTCCCATCTTTTTTCTCTCTGTGTAGAGATCTAGGGACTCCCTGTCTATAGCCAACTGCTGTTTTCTGAGTTCAAGCTGGGCTTGCTCATACTCAATCAGTCTCTTTCTCCTCTCATGAGAGGATTCTCCCCTATGAGAAGAGACAGAGGTCCCTATTGAGGTGTCAGAGTGGTTAGACTCCTGAGAAGGAGATCTAGACCTTCTGGGCACACTCATAATTCTTCCTGGGGGGACAAAGGGGAGGTCATTCTGATCCTACTCCTCCACAGGAGGAATTGGGTTCTCCAGGTCAAGGTCATTTTCACCTTCCTGGCCAGTTTCAGAGGGGGGCTGGGTTTCTTCACCCCTGACCCCTTCCTCATCTTCTGCCCCACCCTCTCTGCCTACCCCTTCAGACCCTAGGGGCCTGCTGAGATCATCAGCTAGTAGCACCTCTCTGAGGTGTTGGGTGCTGGCACTTTTGCCTGCCTTCAGCTTCCTAGTATTGCATAATGCTCTCAATTCCAAGAATGGGGGTTTATCATACTTGGAGGGAAGAAGCCCACTGGCTTCTGACAAGGACTCACTGGGTCCTGGCTTTGAAGACATTACTAGTGAGGTGTGGTGTATGCACTACCTACTCTAGTGTGGCCTACTAAACTCTCTTGAGTTGTAGAAAGGGTGTGCTATCCCTTAACACACAACTCATAGTTCAGTAGAACTTACTGTATACTAAGCTTGATTTATATGTACCTAAGGTACCCTTAGTGGTTTTCAGTTGATCAATTCAATTGAGATTATCTGGTAAAACAATAGCAAGCTGGAATCCCACACGCTGCACACCAATGTGAGAAGTTGGCCTGGCATATGCTGTCCACTAATTATAGTGGGCACCTTGCACCAGTCCAAACAACCCCTTATTGGAGATAGGTTAAAGACAACTCTTTATTGAAAGCTATCCTAGTGGTAGCTATGGAGAGCAGCCTTCAGGCTAAGTCTTGAAGGAATGTAAAGCAGCTTGTTTTACCAGTCTATAATCTCTTGAGTGACCAAATGAAAGAGGACCACACCAGGTATATATTCAAAATATATGTATTTATTGCTAAACACACCCCTCTAGTCTCTTTATGAGGCTAGAGTTCAAGTACATAAGTTATAAGTTAGTTATCTACAGTAATAGCACAAATACACGTTTGAGCCCTAGGGGCGTACCAAACCATATACCAATAAAGTGGTATAAGAACCACGACTGAGCTAGACACAGGGCCTAGAGCCTGTAGAAGTGCTTGGACCACAAGGAACCACCCAAGGTAGTGACACAGGGGACCCACAGGGGACGCGTGCAGTGTGAGAACACAGCCGCGAATCGCCGTTGACTTCTATGGGGAAAGTCGCGGTTTGAATTTAAAAGAAAAGGGACACTTAGAGGAGGACTTGGAGCAAACCCTTTGAGAACTAGGCTGTTCTAATGTCAATACCCACGGGAGCACCGGAGTACTCGAGTTACCTCACCCAGGGGAGCCGGGTGCATAGGTGTCTTTCGGGGTCGGGTTTCGTCGTCGCTTTCAATGGCGATCTGCTGCAAAGTGCTGCTGGCGGCCAAGTCGAAAGTGTTCGGGTGGATCCAAAGGTGGATCGAAGATCTGAAGAACCTGAAAGCAGAGGGGACAGAGTCTGGGTCACTAGCCAGTGACCAGGAAGGCGATGAGCAGATGCCCACCGATGTTGAGTGCTTCAGGTAGGTTGATGGTTGTCTTGACTCTTCAGCCACGAGATCCAGGAGGCGTCGACGACAACCAGGGGCTGGATTCTAGCTGTCCCACGACGTCTGTCGATTGCAGGGGTGTCGGCGACCGGATTGGACCCAACAAGCCTTGGCAACGGCAAGTCTTGTGGAAATGGAAGAAGGACGATGGTGCAGACCAGCAAGGTCTGAGGGACTCACCCAGCGAGGCTAAGTCAGGGCACGCCTGGAGCAACCAGGGAGCCCAAGCAGAAGAAGATTGGCCTTCGGGAGGGTCTACTAGCCAATGGACTAGCGACCGCGAAGGAGCCTCGAGTGGACGCATTTGGAGCTGGCTCACAGGACACTCGTGGAGTGGAGGCCAGTGATCTTCAGTGCAGTCGGTGCTGGAGGCTGGGGCTACTCGGAGCTCAAAGCACAACTTCGTGGGAGACCCAGAAGAGATGCACTTGCAAATGTGCATGGTGTCCAGGGGTCACGGTTCCACGTTACCCACGATAGCCACGGGCCTCAGCTTTGCTGGGGACTCAGGGTAGTCTCGGGGAAGTCTGGAAATCCACCTCTGGTGATGCAAAGACTTCAGCGTCCGGCGGGAGCTTCAGCGATGCAGACCGGACAATTGCTTTGTTGGTGCCTGCCAAGCAGGGGAGTCACTCCTTGACCCCAAGGGAGATTCTTCAGTCCTCTAATCTTGAAGTAGAGCGTTGAAGGTCCAGGATTCTGTGTCAGAGTTTCGTCCAGGTAAATCTAAAGTCCTAAGTACTGGGGTCCCATAATTATACCAAGTTAGGGGGTTGGACATACTCTGGGGACCCACCTATGGGAGGGTCAGGGCAGAGGGTGGTTACACCCCTTTCCCTTTGTCCAGTTTCGTGCCAGAGCAGGGGCTGAAAGCCCCTGAGCCGGTTTGAACTGGGGTATGCACAGGGACACCAAATGTGCCCCCAGTGCAGGACTTCAAAGCACCAGAGAGTGCTCCCGCCCAGCCCCAATACACACTATCCTGTCTGGGGAGGTGGTTACACCTCCCTGGGACAGGAAACCTATTGTCCAGGCCTCCCCTGCCGGAGTTTCGGTCAGCAGCAGGAGGCCAGACTCGTGTCTGTGGCAGCGGCATCCATTTTGTGATGCCAGGGCTTGGAAAGAAGTTACCGGGCAGGCCGGTGTATACATGTCTCTCCTCTAGAAGGGTGGAATGCTACCCCCGCCGCCAGAACTGGCGGGGGGGTAGTATTCCAAGATGTTTGACACCAAACACGACATGTTTCCGTGCAGCCATCCCAAAGTTAGCATTTAACGCCAGGTTATAATGCGCTTAAGAGTATATGGTCAGGCTGCACTACAAACAGCATCAGAGAAGGGTCTCCGAATGCTGCAGAGGGGCCCTGCTCATGCAGGGGCACCCTCTCACATAGGAACCACGCACTCTGCCTCCAGGATTGATAAGGCCTGCCATAGGAGTGACTTATAGGTTTTTATGTGTGTATGTATGTAGTGATATAGGTAGCCTATATCACAGTAAGGGGTGCATGCACCACCTTACCCAGGCTGCAGTAGCAGACCTGTGGTGTCATTTTGGATGGCCTTCCAGGGGTGGCACAATACATGCTGCAGCCCCTGGTAGGCCTCTGAGGTACCTATGCCCTGGGTACATAGTATACCATATACTAGGGACTTATAAGGGCACTCCAGATTCCAATCAGAGATGTGCCTAAGGCACATGGAAACCATTTTAGAGAGGAAGCAGCTAGGCTGGGGTTCTGATTAGCAGGGCCCCAGCCAGACTAAAGTCGAAAAACAGTGAAGCATCAGCAAAAAGTGGGGGTACCCATGTGAAGCAGATTCTACTCTCCTACACACGCCTCCACGACGCGGGGATCCGCGACAAAGCCCTGGACTGGATCACCTCCTTCCTCACCGGCAGAACCCAGAGAGTCTGCCTCCCTCCATTCCAATCCGAAGCCACCAAGATCACCTGCGGCGTTCCCCAAGGATCATCCCTCAGCCCGACCCTCTTTAACGTCTACATGTCACCGCTCGCCAACATCGTCCGATCGCACGACATCAACATCGTCTCATACGCCGACGACACCCAGCTGATCCTTTCCCTCACCAAGGACCCGCCACCGCCAAAACCAACCTCCACGAAGGAATAAAGGCCGTCGCCGAATGGATGAAGAACAGTCGCCTGAAACTGAACTCAGACAAGATGGAGTTCCTCATCCTCGGCTCCACCCCATCTGCCTGGGATGACTCCTGGTGGCCGGCAGCGCTGGGAGCTGCACCGACTCCCACCGACCACGCACGCAACCTGGGGTTCATCCTGGACTCATCACTCTCAATGACCCAGCAAGTCAATGCCGTCTCCTCCTCCTGCTTCAACACCCTCCGCATGCTTCGCAGGATCTACAGATGGATCCCCACCGGAACCAGAAGGACGGTCACCCAGGCCCTTGTCAGCAGCAGGCTGGACTACGGCAACGCCCTCTACGCGGGAACCACGGCCAAACTCCAGAAAAGACTTCAACGCATACAGAACGCCTCCGCACCCCTCATCCTCGACATCCCCCACCACAGCCACATCACTGCCCACCTGAGAGACCTGCATTGGCTCCCCGTCAACAAGAGGGTCACCTTCAAGCTCCTCACCCACGCTCACAAAGCACTCCACAACGCCGGACTAGCATACCTCAACAAACGACTCACCTTCTACACCCCGAACCGCCAGCTTCGCTCCACTGACCTCACCCTCGCCACCGTTCCAAGCATCCACCGATCGACCACCGGCGGCAGATCATTCTCCCACCTTGCCGCCAAGACATGCTTCACCCTCCCCATCCACCTGCGGCAGACCCAGGACCTGCTGACCTTCAGGAGACTTCTCAAGACCTGGCTGTTCAAGCAGTAGCAGCACTTTCCCCCCCCCCTGCCCCTCAGTGCCTTGAGACCCACACGGGTGAGTAGTGCGTTCTACAAATGCTTTGATTGATTGATATAGGTAGAGGTGCATTATAACCTCGTGGTAAATGCTATCTCGAAAACGACTGCAACGAAGTATGTCGTGTTTGGTGTCAAACACCTTGGAATCATACCTCCACACCAGTAACTGGTGTGGGAGGTGTGATTCCTCCCCTCAGAACCGAGGTTCTGGGGGTACCTAAGTTTACCAGTACCAACTTTCTCGAGCCTAACAGCACAAAATGGATGCTGCCAGCCACAGACACGAGTCTGCCCTCCTGCTGCTGAGCCAAGCTCGAGCAGGGGAAGGCAGCACAATAGGCATCCTGTCACAGGGAGGTGTTACCACCTCCCAGACAGTATTTAGTGTATTGGGGCTGGGTGGGTGCACTGTCTCAGTGCCAGAAAGTCTGCACGAGGGGCACACTTGGTGTCCCTGTGCATAGTCCAGTTCAAACCAGTTCTGGGAGCCATCCGCTCCTGCTCTGGCGCGAAACTGGACAAAGGACATGGCTGTATCCACCCCCCTGTCCTGTCCCTCCCCTAGGAGGGTCCCAAGAATCTGTCCAACCCTTTCCCGTGGGTATAAAATGGGTTACCTGGCTACAGGACATTAGATTTACGTGGACAAGATTCTGCAAGAAGATACCACTACACTTCGACCGTCTGGACACGCTGGACTTCGCTGGACCTTCTTTGGGCTCGACTTCGTCTTCCCTTGCCCTCCCCAGTCTCACCACTGTCCGTGATCCATTCAGGACCCTGTGGACCTCCAAGACAACGGAAGAATCTCCCTTGGAGTGAAGGAGTCACTCCCCTGCAAATGCAGGCACCGTAATGCATCTGACCAGTTTGCTGATTCTGAGCTCCTGCGGACTCCGAAGGCTCCAGCAGCACAGGAGATGGGTTTCTGGAAGGTCTCCAAGGTTGAGCTGCCCTCTCACTGAGTTTGAGGCAGATATCCCTCGTGGTGACCATATACCTGTACCCCTGTGCACCGTGTTTATTTGCAGCTGCACATACTTGTTGTTGTGCAACAATTCAGTGCATTGGGCCATTTGTACCCCTGACTGCAGCGCATCTTTCCTGAGAAGGACTCCGGCATCCTCGCACTCTGTGCCCTGCTAACTGGTATCCTGTGAAACCGCCTGAGGTCCCCTCATGACTCCTGTGCCTTTGGCCTGTGGGTCCACTTGAGGGTCATCTTTGCTTTACTTGGGCTCCCCTGGTTGCACCAGGCCTGCCCTGACTTCCCTTGCTGTGGTGAGTCTCCTTGTCCTTGCTGGGCCAGATCAACACTGAACTTGACCATCCACGTTGTTGCCGTTGCCAAGGCTTGATTGGTGCTCCAGCCGGACACCGACCCCTCAGCACTCGACATCCTTTGTGGGACAGCTCGCCTCCGGCTCCTGGTTATCCTAGACATCTCTGGGTCCTCGCAGCTGAAGAATCAAGCTCACCGTCAACACACCTGAAGCACCCGACATCGGTGGGCATTCGTCTACCGAGCCCCTGCTCACTCCAAAGTGACCTAGACTCTGTCCCCTCTGTTTTCATGTTCTTCTCATCTAGAATCCATATTTGGATTCCACCAGACACTTTTCGTTCTTCCTGCAGCAGCATTTCTTTGTCGACATCCATAGAAAACGACGAGGGTTTCTGACGCCACTTCGCACCTATGCCCCCGGCTCCTCTGGGATAGGTAACTCTGGTACAAAGGTATTCACGGGTGGGTTGGCCCTCCAAACCCTTAAGTTCCAAGGGCTATCTTCGTAATCTGCTGGGAAGGGTCCTTAATCTGTGATTTTCCAACCGCGACTTTCCCATTGAGTTGTACGGAGCACGCGGTCGTGTTCCCACACTGCACCTGTCCTCCGTGGGGTCCCTATTCACTCACCTTGGGTGGTTCCTTGGGGTCCCAGCGATTCTACACCTTCTAGACTAGGTCTAGTCCCGAGTCGTGGTTCTTATACTCCTTACTTAATATATGGTTTGGTCTCCCCCGGGAGTCCACTGTGTATTGTGCTGCTTACGTTTGATTCTTTGCAACTGTATTATTTGATTTGTGTTCTAACCTCATGTAGAGGATACTAGAGAGTGTTATATATAATAAATACATATTTTTATAACTACTGTGTGGTTTCCCTTTCATTTAACTAATACTATAAGGTTGCATTCTGGTAAACCAAGGTGCTTAACATTCCTTCAAGACTTAGCCTGAAGACTGCTCTCCATAGCTACCACTAGGATAGCTTTCAAAAGGTTATCTTTGACCTAATCACCATAAGGGTTGTTTGGACTGGTGCAAGGTGCCCACTTTAATTAGTGGACAGCATATACCAGGCCAACTTCTCACAATCACAATTATTAAATTCACATCGAAATGTGTAATTGAACTTAAAAATCAATAAAAGAGAGCATATTTGAAAATAAACCGAAAAGCATATTAGTTAGCACATTTATAACACGGACACTACTCGTACTGCAGAAGTAAATAAAACATGCAGCTTGTATTAATGTAAAGAGGTGATAGCTTGTGGTTAGCTCTTAGCTAAGGAAGTATGATCCATCTAAACTACATATGTGAATCTACAGCAGTCTTTACTTGTGCTACCCACCCTACTTCACACCTTACATGTTCTTTCAGAAACAAGCCCCTCGGAAATTGGGCCACCAGAATGGGCTGAAAGGGTTTCGTGGGATGAGTTTCCTGTAATTGAATTGTTTCATAACCCCTTAGCTCATGGCACAAAAGGCAAATGTGTCAATATGCCTGTTTATAGACCAGCTCTGATTTCTGCGGATAAAACTAATCGATTCTTTATACATGACAATTACCATATTGGAATTTCTATTTTCCATTTAACAGTGTGCTTAAACAAAATATTGGAGATTACCTAAAAATCAGTTAGCAAATAAAATAATATGCTGTCTGCTTCTATTACACAAGTGTATTATTATAATGCCACTATAGGATAAACCTCATGCACATTTCACCACTCTAAAATCTATAGACAAGTGTGGCGTTGGTGTTCACAGGGTAGGAGATTTAGTGGTTGAGAATGAACCTGCTTCTTTGCAAATCTTTGATGCTAAGCAAAAGACTGAATAGGCTGATTTTCTATTCGCTTACTCACATTACAAAATACAGATGATGTTAGGTCTCACAGAACAATGACTGCATATATGGCTGAATATTCACTTCTCCAGTAGTATGTCACATACATATTGCATAACACACTGGTACGTTTGTCCAAGTTGAGAGACGGTAGTAGTTGTAAATGTATCAAGTGTTAGATGAAGGGTACTTTATAATCTATGTTGTGCAAGTATGTTAAACATTTTGCCTTTTTAAAATGGCTGATAGCCTGGGTATGGTTACATCCAATCCTACAGAATTTTGCAAATGATGGCAAGTCTTATTGAATATTTTTAGAATGCAATGCAAGAAAATATATAGAACGGCAGGCATTAAAAATGTGATACATTTGGGGCTCTTTATGCAGTCTTGCACAGCGACCTGGCAGGTCATCCGCCATAGAACAAATGGTCCCCATAGTGTCCTAAATGGCTTGCCAGACACATGAACTAACTATCAGTGCAGACTTGGAGTGGTGCTGCCGCTGGTAACCCAGAAGTTTAGTTTATCCAGGTCATACTAGACGACAGAAAAGAAGCGGAAGCACCCAGGGCCAGACTGGCCGTAGCGGGCATTAGGCGTTTCCCAAGGGGCTGGAAGGGTGGGGTCCAGTTTTGGAGTGGTGGGGGCCGTTTTTGTTACTTGAGGCCGGGTTTGAAAAAGTGCAGCAATATCGCCCCCCCCCAGTAAAAAAAGCAGCAGTGATGGGGGCTGATTTTGTTAAGCAGCAGTGCTTCACACTAGCACCCTCGACCACCCTCTGACCCCCGCCCGGGTCGGTCGGTTAGAATTGCCAGGGCTGCCTTGGAAGCACCCTCGCCCCATCTTAGTTGAAGACGTTATCTTCCAGCGATGCCTCCAAGTTGCCAGCTTGTTAGCCGCAGGTGCCATCTGTTCAGAGCCCAACACAAGACTCGAAGAGAACACTGACTTATGGCGGGAGATTAAGCTATGTGATTATAGGAGCCTTATGGACTGGGGGTATGACAAATGACATTATTGTTGGCATTTTGTAACAGGAAGCCTTTGACTCTAAAGATTGAATACTATGAGAGTCTCACCAAAAAAGTTAAATTCTGCGTATCAACTTCATATCTTACTTTGATCAAGCAAGAACAACACTGACATATTACTTCACAGAAGTGCTGTTATCTAAACAGACTACAGGGTACATAAGAACAGTGCCTCAATTTACACCTGTTAATTAGTAAATATACCCTAGCGAAAAGTGGCCATGTCGATATAGCATTTATGGATCTGGCCTGCACTTTTGATAGTGTGCTCAGGTCCACACTCTGGGAGGTACTAGAATCAAAGGGATTGGATTCTGATCTGGTGTCCTTTATACAAGCCCTCCATACTGATCTGAACGCCACCGTTAGATTTGGGCTAAATGGTTTGTTGAAATGTAAATTTTATGTTTCTGTGGTCCAAATATCCATTCCACACTCCGTGCTAGAATCCGCCTGAGAAACAGGCTTTTCCTGTCGATTCCAGACCTGAAAATCAATAAATAAAAAGATAACCTGCCTTGAGAAAGCCCTGGCCTGCTGGCCGTTTGGGCGAAACACGTGTTGTCTGTTCTTTGTTTTCCACTTGTCTTCGAATAAAGAAGAAAAGACCATTACAACAGAGTACTCCGCTCTTTGCTTCTACCACGCTCAATACGAAACTTGGACTTACCCTGCAAACCTATATGATATTGAGGGCACAAAACCTATCAAACACGTGAAAATGTACCTCTTACTGGGTGGTCTCTGGGTGAAACCACCAGATTGATATGTGCCACAGCCTAAATTGGAGTCCTGACATATTGGGTGTGAACCCTGGTAGCACCCACTACCTGAAAACTCTACAAGTTGAATAGTGTCGGGCTCAAAGATGAGCCGTGTAGCACCCCACATGGCAGGGAAAACGGGTCCTATAGAAATTGGTCCACCGTTACACTTTGTGATCTGTCCGGAAGGAAGAAAGATAGCAGTTTCAGGGCCCTACCTGAAACACCCAGTGTCTGAAGGCGTTCTACTGGCAGAGAAGGGGAGATGGTATCAAAGGTTGCAAACAGATCCAACAGGATCAGTGCCGCGCCCTGCACCTCATCCACTAGCCGCCTATTACCGTCAGTGGCTGACACCAGAGCTGTTTTGGGTCCGTGATTTTTAAGGAACCCGAATTGTGATATGTCCAGCCAGCTCTTCTCTTCCGCAACAGTCATCAGTTGGCTGTTGAGATGTTTTTCCAGGATCTTAGATGGAACTGGTAGTAGAGAAATAGGACAGAGATTTTTTAGGTCATTTTGGTCAAGGTTGGGCTTTTTGAGGAGTGGCTTCACTACCGCTTCCATCCATACCTGAGGGTGGCTCCCTGCGGAAATGACTATATTCATCAAGGCTAAGAGGGGACGCACCACCACACTGGCCACCATATGCAGGATCTTAAGAGCACAAGGTATAAAAGGAGAGCCAGATTTGGTGTTAAGGAACTGCAGTCCCACCAGTTCTGGTGTGAGGAGAAGAAACATTGTAAGTCTATTTACAGTTGCTTCGCTGAGATCTGAGGAGATAGAAGTTGGTGGCTGCAGATTACTACCTAAAGGCAGCAGGCCTTCAGCTGCTGGTATGGTAGCATCAAACTGTTCATAGATAATAGCGATTTGTGACTGAAAAAACTGAGCTAGCTGATTGCATAGTTCCTGAGAGCCTACTGTTTCCGGAGAAGCCAGGGGTGTGGCTAAGTGCTGCACTACTTCAAAGAGTTCATTAGGAGAATTCATTGCCGTGATTTTATTAGTGCAATATTTGAATTTTTTTTCTTTCAAGGCCACCTTGTAATGCCTAATCATCATCTTATAAGCAGACCTTTACTGCACCTCATAGTTTTTTCTCCAGGGCCGTTCCTGATGGCGACAGGCGTGCCTAAACAACCTAAACATATTAGTAAACCAAGGGGATGACGGCACCTTCCTCCTTCCCTTGATTATCCTTAAGAGAGCCACCATATCTGCTCAACCAAGCAGAGAGATCATTCGCCCCTTTGTCCACATCCTCCAAAACAGCAAGAGGTTTTTCCCCTAATGCCATCGTTAAAGAATCAGCTGACACCCCCTTCCAATCCCTCCTACAAGTCTTAACAAGGGGAGACAAATTTCTCCCTTGGAAAGGGGCCTGAAAGAGAAAGAGACTGCCATGTGGTCTGACCAGCTAAGGGGAAGGCAGACTGGAATACAACTGGGCGTCATTAGAAACAATACCATCTAGGGTGTGTCAGCCTCGTGAGTGGAGGACGTGGCTAGCTGTAAAAGCCCAAGGCAAGCAAGGGTCTCCTTAAGACCAGTGGTGTCTCTGTTAGCAGTGTCCTCAAGATGAAAGTCAAAATCCCCCAGGATGGTGATGTTACCTTTCCCATATGGGGCTCTATAATGGTCACTATTTCAGACAAGAAAGTAGACCTTGGTCCCGAAGGGCCTGTAGATTAGAATGCCCAAAAAGGAACAGGTGGGAGAAATTTTGAACTTGATATAGAGTGACTCACATAAGTCATTACCAAGTTCGGTCCCATTGTTGCATTGATATGGTGTTTTATAAACTACGGCAGACCTCCTACAGGCCTGCCTACTCTATCCAGTCTATGGATGGAAAAGACTGGAGGAATAGCACCCATTAGGTCAGGGCCAGGAGCCTCATTGGCCCAACTTTCTGTGACAAAGACCCAGTCAGGGTTATGAGCCAGCAGATATCTCCTAATTCAACTTTATACTTAATCATGGACCTGGCATTCATTTGAAACCTTTGGAGTAAATGCGCCACCCTTCCTGCCTCCCCAGAAGTCATAGATGATTTTGATGAAATGTTGTTATTTTGATTCTCTGGCCACCTTGCATGCAGGTGAGAGATCTTGAAGTCAAATGAATTACACATAAGGCCCCGCACCATATACCTCATCGAAGCTAAAAGGCAGACACAAGTCAGGCTTACCTTCACCTCGTAGCTTCAGTAGCTGATCTTTAGAGTAGACCATAAATGGAGATAAAGCTTGGTCCACAGGACCAAGGGTCTGTGCCCCAGGCACCGTCCAGACACAGACCGGCGCAGACTGGTTTGCCTTTCGTGTGCCAGTGATGCGTCTGCGCACTCATGCTTCTTAAGTGGTGGTTCAATTGTCAGGATAAGTGTGCTGAAATTAAATTTTTTTAAAAGATTCACCACAGATTGTATTAAAAAGGGTGACCCCCCCCATAAAATTCCCCAACATATGTCAGGGCTCAGCAACTACCGAGACTAATAGCGCGTCTGCACATTCATGCCCCTTAAATGGCACTTCTAGTCACAACGACTAGAGCGTCGACTTAACTGAGTCTCCCTCTTGATTCAACCAGGAAGAGAGCAGCACAAGTCTTTCCCTCCACAACAATCGGTACCACAAGGCCCATGGCAGACAAGGGAAAGGTAGATTTTATCCAAATAAGTGTACTGCAATTGTTAGGATAAGTGTGCTGAAATTGAAAAATTGTAAAAGATTCCACGCAGACTATATTGAAATGAGTGACTCCCATAAAAGTTCCTAACGTACATCAGTGCTCAGCAACTACCAAGAATAAGATAAAACTATTGAGTTGAAACATCGCAGGGCCTGATGCCAAAGTCCAAATGAAGAATTAGGTTGACTTTATATCAGCATGTGATATTGTTATTTTACAGGAGACCTGGACTCCCAGGGGCTTGTTCTGTGATGGTTTAATCTGTTTTGCTATCCTTCCCACTCCATCTGGGATGGGCAGCGTTAGGATTTGGTTAGCTGTTTGGTTTAAGACCACTCTTGACTGCCTTATTTTGCCAATTCCTACAAGTAACAGGCTTTTTCAGGCGTTTACAATCAAATGCCCAAACATTTTGAGTTTTGTTTTAATTAATTTTTATAATGCAATTTTCCTACTAATGTTAACCCCAAATTTGTTTCCCTTTTTGATTTTATTGGTGAGTTAGAATTTTGTTCCACTTACTCAAACACTGGCCTATGTACTATTTTGGCTGGGGACATTAATGCCAAACTTGGCACAGAGGTAGAAGGAATAGCCAGCTTAGACCCGTATATTTCTAATCACTTTAATTGCTTGTCTCTGCCGGCCCAAGGGATTCTAGAGGTTTGATGTTGCTTCCCTATTTGCTTAAGCATGACCTCTGCAACACACTCGAATGGGCAGAGCCTGGGTGTCTTTTGATTCTCACTTTTGTTGGAGGGGCAGGCTCATCTCTTATTGATTACACCTTTGCAGCAGAAATTTGTCTGACTACATTAAGGATGGCAAAAGACACACAGATGATGGACGAAATGCAGAGCAAATCAAACATTCTCCCCCAGTCAATAGATCTGGGTTAAATCCGTTGTTCTTTTGCTCACCATGCCACCCCAGTTTAGACCCAGCCATATGGAAATCAGTCTTGACCCTGTGCCTCATGGGAACAGTCCAGACCGAACTGCCAAGCCAGGTCCTCCTGGACCGAAAACAAGCGTCCTGGGACCGGTTTCGGGGCATCACCCCTCATCAGCCAGGCTAGCTTGAATCCAGTGGCACAGTGAGCCCGGGACCCACGTCTGGGCATACCCAGTGCATTTAGGGCAAGAAAGCAAAAGACAAACAGATGATGGACGGAATGCAGAACAAATCAAACATTCTCCCCCAGTCAATAGATCTGGGTTAAATCCATCGGTCCTAGGATGCTTGTCTCCAGTCCAGGGAGGACCTGGCCTGGTGTTCAGGCTGGACTGTTCCCATTAGGTGCAGGGTCAAGACTATTTGCATATGGCTGGGTTCAAACTGGAATGGCATGGGGAGCAAAAAAACGATGGATTTAGGCCCAGATCTCTGTACTGGGGTGAATGTATGACATTGTTCTGCATTCTATCCATCAATTGTTCTTTTTACATTAAGGATGGGGCAGTTATTCCTAGCCCCTTTAGTGACCACAATCTGCTCTCTATTACGTTGGCATGCCCAGAGCATCGAACGCGGCTATTGCCATGGGAGATTATAACTAACTCCAGAGGAACGATGAACTTAGGTTAGCGTGGAGGTCCACCATTCTGAATGACATTCAGAGTAGACTCGATGCAAACCATTTGACTATGCTTTTTGATCGCCTTATATCCATTGATGAACTAAAATGCAGAGTGGACATTTTTGTCATTCTATGTAACACTATAAGATCATATTTCTTGAAACCTAAGGCTCATAACAAGAAACCTGCATATTCTTGGTTTGATAGGGTATGTAGGGAGGCTCTGAGTTTCCTTTATAGTGCTTTGAGGGCTATCCCAACAGATAGGGTGGCCATTGCTGGCATTAGGAGATGTTTTAAGCTAGCAATTACAAAAAGAAAGAATTGAGGGACAAAGCTTGGACTACTTTGGTCAGCTCCTGTAGGGCCAAAGATACTGGTTTATTTGAAACATGATTAACAACAAGATCTTGCAAACTGACTCTAACCTTGATCGTACCAATATTATTGCTGACATTTGGGTTGAACAGTTTAGTCAAGTTTACCATTCAGCCAATATCGACAGTGGGGCACTGGATACTAATTTGCTTATGTGTACTCGGGATATTAAAATTACTGTAGAAGAAGTTGCTGAGGCAATCCGCGAAAGTCCTAAGTTCAACACTCCGTGGCCCAATGGGGTCCCTATGGATTTTACAAATTGGAGGTGGACCTGTGGGCACCTGTTATTACCAATTTTGCCAATGCTGCATTCAAGAGTGGCATCCTGGAGTCATGGCACTCAGTCATAATTGTGCCATCTTCAAAAAAGTTAACAGTGCTTCCCCTAGTTGTTACAGACCTATCTCTCTTATAGACTCTATGGTAAAAGTCATAGGCAGGGTAATTCTTATCAGGATCATGTCCTGGTCCACTGATAATTGTATTATTTCTTATGTACACTATATGGCTTTAGATCAGGCTTGGGTACATAAGAACAGTGCCTCGATTTACACCTGTTAATTAGTAAATATACCCTAGCGAAAAGTGGCCATGTCGATCTAGCATTTATGGATCTGGCCTGCACTTTTGATAGTGTGGTCAGGTCCACACTCTGGGAGGTACTAGAATCAAAGGGGTTGGATTCTGAACTGGTTTCCTTTATACAAGCCCTCCATACTGATCTGAACGCCACCGTTAGATTTGGGCTAAATGGTGTGTTGAAATGCAAATGTTATGCACTCGTTTTGCTTACATATTGCTCTATGTAAAGTTAGCATTCGCGGCACCATTTTAAGTTGAGCCGCCATTTTGAGCTATGATCGAACTGACTTCTGTCTCACACTGTCTGCCTCAAAAGCAACTGCGATATTGTTTTTCTTGTATTTCTTCAAGGTTGAGCTTCCCTGTACTAATGAATAGACTGTTTTTGTCATCACATACCTTTCGCACTAGATAGGCCTGCTCCCACCCTTAGAGCGGCGGGCGCAGGCAGAGTAACCTTGATGCTGAGATAGCATGTACCCGGTCCGGGGATGGCAACTCATCCTTCTGTATCTCCTTTGTTCACCAGCTACCAACTGGAAATTTCTAGTTTGGGCGTGTCTTTAGTGGTTCTGAAGATGTACATTATGTGTCACCATGTTGGCAGAAGTCAGTCCCTCTGCAGCAATCTAAGGAGGCTGGTCAGACCGGACTCCACTCGAGTGTACTCCTAATAAATACCTTTGGTTTGTATTCTCTACTGTCTGACCGACTCTTCATTTGTATGGAAGGCTGAGAGGTGGTCGCGAGTGACCCAGGTGACCCTAATCATGTCACTTCCTTCATTTGGTACCCAAACAGGGACTCCATCGGGTGGCCCATCCTTGCCTGCAGACGGGTGAAGAGTTCGGGGCCACGTCGGGTCAGACGGGCGGCCCGGGGATCCCTGCACGAGAGAGTCTTGTACTCGCAGCTGCCCCGTCTGTCTGACCGGGCGGTGCCTCGTCCAGTGGTCATCCCGACTGGGGTCCTGAACGGCGAAACCCTTGGATCTGACCGTTTGGTCGGAAGAGTCGGCAGTGGAGAATAAATTCGTTCGACCTGTGTGCACCAGGTGAGTTTGCTTTGGTTCTTTGTGAATATGGCGCCATTTTGATTTGTATTTGACGCGGTCTGGGGACCGTCTTTGGACAAGCGCTTGAATTTGTTTGAGTTTTTTATGAACATGGTACCACTTTGATTTGAATTTGATGAAGTCTGAAGACCGACTTTGGTAAGGATATTTGCAAATATCTGTTAGGCATAAGTAGTGAACTTGTTTTCTGTGAAAATGTCTTGTTTGAGCAAGTTGTTTTGTTTGGGCTGTCGTTGTTGTTCTACTGATGCTCGATTGGAAGAAAATCAGCCGGCGCCTCCAGAAGGCACTCCAAATTTTGACATGTAAGTCAAACATGGCATTGGCCCTATTATGTTTAGTACGTTATGGCACAAATATACGAGGGACAATGCCGAGTTGCAGTGGGCGTTAAAGGGCACTTTTGATGAACAGAAAATTAATTTCCTGCAGGAAAAATTGTTTGCGAAAAGGAGTAGGCAGTCGATGTTTGATTCCCTTAGAACATGGCAAAAGGAGGCTAAACAGAGGTGAATGAAAGCAGAGAAAGAGTCCCGGAAGGGGAGAATGCAGACATTGACTCAAAAAGCTGCAGCGCACGATAGAGAGAAAATAGAAAAAGGAATAGAGTGTGCTGATAGGAGATTTCGATTACAATGTGAAAAGTCTTATGTTGCCCGAGAAGAAAATGACGCATTTGTGGAGGAATTGTTAGATACTCGACCTCCACATGCCCCACAGAGAATATACCCTGCCATGCCCCATCCCCAGTCATCCTGTCCTTCTGTCTCTGCTGCTTCTGCTTCTTCTGCTATAGATCACCCTGTTTAGGCCACTGCGCCTCCTTCCCTTTCATTGATTTTGCCTTCAATGGCTACAATGACTGCCAGTCTCCATGCAACACCTAGTGTTTCAGCATCTCTCTCTCCAGCCCTTACACCTACGACGCAGCCGGCAGCGACGTTGGTGCCTGGTACTTCTGTTGTTACTCCTCCCCTGTTAATCGATCCCCCTGCATTACTGAGCAGCGGAACGCCCGTGCGTGGACTAGAGGACGGAGACTGGGCGACAGCTAGGGAGCGACTAGGATGGATATTGATACGATCCAATATGGGAGATGAAGAGGAAAGTGTGGTAGCCAATCAGGCCACCCAGTGGGCTCGTAACCCCATTTACAGTGTGGAAGATTTGTGGAGTGTGATGAAAGATTATGAGCCATTTGTGCAGCAGCATGCCCTTAAGCACATGTCGGCTACTTTGATTGGACTGTGGGAACAGTGTTTCAATGATGTAGCACCCCAGATTATTTATAATATTAGGGATCATGTATATGCTGCTGATATGGCACCCGGTGAGGTTTTTAGTAATGTCACGATGCTGGTCGCTTATCGAGGTAGGCTGCTTGAGAAAAGCCCAAAGATGGTATCCCAGTTTCCGATGAGGGAAGTCCACCCCATATATCACCCTGAACTACCGGAGCTGCAGGATCAGCAGAATACTGTTGTTAGACCAAGGGTAGAGGCCCGTTTCCAAGAGCAATGGGTTTATACTCCATGGAAAAAGAGTGAGGTTTTGTCCCTTAAGACTCAGTTACCCGACCCTAGGAAAAATCCTACTGCATATTATAAGGAATCGACTGAGGCCCCTTCAACAACAGTGATGACTCTTGCGGATATTGAAATGTTCTTTGGTTTACTGGTGCCTGTTGATATTTGGTGACAAGTGCACACACAGGATCGTGTTGTGGAATTGGGTGGTACCTGGGATCATATTAAAGCATGGGACCAGGAGAAGAAGCCTGGTGAGAAGCCTAAGGCCGAAATACCAGCTTTACCTGGCCGAGTTATTACGTATATGCATTCTCTTATTCCACCGAGAAGGGTAGATTGGGACAAGTTAACGGCATGTTGTCAGAAGAAAGATGAGAGTGTGTCTGATTTTTTTACTCGGTTTGAAGGTGTGTTTTGGGATTTTAGGAGCCAGGATTTGTTGGTGGAGGGGGTATCCGACTGTTCGTTAATAGATTTGTTACGAACCTGCTTCCTGAGATTGCGACTCGGCTATAGGCCTCGGAGAGCACTTGGACTACCTCCTCCGCTTCTGTAATTTTGAGTATGGCACAGTCTTATAAGCACAGTGAAAATGAGGAGAAGGAAAAGGTGGAGAAAAAGCATAAAGAATTGAAGACGAAGGTGTTGTTGCAACAGGCTTCTCGAGGGAATGGTAGAGGACGTGGTGGTACGGCCCGACAGCTTACCCGTACAGGCGGGAATTCTTCGTCTGTGGGACCGAACCAGTGTGCGTACTGTGAGTAGGAGGGACACTGGCGCAGCGAGTGTCCTGTGCTTTTGCAGAAGTTGGTGGACCCAAGGTGACGAGGGTCTCGTGGACGGGGTCACGGAGACGGTGGCCGGGACAGAGTTCAGTCAGTTGGGACTTCACAGGGTCACACTGACCAGAGCGACTTTGACGACCCTTTGACGACCCTAAGGGCAAACAGTACCACCACGATGATTATGACATAGACGAGGTGACAGGAATGTCTCACTGCTAGGAACATAATTTGTCATCTGCAATGGTATTTTAATTTCACAATTTCTCTTCAAGGGCCCCCACTTAGTTTTAGAAGTGCATCCCTGTCGTCAGGTGTATGCCCGCCCCTTATCAAACCAAGTTTTTAGGGGGCGAGGACTGGTCAATGATGAAGCATGACACCAGGTGGTGTGTGAGACCAGTCTTTCACTTTTTGTGAGTTGCCAGTACATACATCACAAATTTAGAGACATCTAGGTCAGTACACTAGGAGCGGCTTATTGTGTTTAATGATTTATGTTGGAGGCTGCCTTCTCCTAGTACCCCGTGCCTCTTGTTCCCTCCCCGGAGTCTCTCTCTGGGATACATGTGGTTAGATAGTTTAGTACAGCGGATAGCTGTGGGAACCTTCTGTTGGGGATAGATTTTTCAAACCCAAGTGTGGGTATCTCGTGATTCGGAACGCTTGACCGGACGGAATTCAGTTTGCAATATGGAGACGGAACTGGCATTTAATGAGGAGACGTATGCAGAAATCCTTAGAACACCAACCCTACTAGCAGACACAGTGATCACACAAGTAGTCCAGAATTCAGATGAATGGGCAACCTTAACATCTAAAAAGAAAGAACAGATAAGGACAGCACTGCATGGAGCATTCATGACTGAATACCTCCGTAAGAACAGTGCTCCTAGGGGCTTGGTAGTTACAAATGAACCAAGATTATTCTTAAACAACAAAGAATTCAGAATTAATTGGTCTAGAATCGCGTGGAAGTGCACAAAAGACTGGTTAGTGCTTATCATCAACACTGCCAGGGAACTGGCTGACGCACTACTGATAGAAATACAACAAAGCGAGAGCAAACTTAAAACCATGATACACATATCTGTGTTTAAGAAAAAATTGGAGGAAATTAATAAAGACCACAACGAATACAAGGAGTATCTTACCAAATCAAAATTGACAAAATTAACCAAGGATGTACAGAAGTTTGACCGTGAAACGATTTATCCATACACCACGGATGAATATTATGATAAACCACCCCAACAACAAAACACCAATAAACGCCAGCGATTCAGGGCCACTCCCCAGAACTGGACATTCAGCTCGGGGGATGAAAGAAGCACCAGCGGGAGCAGCAGTAATGAAAGCACTGATGGACAGCTGGATAGACGACAGTATAATGTACGGCCCCCTTTGATGCACCAACCGATGCCACAATTTGGCTACTGGCAACCACCCTTTTATCAACAGGGTTTTGGTTTTCCACCAGCACCACAGCATTTTTTATACAGAGGCCGCAGCAGAGGAACTGGAAGAAAGAAAAAACCAGCCGCAAAAGTCCAATGGAACGACCAAACACCAGTTGCGTTGGGAACAAGAAGCAGGGGGAACGGCCCATCGACGAGCCTCGAGTAACAAATGTTGTAAACCTTAGCAACCATACCCTGACTGGATCTGAAGAGTCTGTCCTCTCTAAAGGCTTGGGGTTTGTCCCTACACCCAATAATGACCCTTTCACTCTAAATATTGAGCTCGCACCGTTTTTTAGGAAAATAAAACTACGCAACCACTTTGGAGGAACAGCGAATGAACCAAATCTAGAACTCAAGACAGGGCTGAGAAAGAAATCCACTTTTGTGCCCCCTCACAATACCATCCCATGCCATATTCTGGCCTTTGAACAAGCAGTCCTTACTGACATTGAGAAAATCAACTTTAAACAAGAAAATGGGTTCCAGAACTTAACATAACTGGAGCGTACTGCCCTGGAGGGACTTAAAAACAATCCGGATGTTATCATAAAACCGGCAGATAAAGGAGGGGCCATTGTCCTTTTGAGTAAAACTATGTACCAGGAAGAATGTAATAGGTTGTTATCTGATCGAACCAGCTATGAGATATATCGGGAGGACCCAACACCACGCCTCATGACGAGAATACAAAGGATTGTGGAAGAGGCACTTAGCCATGATTGGATAAGCAAACAAGAAGCTGAATTCCTGGTGAATAAAGATCTGAGGACACCAAGATTCTATACACTCCCGAAGATCCATAAGGGGAGTATACCGCCACCGGGAAGACCTATAGTGTCTGGGATCGGATCGATCCTGGAACCGCTATCGCAGTTTTGTGATTGGTTCCTTAAACCAATAGTTCAGAGATCCGCATCGTATCTGCAAGACACAAAGGACATACTATGTCTGTTTCGAGATATAGAAATCAACAACGCAGAAAACATCTTCATCGCCATGGACATAGAGGCCCTCTATACCAGTATCCCACAAAGGAGGACACTGACTGTGGTGGAAGATATCTTGCTTAACATGGATTGGCAGTTCTCCACCCCACGGAACTTTGTCCTGGAGTGTGCAGAAATTGCTCTTACAGAAAAAAAATTTGAGTATGAGGAGGTGCTATACCATCAGATCACCGGCACTTCAATGGGCAGTACATTCGCCCCTAGCCTAGCATGCTTGTACGTCCGTCAATTTGAGGAGGACTTTATTTTCAACGAAAACAATCCCTTCATAGAACATCTAAAAATGTGGAAACGCTACATTGACGACGTCTTCATCATATGGCGAGGGAACAAACTCACTGCACAAGCCTTTGTGAACTGGGTCAATACCAAAGATCTTCACCTGAGGTTCACCCACTCTATTAACAGAGATCATGCTATCTTTTTGGACCTTGATATCAACATGACACCGGAAGGAATTCACACAAGGGTACATAATAAACCCACGGACAAAAACAGCCTGCTACTGTATGAGAGTCATCATCCGAAAGCCCTTAGGGACAACCTACCAGTGGGTCAATTCTTAAGGGTGCGGCGAAACTGCACAGAAACTGAAACTTTCATGGAACAATCTAAGGAATTAGAGAAGAAACTGCTCCAAAGACATTACCCAAAAAAACTTATCAAAAGAGCTAAAAAGAGGGCAAGGAATAACTCACGGGAAGCTCTTTTGGAACTCATTAATAAAGAAAGAAAGGATCAGATGGTGTGTGTTACTACGTACACTCCAGTCTCTAACATCATGAAAAAGATTGTTAAGAAAAATTGGCATATTTTGGGAGGTGCAGGCAAGGAGTGGGATCCCCCATTATTTACATTTAAAAGAAGTAAGAGTCTGCGAGATGAATTAGTCCACGCCAAAGACCAACCACCTAGTAAAGCAGAACAAACTACTCTCTGGAATTCACAGAGACCCACTGGACACTATCCTTGTGGGGGTTGCGTTGCATGCCCTTACACTACAGCAACAAAAGAAGTAGACATTGGCACAGGTAAACCTTGGAAACTGAATAGTTTCAGTAATTGCAATACTGAGAATGTCGTTTATTTACTGACATGTCCCTGTGACCTTCTCTATGTGGGAATGACGACTCGCAAAATTAAGATTCGTATTAATGAACACCGAAGTACAATACGGTGTAAAAAGACAAATACAAAACTGACAAGGCATTTCCTGGAATTTGAACATAAAGACAGCGACCTAAAATGGACGGTTCTAGAGGTGATGAAAAAATCCTTGGCTGACCTCACAAGACCGCTTCACATCAGGGAACAGAGATGGGTTTATAGATTAAAATCTAATCTGAAAGGATTGAATGATGATATTCCGTGGTTACAATTAGCAAGGTAAATAAAATACTACCATGGAAACAGGATACATGAGGGAGGCCACCCCAGTATGCCCAGACTGGTCTCGAGACCAGTTTGATTAGTAAAAACATATTGCATGGATAGGAAGATCATAGATTATTTCCCTTGCTACCACTAGATATACTACTTTTGATATTCCCAGACATCTATTTAAGAGCATTTATTATGCGTGCGTCTAGTTAACATCACCATGAAGGAGATGTAGCTGATACGAGGAACATCACCATATTACCACTAAGGTAGTTTTAGTGAGCAGGATTATTCAGAACATAGTGGTTTTATACTTATCTTCACCCAGTTATACATACCATCGATGATAGACAATTATTGTACAGCACGGTTGTATATTAGACATAACATTAGATCACACCAATATCTGCATTTGAAGGTTATTCCTTTAAAAGGCAAGAAACCCCTGAGATTATTTTCAAGCGGGTTCCTGGGTTTTTACCCATAGCCTCTAGTATGCACGCTCCCCCTTTAAATCTTGTGCACGGGTCTGTTCAAATAAATAACACTCGCCGGATCTCAGCATCTGTGTTAGCACGGAAACTAGTGTCTCAATCCTTTGAATATGCGTTTGTTGATACACTACTCCGCTAAACTTCACGCATGCGTATTAGTGAATGTTTGTTTAGCCTCCATGTATGAAAGGCATGACGATCGACCTAATCGGCATCTTTGGATTAGAACTACAGTTTTTATTTCCCGGAACGCATGCGCACCATTAGGGAGTAGGCGCACATATACTTTGAATACACAGGAGCGATCACGGCTCAGCGCCTCCCAAAACCATCATGAGGATTCTGCCGGACCTCCATATTTGGACCGTGTTATCGCACCAGGCAGGTCAGGCATTTTCTAACATAGCGGGAGCAACGACATCGGAAATACAGCTAATTACTAAATTACAGCTCACCACTTACACCTGCATAAGATTAAGAACGCGCATGCGCTATATAAGCTAGGTCACCCCGCTCTCATTTACCGACAAGGGGTTGAGCCGTGCAGACATAGGTGCAAGGAGCAGTGAACTACCGGTTACAGTAAGAGTGTGTGTGTGCAAGAAAGAACGACCTGGGGCGTTACCTTGGGGACCTTTGCGCTCTTCTGACAGATCCTTGATTTATCTGAATTAGACTAATACAGCTGTGGATTGTTGTGTGAAAGTTTGACGCTACTTTTCTGAAATAATGTTCTTTCTTCTGACATTATTTTCTTCTTGTTGACAGCCAGCAACCTCATAGGTTTACCGTCCACGGCCTCTTATGGGGCTAGTAGATGCCCCACTAGGGTAAGAAATACGGGACAAAATTCCCATAGATTTTAACGAGTGTTGTGCACTGATGCCTGACACATTAATAGCACACCATAGCCACTCAACGTAGAATGTACGTGTAGTTGGCTGTTCGAATTGTGTATGACCATTTTGTCGTATTATACTACACAAAGTTTTCTTTTCTTTTTTCCTTTCATTTTACAGGTTTGGAATTTTTATCTCCTGAAGGTTGAGGGTGACAAAATTTTTTACCCCACCCAGTGGATTCCCTTTCCCATAGATTTGGTAAGGGTGGAGCCTTTAGTAGTTTTTGTAAGTCCTGATGAATGCCATGGACCCGACTGGGCCGGTGGGCAGAAACATGTCGACTTTATACACGGCGGTGGGAGGATAATTATTCCCTCATATACACCGCAACTTTGGTTTTAAAGACCATACAGATGCCATCTAAATTAAAACATAATTTGTCATCTGCAATGGTATTTTAATTTCACAATTTCTCTTCAAGGGCCCCCACTTAGTTTTAGAAGTGCATCCCTGTCGTCAGGTGTATGCCCGCCCCTTATCAAACCAAGTTTTTAGGGGGCGAGGACTGGTCAATGATGAAGCATGACACCAGGTGGTGTGTGAGACCAGTCTTTCACTTTTTGTGAGTTGCCAGTTCATACATCACAAATTTAGAGACATCTAGGTCAGTACACTAGGAGCGGCTTATTGTGTTTAATAATCACTGCTGGGACACCCAGGGACAGAGTGAAGGACCAGTTCAGATACCTGTAGATCAGCGTGGTCCTTACGTTACTGCAGATTTGCATGGTTCAACTATGGAATTTTTGGTGAATACAGGTGCAATGAATAGCTCTATTTCTCGTTCACTGGTCCCCTGGGCTGCTCTGTCTGGCCATAACAATGTTTCGGTAGGATTTTCTGGTGTACCGGTTGTGAGCCCCATTTCAAAACCTCTTACACTGACTATCTGTCCTTTTACTGTAGATTCACCATTTTTGTTGACATCCAACTGCGGAGAAAATCTGATGGGCTTAGATTTAATAAAGAAGTTGAATGCAACCATTTATTGTTCCCCGGGAGGTGTCTACATGACAATGGGTCTGAATGTGGTCAGCACTAAGCAGTGTCTGTCCAAAGATGCGCCCCTCCCAACTGAATTTCAGGATGTGCCACCTACGTTGTGGGCAACGGGTGACACGGACGTAGGACTATTGCAGATACCTCCAGTTTCCATTAAGATTAAAGATAATGCTATTTTGCCTCGTATTCCTCAGTACAAAATACCACAAGCAGGGGAACGAGCCTTGTTGCAAATTATACAGGATTTGATTGCGTCAGGAGTTGTTGAAGAGACGACTGCTAATGTGTGCAATAGCCCTATTCTTCCTATTCTTAAGAGGGCACCTTCGGGTTCCTCTGATGATCATCCTGATGTTTATCGTTTTGTGATTGACTTGCACGAAATTTATAAAATTGTGCTTCCTCAGTTCCCGGTGGTCCCTGACACTACTGCTCTTCTGACGATGATTCCTTACTCTGCTAAATTCTTTTCTGTCATGAATCTGAAAAATGCATTGTTCAGTATTCCGATCCATCCAGACAGCAGGCACTTGTTTGGTTTTACACTCACTGGCAGAAGATTTAGATTCTGTCGAGCTCCTCAGGGCTATACTGAGAGCCCTAGTATATATAGTCAGGCTTTGAAAGCACAATTGGACTCCCTCATGCTGCCTTCAGGTAATGTCTTGCTCCAATATGTGGATGACCTTCTCATCGCTTCTCACACTGAAAAGGGTTGCAAAGACAGTACAGTTAAATTGTTGTTGCATTTGGCTCACCACGGACATAAAGTGTCCCTTTCCAAATTTCAATATTGTCGACAGGAGGTCAGCTACTTAGGTCACCTACTGTCAAAGGAAGGTAGGAGATTGACCCCTGAGCGCATCAGTACCATTGTTAAAATGCCTATCCCTAAAACTCAGAGGGATGTGCGCGCTTTTATTGGCATTACTTCTTATTGTCGCCAATGGATTCCTAACTACTCGTTACTAACAAAGCCCCTGCTGGCATTAACAATTAAAGATGTGCATGAACCCTTGCCTTGGATGCCTAAATGTCAGCAATCTTTTGAGCAATTAAAAGTTGCGCTTTGCTCTGTGCCTGTGCTTGGTACGCCTGACTATGCGAAGCCGTTCATGCTGTACATACATGAGATGGCTGGCTGTGCGCTCTCTGTCTTAACACAGGCCTTTGGAGGTAAGCAACGGCTGTGTGCTTATTTTTCTGCTCTTCTTGACCCTGTCGCAAGAGCCCTCCTGAGCTGCCTAAGAGCGGTCGCTTCTGCGGCCATCTCTATAAGGCAATCGGCTGGGCTCGTACTTGATACTGACCTCACAGTCATGGTCCCCCATGCTGTGGATAGCCTTTTGAATAAGACCAAGATGCAGCACCTCACCAGTGCACGTCTAACCGGTTATGAGCTAACTCTCTTTGCACCACATGTCACGATTAAAAGATGTGCCACTCTGAACCCAGCCACGTTACTACCCCTCCCTTCTGAAAGTGAGGAAATTGACATACATGATCGCATTTTTCAGACTGAGGGAGAGACGAAGGGACGGGTAGACTTGACTGATGTTCCCTTATCTGACCCCCAAGGGGAACTATATGTTGATGTCTCTTGTTTCAAATTACCAGATGGCACCACCACTACAGCATATGTAATCACTATACTGTATATGGTAGTTGAGATGTCACGAGTTGCAGAGTTTGTTGCCCATATTCGAGCCTGTGAGTTGAGTGAGGGACTGGCTGTCAATTTATATACTGACAGTCGGTACGCCTTCGGAGTCGCCCATAATTTTGGACAGCTCTGGGCAGAGAGAGGGTTTCTCACTTCCCATGGGATGAAGATCCAACATGGTCCCCTCATATATAGGCTTTTGTCGTCTTTGATACGCCCCAAGAAATTAGCGATACTAAAGTGCAGCGCCCACAAGACAATTACTGACAATGTGGGTAAGGGGAATGCCTTTGCAGACCAGACAGCTAAGGAGACAGCCCAAATGAAGGTGAAAAGGATGTTTGTAGCAGATCCCGCTAGGTGGGTGCCCGAGGTCCCCATGTTTGAGGATACACTGGAAAATGTCAAGGAGATACAGAGTGAGGCAACGATTGAGGAATTAGCACTATGGCAGGAAAGCACAGCATGTTTGGATGAGGAGGGGTGTTGGACTGATAAGTCAGGGAAACAGAGATGGATGCTTCCAGATGCACATGTTCTTTCCGTAGTCACCATGGCACATGGACCAGCTCATATCAGTGCTAAGGGTATTTGTAAGTTGATAGACCCCGTATGGCAAAATGATAATATCCCAAAGACTGCCGCTTATTTGGTCAAATATTGTATGGTGTGCATGATGCACAATCCTGGAAAAAGTACCCCTACGCCACCTGGTAATTTTGCACTTGCCACTTTCCCTTTTGAGGTCCGTCAGATAGATTATATAGAAATGGATCGAGTCAACAATTTGAAATATGTGTTGGTGGTTGTTTGTGCATTTAGTAAATGGGTTGAGGCCTATACCACGTAAGAAAATACAGCCATAGCGACTGCAAAAGTACTCCTGAAGGAGTTCGTTCCTCGCTTCGGCTTGCCCGTTTGATTTGGAGTCCTGCCCCAATTCTGACTTTGTTATTCATCCGGTGCCGTTCGGGCATGGCACCATACCAAATAGCACGCATTCAGTTGTAAAAATGGATAAATTATGAAAATGAATACAAAAGGAGTGCATCCCTACCCTCGTGAATTCATGTTGAAACGTATGCCCTACATTGGGATAGCACCCATCAAAGAAGTTAAGGATAAAAAAAGACAAACAATGGACATCGCTCTACTCCACACGGCAGGCGAGACATTGTGGATCGTCATTTAAGACAGTGCAGTAAAGTATATGAACTGGTGAAACCTTCACGAGCACTTGATGACAATGAACGCAGTTCCGTTTTAACTAATGACACCTTTGATTTATGTACTTATTATGTGCAGTTTGAGGTTCCCACAATAGCAGTGGATTATGGGAAATGGAGTTCCGAGTACTGACTAATATTATGCTGATGTCATTGTGTCGGCGGAAAAAAGTAAATAGCTGACCAATAGGGAGAATTGTACGGGTTTAAATGAGGGGTGGGAAGAAAAGGGGTGGTATCACCAGATGGGGGAGGAGTACTGAGGATGTTTGCGTGGTACCGGTTTCGGCAGGTAAGGAGTGGTGTAACAGTAGATTTAAGATTTAAGTAATGGCAATGTATAGTCTGGTGTGAATGATTGTATGAGTTACGATAGATGGTAGAAAGGTACGGGTTCGTTGATGATGTGTGAAAGAGGTTTGAAAAATGTGGAAAGCGAGTATGTTATAAGACTGTGTGTGATAAGTTGCGAGTGTGGTTGGATAGGTGGTTGATAGCGGGTGGATGTAAGTATATTGAGGCGGGAGCGCATGAAGTTGGGGATTACAAATGGGGGTGGGGGGAATGAGATACTGTGAGAATGAAGGGGCATGTAGGTTACAGTCCAGGGGGATAGGCGGGTGTAGGAGAATGAATTAATATATGGTGTACGCATGCAAAGTCGAACGGTGACACGTCAATAAAAGAAAGCAGATGGTTGGGTTTAGGAGTTGCGTGGGTGAGAGAAACAATATTATGGGAGAAAGGGTCAGAATCCCGTCAGCTTTCAGTTTTCGGATATATTCTGTTGTTGTAAGCATTCGCATTAAGCATGTTAAATTAAGTTGAGCATGTGAATCAACTGTATATTAAAGTATGTATATTGATGCAATGAGAGGTGCAATATGGTAATATTTGGTTTTTTACTTGTCATTGTAGTGACCCCTGACGAAGGGCACCCAGTTGCCCGAAATGCATTGGGTTTTTTAAATAAATAACACTGCCTCAGACGAATTTGCAACATTCGTGGTTTTTGCTAGAGGTTCGGATGGCCCAGCATAATCATCAGAAATTGTGAAAATTGGCAAGCACCACTCCGCGTGTGGCGAGAGAAACTATGTTGATAATAAGTTTAGTTACAGTGTCGAAAAATATGGATAAAGTTGGAATATATGCAGAAATTTGTTGAAAGAGATGACTGCCTATGGGCGACCTCAGCTGTGCATTTGGTTGGGGCAGAGTCCTGCCCCAATTCTGACTTTGTTATTCATCCGGTGCCGTTCGGGCATGGCACCATACCAAATAGCACGCATTC
This sequence comes from Calotriton arnoldi, assembly GCA_963921515.1. Lineage (NCBI taxonomy): Eukaryota > Metazoa > Chordata > Amphibia > Caudata > Salamandridae > Calotriton > Calotriton arnoldi. The sequence goes on from CAWUFW010009551.1 coordinate 72,780, forward strand.
AGTTGTAAAAATGGATAAATTATGAAAATGAATACAAAAGGAGTGCATCCCTACCCTCGTGAATTCATGTTGAAACGTATGCCCTACCTTGGGATAGCACCCATCAAAGAAGTTAAGGATAAAAAAAGACAAACAATGGACATCGCTCTCCTCCACACGGCAGGCGAGACATCGTGGATCGTCATTTAAGACAGTGCAGTAAAGTATATGAACTGGTGAAACCTTCACGAGCACTTGATGACAATGAACGCAGTTCCGTTTTAACTAATGACACCTTTGATTTATGTACTTATTATGTGCAGTTTGAGGTTCCCACAATAGCAGTGGATTATGGGAAATGGAGTTCCGAGTACTGACTAATATTATGCTGATGTCATTGTGTCGGCGGAAAAAGTAAATAGCTGACCAATAGGGAGAATTGTACGGGTTTAAATGAGGGGTGGGAAGAAAAGGGGTGGTATCACCAGATGGGGGAGGAGTACTGAGGATGTTTGCGTGGTACGGTTTCGGCAGGTAAGGAGTGGTGTAACAGTAGAGTTAAGATTTAAGTAATGGCAATGTATAGTCTGGTGTGAATGATTGTATGAGTTACGATAGATGGTAGAAAGGTACAGGTTCGTTGATGATGTGTGAAAGAGGTTTGAAAAATGTGGAAAGCGAGTATGTTATAAGACTGTGTGTGATAAGTTGCGAGTGTGGTTGGATAGGTGGTTGATAGCGGGTGGATGTAAGTATATTGAGGCGGGAGCGCATGAAGTTGGGGATTACAAATGGGGGTGGGGGGGAATGAGATACTGTGAGAATGAAGGGTCATGTAGGTTACAGTCCAGGGGGATAGGCGGGTGTAGGAGAATGAATTAATATATGGTGTACGCATGCAAAGTCGAACGGTGACACGTCAATAAAAGAAAGCAGATGGTTGGGTTTAGGAGTTGCGTGGGTGAGAGAAACAATATTATGGGAGAAAGGGTCAGAATCCCGTCAGCTTTCAGTTTTCGGATATATTCTGTTGTTGTAAGCATTCGCATTAAGCATGTTAAATTAAGTTGAGCATGTGAATCAACTGTATATTAAAGTATGTATATTGATGCAATGAGAGGTGCAATATGGTAATATTTGTTTTTTTTACTTGTCATTGTAGTGACCCCTGACGAAGGGCACCCAGTTGCCCGAAATGCATTGGGTTTTTTAAATAAATAACACTGCCTCAGACGAATTTGCAACATTCGTGGTTTTTGCTAGAGGTTCGGATGGCCCAGCATAATCATCAGAAATTGTGAAAATTGGCAAGCACCACTCCGCGTGTGGCGAGAGAAACTATGTTGATAATAAGTTTAGTTACAGTGTCGAAAAATATGGATAAAGTTGGAATATATGGAGAAATTTGTTGAAAGAGATGACTGCCTATGGGCGACCTCAGCTGTGCATTTGGTTGGGGCAGAGTCCTGCCCCAATTCTGACTTTGTTATTCATCCGGTGCCGTTCGGGCATGGCACCATACCAAATAGCACGCATTCAGTTGTAAAAATGGATAAATTATGAAAATGAATACAAAAGGAGTGCATCCCTACCCTCGTGAATTCATGCTAACTCTCTTTGCACCACGTCACGATTAAAAGATGTGCCACTCTGAACCCAGCCACGTTACTACCCCTCCCTTCTGAAAGTGAGGAAATTGACATACATGATCGCATTTTTCAGACTGAGGGAGAGATGAAGGGATGGGTAGACTTGACTGATGTTCCCTTATCTGACCCCCAAGGGGAACTATATGTTGATGTCTCTTGTTTCAAATTACCAGATGGCACCACCACTACAGCATATGTAATCACTATACTGTATATGGTAGTTGAGATGTCACGAGTTGCAGAGTTTGTTGCCCATATTCGAGCCTGTGAGTTGAGTGAGGGACTGGCTGTCAATGTATATACTGACAGTCGGTACGCCTTCGGAGTCGCCCATAATTTTGGACAGCTCTGGGCAGAGAGAGGGTTTCTCACTTCCCATGGGATGAAGATCCAACATGGTCCCCTCATATATAGGCTTTTGTCGTCTTTGATACGCCCCAAGAAATTAGCGATAGTAAAGTGCAGCGCCCACAAGACAATTACTGACAATGTGGGTAAGGGGAACTCCTTTGCAGACCAGACAGCTAAGGAGACAGCCCAAATTAAGGTGAAAAGGATGTTTGTAGCAGATCCCGCTAGGTGGGTGCCCGAGGTCCCCATGTTTGAGGATACACTGGAAAATGTCAAGGAGATACAGAGTGAGGCAACAATTGAGGAATTAGCACTATGGCAGGAAAGCACAGCATGTTTGGATGAGGAGGGGTGTTTGACTGATAAGTCAGGGAAACAGAGATGGATGCTTCCAGATGCACATGTTCTTTCCGTAGTCACCATGGCACATGGACCAGCTCATATCAGTGCTAAGGGTATTTGTAAGTTGATAGACCCCGTATGGCAAAATGATAATATCCCAAAGACTGCCGCTTATTTGGTCAAATATTGTATGGTGTGCATGATGCACAATCCTGGAAAAAGTACCTCTACGCCACCTGGTAATTTTGCACTTGCCACTTTCCCTTTTGAGGTCCGTCAGATAGATTATATAGAAATGGATCGAGTCAACAATTTGAAATATGTGTTGGTGGTTGTTTGTGCATTTAGTAAATGGGTTGAGGCCTATACCACGTAAGAAAATACAGCCATAGCGACTGCAAAAGTACTCCTGAAGGAGTTCGTTCCTCGCTTCGGCTTGCCCGTTTGATTTGGAGTGACAATGCAAGCCACTTCAATGTTAAAGTGATTCAGTTAGTTTGTGAGGGACTACATATCAGACAAAAATGTAATGCTGCAAATCACCCCCAGTCCGCAGGTTTGGTTGAGAAGTGCAATGGTACTCTCAAACTGAAACTGGCAAAGATTCAGGAGAGCACAGGGTTGCAGTGGCCAGATGCTTTACCATTAGCCCTTTTGTCCACAAGAACTACAGCGCATTCTAGGACAGGACTGTCACCCTACGAGGTCGTGTTTGGGCGCCCACCAAATGTCTGCGGCGTCCCGCATCCTCGTAGGTTTTCCAAAATTGAATATCCTCTGTTAGTGGACTATCTGTATGAGTTAACTAAAAGTCTGCGTTCTATTCACCAACAGATCCAGTATTCCCTCCCACCAGTACCCGAGGGGCGAGAACATGATATTCGGCATGGAGACTACATATTAATCTGAAATTTCCAGAGAAAGAAGAACTTGGAGCTGAGGTGGAAGGGGCCAGTCCAGGTGCTCCTTGCCATCCGCACTGCAGTCAAGGTCACCGGCCGAAAGAACTGGATTCATAGTCAGCACTGCCGCAAAGTGCCTCTATCCTTACCCTATGATCAGTGGGTCAGAGATGGAATAGGGGACTCGGAGTGGGAGCAAGTCCCACGGTTCGTCCCCTTTTTGGATGCCAGACTCACTTGGACCCAAACAGAGGCAGAGAATGAGGAGGTGCTAAATGCGGCAGTGCCCCCGGAGATTAAGGCAATTCCAGGGCCCCTCTCTACTGGCCCCACTGTGTCTGAGCCCCTTTTTGCTGACCCTTCTGTGCCTGGAGTAGCTAGGTACAATTTGCGCCCCGATGGAGGAATAGTGCACCAAAGGAAAAGTCAGATTAGCAGGGATGGACTGCGAAAGTTAGGCAACAGTAGTTTAGGGAGAGGCGAGATTGGTGCATTGTTCGGACATTGGTCAGGATAGATTGAACGTACTCCCCTGGAGGGGGTACATTATCCTGTGCGACGTGGGACTTCTTCAAGAGCTAGGATCGAACAGCTCCACCGCCGGTGCTCAAAAGTACCAAAGTTGATGAACAATAGGAGTCTACCAGTGAGGCTCAGACGGACACTGGGAACATGTGCCCCCTTTTTGTTATCAGTTCCATTGCATTCTCTTTCCCTTGTTTTGCAATGTATCCATTTGGTCAGCCCATTACTGAGGAGGAACAACCGTTTGCACCTCCGTGTCCTGAGCGGGGTTGGTCCACGAAAAGTAAAATAGTTTATGCATCAATAGTTGTTATTGCACTAATAATTGTACCAGGGATATCCTACTTTCTGGATGAGAAGTATCCTGTGCATTCCCTGGTTGGTACAACACCCGTTCCTCCTGAACACATGTTTATCACTTTGGCTCCTCACAAGGGAAAACACCGAAAGACTTACACTGATAATGTTTTTATACAAATGTTGCACCAAGCTCATGATGTGTCTAACACAACAAATTGTTGGGCAAGTAAATTGCTCCCCTCAGTTACTCATAAGAGAGATAATCTACTGTTGATGCCTTTGACATACCTTGGAAGTTGCGAGGGCTGGTTCGAATTGCTTGTATTGGTACACTACCCCTCCACCCCCACTCGCGTCAGATTATGACCCCTGCTGATTGTAACACTGTGACTGATTATATATGTTTCCATCATGGGTTTATTCCAATAGGCAAGGCAGGATTAAACATCTCTGGTACTTTGTCCCCCAACTCTTGTATGCGCAAGTATGATAAGGTGAAGAATAGCACATGGCTTCAAATGGAAATGGCTGATTTCCAGACATTTACACCTCTGAGTACTTCCGCTCCTTCCAAGACCGTAATGTGACTAGGGATAAGCCAATACCGGTGTCTGTTGTCAGCTCCACAGCTGCTTTCTGTGGTCAGGGATGGCGGGAGGTAGAGGTGGGGGACAGCAAATGTAATTTTACGTTTCCACTTAGCAAGATTAATAGTCCACCCTTGGTTTTGCCCCCTAATGTCTACTTCGTTTGTGGATCCCAGGCTTATGTCTGGCTGCCTAGGGGATGGTCAGGCAGATGTTACCTCTCTTTCCTTCTTCCTCCAGTGTATGTCGCTCCACCCAATTACCATAAAGACCATCGGCTGCAGAGCAGAAGTGTATACTTGTCCCGGGAGAGAAGGGTTATTGACACAAAAGATATAGATCAGACAGATGCCACTTTGCAGCAGTTTGAAGATGCCATGAAGGGCATTGTACCTTTTTGGGGTCCCATGTCCAATAGCCTTAACATTTGTCGGCTCACGAGAGTTGTAGAAGGGGTCATTAATATAACAGCAGGGATTCTGACCAATATCACTGCTGAGCTTCAGGCTAAGAGACTCGTTACCTTACAAATCAGGATGGTGTTAGACGTCATCCTTGCTGATAGGGGAGGAGCCTGTTGCGTCATTGGTAGTAGCTGTTGTGTATATATACCTGACCACGCCCCCAACGTATATGCTGCCATACAGAAATTGCACAGACTCTCCTCTGACATTCACCAGGAAAATGGTACTTGGTCCCTATCTGGGTGGTTTTGGGGTCTGTTTATGTCTTGGGGTTGTATGATCCTTGCTTTTAGTCGCTGGCATTTTCCTCACCTGTTGCATCTGTAAACAATGTCTCCCGGCATGTTGCTCTTATTGTGCTACACTTCTCACCCCAAAGCAGAAGACGCTCGTCCATGATACCCATGCTGTGATTATGACTCAGAAAGAAATAGATAGTTTTATGCAGATAGACGAGGGTATATTTGAGGACTCATCTTCCCTTGATGCTGAATACATGGATTGCTCTGAATTCTGAAGATTGATTGTTATGTACATGCTATGCTACATCCCATATTCCCTCAACTTCAAGTGATTAGCTCATGCTAAAAGGAGGGTCTGTTGAAATGTAAATGTTATGCACTCATTTTGCTTACATATTGCTCTATGTAAAGTTAGCATTCGCGGCACCATTTTAAGTTGAGCCGCCATTTTGAGCTATGATTGAACTGACTTCTGTCTCACACTGTCTGCCTCAAAAGCAGCTGCGATGTTGTTTTTCTTGTATTTCTCCAAGGTTGAGCTTTGCTGTACTAATGAATAGACTGTTTTTGACATCACATACCTTTCTCACTAGATAGGCCTGCTCCCACCCTTAGAGCGGTGGGCGCAGGCAGAGTAACCTTGACGCTGAAATAGCATGTACCCGGTCCCGGGATGGCAACTCATCCTTCTGTATCTCCTTTGTTCACCAGCTACCAACTGGAAATTTCCAGTTTGGGCGTGTCTTTAGTGGTTCTGAAGATGTACATTATGTGTTACCATGTTGGCAGAAGTCAGTCCCTCTGCAGCAATCTAAGGAGGCTGGTCAGACCGGACTCCACTCGAGTGTACTCCTCATAAATACCTTTGGTTTGTATTCTCTACTATCTGACCGACTCTTCATTTGTATGGAAGGCTGAGAGGTGGTCGCGAGGGGCCCAGGTGACCCTAATCGGGTCCCTTCCTTCAGGTGATTGCAGCAAGAGTTTTGGTCTGCGCAGAGGTGTCTCTCAAGGCTGCGTTTTAGTGCCAATTTTGTTTTTATTGTTACATATCAATGGTTTGGATTCTATTTTAATTAGCAAGGGAAAGGACACATCAATTGTGAACGGGCGGAGCGTCCCTGTTGTCCTGTATGCAGATGACACTATCCTATTGTCCAGAACACCTAATGGCCTTTAGCTACTTTTAGATACCTAAGTAAGCTTCATAAAGAGCCTAGGTCTGGTTACAAACTTGGCCAAAACTTTTATCATGGCCTGTGGCTCCAAAATCCGATGCTGTGATCTCTCGTGCTTCGGGGAGTCCCTGTTACAAGAACACACACATTTTCTTATCTGGGGATCACATTTGACTCCCAGGGGTTTGAGGCCCATGTCTGAAACAGAGGAGACTTAAATTCTGTAATTCAATAAGTTCTTTTTTCAATCTAGTCTCCAAAACTGGGAATAGGCCTATTGCCCCTATTGTTGAGATCTACAAAAGGAAGTGCCTACCTGTCCTTACTTATGGCTTTGGTTTGTGGGGTTATAAGGCAGTTACATTTTTACAGAATGAGGAGAACTGAGTATGTAGGCGTATTCTTGGTGTTTCGCCAGGGTCGCTGACATAGGCTGTTCATGAGGAATTGGGCTTAATGTTTGTAGCTGATGACATTAATCTTTCACCGTTGATGCTATGGTGTTCTATTTGGTGCAACTCCAAAGCTTTTCTGAATAAGAAGATTACATTGGATTACCTTTCATGTGACAGGGGCTCTCGTTTCCCTTGGCTAATATATATTAAGGATATTTATAGCTAGGCAGGCCTGATATCTTCCTTGAGCCAGCTAACATTTCCTCAAGGTATAAAAACTGGATTAAATCCAGTTTCAGGGATTCAAGAAGACGGGAAAGAGAATTGCTTGAGCTGAAGAAGCCAGCCAATAGGGAGTGCTTGCTGGTCCAAACTATATTAGGGCCGGAATCATATTTGGAGTTGGTGGCCAAAACGTGGGATAGGGTGATACTGACAAGATTCAGACTGGGCCAGATCAGGAGTCTGCTTTGTATGACCCTAATTTTATTTTGGTTTGTCCTTGTGTCGAGCATTCCTTGCAAAATTCTGGCACATTTGTATTTTTTTGCAGGAATATCGTTGTTTCACCAAAAGGTTTTTAAATACGTCCCTAAAATGTGCTTCAGTTACTAGTCATATCCTGGTACTTCTTTCTCGAAGATGCGTCCCACTCTGGAAGTATGCCTAAGTGTTTGTACTTTCATGAAGTGCGCCCTTAGGTACAGACAAACATTATCATTGCAGCTGTCTTGATATCTATTGCGATTCTGTAATCGGTGCTAAGTGGGTTATCTGTGCACATGTGATGTGTGTTTTTTACTCTGACTTTGGTTAACGATATCGGCCTCTAGGCCTTGAATTTGTCTGAAATGTGAAGTTTTTTTATGCTCATTATTAGTTTTTTGTTATTTTTACTTGTTTCATGGTTTTTTTAGAACGTTTTCAATGTTTTCATGAGTATGTGCATTTATGGTTTGTATTTATGAGCCAAATAAAGGATTAAATGAATGATGGTAGTAGACAAAACATTCTTACAATAATTTCTTGATATTTACCCTGTATAATGTGCAAGCATGGCCAGTGATACTAGCTAATCTAAATTAATCTAAAAGTGTCCAGATCAATGTTAATTGCATCATGATTGAACCAATAAATGTATTGAATAAGAACATTTTTTGTCTGGCTAGGCACAGCAGCAATCAGGAGTATGGATTTTTCCATGAGAATGTAGCTGTAATGACTAGCTGATATTTATTTTTGACATACTCTATAGCCAAATCATATTGTAGCTCCTTTAATCAATTATTAAAACCCTCACCACAAGAAGATTTAATTTCTTTTTTTTTCCAGTAAAATATAGTCTAACAAATATTTATAAGGTTTTTAATCCCTTTTTTTTAAAGATGATTTAATATAACAAATGTGATGGGATCAAGTAGACATAGTAGATGGTTCATGACAGGATGTTCAAATAGAGAACACTCAACATTGGTAGGTAGCTTTATTTTAGTTTAATATTAAATAAATACCTCTGTACTGTGTGTCTGAGATGAAGAACTTTCAATGATTATTACGCCAAATCAATTCTACTCTTTTTCAAAGTGAAGCTTAGTCTTGATTTCACAGCACATAACAACCAACACCTGGGCTGGATAAATCAGGGCAGTGGTTTCCTGTTAGGGAAAAAAAAGACCAAAACATGTGAGTTATATAAAAATTTGTATCAATAGGGTCAGGGAAAGAGGTATTCGAGATAGCTCAATATGTTTACTGTCACATTTTTTTTCTTTTAGCTGAGCTTACGCCTCGGACCTGATAATTCTCGCCTCGGTGCCTATTCTAATCATGGGTCCCACTCTGCAACTCTGGGCAATAGCTTGCTTAATCTCCACAACGGCCCCAACAGCGCTGGGATGCCTGGCTTCACCCTGGGGGTGCCCAGGAGTGGACATTTCACAGGGAAAAGCCAGGAAGGGTTCCACAGCGGTATGCGTACAGCGCCTGGACACCCCTTTGGGGGTATGGGTGCGCTTTACAAGTACAAATTTCATTTCATTTCATTCATTAATGATGTCTTAGGCTGGAACATCCCTTTTCTTTGAAGTCATCTGTTCTTTTGTAGAAACCTTATAACTTTCCAATTTTCATCAGTGGTTTAGGCTGGGCTGCTTCAGTGAGTGTCTTTCTTTCTGTGGTTTGCACCTTTCTCAGGCCACTCTGTAAATGTTTTGGCGTTGTGTTCAAGAAATGAAATAAGTAACTAAATAAAGCGCTGGTGGCATATCATATTTGTCCCAAAGGCAAAGAAGTGCTGACATTAAATTTGTCTAGAATCCAAATATTAACCATGATGTTACTAAACAGACACCTTTACTTGTTTCTACCCTTGGAGATGAACCTATACTGCTTTCCTTAAATGTTAGACATAGTATTGAATGTATACTTGATATTAATAAATATTTCTGGGCTTTTGCATAGATAAGGTATGCTGGACACAATAATGTGATTACTCGGGGACCTCTGGCTGAGGGTACATCTTTTTTTTTTACCCAGAGCAAAAGATGTAATCAGTAATACATTATGAAAACAGTCATGAATAAATACCATGAATACGAAACAAATTACACATAATGTAGAAAAAGAAAAGACAAGTTGACCAATACATTTCATCCATATTTACACTAATTAGCAGCAGATTCATGGGAGGGGCTAAAACACATAATTTAGAAAAAGAAAAGACAAGTTGACCAATACATTTCATCCATATTTACACTAATTAGCAGCAGATTCATGGGAGGGGCTAAAACAATCCCCCCCCCGTGGAGTTGAGTCACTAGGAGGTAGGACCTAAGTGCTAAAAACGGCCATTCCAATGCCTCCTAAATATCCTAGACATATGTTATTGGGTCAGCTAAAACAGATAAAACACCTACATACCGCCATCAAGTAGATTAGTTGTACAGCCTCTGTTGTTCCAAACCAAGATGGGTGACCAGATTTTCTCCCCCAACTTCCTAGCCTGTCTGTCTGCCCTTGCAATCATAAAGTGCAATCTCTTGATTAAATATACCCAGCAGTTGGGCTAGCCAGATCTGGAACGAGGGGGGCTCCGAGTCCTTCCATCTGGCAGCAATTAGCAGCCTAGCGACAGCAACAGATACAAAAACAAAGTAAGTCTGGGTAGTATCCAGGCCGCTCCTACTAGCATGGCCAAGAACCATCATAGAAGGGCTAAGGCTAATCCTTCGCCCAAACAGTCCTTCCCAGACCAGTTCCAACCCATTCTTCAGGGGGAATAGTCTAACGCAATCATAAAACATATGGACTAGGGTAGCTTCCTAGCCCAATCTGTTTCAGTTTTTTCAAGGACAACTGGAAGGTTATCCCGCAAAATACTGTAGATATTTCTTATTTTGCAATCAACACGAGCAATTGCCTCCAGAAGAGGAATTTTATCCAGGGATATAACCACCCTGGAGTAGTTAAAAAATTCCCTAATTTGCACATATTTAAAATATAAGCTGTCTGGGATACCAAACCTGTGCTGCAGCTGTGTGAAGGGGCAGACTTGGTCTAAGGCATAGATGTCCCCTATTTCTATAATGCCGTGCTGCTCCCACTGCCTTCCCATTGTGTCGTAAAATAACGGGTGGAAAAGGAAAGAACGCCACAACGGTGTATACCTACAAGTTTTCAGAATCTTCATACTTTTACGAATCTTGCTCCATACTTTCCAAGCATTAAGTATAATCTTAAATCGGACTTTCTTGAAATAACTCTGCTCTAGCTGCCGCAAAAGCAGTCTGTCCGCCTTTTTTCATAAAGCAAGCTCGTAAATGGTGGGAAGGACGTTAAGGCTTTCCTGAGCTGTCCTGTCTTCATTATCCGCGAAAAATGATATGTGCATCTGCTGTAAAAGAGCCGCCCAATAGTACAGTGTGATATCGGGGACTGACCACCCACCCCGTTCCTGGGGGAGGGAGAGAAATGTTATAGAGCGCCTCACCTTCACATTCTGCCAAATAAAATTGATAAAAATAGAATCCAAAGTTTTCAGTATTGATTCATCTATAGCTACCGGTAGTGACCAAAATAAATATAAAGTCTTCGGGAGCATTAGCATCTTAAGAACATTGCCCCTGCCGATAATTGACAAATGGAGCCCATTCATACGTCTCAAGTCAGTAGAGATTTTTCTGACCAGAGGGTTGAAATTGATCTTACCTATAGTATCTATTTTGGAGCTGATACAAACCCCCAGATATGTGGCTATATCCATGTCTTGGATCATGGAAAATAAAGTTATCCGTACAAATAATTTGCGTTTTCCCCTTGTTCAGTGCATAGCCAGAGGCTTGCCCATACTCTCCAGCAATAACTTTGATTTCCCTGATTGCCCCTTCAGGGTTGGTGGTGATAATGGTGATATCGTCTGCATATGCAAGCATCTTGGTCTTGTACCCTTTGCATATAACCAGCTTTATCTCCTGATTATTTAGAATCTTCTCAATCAGCGGATTTATATATAGGGCAAACAAGATGGGAGAGCAGGGGCAGCACTGCCTGGTTCCCCTGGACACCTTTATACTATCCGATTCTTCGCCCATTATCTAAAGTCGAGCATACTGATCAAGGTACATGGCCTTATTCGCGGTGATCATTCGGGGGCCAAAGCCCTTTAACTCTCATATTCCCCATAGAAAGTTCCAGGCAACCCGATCAAAAGCCTTCTTGGCATCGAGGAGGGCCATAGCCATTTGCCCCCCTATCTCAGCTGTAATATCAAATAACGCTATGGCCCGCCTTATGTGGTCAGCTGATCCTCTGCCAGGTATAAAGCCATGCTGCCAAGGTGATACCAGGCCGGCTATGACCCTTCCCAGCCGACCGGCCAATATTTTGGAATTTATCTTGGTATCAGTATTTATCAATGATATTGGCCGATAAGAGGCCGATTGTCCTGGGGTTTGTCCTTCCTTGGAATAATAATGATATCAGTACTTTCCAAGACTCCGGTGGGAGCCCATTGTGCTGTTCCCCCAAAAACAGGTCTGGTAAGAAAGGAGTTAGCTCTGATTGTAGTAATTTATAAAACTCAAGGGGTATTTTGTCGGGGCCGGCGGCTTTCCCTGAGGGTAGCTGATGTAAAGCAGTTAAAACCTCTTCAAGTGTGATGTCCGCTTCTAGCTCCTTCCAAGTAGAATGATCGAGAGTGGCCCCAAGAACCAACACAGACACTACTCAAGAGACATCCAGGGGAGTGCAACTGTCTTCTTTGTATAATACCAGATAGAATTCTTGGAACACATCGGGCATGTCATTAACCTCTGAACAAATTATTCCATCCTTCTTAATTGCGGCTATCCTACTCCATGTTGTTTTCTGCCTCATGCGCAACGCAAGAATTTTCCCCACTGATTCTCCATACTCGTACGTCTCATTCTTCTGTGTCTGAAGTTCTTCGGCTGCTCTCAGGGTGTAGCTGCTATTTATCTCTGCTTTTAGAGCTATAATTTTAAGCTGGGTTTGTGCCACTCCTAGTCCCTGTGCAATCCTTGCCACATGCTCTTGTTCTGCCTCAGCTAATTCCCCCAGCAGCCTCTCATTTTCAGCTTGACGCTGCCTTTTGGCATGGGCAACAAAGCTAATGGTCTCGCCCCTCAAGCCAGCTTTGAAAGCGTCCCAGACTATGCCCCGTGACGCAGTAAACCTATTGAAGTCAAAGTACCCATGTGTCCAATTCTTTATATGTTTGATAAAGGTTGCATTTGCCATTAGCTTCCTGTCAAAGGTCCACTTGTACCATCGTTGTGTATTCGCTTGAAGCATTACCTCTAAATTCAACGGGCTGTGGTATGATGAGAGTACATCTTTTTAAATGCCAAAGTGCCAAGGGCTTCTTTGATCTAGGTTTGCCAGAGAACTGCTGACTACACTACAGATCATGCGTACAAGGGCAAGTTGATGGTTGATGGAAATGTTTCTAGGGCACTAGGAGACATTTTCACTCACTTGAATTTTGTGCACTTTGATCTGTAATATGAAAAGGAAAATGATAAAGAGGGATTGAGGTGTTGAGGATATAATGTTGAGTATGTTACATGTGTTCGGCTTTTCTGAACTGATTTGGTATGGTTATTGGTGAATTTAGATAAGATGAAGCAGAGGATCTTGTTGTCTCCAACTTCTGTGACAGGAGATGATGTTGTGCTGGACCAAGGTTGTCCAGGTTCAAGTATTTTGGCAAATAGGACATCCATGTGAATTGAGGATATGGAGCGTGGAGATAAAGGTGGTCACTGGGAATATCAGCTTTAACAAGCATTTGCAATGCAATAGGTCTCGAATGTACGAGAGTTTATGCTATTGTCATTTACAGTAGCCATAGCTCAAACTCTTATAAATGCTGACCTATTTCACTTCAAAGAAGTGGCCGCCATGTCCGGGGTTGCTTGAATGCGAAAGAATGTATTATACGCAGTATAAGAGGCCGAACACAGTACAAGATGAGCTGTGCAAAATGTGCAACAATATCAGTGTTTAAGGACTTACAGCGCGCAACAATATCAGTGTTTAAGGACTTACAGCGCTTTCTAAAGTTACATCTTAAGTGAAGGAAAATCAGACTGTACATAATGCAAACCTTTTTTAGTTTATAGGTTTTTATTAGAAAAATGAATCCCAGAACTGATAACACGCTTAAAGTGCCTCTCAAATAGCATCATTCTTTGTCACCATAAAGATTCAGATGATTCTATCAATTAAATCTTATACACGCCCCCTGTCAGCCTTTGGATTTCCTGCTTAACCAATTGCACCATTTACATTTCTTGTAGGTAGCAAGCACCCTGGAAGCGAAGTTAGTTTCTTCTTTAATGTCCGATGACTCTTCTCTCTCTTTCACAGTACCGGATACACCCTTTCATCCTGTGGCATCTCAGGGTCGAACAGAATGGCCACTTTGACCTCTGAATCAGAGCTGCCTCAATGTTAATGAGCCATTATATTGCCCCCATTCCTAGTGGTTAGCAGCCTGGGTGATAACTGCACAGCCTCTAAATAATGATGGGCCGTATTTACTGGGTGTGGAAACACAGCATCTTTCTGAGTTTTCCTTCTCGGAATGAGGCACACTATGCACAAACGGAGACGGCACTGTCACTTTGTGCAGGTTTGATCTCTTTTTAGGAAAGCCTGTCCCTTTCGATTGTGTCCTGGTGCAATATCAAAAGTTCCAGTTATGCGGTAAGCACTACATCGGATCACGCAGTGGGTGCAACCCTACGTTTTTTGCCAGATTCACGACTTTTGTGCTAGTTGCAATGAGGCGCTAAATGTATGACGCAGTTATAATACATTACATTTCAGAATTCTCATCACTGACAGCAATGGTGGCTTAGGCGATTTAATCAGATACACAGGCCACAGTTGCATTCATTTGACATATAATGCAAAAGTAATGTTGTAATTCTGTGGATATATATATATATATCTTGCAAAGTATGACGCCAGCAACAACAACCCGAGGCAAGGACTGGTCTTAAATGTTTAAATGTCAGAGTTTGAGTTTGAGCCATCGGAGTATTTACCAGTGCCGTGGCTCGCAAAAGCCCTTCAGGCCTGACGTCCTGCCCTCTACCTCGAACTCCACTCGTCAATTCCTTGATGCCCCGGGGCATCTCGTGTGCCGCTGCGACACGTGCACGCTGCACAGCGGGCTTAACAGGCAATCGACTGCCTGGGAGGATCTTTCCGACGCACGAGTCATTCTTTTTCACCCATAAAAGAGAGGGGGAGAAAGAAAGGAAGAGGATTAGAGGAAAAGGGAAACATTTAGTTAAAGGAACAGCAAAGAAAGGAAGTGAAATAGTGACCAGAGGAAGCAATGGCACATAAATACACAAAGCATTGTCAAAGTCAGTGGGTCTCAAATTGAAAATGTGAGGGCTAAGATATTGTATTCAACGATGCTTAATAATAAAGCAAACAAGCACGGAATCGAAACCGCCGAACGCGGGAATCGAAACCAGTGGTGCGCGCGCACCACAGAGGAGCGGGAGGGGGGGCGAGGGAGCCTGTCGTCTGTGCCGCGCGCTGATGCGCGTCCTAGACACGGACGGGAATGGGCGGAGCAAAGGCGGGACATGCGCCCGCCTTTGCCCAATTGCGTGCCGTTTTTTTTAAAAAAACGCACGCTACAGCCAATGCCAGGCTTCAGAAAGCTAACCACACGCACGAGCGTGTGGTTAGCTTTCTAAAGCCCATACAAGAGGTCTCGCGCTGCGCACTGCAACGCTGGGCCCGAGACCTAAAAAGGGCAATTTAGTTATTGTATTTCTTTTCAGGGGTTCTAAGGTGAGTCTCTGTGGTTGGGAATTGCAGTGACTCTAAGTCACTCTGGGGCATATTAACAAGCCGGCGATACAAAATTATCGCCGCTTTAGCGTCTGTTTTCAGACGAAAAGCGGCGATAATTTTATCGCTGTATTAGCAAGGTCACGCTATCGCGTGAATCCTTGCCCTATCGCCCTTTCCCATAACGCCCATCCTGCATCTCTAATGAGATGCAAGGTGGGCGTTACTGGGCGTACCCCAGATGGGCTACGTTGTAAATATCGCCGATGTGCACATCGCGATATTTACAAGGCAGCCCACAGGATGATAGCAGACGTTAGATTTTGGCGAAAACTGCCGTTTTCGCCAAAATCTAACGTCTGCTATTATCCCGACTTAGCCATCCCTAACATAGGGGGTGGATTGTGCTGATACGACCACAGGGTCGTATCAGCAAGGTTATCGCCGTTTGCAGGGAACATCGCTGGAAAACCAGCGATGTTCCCTGCAAAACGGCGATAACCTCGCTATCTCTGGAATTTTTATCGCCCTGGAGAAGCGTGTTGTTAGTAACGCGCTACCAGGGCGATACGTTCCGGAGATAGCCAACGATAGGATATCTATCGCTAAGCACGGCCAGCGATAATTATCGCTGGCCGTTGATAATATGCCCCTCTGTTCTTTGTGTCATTTATTTATTTACCTTAAAGTAAATAGAATTAAAAAAGATCACTTCCTGGACTTCACATGAGTTTCCCTCAGTAATGTATGGAAGCCAAGAACATTGAACTTGTTGTGGTGATTGGCTTTAAGCTTTTTAGCCATGAAATGAGCAACACCAATATGGCCTAAATGCTCAGATAAATGGATAATGTGAATTTGTTTTTATGCATATGGAGGGAAAAAAAGAGTTTGGAGGAAAGACTTCCGCAAGGGAGGGCCATCTCCCAGGCATTAAAACAACTTCTGTATACGAGAGTAAATTTAAGGTGGAAAACAGTGGTCCATTATGATAACTAGATTAACCTGGATTAGAAATAAATACAGATGGATATTCAAATACAAAATACCTGCACAGAGCTTGGTAATGTTCTTGCACAAAAAGACACAACATTCAGAGACATCACCGAAGTTTAATTAACTGGGAATAACAAATGTAGACAGAGAGAGTTTACGAAAAGCAATCACCTGACTTGCATGAAAAGCAGTCATCTGACTGGCTAAGATCCAGGAATGTCACAAACATCTCAGTTGTTACTGAATCGGACCAAAGCCAGGACAGAGCCGCTCGGAGTGGGGATATGTGTAAGATCCAGATCCTAGTTTCAGGTTATGCTAATCAGCACTGCAGCCTAATCTGTGATTGCAGACCTCACGCTGATCCACTGATGTTTCAGAAATTTAGAGAACAAATGTACTTCAGGAAAGCATTTGGTGAGAGTGAGACAATTAAGAGGGAAAGGCACTTAAAGCACAGTGGTTTTGTTCATGTGAATAACAGGCAGAATAAATCCCGAAAAGCAATCAGATTCTATCCTTGCTGCAGGTAAATCGCAGGGAGCTCAGTGCTCAAACCGCCCACACCATCAGTCATCGCGCAGTCTGTGGCCATTAAAATTCATCTTTGTTTGCAGTATAAGATAGCATTTCTTTCTATTTGTTTTTTCTATTTATTTATTTCCTGCTGTGGTGTTAGCCGATTTGCATAATGTAATTTGCTTTTTTTGCCAAAAGCTGAATGAGAGATCTGTTGTACTTGACACTTACAACACATTAGTTATGTGCTTTGAATTTAGAAAGGGTTTAATTCAAATGGTGGAATTTATTGCAGCAGTGTAAAATGACGATAAAATAATAGCAATAATATCAAAAGTAATACATTTGAATAGCACACATGTAAAACATATCCTCTTTAAAAACAGTTGCAAATAATATAGGGGCACATGCATCATTGTTTTTTGCGGTCGCAAAGGGGCAGATTCGCAGAATCTGCCCCTTTGTGACCGCAATTTTTGCATTTGGGATGCAGCATCCCAAATGCAAAAATCGCTATTTTAGTAAATGGAAAATGTGCGATTACTTAAATTGCGATTGCATGTAGGGAATCGCAAATTGCGATTCCCTAATTGCAATGCAACAAAAAAAAAATAGCGATTTTGCTTTTAAGAAACACAAATTACCATCAACTTAAAGTTGATGGTAATGTGCAAAAACTTTGAAAAATGCACAAAAGTGCATTTTTCAAAGTTTTATGTTGCACAAAAACATGCCCTTGGGGCATGTGTGTGTGCAACATATTTTTTAATTGCACTTTCAGGGGTGCATCAGGGTGTCCTTTTGGCACCCTTGCACCCTTGAAATTGAATGCGCAATTTGCGAGTACCTATTTGGTACTTGCAAATTGTGCATGCAATTCCCATTGATTCCTATGGGCCTCTAGGCCCATAGGAATGAATGGGAAGCCATTCCTTATTTGCGATTCGCAATTTGCGAGTCGTAAATAAGGAATGTGAAGGAATCGCAATTGTTTTTGCGATTCCTACATGCATAAGGAATTGCGATTCCTAAATTGCAATTTCTTAAAAATCACAATTTAGGAATCGCAATTCCTAAGTTTGATGCATGTGGCCAATAATCCCTTGGTAAACCTGAGATCTGCCAGTGGTGAAATATAATGATATTAAAAAGAGTTTTGTAAAATAATACTTGTGTGAGGCATTTATCAAACCACTGATAATCACTGATTACGTTTTGTATACATACATAATGTGATCTATGTGTGTGTGTGGGAGGAGTTGACCATTGATGGAGCAGGGTTTTCATAAAATGAAACCTGCTCGGATAGAGAACTCTAGTAACATTTTCTAATTTTTGTAACAGTGTGCAGTGAAAAAATGCGTGGTTTTAAAAACTAACATGAGGGAAAGTAATACTGCGCAAGCGCATACTAAAGCATTGAACTAGGCCGCAAATGCTTGACTAATGAAAATAAAGAGACTAATGCTGCTTTTGTGCACGTTATTAACGTTTGGTAGGAAAAAATAATAATATGGGTTGCGCATGGTTAGATGCAGCATTGGGAGGGTGCGTAAAGAAAAGCATTTCAAAATGAGTAATAATGCTTGTTTTATTCTCCGTAGAAGTATGGGTTAAGGAAAAATGATTTATTAACTGAAAAAGCAAAGAGAATGTGGAGGGAAGGCAAAGGCGAGCGACCTTCGAATTTTTGTGTGCCTGCCAAAAGTTAAAAGTGGAGACGAAAAACAATCAGCTAGTGATGAAAGTTATAGGAGAGTAGGATCTGCTTCACATGGGTACCCCCACTTTTTGCTGATGCTTCACTGTTTTTCGACTTTAGTCTGGCTGGGGCCCTGCTAATCAGAACCCCAGCCTAGCTGCTTCCTCTCTAAAATGGTTTCCATGTGCCTTAGGCACATCTCTGATTGGAATCTGGAGTGCCCTTGTAAGTCCCTAGTATATGGTATACTATGTACCCAGGGCATAGGTACCTCAGAGGCCTGCCAGGGGCTGAAGCATGTATTATGCCACCCCTGGAAGGCCAGCCAAAGGACACCACAGGTCTGCTACTGCAGCCTGGGTAAGGTGGTGCATGCACCCCTTACTGTGATATAGGTTACCTATATCACTACATACATACACACATATACACCTATAAGTCACTCCTATGGCAGGCCTTATCAATCCTGAAGGCAGACTGCTTGGTTCCTATGTGAGAGGGTGCCCCTGCATGAGCAGAGCCCCTCTGCAGCGTTCGGAGACCCTTCTCTAATGCTGTTTGTAGTGCAGCCTGACCATATACTCTTAAGCGCATTATAACCCCGCGTTAAATGCTAACTTTGGGATGGCTGCACGGAAACATGTCGTGTTTGGTGTCAAACATCTTGGAATACTACCCCCCGCCAGTTCTGGCGGAGAGTAGCATTCCACCCTTCTAGAGGGAGAGACATGTACACACCGGCCTACCCGGTAACTTCTTTCCAAGCCCTGGCATCACAAAATGGATGCTGCTGCCACAGACACGGGTCTGGCCTCCTGCTGCTGACTGAAACTCCGGCAGGGAGGCCTGAACAATAGGTTTCCTGTCCCAGGGAGGTGTAACCACCTCCCCAGACAGGATAATGTGTATTGGGGCTGGGTGGGAGCACTCTCTGGTGCTTTGAAGTCCTGCACTGGGGGCACATTTGGTGTCCCTGTGCATACCCCAGTTCAAACTGGTTCAGGGGCTTCCAGACCCTGCTCTGGCCTGAAACTGGATAAAGGGAATGGGTGTAACCACCCCTCTTCCCTGACCCTCCCATAGGTGGGTCCCCAGAGTATGTCCAACCCCCTAACTTGGTATAAGTATGGGACCCCAGTCCTTAGGACTTTAGATAACCTGGACGAAACTCTGACACTGAATCCTGGACCTTCGACGCTCTAATTTAAGATTATAGGACTGAAGAATCTCCCTTGGGGTCAAGGAGTGACTCCCCTGCTTGGCAGGCACCAACAAAGCAATTGTCCGGTCTGCATCGCTGAAGCTCCCGCCGGACGCCGAAGTCTTTGCATCACCAGAGGTGGATTTCCAGACTTCCCCGAGGCTGCCCTGAGTCCCCAGCAAAGCTGAGGCCCGTAGCTGTCGTGGGTAATGTAGAACCATGACCCCTGGACACCGAGTACTTTTGCAAGTGCATCCTCTTTCTGGTCTTCAACGAAGTTGTGCTTTGGGCTCCGAGTAGCCCCCACCTCCAGCACCGACTGCACCGAAGATCACTGGCCTCCACTGCACGAGTGTTCCGTGAGCCAGCTCCAAGTGTGTCCACTCGAGGCTCCTTTGCGGTCGCTAGTCTGTTGGCTAGTGGGCCCTCCCGAAGGCAACTCTTCTTCTGCTTGGGCTTCCCTGGTTGCTCCAGGCGTGCCCTGACTTACCCTTGCTGGGTGAGTCCCTCAGACCTTGCTGGTCTGCACCACTGTCCTTCTTCTATTTCCACGAGACTTGCCGTTGCTAAGGCTTGTTGGGCCCAATCCGGTCGTCGATACCCCTGCAATCGACAGACATCGTGGAACAGCTCGAATCCAGCTCCTGGTTGCCGTCGACGCCTCCTGGACCTCGTGGCTGAAGAGTCAAGACGACTGTCAACCAACCTGAAGCACCCAACATCGGTGGGCATCCGCTCATCGCCTTCCTGGTCACTGGCTAGTGACCCAGACTCTGTCCCCTCTGCTTTCAGGTTCTTCAGATCTTCGATCCACCTTTGGATCCACCCGAACACTTTCGACTTGGCCGCCAGCAGCACTTTGCAGCAGATCGCCATTGAAAACGACGACGAAACCCGACCCCGAAAGACACCTATGCACCCGGCTTCCCTGGGTGAGGTAACTCGAGTACTCCGGTGCTCCCGTGGGTATAGACTCTAGAACAACCTAGTTCTAAAGGGGTTTGCTCCAAGTCTTCCTCTAAGTGTCCCTTTTCTTTGAAACTCCAACCACGACATTCCCCATAGAAGTCAACGGCGGCTCGCAGCTGTGTTCTCACACTTCACGCGTCCCCCGTGGGTCCCCTGTGTCACTACCTTGGGTGGTTCCTTGAGGGCCAAGCACTTCTACAGGCTCTAGGCCTTGTGTCTAGCTCAGTCGTGGTTCTTATACCACTTTATTGGTATATGGTTTGGTACGCCCCTAGGGCTCAAACGTGTATTTGTGCTATTACTGTTGATAACTAACTTATAACTTATGTACTTCGAACTCTAGCCTCATAAAGAGACTAGAGGGGTGTGTTTAGCAATAAATACATATATTTTGAATATATACCTGGTGTGGTCCTCTTTCATTTGGTCACTCAATAGATTATAGACTGGTAAAACAAACTGCTTTACATTCCTTCAAGACTTAGCCTGAAGGCTGCTCTCCATAGCTACCACTAGGATAGCTTTCAATAAAGGTTGTCTTTAACCTATCTCCAATAAGGGGTTGTTTGGACTGGTGCAAGGTGCCCACTATAATTAGTGGACAGCATATACCAGGCCAACTTCTCACAAACGTTTCCTCTGGAAGCGCACGAATGGCACAAGAAGTAACAGAACTGGAAACATTAGCGGAGAGAAGGAAGCTGAAGTCTGAAACTAGTATACTTGTATTTCCTGGGATGATGTAGTCATGATGTTGAAAAAACAAAACAATAGAACATTGAGTAAGACGGACATGTTGAGTGTGGTGTTACAGTACATCCCCCTTCCTTAACCAATCAAATGTACAATTTTCTTTCATTTGAAACAAATGTGGGTTGGACATTTGGGTTTTAGGGTATAATTGAGGTGCCTTGGTGGGAGGGGTATGGCGATGCGGATGCAGCTGGAGGCGTTACGTGTGATCGTAGCTGTCGTCGGTTTGCTGTAGAGGCCTACCTGTTTTTCCTGTTTCCTGACTTAGACTTTGCCCTTTCAAATCTTCTTGAGGGGCCTTGCTGCTCTCGTGGCAAGGGAGTAGCTTTCCTGTTCATTCTGGGTTAGTATAGATAAAAACCTGAATTTGAATAAATATTTGCAAATGTATTTTGTTTCTGAAACTTTTCTCTCTTCGCCTTTCCACTCCTTCAATGCACTGTCAATATGATGTGAATTTTGTCATTTTCCTTGCTAAATGTTTACTCAGTGATATTTCATGGTTTGTACTGTGTATTGTTACTTGATGAGCATTTATTTCACATTATTTAGATAAACATTATAAATATACACACTGTGTCCGTGTTTATTTAGGGTGTGTTTATAGATTATTGCCTATAACTAATCAACTATAAAAAGATGTCATCGCCACATTATTTTCTATGAGAAATGCAGGTTCAGTTGGAGATTGGTAAGTTAGGTACGAACTTTGCATTACACTGAACCCACCGTGAAGGGACTTTGTTGAGTAATGTAATTGGGCCTTGTTCGTTGCAAATTTATTGATCTATGAGCGCTGGATCAGTTTTGGTAGCAGAGGATGGTTACTATTGATTAGTTTGGCAATAATTATAGATTATTGATTGATGGTTACTATTGATTAGTTTGGCAATAATTATTGATTATTGATTTTTGATTATTAATATGAAAAGTTAGTGTTTGTTTTGTTTCATGTAGTCTGGAAATACGGGTATGGAGTTGCCTAAGATCTCGGGATGATGATGATGTTATTTTAGCCTTAAGGGGCAGAGGAATAGTGTGGAAAAGTATCACACTGCAGAAGTACTTTGTCTGTTGTCGTAATATCAAACAGTGAGATGCTGTTGATGTTATTTAGGGATTTATTCTGTTGAGAAAAGATTGTGTGAAATAGTGAAAAGTCAGCTTCCGAAATTTTGGCTTTCCATCCCCAAAGGAGTACCAAGACTTTTTCACTCGAAAATTCTCTTCTGAAACTTTGGCTACTATCCCCCGAAGAGTACCAAGACCTCTTTTCCCATGATTGGGAGTAGAGTAGCACTGGTCGTTATTTTACTGGAAGTAAAAGAATCTCTTTGAATGTTCGAACTATCTCTTTTATTAGTGGAGCAGACAAAGTAGCATTATTTTGTGTTGTTTCTAACAAGAATTTAGTTAAGAAAAACCTTGTAGAACATTGCCGTATTATTTTGTAAAGGGAGGGTCAGTAGCAGGAGTTATACTGATGTCACAAAAAGCAGCGCTGGCATTGGTCGAGACAGTGGGCGCGTAGAAAGCCGTTATTGGTTGGTTGGTGTAAGCAGCGCTGTCATTGGTCGAGATAGTGGGTGTGTAGGGAGCCGTGATTGGTTAGTTGGTGTGAGTCGCGCTGGTATTGGTTGAGATTCAGTGAAAAGAGTGAGAAGATTTACGGAAGGTTTCCCTTGTTTGTTTTTAGTTTATTTAGCAAGAAAAAGAGAGTTTAAAATGAAGATGGTAAAAAGAATACAAGATTTCTTTAAAAAGGATAAGCCGATATTTACTAGAGAGGGACTTCCTGTACCTCCTTCAAGATCCCCTGCTTCTTTCATGATGTTAGAGCGTGGATATCATACTTGTACATGGTTAGAGAATTGGATGGGTTACACGGAAGATGATGGCGTTTTAGCTTTTCCAAAGCATGGTACTTTTAACGTGAGGCTATTGGAGAATTTGAGGAGACAAATGAATTCATTAAAACCAAATCCCAGACCTATGCAGTATGAGGCACTTGAAGAATGGGAACATGAGGCGTATAAAAGGGAGAGAGACAGGAATGGGATAAGACATAGGAATACATTGAGGAGGTATTCAGAAGCTAGGTGGGATGATCAGATGAAAAAATGGAGAAGAGAAGTGATCGCAGATGGGTTATATCCAGTTATAGTTGCTGAGGATCAGGCTGGAGGAAAATGTAAAGAGAAAAGGAATAATGTAGAGATTTCAGAATTAGATATGGATCCAAATGAAATCGATGATGAATTATTAGATGAGATGCTATTAAAGAGACCGCCACCATATCAGGAGAGCCCGGATGGGATTTCTCCGAGTGCACCGTTAATTGAAATAGAAATTCCACAAGTTTCACAAGTTACACATATTCCGGAAGCTTCACAGTCTTCATTAGGTACTCGAGAGTTACAGGAAAAAGAGATTGACATGTTAAATAGAATAAGAGAGGAGTTGACTCAGAAAATTAGCCAGTTGAGTTTAAATGCAGAAGCATTGTCAGTACCAGTAACAATTGGTCCTGTAGTTCCATTGTACAGTGAGGGTCAAAATATTTCGAGAGTGCATACATTGACAATTCCTATGAATAATGTCAGGAATGTTAGTGGATCAGAACAAGTCGAGAGGAGTGCCTCATTAATTGATCTTCCAGTAAATGAAAAAGTGACTGAAACACCAAAAAGAAGTGTACAGATAGACCCTAGAAAACTAGTGCAGAATGTGAGAGAAATGACTCCAGTATTAGGGGATTCAGTGGAACCTTCGCCAGAGGAGTTAGATGATTGGATAAGAGGAATAGAAACTGATAAGTCTAAATTGAGTATAGATATAGGTAAATTGAGAGTAGATCTGGAAGAAATGATTAATGGCACAATAAGCCCAGAGAGATTGAGTAAATATCAGGATGAAGAGTTGCTATTTTTGTGTAAAAATATTACATGGAGAGCGACGAATTTACATGAGAAATTGGTAGAGGTTGCTCAGGAATATGGAGTGGATATTGGGAAATCTAAAGCTTTGCAGAAAACATATAGATTGGACTTTACTGAAAAGGATTTAGAGAGTTTGAATACATCTCGTAAACGATTGCAAATAAAAGAGTTGATTAATACCTTGAAGAGATGGGGTGATGTCGAACGATGGAAAGGTAGATGGGCGAAAAAGAAGGAAGAAATGATTGCTAGTAAAAACGTGAATGCATCTTCTTTACTTCCACTAAGAGAAGCAGAGCAAGTTGAAAGGATATATCCGATGAGAGAAGTTCCAGGTGGTGGATATGTTCACATTCCTTGGTCAAGACAGGATATATTGTCTTTTACTAATGATTTCCCCAGATTGAGAGAAAAGCCTGTCGAGTGGTTTGTAAAAGTTTCAAAGGTTTTGTTGAAAGACTTGGATGGTTTATTTGACATTGTAGTTCCAGATGATTTATAGACTGAGTGTAAAATTGCAGTTTATTGGCCAAAAGAGGAATATCCTAGAGATGTTAAAACAGGAGCACCTTCAGAAGAAGTGATGAAAAAATATAATCAGGTAATTACTTACTTGAAGGGTAAAATGTCTCCAAAAGAAACAGATTGGGTTAAAATTGATAGGACAACAAAGGAGTCGAAAGAATCAGTACATGCATATTATGAAAGGCTTTTACAGGTGTTTAAACAGTATAGTGGCTTTGAAAGTATAACTGACAAAGATATGGGACATTTTGTGTATAGGTTTGTGTTTGGATTGAAACCTGAGATTAGTAATATGATTCAGCAACATTTGATTTGTTGGCAGAGTAAGACAGTGGATGAAATTTTGAGATATGCTAAGTATTGTAGTGATGATATTGAGTCAAGGCATAAGAAATTAAAAGAGAAGATGATGTGGGCACAGGTGAAAGTGGCACAACAAAAAGATGGGAATTATGTGAATGGTTCTCAAACAGATTTTCAAATGAAAGGACAGAATCAGAATTTTCAAAATGGTCAGGTACCTAAAATGAATGGTGTATTAAATGGCGGAAAGGGTAGAGGTAAGAATAATAGAGAAGAAATTAAAAAGAAATATCCTTGTCATGCGTGCGGAAAGTTAGGACATTGGAAGAGCGAGTGTAAGTCCTTGCTAGGAAATAATGGAATGATTCAAAATTTCAATCCGCAGATGCAGAATGAAGTGGTTGTGAATCAACAACAGCTGCAACAGCAACAGGTAGTTACATCACAGGTTCAACAAATACAAGTACCTCAAGCTCCTATGCCAAATAATGTGAATACTCAGGTACAGAGATACAGTGCGAATGCTGGATTTCACACTGGTGAACAAGTTGGTAAGAATCAAAATGTACAACAATATTGGTTGCAGTGTCCTGAGAGGGATTCAGATTCATCTCAATGACGGTGACTGAGGGGGGAGGAAGAGTGCGTGCTTGGCACATCTCTAGTGGTAGATCAATCAGGTCCTTTTGTTGATGGGAAAGTGGAAGGTAATAATATTACATTCCTTGTGGACACTGGTGCTACCCGTTCTACTGTAAGAGCAGCAGAAATTCCAAACCTACCCCTCTAGGGAGAAACTATCCAAGTTGTGGGAGTCTCAAATAAATATATTAAGACTCCAATGACAAAACCAATGGAGGTTCATATAGGAAATTTCTGAGATATGCAGCGTTTTGTGGTATGTGACACGAGTCCAGTGAATCTTTTAGTTAGGGACTTACTTTGCAAGATGAATTCTACCATCTATTGTACACCGGATGGTATTGCTTTTCAGACACCAGATGAAGATGTTGCTTTTAAAATGATGTTAGCAAAGCAAGGGACAGAAGTGAATGATCTATATTCATTGCTCACATTTGAGGATTTGCCTGGTGAGTTAAGAGACACAGTAAGAACTGATGTGTGGGATTTTACAGGAAAAGAAATTGGATTGATGAAGGGTGTTGACCCTATTCAAATTACGGTGAAACAAGATGCAGAGTTTCCAAAAATGCCACCGTATAAGATGAGTCCTGAAACCATAGCAGGAGTTATTCCTGTAATAGAACAAATGATTGAACAGGGCATATTGGGAAGTCCTTGCAATTCACCTATTATAGGAATTAAGAAACCAAGTGGAAAATACAGAAGAGTGCAGGATTTGCGAAAAATCAATAAAATTGTGGTACCTTGTTGTCCAATAGTGCCAAACCCAGCAGTGATTCTTTACCAAATTCCTTGTGATGCGGAATGGTATACAGTGATTGATTTGTGTCAAGCATTTTTCTCGATACCTTTACATCCGGATAGCCAATATTTATTGGCTTTCCGGTTCGGAGACCGTGTCTTGGCATTCTGCCGAGTTCCTCAAGGGTATACGGAGAGCCCTTCTACTTTTAATCAGATTTTGAAAAAATGTTGAGTCATTGGTTATGCCAGAGAATTCAGTGTTAGTGCAGTGTATTTATGACCTATTGGTGGCATCAAAAACACGAGAGGCATGTGTGACAGATACAATTGCCCTACTGAACCATTTGGCAGAAGGTGGGCATAAAGTGTCTCCAGCAAAATTACAATTTTGTCAGAAAGAAGTTCAATATTTGGGACACAAAATTGAGAAAGGAGTTAGGAAAGTATTACAGGATCGAATCAATGTGATTTTGCAAATGGAACCTCCAAAAACACAGAAAGAAGTTTGAATGTTTTTGGGCATGGTAGGATATTGCAGGCAATGGATCAGTGGATTCTCACTGATTGCCAAGCCTCTACAGAGGTTGACTCACAAAGATGTGACTGATCCAATTGAATTGGATGAGGAAAGCATGAAAGCTTTTGTTGAGCTGCGAGATAGTCTTTGTCGAGCACCTGCATTGGGAATGCCAGACTATACGAAAGATTTTGCATTGTTCTGTTGTGAGAGAGATGGGTGTGCGCTTTCAGTTCTGACACAGATACACGGAATGGCACGTCGACCAGTGGCATATTTTTCTGCTATTTTGGACTCAGTGGCTGCAGCATTACCAGGTTGTTTGAAAGCAGTGGCTGCTGCTTGTGTGAGTCTTGAACAGAGTGAGTCAATTGTTATGGGACATCCAGTGAAACTATATGTGCCACATTCTGTTGAGATCCTATTAACTCGTACAAGAACTCAGTATATGACGTATATTCGCTTGACTAAATACGAGAGAGTGATTCTGGGTGCTGAAAATGTGACAGTAACAAGATGAACAACATTGAATCCAGCAACTTTGTTGCAGAGTTCAAGTTGTGAAGAAGTGAGAGACGAAGCAGATCCTGATTGTTTGGATGTGACAGAGTTGTGTACAAAACCAAGACCTGACATAAAAGATACACCACTGGAAGAATCAGATTGTGTGATGTTTGTGGATGGATCTTGTCTGAGAGATGAGAAAGGTGTATTGAGTGCTTCGTATGCTGTGTGTACAGTGGCCATGGTTCTTGAAGCATCTTGTCTAAGAGGGATAAATTCAGCACACATTTCTGAATTAATTGCATTGACTAGGGTGTGCATAATTGGCAAAAATTTGAGAGTAACCTTATTCACTGATAGTCAATATGGTTTCGGGGTGGTGCACGACTTTGGTCAATTGTGGATGCAACGTGGATTTCCGACTTCTTCAGGATCCCCAATTCGAAACACTAAAAATGTGAAGGATTTACTGAATGTACTACAATTGCCTAAAAAGATTGCAGTGGTTAAATGTTCAGCACATAAGTCAGGAAATGATTATGTGACCAGTGGGAACAGATACGCAGACCAAGTGGCTCGTTTCTGTGCACAAAATTCAATTTCAATAAACAGAGGAAAAGAGAAAAATAATACAAATTGTCACTTGATATTCTCTGCAATAGAAACATGGGATGAAATTAAACAGTTGCAAGAACAAGCTAGTGATGAGGAAAAAGAAATTTGGATCAAATCAGGCTGTAAAAAGAGATCTGATGATGAAGTATGGGTGTATGTAGATGAGAGGCCAGTAATGCCAGACTGTTTACTTTCACAGATGGCAAGGATGTACCATGGGTTAACACATGTTGGGAGAGATGCTATGATTAGACTCTTCAAACAGTCATGGTACAATCCAAAGTTCAGGGTCATTGCAGAGAGTCTATGCCAAAGATGTACAGTATGCCAGCAGCAAAATCCAGGTAGAAAGACAGTTATTAGTTGGGACAGAATTGGGAAAGCTACAGGACCTTTTACTAGGTTGCAGGCAGATTTCATAGAATCCCCTCCTTGTAATGGACTAAAATATGTGTTGGTTGTTGTTTGTCTGTTGTCTCGTTGGGTGGAAGTATATCCAACAAGAAGAAACGATAGCTTAACGGTTGCTAAATTACTTTTGAGAGAGATAATTCCTAGGTTTGGATTTCCAGTCTCTCTAGAAACAGATAGAGGAACTCATTTTAATAATGAAATAATTCGGATGATTTGTGCAGCGTTACAAATTGAACAAAAGCTGCATTGTGCCTATCGACCAGAAGTATCAGGAGTGGTCGAGCAAATTATTGGCACTATCAAATCAAGACTATCAAAAGTCTGTGCCTCTACAGCACTGAAATGGCCAGATGCTTTACCCTTGGTATTGATGAGTCTGAGAAGTATTCCTGATAAAAAGAGTGGATTATCCCCACACGAAATTATTATGGGGAGAGCAATGAGACAGCCGATTGTACCAGCAAATCAACTGATGAATATTACTGATGATCTGGTGCTTGATTATTGCAAAGGATTGGCTGATGTAATGCGTTCTGTGTCTCATCAGGTTGGAGAAATTGCAACTACAACTCAGCAAGAACAAGCACATGATCTAAGTCCAGGAGATTGGGTCCTGGTGAAGAAACACGTGAGAAAATCGTGTTTGGAACTTAGATGGCACGGCCCTTATCAGGTGATACTGGTAACAACGACAGCAGTAAAGTGTGGTGGCTTACCAAATTGGATACATGCAAGTCAAACAAGAAGAGTCCCAAGTCCACTTGAAAGACAAGAAGAAGCAATTAGTAGAGAAAATGAAGTTATAGAGTCTGAAGTTACAGATTCTGAAGTCGATCAAGGAACAAGTCGAATAGAGTGGGCACCAGCTACTGGGTCTCAAAAGACTGCTGTTGAGAAAGAAAAAGAGAAAGTGAATATTGAGAATCAAGAGCAAGTACAACAGAGAAAAGGACTGAATAAAAGAACTTGCGAACTTGACAACGAAGCAACGGAAGCTGTACAAGCTAAGAAAGCAAGAAAAGGTGATGTGTGGCCAGAAGTAGTGAAAAGACTGAAATACACTCTGAAACAAAAATCACCTGACACGATAATTGAAGTTTCAGATCAGAATGAGCAAAGTGAGTCTGAAGAAGAATAAATTCGAAAAACAAAAAGAGTGAGAGTTCCAAATAAGAAATACATAGCATCAGAATGGGCATATATGGTGTTGGAAGAAATTGAAAACACAGATCAGATCAAAGAAAACACTGGTACAGAGCAAAGTGCAGAAGACAATTTTGAACCACCTTAAAAGAACTGTGAAAATTAAGGTGCAACAATTTTTGAGAAAATTATTCTGAATCATTCAAAAGATTTGAAGAAGAGAAGAAGATATAAAAAAAAAAAAAAGAAAAAGAGGGGGTAAAGAAGAAAAACCATTAAGTGTGAGGATACACTACTTTGGATAGATATTATTTTTGGATAGATATTTTTATAGATTAGATTTTTTAGATATTTTTGATTCTAAGTTAGATTTTTGAGTTTTTCTTAGTTTTTAGTTTTTTTAGAACTGGTGCAAATTTAACTAGAAATGGCAAATACAGCAGAGACTGGACATCAAAATCGTAGTTTTAAACGTAAATTTATTAATACTTGCCTATTTAGTATATTTCTACTAATGATAGTATGGTTAACACTAATTGTCATTGTGCCTGTCTTAATGGTAACTAATCAAAAGAATAACACTAATACTAATGGTGTGATGAGTGAAAAAGTAGATACTAAAGGTTTAGAGGAAGACTCACATACTAAAATAGAAAAGATGAAAGATGACAGTATCTATCATCATGATAAATCAATTAATGATTTTTCGTTAAATGTCTTTACCAAGTTATTGTATGAGTATGTTGATGTAATGGATGCGAGAGATTGTTATGTGTCCATGCAATTACCGTTGTCTGGCTCAGAGGGGGTGACATATCATCACCTACCTTTAACATATGGTGTGTCTTGTAATGTCTTAACTAGTTTGTTTTATGAGAGGGGAAGTCTCCAATATTTCTATTCTAACATAGATTTAGTATTCTCAGAAATTCCTATTAGAAATAATATGAATAAAATAAATAGTGCTAGAAATGCAGAATATATGGGAGAATTTTTCCATTCAACACAAACAATAGATACAGTATATGCACATAGACACAACCTAACATGTAGATAACGATTTGAAGAAATAGAATTCATTAACATGGTTGAAGATAGAAGACAAGAGTTTCAAAGAAAGGCTGCTGAGCAAAAGTCTCATGTACCTCCATGGGCTTTCAGAGAAGGAGATTACAAGAAGGGTGAGACTTACGCTGCCATGACCCTAGACTGGTATCATAGAGGGAAGCTTTGCTTACTTAGACAAAAGACTGACTATAATAATTATTTCATTGGTTCTAGTGAATGTGATCATACCTTCCTAGTTACGGGAGGATGGGGATTAAAAGGAGGAACTGATCCTGTCTTTCCGGGAATCTATTATGTGTGTGGTAAGAATGCCTACTATAGGTTGCCTGCACATTGGTATGGGTGTTGTTATTTAGCAATAGTATTTCCAAAAATATACCATATGGATAAGAATCATAGAATCAATGAAGTAAAGAATGGACTAATACGTAATAAGAGAGCAAGCTTTTCAGAAATTATAGGGGATGTTTTTGGAGCATTGATACCTTCAGTTGGAGTTATTCTAAATTCACACAAAATTAGAAAATTGTCTACAGTGGTTGATCGTTTATCAACAGACACTGCGGGTGGGTTTTTAATGGTTGATACTGAGATGGTTGCAATTAGATCTATGGTTTTGCAAAATCGACTTGCCCTTGATGTATTATTGGCTAAAGTGGGTGGAGTCTGCAATATGTTGAAAATACAACAATGTTGTACTTATATCCCTGACAAGAGTAAGAATCTTGAGGGGTATATTAAGAATATTACAAATCTTCATCAAGATTTATCCGAATTGAAGGTTGATGGTGCTTGGGAGAAACTTGGTAAGAGTTTTTCCTCTGTGGGAAATTGGTTTTCAACATTTGGGAATAGTCTATTAGGAAGAATATTAACCCCTATTATTGCAGTGGCTACAGTGTTATTAATGATTTTCTTGATTTATAAATGTTGCAAATGCAAGAAAGAGACATCTGATAACAAGCGAAGAGCAAGAAAAAGAAAGAGAAGAAATAGAACTAGAAGATAGAAGAGGAAACTATTATGAAATGATTTGGGATCTAGATGGAATAATGATAAAATGAGAGAGAACAACAGCTTTCTAAGTGACAAATTGTATTGGTGGGTATTTGGTGATGGCTCAAAGACGCCATCAAAGGGAGGATTGATGGAGCAGGGTTTTCATAAAATGAAACCTGCTCGGATTGAGACCCCTAGTAACATTTTCAAATTTTTCTAACAGTGTGCAGTGAAAAACGTGCGGTTTTAAAAACTAACATGAGGGAAAATAATACTGCGCAAGCGCGTACTAAAGCATTGAACTAGGCCGCAAATGCTTGACTAATGAAAATAAAGAGACTAATGCTGCTTTTGTGCATGTTATTAACGTTTGGTAGGAAGAAATAATAATATGGGTTGCGCAAGGTTAGATGCAGCATTGGGGGGTGCGTAAAGAAAAGCATTTCAAAATGAGTAATAATGCTTGTTTTATTCTCCGTAGAAGCATGGGTTTAGAAAAAATTATTTATTAACTGAAAAAGCAAAGAGAATGTGGAGGGAAGGCAAAGACGAGCGACCTTCGAATTTATGTGTGCCTGCCAAAAGTTAAACGTGGAGACGAAAAACAATCAGCAAGTGATGAACGTTTCCTCTGGAAGCGCACGAGTGGCACAAGAAGTAACAGAACTGGAAACATTAGCGGAGAGAAGGAAGCTGAAGTCTTATACTAGTATACTTGTATTTCCTGGGATGATGTAGTCATGATGTTGAAAAAACAAAACAATAGAACATTGAGTAAGGTGGACATGTCGAGTGTGGTGTGACAGAACATCCCCTTCCTCAACCAATCAAATGTACAATTTTCTTTCATTTGAAACAAATGTGGGTTGGACATTTGGGTTTTAGGGTATAATTGAGGTGCCTTGGTGGGAGGGGTATGGAGATGCTGATGCGGATGCAGCTGGAGGCGTTAGGTGTGATCGTCGCTTTCGTCAGTTTGCTGTAGAGGCCTACCTGTTTTTCCTGCTTCCTGATTCCTGACTTAGACTTTGCCCTTTCAAATCTTCTTGAGGGGCCTTGCTGCTCCCGTGGCCAGGGAGTAGTTTTCCTGTTCATTCTGGGTTAGTATAGATAAAAACCTGAATTTGAATAAATATTTGCAAATGTATTTTGTTTCTGAAACTTTTCTCTCTTCGCCTTTCCACTCCTTCAATGCACTGTCAATATGATGTGAATTTTGTCATTTTCCTTGCTAAATGTTTACTCAGTGATATTTCATGGTTTGTACCGTGTATTGGTACTTGATGAGCATTTATTTCACATTATTTAGATAAACATTATAAATATACACACTGTGTCCATGTTTATTTAGGGTGTGTTTATAGATTATTGCCTATAACTAATCAACTATAAAAAGATGTCATCGCCACATTATTTTCTATGAGAAATGCAGGTTCAGTTGGAGATTGGTAAGTTAGGTACGAAATTTGCATTACACTGAACCCAGCGTGTAGGGACTTTGTTGGGTAATGTAATTGGGCCTTGTTTGTTGCAAATTTATTGATCTCTGAGCACTGGATCACCATTGGTCGGATCTGAAATAGGACTATATGGTAAAGCTAATTACAGGTTTCCCCTGAAGTCCTGTGAGGGCTGATTTGAATCTTTTAGCCCAAATAGGGCTAAAGGATTTCAGATAAATGTGTTCAGATATCCCTTTCATTCACGAGGCTAAACACATTACAAGACCAGCCAACTTTCCTCTGATTGCTATAGGTAGCTTCCAGATCCACCAGATTCTTCTACCCGATAATAGGGTGGCACAAAGGGACTTCTGGCTTTTTACCAGTGTACAGTTCTAAAGACAAGCAACTGAGAACTACAGAGTCTGCATGGCGCAGCCCCCTTAGTGGCGGACTTTGACCAGTGGTCCAAGGAGTACCAAAGTAACCAGGACAGACCTCCACATAGGTGGCACAAGCTACCATGCTGTGGCTTGGTGGGAAGCTCTGACTGGGACAATTGTCTCAGTTACAGATTGGACTCCAGGCAGTGTTCCTTGTCGGAGTTCCAGCTGGGAAGTTGGCAAGGTTCCTGGCTCCAGGCACTGATCCTCAGTGTCCCAAAGTACTCAAGACAGTGCTCTGCAGGCTCAGCATGGGCTCCCATGCTCTAACAGAGGACAAAGCTCTGAGTGGGTGATGGATACATGGCAACAGATCCCTTGCTCTGACAGACACACAACTTTAAACGAGTCTCAGTCAGAGGACCGGCAGGCCTTGGGTGCTGGTCTTTAGACCTATGCTCCATTTGCCAGTCCCTGTTGTTCCAAAGTTACATTAAGGAGGTTCAACAGGCAAAAGGGACGGCATTCCTGCTACTGCAGAACTAAAGTATCTCACCAGACCCACAGTCAGATTTAGCAGGTCCAGGATGTAGGCAACTGGACCATTCACCCATTTGCCTGCATGCGGTGTCCGAAATCCCCAGGACTGGGTTACACAGAAATGGAGAGGGCTTCCCTGCTACAGAGGTGGCAAAACCTTTGACCGGGTCCTAAGTCAAAGCTCTGTAGGGCTGGAGTGGGCTCCATTTTCTGGCCCTTGATGTCCCAAAGTATACAGGATGGGATTCAGCCAGCAGGTATAGGCAGGTATAGGGTTACTCTGTTCCAATAGGGTGAAATGCTCCGACTAGATCCCAGTCCGAGCTGCTGCAGGCTCAAGGCATAGGTGCCTAGGCCCGAGTCACTGTCCCTTGGTTTCTCAAAGTACCTGGAGGTGTTTCTGCATGCCTGTCAAGAGCTCCCAGGCTCTTGCATGTTGTAAGCCCTGCCAGATTCCAGTCAGAGGTCTGGCAGACTTAGAGCCTGAGCCTTGAGCTCCAGGCAACAACCATTGGTACCACAAAATAGCCAGGAAATAAAGGCTGCTTTACTACTGCAGGTCAAAAAGCTATGACCAAGTCCCAATCAGGACTACAGCAGGCCTGAGATATGGGACTTTAGGCATGGGCTCTAATCACTAGCTTCTCGTGTCCCAAAGTGACCAGGATAGGGTTCTCTGTGAAATTCTTTCTATATCAGGCCTCTAGGAGTTCAGATACATTTACTCTCATGTGCCCCTCTGTCACATGTCGCACACAGACTACAAAAATGCCTAGTTACCTTTCCCCCTAATTAGTAGAGACAGGCTGTTCAGGGACCATTTATTATCCATTTTTCTACTCAGGTAGTGTGCAGGCCTTCCATTTCTGGGGCTCGAATCCTCTGCCAGCTTCCACCTTTGCCCACTATGAAACTGCCATTCCAGATAGAAAGGCATGGATACAAAACTGACATCCCGAACAGTCTGACCTTCTCAGAGACAGTCTACCCAGCTCCAAACTGTGATTTCTTGGGAGTATTTGGACCATTTTGACATACGCTTCTTGGCCAGCCTCAGTTGTTGAGCCAACCAAAGAGCTTCTGCCCTGCCTGGCGCTGTCTCACTCAAGGGTGTGCATTATGGAGGTTCTCATTATCTGAGGGATCCACATTGCTGCGCCCTCAATGGGGTGGGTCCAAGAAGTCCTGCTGCTTGGGCCTTCTGTGCCGAGTCCTGTCCCATCTGGGTTTCCAGTGGTGAAGCAGCAGCCTACCGGAAGTGGCTGGTACTAACAGAGCCGGGGGTGCTCATTTAACCCAATAGAACCTGGGCGCACTAAACTGATAAAGAGAAAAGTGGATGTAGAGTTAGCATCCTTCTTTAAAAATGAAATAATTTCTCATCGGAAGACAAATTTAATCTGTTTGCTTATTATATAGAGCACACATAACACATTAAAGGGTAACATAGCCAAAACAATAATATACATGAATGTTCTGGTTTTACAAATAGTTTTGGAGTCCAGACTCCATAGCAACTACTGTATTCCTTATCTGAGTTTCATTAAAACATAGTGGGTGTCTACTATAATATTTAGTCCATAATACTTTCTCCTTGTGAAAAAACTAAATTGTAGCAATGTTTTATTTTTAAGTGAACATGTCTGTTGTCACTTTTGAGTCCTTCACTGTTGGCTCTTATTATTGTGTAGCAGAATTCACCAAATGTTGAATTGGTCTCATAATAATAAGGAATGTGAGCTGGATTTAGACTGTTATTTTTACCTTACTAAAGATATCTTACTTTAGCAGTAGTACTGCTCAAGACGAGAGCAACTGCAAGTTCAGACATTTGGGGCCATATGTACAAGGGAAGTGCCGGAGCGTGTCGTTAGCCTCCTTGGCTTAACGACACGCTCCACCACTTCTGAAACGCAGGGCTGCACCATATTTACAAGAATATGGTGCAGCCCTGTGTTTCCCCTTGTGCTGGCACTAAGTATAGCAACTTAGCGCCAACGCAGGCACCCTTGCACCATAGTGCAAGGGTGTCTGTGTTCGAGGAAGATTGTTTATGTACAGGAAGGTCCCCCTTCCTGCAGAAAAACATTCTTGAAATGTTGTTTTGTAACTTCTATGTGTGCTGCTTAATGCAGAACACACAGAAGTTGCAAAATGGCATTTTTTAAAAATTATTGTTTGTGTCCAGGAAGGGGGACCTTCCTGTACATAAACAATCATTGGCCTTCTGCTGTTTTCATGTGTGCTGTACAATGCAGCACACATGAAAACAGCAAAAACGAGGAGAAATGAAACATTTCTCCTCACTTCGCCAGGTTAAGACCAGGTTTTGCCTGGTCTTAATTTTGGCCCTGCCTCCTATTTACGCTGCCCTTGTAAATAGGAATCAGCGTCAAAATCAATGGGTGTTGCGGTGGAACGCCCACAGCAACACCCATTGCCCTCTCCTTTCGTGGATAAGCATAGCGCGAAAGGGGGCCTTATTTACAAGGCAGCGTTAAGCCATGTTAAGTGGCTTCACACTGCCTTGTAAATAAGGCAAAGCCCCTATCGCCACAGGAACATCGAAAAAAGTGACGTTCCAGTGGCAATAGGGGCTTGTACATATGCCCCTAGGTGTATGCGCTTGGATGGGGAGCCAATACGGTGAAACTACCCTCTGTGATTTTGACTGAACAACTTAAACTCAGAATCCCTCAAAACAATAATGATACCACAGTACAGTGGAGCTTTGGTTGGGCTGGAAATGCCAGTCTGATGTGATTAATAGAGCCCCTTGACAGGAGACTGGAGCATTGACGAAACTGGGTGCATCTATTGGTCCTATTGTACCACGTTTATTTGGGGCACCAGGTGCTAAATCATTCATATATGGCCTGATTCTGGGTCAGGATTTGTAAGCAGCAGAGCAAGTATCTAGCTGCAATCTATTGAAAATCATCTTCTGAGTCAAGCTTTTCCCTCTGTGGGCAAATGCGTCAGAGGTCCTCTGCCGCAGGCAGGAGGGATTGGGAGGTGACCGGCTGAGGCCACCTCCACAAGCTGTGTAATGCATGGACTTCCTATTGTTCCAGTGCTGCCCTGTGCAGGTAAGGGGGCAGACTTCCTGAAGGTCAGCATGATGATCAGATGGCCCAATTGGGTTCCACTGGAAGCAGGAGGAGACAAGCTAGTTGAAGATTCTACGGCCTGGAGACTTGGATTTTCTCACTGTCAGCTAAAGTAGAACTGAGCCTTCGTGCTGCCAACTCTAGTGAGCCTGGACACTCTCACCACTTGCTCCTTTGGGCATGGGCTCTCTGGCTGCTGGCTCCACTGGTTCTGGTGCATCTGGTTGGTGGCTAAGCTGGTCTACCTGGTCAGTGGGTTGCCTGGGCATTCTGGTTGTATTTTTACCATGGCCATCTTGTTGGTGGCTGGTAGACCAGGTGGCCAGAGAGTGGGCCGGTGTTGCTAACATGAACTTGCCACTGCTTCCTTGTTCCATAATGTTTAATAGTAAAAAAGGCTTCCTGAGAAGACCCAAAAATGCAGTGGACTTAAACCACCTTGACTAACCAGGACTATGTTAGGAAGGAGGCTAGTACTCTTTGGCATCCAGAAAGACCTACTTTGGTTGGCAGTCCCAGTGGGGTACAGAGTGTATCCCACTCGAAAAAGCATCAGTGAGAGGTCAGTGAAGCCCATGTAGAGCCATGGGCCGGTCCTCCTGGGCACCAGTTAAAGTAAGCCCTAGTAAGCCACTTTAGTTACTTGAGGCTTGGTGGAAGGGAGTGGTACACCATAAAGCAGGGCCTGCAGGCACAGGAAACCTAGAAGGCATAATTCTAGTCGATAGGCAGTGTCAGACCACCCCCGTTAAATCAATTGTAAATAACAAAAATGTGGGAGGCCTAATAATAGAGATAAAGATTAGTCATCCCCAAGCCATCATCATAGGGACCCCGCTGACAACGCGTGAAAGAAAGACGGGGTTGAGACCCATGCCACAAAAACATTGTGGCTGTCCCGTCTAGAGCTTGAAACCACATCTGCGGTAGGTGGATTGGTAAATTTTGAAAGAGATACAGAAACCTTGGGAGAATCATAATTTTAAATAGAGCTATACGCCCCATAAAGTTTAGGGGAAGGGTTTGCCATCTAATAAGGTCAGACTTGGCCTTCTGAACCAGGGTTTGGAGATTAAGGGCCCATGTAAGTTTCGGGTGTAGAGTGACCCAGATACCTAAGTATCTGAAGCTGAGCTGACGAAGAGGAAAATTCGTCTGCCAGTCAAAACAGTCTCTAGATGAGGCCAAGGGAACCAATGGAAATTTAAAGGGATTAATCTTAAGACCTGAGACTGACTCATCGCAACAAATGAAGACGACGGGTACCGCTCGTAGTGGGGTCCACAAGATATAAAAGGACGTCATCCGCATATAGAGCTTTGCGGTCCTCCTGGTCAACACTCCAGCCCCATCCCTGAAACTGTGTGTCTGCATGAACAAGTCGAGCCAAAGACTCAATTGCAAGTGCAAAAAGGAGGGGGAATAAGGGACAGCCCTGCCTAGTCTCCCGTCCTATGGGGAAGGGAGCGGAGGAACAGCAGCGGCCCGTGCAGGTAAGAGCGGTGGGGTAGCAGGTGCGGGTGGGGGCTGGTGGGGTGGGATTTTGACAGACGATGATGAGGTCAAATTAATTATTTATACAAATTTCCCTTGTGGCCGTCTATCGAATCCCTCCCAACCCGGCTCTATCGCTCTTACCTGCATGGGCTGCTCCTGGGAGAGAACCCCATAAATCTGGACCCGTGCAGTGGGATTGGAGGAAAGAGCACAAACCATTCTACAAAATTGAGGTCCACCGCCGCTTGTGTGAGCACTAATTGAATGCAGTATTGACAGTATTGAAAGCTTTTTGAAAGTCAATAAAAAGGAGGGCCAGATCCTGTGGTAAGTGATGACGGTGAGCCAGGACCACATGAAGCAGACAGAGGCAGTGCTTTGAGCCACGAGTTGGCATAAAGCCACACTGAACCGGGTGGATCAATGTGGTAAGGACATACTTGAGCTGGGAAGCCAACATGGTGGCAAACATTTTTACCTCACCATTAATGAGTGATATTGGACAGTAGTCTATACATGACGTAGAAGGGGGTTGCGACTTGGGGATCAATACAATAGTGGCCGAGTCCAGTTCTGGAGGAAAGGCGCACCTCCTTGTAAAGGGACAGTAGGTGTGGAATCAATGTTTCATGAAATGTGGTATAGTATTCCGTAGGGAAAACAGCTGGTCTAGGGGTTTTCCCTGGTGCCAACATAGACAGTACCTCTCTAACCTCCTTGGCTGTAAAGGGTTCATCAAGCATTTGAGTTTCAGCAAAAGATAAGCGAGGGAGAGGGACTGAGGTAAGGAAGTGATTCGAAAACCCTAGGTCTCTCCCTGTGGGAGTGGCATACAAGTGTTTATAATGACAGGCAAAGGCCTGTGCAATCTCCGGCAGGGTATGGCAAGGGTGACCACTGTCATTTATAATTTCAGGTATCATTCTATTCACCTGCTGGTGGGAGGCCAACCGGTAAAGCAGCTTCCGGTTTTCTCCCCAACCATAAATCCGGGCAGTTGTGGCCCACCAAATCTGTTTGGCATCTTCAAGGGCATGATGATGGATTTCCTCATGAAGGAGACCCAGCTGTCGGGGGATATTCTCCTGGGGATGAGATGCTACATGCCTTTTTAAGTGAAGGGCATGGGCTTCTAGCTGAGTGATGTGGGAGGAGCGAGCACGATCCTGCTCCCTAATATGCCCCCTGGCAACCCCATATAGTCGCCTTGCTGGCAGCCCATAAAGTACCCACCCTCGCCACTGACCCCACGTTATTGCAGATGTAAGCTTGGAGTTCAGTTCTAGCGGCCTGAACAAAAGTTTGATCTTGAAGATACCAGGCATTACGATGCCACATGGGGTTCTGGCTGGGATTGGAAGGTCCAAGCTGAAGAAGGAGTGGGGTGTGATCATATATACATCGAGATAATATTTGAACTTGTGAGAGTGCTTGACAGTCAGTGGTGGGTAAAAGGACTAAGGACCTGATTATGAGTTTGGCGGTCCCGGAGCGGGTTGCCACGCCACTTTCCCGCTCCGAGACCGCCAAACTTGTGAGCGCACCGCCCACCAGATTATTACTTTTTCAGTCGCTTGCGGGCGGTTCTTTGGCGTTTCCATGGTGGTGCCTATGAAATAAGCACCTCAATGGGAACGTTAAAGGTAGTACCTGCAAGGCATGGACTGGTGCAGTCCATGCCATGCAGGTTCTGGGTGCATGCACACAGGGGAGCACAACATGTGCCACCCTGCATGTACCCCATGGCCCAGAGGCACCATGGGGCCCTGTAGGTCCCCCTTTGTTTTCACTATGCCACAGTTTTCATGGAAGACCGCAGCGGTCCCGCCAAGAATATTGCGGCTTCAAGACTGCTGCACCAACATCATAGATCTCTGATCCATGGAGGTTGTGCTGGTGCAATGGGGGTCCGACCACCAACTCGTAATGGGGCAGTTGGACCGCTAGTGTGGCAGTGGCTGGACCGCCGTGCCACATAGAGTCTGGCGGTTCGTGGACCGTCAGACTCATAATCAGACCCCAAGTCTATTCGGGATTGATTGTGATAGGCTGCCGAGGTATGTGTAAACTGGCAAAGTCTCGAGTGGCATACCCTCCAGGCATCACAGAGGCAGAGAGCGACAATCCAGTCTTTAAGGTTACGCACCCCTGTACGTCTAGAGTTGGTGAGAGGCCCGGTTGTGTCAATCTGTCGGTTGGCCACTGCATTGAAGTCATCTCCTAGCAATGTAAGCCCCTGTAGTAGGTTCAAAAGGAGTTTAGAAAGGTCCCGAAGCCAAACATTGAGGACTGCAGGTGCTGAATAGATACATATTAAAGTGATTACCTGGCCCTCAAAGGCTTCTGTCAGGGCAAGAAAGCAGCCCTGCGTGTTGCATGTTACATGGGAAGCAGTAAGAGGAAAGGAACGTCGCAGCAGGATAGCACCTCTTCTGAAACCATAGATGTACCCCGCATGAAAGACCCTGTCATATCCCTTACGCACTAGGTTGAGTAGATGAGTTTCTTGAAGCTGGAGAACCTTGGGGAGGTGGCGGTGGGCGAAAGTGAGAACCACAGCACGTTTCACTTGGTCTAGGAGACCATTAACATTCTAAGACAATACTCTGAAGTTCACCATTATGGAGGTAGGGTGCAATCATGTACATATAGGGTATAGGGAAGGGGCCCAGCAGTGGAGCAAGGAGTGCACAGTAAGGCACCACATGAAGTCGTGACTATAAAATCGCTGCTGTGAATAATGTGAAGGTGTGTGTCAATACGTAGAAAGGAAAATGAGAAGTAAACATACATACAATACTATCAAAATATTGAAACGTCAACAACCCATAAATAAATCTCCACCCCTCACTTTTTGCCCAGAAGTATCTGTCACCTTAAGAAAAAAGGTCACTAAGAAAATCAATATACACACCAATTTAGAATCACGAAAGGAAAGAACCCCATTCCCATAAGGGATAAGATGGTAGCTGACATTCTATTTGGTGGAAACATCTGTACCGAAAACATACAAACAGCTGGTCAGTTAAACAAGGAACATAACCATAGAACAAGCATAGGTGAAGCCATGTGGCCATCAGGGACTCAATAGCAATCAAATCCTGGGACTGAGAGAGGGATCAGTATCTGTATGGGTAACTGCCAGTGCAGACGATGGTGAGTTCTGAAGCCCAGCTACATCTGGTCCCCTCCCCTCCCCCTCAGAGATGGGATGCATAGCAGGTAAAGATGGTGATGATGGCCGAATCTGAGAGGATCGCTAGAGTGACTTGGAGCAGGCTGTTGTCCGCTCCTCTAGGAGCAAGTGCGCCACCTGTGTGGTTTAAGCAGCAATGCCGGAACCTGCAAGCCAGCAGAGTCCAGTGTGACAAGGAGGTAGTAGAGCCACTAAGTAAAAGGTCCTCAGTAAGCCACTGCCAAGCAGATTCAAGATTGTCAAAGAAGTGCGACTTATTAGCATGGATGACGCAGTGTTGGCCTGGAAATAGAAAACAGTACTGAAGCCCCATGGTCCTGAGTTTCTGCTTTACCTCTGCGTAGGAGCGCCTTAGCTGTTGCATCTCCTGGGTGTAGCCCGGGAAGAGGAGAACGTTTGTGTCACCATATCAGAGTTCCGGCTGTACCCGAGCCTCTCTGAGGATAGCAGCTCGATCCCTATAGTTAAGGATATGAGCGATAATCGGTCTGGGGAGGCTCCGGGTGGGGGCTTGGGGGTAAGCGCTGGTGTGCCCTTTCTATGGAGAACCAGGAGGACAAATGCTCAGAAGGCATGCAGGATTCAATCCAGTGATCTAAAACGTCTGCTACCATTTGGGGTGCATTGCCCTCAGCACTCTCTGGAATACCAATTATGTGAACGTTCTTCTGCCAAGAGCAATTTTCAGCATCCTCGGTGAGCCTATGAAGCTCTGTCGTCCAAGTGAGCAAAGACGAGACCTGGACCTTGAGAGTGGATGCCTCTTCTTCGACCATAGAGATGTGCTACTCAGCTTCTGTGATGCGCGCAATGGCATTCCGAAGATCCTGGCGAAGCAACACCCTCTCTGATTTTCATCTCCACCGTGGCCTGTGATGTCTGGATAGCTTGAAGGATAGTGATGAGGTCACTGGGTGGAAAGACGGATTTATCACCCTCAGACAGGACCGGTGGTGCATTAGTGGGGCAAGGAGTGTATTGATCTATGCGAGTCTTTGATGTAGGAGATCGGGTGGGTCTATCCTTGCCCATCGTGTCAGGATTGCAGGATGTCTAGGCCCCACACTGTAGAGGGATTGGCCCGTTTGCCACAGAAACGCAGCAGCACGAGCAGCCGGCCCCTCGGGTGGGATGATCTTTCTCCGCAATGGATGATGGTGAGGGATGTCAAGGGCCAAGGATCTCCAAGGAGCATTCCACTGGGTTATC
Organism: Calotriton arnoldi; assembly: GCA_963921515.1. NCBI lineage: Eukaryota > Metazoa > Chordata > Amphibia > Caudata > Salamandridae > Calotriton > Calotriton arnoldi. The sequence goes on from CAWUFW010009551.1 coordinate 115,964, forward strand.
AGGAATTGCCACCCAAAGTAGGACACTAGAACACAAGAGGCAGTGCTGGTCCAATATTGCAGTCCGCTACAGAAGGAGTTGGTGACCCAGGAAAGGGAAGTGGGCCCAGCACATCCAATAGGTCGCTCAGATGAATGCAAGGGTACGGCAACAGAGGTCGGTTGAGTTGCTCCCATTCCCCAAAAGCTACAATATGGTGGACCTCACCCAGGGGGCCGCACCGAAGATGAGCACCACAAAGGCCAGAGATCCATGAACACGGTGGAGTGCGAAAGGGCCCAAAGCAACAGGAGCGTGAAGTGGTGTAATACCTAAAGCCCAATTTTCCCATCTCCTCAGTGCACCCCACCTGGCAAGGCAAATGACAGGAGAGCGGTTCCTGGAAGGAAAACCCTCTCTAGAGTGGTAAAGTCAGCCACGACCCTCCACTGGGGCCGTGAATACCAGGGGCTCAACACAGAGGAGGGCTCAGTTAGGCATAAAGTATGGCTGAGCGGGGCCGCTACTGCCAAGTGACCCGCACCCAGCTTCAGGAGGCAGAAAAGGCCAAGGCGGGCGACCAAAGCACCTCAGCTCTGCGCTGGGCCAGGTCCGGGGCAAAACCAGTCAAGGGGCCAGCAGCAAAGTCCCAACCCCCACAGCAGGCCATAGACCCCAGTCACCGCAGGCTCCTCAAGCAGCATCCGCGGGGCACTGCGATATGTTTTTAAGTGGCTGGGTGAGAGAGGGAACAGCGTCTCAATTCAAGTGTCTATCCCCAGGCGGGACCCAGACATGTGTCTCAAGGCAGAGGGAGTGTCCAAGTGCTGACCTCCTATGGGGCCAAGTTGGGCCTGGATAGTGGGGGCCGCTGCAATGCAGGAGTCTCGTCACCAGCCCCAGGGAAAAGGCAGTCTCTGAGTATGCGATGCAGGGTTGCCGCCTCACCACGCAGTGTGCCCCGGCACAGAGGGGAGGAAGATGGGAGGCCTTGCTGGGTTCCAGGTTCTCTCCTTACCTCAGAACACCACCAGCCACTGAAGCCACAACACCGGTCCTCAGTCTGCCGGAACCAGCCGGACAGCCAGTGAGCGTGAAGGCCCAGGTTGGGGTCCGTTGGCCCCCAGTAGATCCAGGGGTGGGTCCAGTAGCCAAGCGGCTCGTGACAGGCTGCTATCTCTCATCTCTGTGCTGTGCACAGGCCCCACCACACCAGCAGGCATTGGGAACGTTGATCAAGAAATCCAGTTGGCAGAGTTGGTGCCACATTGTGCACAGGGCCGATAAGATGGCTGAAGGGAGCTTGATGGCACCTAGAGGTCCAGATTATTAACGGTGGGGTTCCGAGCAAAGCTCAGCTGAATAGTGGCCACCATGATGGCCGCCCAAGCCACGCCTCCATTCACAATGTTAATCTTGCCACATGCGTAGTTGTTATGAAAATGGAGTTCCAGGTTCATAAAAAGCAGACTTTTAAGCACTGTTCAGTTTACCACCACTTTAACTGCCACTGCCTCTCTGCTAGTATGGTCTCACTAACCATGCCACCCTTTTAAACGTGTAAGAGGGTTTATTTTACATGATTTAAATCTTGAAATATGGTTATTATACAGCTGGACGATATCCTGTCAAGGAAAAGTGATAGCTATTTTATCTTGTGTCAGATTTTAGAGTGTGAAAGTAATGTGGTATGTGATTTCACCACTTACATGTATTCACACCCTAATCCAGAAGGGGGACCTTCATAGTTTCTATTGACAGAGCTCAACTGCCTCTGGCATTGTGAACAAGCATTTGCAATGCAATAGGTCTCGCATTTACGAGAGTTTAAGCTATTGGCATTGTAAATGACAATGCCTTTTATTTTTGTTTTGTTTTTTAAAACATAAATAAAAGGCATTGTCATTTACAATGCCAATAGCTTAAACCCGCGTAAATGCGAGACATATTGAATGGCAAATGGTTGTTTAAGTTTAAAACTAATCGCGCCGCTGCTTCAAGGAGACCGTGCTTGATTTTTTTTTTTTTTTTTTACTTTAACACTGAGCGCAGTGTCCTTGAAGCGGGTGCCCTGCTCAGTGTTAAAGTAAAAAAAAAAATAAAGAAACCAAGCACGGTGTCCTTGAAGCGGCGCCGCGCTCAGTTTTAAAGTTAAAAAAAAATAAACAAACAGAGCGCGGTGTGGGATACGTGTGCCAGGGCCATTGGAATTATGCAGCAGTAGAGGCCCAAATTATGCGGCAGGGTTGAATAAATTATGCGACAAGAAAAAGCAAATAATGCAGTGTGATGCAGTACATTTTGTAATAGTATTACTTCATTATTTTGTCATTTTTACATTTTTTAACACTGTCTGAGGAATGATTGCACCTCATTTTAACACTCACATATAGCAATAAGCAACAGACAGGCGACCAGTGAACCTTTTGAAAGGGGCTTCCTCTGTGTGGAAACCTTATTTACTGCAGTTTTAGTAACATTTGAACCGTTTGTGCTAGAAACATTTTTTGGGGTAAAAATCTGCAGATTATGGATTATGTGGCATATGCGGCAAATCTATAATTATGCAAAACATGCTGCAGCCCTACAATCACATAATTCCAGTGGACCTGAGGTATACCTTCCTTGGACCACGATCTTGACTCTTCAATCCAAATTTATGACTCTGTTACCCTAGACCCAAGTGTATACAAGGATGTAGTTGAAAGTGTAAGGATGAAGTCGGCATCAACAGCTGTAGTTCCCTTTTCACAATACCACCCCAAACTCACAGTAAATCATCTCTTGGATCACTGGGCCCCAAACCCCCTCAATTACGCACAGTTCATTCCAGTTACACCACAGATATCACAAGATCTGAGTTGATGGTTGGTGAAGGACAACGTAATATGGGGAGTTCTTTTTTAATATCCATGCTTAGTTCTGATAACAATAAATGTCAGCATCTGGGGGTGGGGTGCAACTCTGGAGGATGAGGAAGTGAAGGGTTCTTGATCCGAAGTGGAGAAGTGGAAAGCACTGCAGATCCATCTACACTTGAAGGCAATTGTGTCTGTCCCACATGCCTCTTGTGTCTTTGATGCCACCAATAGGTCATCAATGTATTGAACCAAAACCGAATTACCTGGCATGACTAGAGTCTTCAGACATTTTTTCAAGATTTGATTAAAAATTGAGGGGCTTTCTGTATATCCTTGAGGAACTCGGCACCATGCCAAAACACGGTCTCCGAACCGGAATGCAAACAAATACTGGCTTTCCGGATGCAACGGAATTGAGAAAAAGGCTTGGCACAAATCAATAACTGTGTACCATTCAGCATCACATGGGATCTGATAAAGAATCACGGCCGGATTCGGTACTACTGGACAACATGGTACAACAGTCTTATTAACTTTTCACAAATCCTGCACTATTCAGTACTTTCCACTGGGCTTTTTGATACCTATGATAGGTGAATTACAAGGACTGCTCATTATCTCTTTTAAAATTCCTTGTTAAATCATTTGGTCGATCATAGGAGTAACTCCTGCAATTACTTCTGGACTCATTTTATACTGTGGTGTGTTTGGATATTTAGCACCATCCTTTACTGTAATCTGAATGGGGTCTACATTTGTCATTAAACCAATCTCTTTTCCTGAAAAATCCCACACATCAGATCTCACTGCACTTTTTAATTCTTCAGGCAAATTTTCTTCTGTGAGAAGTGAATACAATTCATCCACTTCTGTTCCTTACTTCGCTAACATCATTTTGAATTCAACATCCTCATCAGGGGTCTGAAATGCAATTCCATCTGGTGTACAATACATGGTGCAGTTCATCTTGCATAGCAAATCTCTTCCCAAGAGATTTACTGGGCTTGAGTCACATACCACAAACCGATGCATGTCTTTGAATTTACCAATGTGAACTTCAATTGGATTTGTAACAGGTGTTCTAATATGCTTGTTCGAGACTCCTACAACTTGGATAGTTTCTCCCAAGAGGGGTAGGTTTGGAATTTCTGCTGCTCTCACACTAGAACGGGTAGCACCAGTGTTCACTAAAAATGTAATGTCATTACCTTCCCCCTTTCCGTCAACAAATGGACCTGACTGATCTACCGCCAAAGATGCGCCAAGTACGCACTCTTCCTCCCCCCTCAGGCACCGTAATTGAGATGAGTCTGAATCACTCCCATTGCACTGCACCCAATACTGCGGAATCACACCTTGATTCTTACCAACCTGGTCACCTCCGTGATATCCAGTGTTCACACTGTAACTCTGCACTTGAGCATTCACATTATTTGGCATGGGAGCTTGCGGCACCTGTAACTGTTGAGTAACTATCTGCTGGTGCTGCTGTTGATTTACACCCACCTCATTCTGCATCTGTGGAATCAAATTTTGATTTCCCTCATTAATCTTTTTAGCGGATCTACACTCATTCTTCCAATGTCCAAGCTTTCCGCACACATGACAAAGAAATTTCTTCATAGCTTCTTCTTTACTCATTTTCCCCTATCTTTGCCTCCACTGAAATTCTGTCCATTTTGATTCTGACCACTCATTTGATTACTGGTTTGAGGATTATTATTTACTTCTTGTTGTTCTGCCACTTTCACCTGTGCCCACATCATTTTCTCTTTCAACTTTTTATGTCTTGAATCAATATCGTCACTACAATACTTTGCGTACCACAAAATTTCATCTATCGTTTTGCTCTGCAGGCAAATTAAATGCTGTTGAATCATATTACTAATATCTGGTTTTAATCCAAACACAAAACGATACACGAAATGTCCCATGTCTTTGTCTCCAATATTTTTGAATCCAGTATACTGTTCGAATACCTGCAACAACCTTTCATAATAGGCGTGCACTGATTCTTTTGGTTCCTGTGTGGTCCTGTCAATTTTAACCCAATCTGTTTCCTTTGGGGAAACTTTCCCCTTCAGAAACGTGATTACCTGATTGTACTTTTTTATCACCTCTTCTGATGGTGCACCTGTTTTAGCATCTCTAGGATATTCATCCTTTGGCCAATCAACTGTGATCTTACATTCTGTCCATAAATCTGCCGGAGCAACAATTTCAAACAACCCATCTAAATCTTTTAAGAAAACCTTTGAGACCTTTACAAACCTTTCTATCTGTTTGTACCATTCCACAGGTTTTCTCTTAGTCTGGGGAAATCATTCGTAAATGATAATATATACTGCCTTGACCACGGAACATGAAAGTATCCGCCACCTGGTACTTCTCTCATCGGACACGCCCTTTCAACCTGTTCTGTTTCCTTTAACGGGAACATAGACACTCCTTTACTTGCTGCTTCTTCCTTCTTTCTTACCCATCTTTTTCTCCATCGGTCTACATCTCCCCATTTCTTCAAAAGGTTCATCAACTCTTTTATCTGTAACCTTTTTCCAGACGCATTCAAACTTTCCAAATCTTTTTCAGTAAATGCCAATCTGTATGATTTCTGTAATACCTTTGACTTTTCTATGTCTATTCCATACTCACTAGCAGCTTGAGATATTTTCTCATGAAGATTCTTCGCTCTCCAAGTAATGCTTTTACACAAGAACAACAATTCATCATCCCGATAAGTCCCTAACCTGTCTGGACTAATCGTACCAATAATAATTTCTTCCAAATCTACCTTCAATTGGCTCACATTTATAATCTGTGTTTGTTTTTCTTTCTTTTCCTTTCCTTTATCCAATCATTCAATTCTTCTGACGAAAGACCTGCTGAACTCCCTGTTATTGGAGTGACATTTGTCTCTATTCTTCTTGGACTAATTTGTATATCTCTTCTAGGGGTTTCTGTTATCATCTCGCAAACTGGGAGATCCAAGAGTGTAACATTCGTGTCATCCTGTCTTTTCTCATTGATTATCGTCTCCAATCCACTCCTGACGTTACCTATTGGAACTGCTAATGTATGTACTTTAGGTGTATTTGGGTTTTCTCCAAACAAAGGAACTACAGGACCTATAGTAACCGGTACCATCAACGCTTCTGCATTTAAACTTAACTGGTTTATTTTCTGAATCTGCTCTACATTTGTCTTGTTTAACATTTCAAACTCCTTTTCTCTCATTATCCTAGCCATATCCGTAATCTGTGGGATCAATGGATTTCCCATAAAGGGTGCATTCGGAGTTACTTCAACTGAATTTTCTCGATATGGCGGGGGTCTTTTGGTCATAATATCCTCCAATTACTCATCATCAGAATCATTTACACCATCTCTTGCACTTGAGGTTTCTACATTTTTTTTTTCTCTTTACATTTACTTCCTGTCTGCTCATTGACTGTTAAAACTGGATATAATCCTTCCATTACCAGAGCTCTCCTCCATAGTTTCAGCTTGTCTTCCCTATTCTCAAACGGATATCTGAACATCATACTCCTATGACCTCTGTTGCCCATTCTATATTTTTCTCTCTCAAATACCTCAACTTCCCATTCCTCCAAAGCTTCGTACTGGGTCAGCCTAGGGTTCGGTTCTAATGAATCCATTCGATTTCTCAAACTCTGCAATATCCTTACATTAAATGTACCATACTGAGGAAAAGCTAGAACACCATCATCTTTTGTATACTCCTCCCAATTTTCCAACCACATACACATATGATAACCTCGCTCCAACATCATAAAGGAAGCAGGCGTCTTTGGAGGTGGAATTGGAATTCCCTCTCTAGTCACAATTGGTTTGTCCTTTTTAAAGAAATTCTTTACTTTCTGTATCAACTTCATTTTACACTAACGTAGTTCAACAAAACAAACAAGGAAACTCTTCCGTGATTCTACTTATTCTATTCGTCAGCTCTTATCCTATACCAGCGCGACACACACCAACCAACCAATCAGAACACCACTACGTAAGCACAGTCTCAACCAATACTTGCGCGGCTCACACCAACCAACCAATCACAGCTCAGTACACGCCAGCTGCTTGTCCAATACCAGTGTGGCTGTTTTTGACGTTAGTATTACTCCTTCTACTGACCCTCCCTTTACAAAATAATACGGCAATAGTTGTTTAAGCACTCTTAATAAAATTTTAATTTGTAACAACATAAAACAATGCTACTCTGTCTGTTCCGCTAAATAAACAGATAGTCTTTTCACTTTTTCAAGAGGTTTTCTCACTACGAGTCCTAATAACGTCCAGCGCTATTTTACTCTTCAAACAAGCTCCGGGTGGACCTATTACTCTTCTAGGGATAAGGCCAAAGTTTCGCAAGAGGACTTTTTTGGTGTGAAAAGAGGTCTTGGTACTCCCCTGGGGATAAGGCTAGATTTTCGGATTTGGACCTTTCACTATTTCAGACACTCTACTTACATACGAAATTTCCCTAAATATAACACCTACATCCCTCCGTAGCTTTTAGGTATTATTACAACAGACAAAGTACTTCTGCAGTGTGGCTTCTTTACCACACTCTTCTTCTTCCTAACTTAGGCTAAATTTCATTCCCGGGATTCCTCAGGTATCTTCATACCTGTACTTCTAGACAACATAGAACGTGACACTAACCTTTCATGTTAAGGACATACAATCAATAATCAATAATCAATACCAAACTAATCAATAATTAAACCGTCCTCTGCTACCAGGAAACTGATCCAGCGCTAATCCAAATAGTTATCAGGGATCAATACTCAATACGTCATGATACAATGGCCCATACACATTCACCCAGAATCCCTGACGCGCTGGGGTCAATTTATATGTACGGTCAATTCTTTTCCTTTCTTAGGTCAAATTATGACATCACAACTAACTTATTTTCATCAACTTTCCTTCTACTTGGTCGATGGACCAATTAGTTGAATAGTTGATGGCAATGATTAACTTCCAACTTATCAACCATTTAATAAAATGATCACAGACTCTCGGTAAAATTAATACTGAATTTTATCTCAAGAAATTAAGGATTATGCTCAACTGAATTTGGTTACACAATACAAACACTGAATCTCACATGAGGAGAACATTTTACATATGCAGCACAATTGGAAACAATCCCATCCAAATATAACAATGACTTTATGCAATGAAGGAGTGGATAGAGTAAGAGACAAAAGTTTCAGCAAAAATATGTATGCGAAACATCATATACCTAACGGAGGGGAAAGATGAAGAGACAAAAGTTTTATCTAATAATAATACATATCATTGATGGAGTGGATAGGTGGAGAGACAAAAGTTTCAGGGACAAAAATACATTCATAAAATAGTTTCTGAGGACAATACTAGACTAAATACAAACCTATTGGTCAGTAAGAAAACCACCCCTCGGCCTAGGGGATGATGGTGTTGCGGGGATTCTGCACATATACAGAGCTATGCACAGGAAAATAGGACCTCGGTGTATAGTGGTGTACCAACCATGCACCTTAGTACCCACAATCCCAACAGCGAAGCTACCAATGATTAGACATCCCAGAACACGGACTCTCTCAGGAATCGCGGGAGCAAGAACACTCTTTCATTACTCACTCATACTTGTCCACAACGTGCGTAATAAGAGACACAGTATACTTTAAAATGTTTATTTCAACTATCGTGCTCTAAGATAAAGTACACGTGTCAGTACTATCAGCATAATGCATGACGATAAAATAGTAAGCATGGTTACGATTCCATAGGATACAAACGGGGACAGCATTTTATAAAGACAGTGGATATAGGGCTAAATTGCCTTACCACCCTCCCCGTGCTAGTAACTAGTTTATTATAAAAATAGAAGACCTCTGGGCTTTGTCAGGCGGACCCCCATACCTCAATATCTAGATGCAAGGTTTACATCATCAGACAAGCACAGCTCATCTCCCAGGAAAGGTTTTTCTCCAAGTGCCACCAACAGGGAGATCACAATATTAAAAGCACACAAATTTCTCCAATGCAGCTGTACTTCGTGTTATGTCTAAGTGCGAGGGGCTGACCAGATCAGCAATAACAAGGGACGTTGTTTTTCGACCTTGTACATGGTGTGCAGACGAAACCCACAGGGAACATGAGAAAAGGTGAAAGGCAAAAAGGCAGACAGTTCTAATATAGCCGGGCACAAGCAGAGTCTGGAAAAACAAAGTCACAGAGTAACATGTGCAAAAAAGGCAGGCCTAAGCTAACTTAGCAATGTAGACAATGAGGCCACAATCCACACTACACTATAGGATCAGGAAACAAAGGATGGAAAGAAAACAGGATCGGGACAGGTCAGGAACAGCTAGGCCTCTTGATAAACCGACGGAGAGCGACGCATCTCCCCTCTTTCTCTCCTGCCAGCCTAAGTTCTAAACCACACCCCTAAAGGCACCCCAATTATGCCCTTAAACTAACATGTCCATCCCACAAATGTTGCAAACATCACTAAATCTCGTAAAGGGATTGGTGGGTTTGGGAGGTGGCGTTGTCACACCACAGTGACTTCACTTTTCTTTCAACTACCCTATTGTTTAAGACCATTCCCAGTGTATGATTCTCAGTTCGTTCTCACTTTATTACATATAATACAAAATGTATCTATTTCATTCATTTCTTTAACATCATCCGCTGTCTGTTTCTCCGGTCCCACGCTTGGACACTGATTTTGGCAGTCGTTCGACATTCTGGCCTTCCCCCTCCTCATGTCATCCGCGGTGTACTGCGCGTCTGCCTTGCTTCTGACAGAGCAACTCGCTCCTCGTGTTTTCCCCTCCCTTCTTTAGCCATCTTTATAAAGATGGCTGCTTCATCTAGCACACTAAAGTAAATAAAAAATGAACATATATTAATTATATGATAATGAAGCCTTCACTGTTTACCAGCCACTTTGCACTATTCCCCATTAATGTTACCTAGCATAAGCTTTGTGCAAAAGCGGCATTATTCGTTAGTGTAAACAGAATGCAACATACAATTTATTGAAGCATAATGCGGCCTATTTATCCAAAGCTTCTTGTTTTCCCAAATCACAATTGTTATTACAATATTATTTTGTTTACATGTTAATTCAGACATGCGCAAAGCAATTTCCCTTATGTTTGTGTGGGGTGTACATTAGTTTTCAACAACCATTTACTGTTAGTAGATATTATGGGGGTATCAGATCCGAGCAGGTTTCATTTTTGTGAAACCCTGCTCCATCAATTTCCCCTCTGATGGCTTAAAGAAGCCATCATCATGAAATATCTACCATACCGAGTGCCATCTTTAATCATTTATATCTCTGTATTCTTCTCTCTTTTTATGGCACCCTCATTCAAATCTTTCATTAAGTCATAGTACTCTCCTTTCATTTCCTCTAATTCTATTTCTTCTCTTTTTCTTTTTCTTCGTTTATTCTTTGATTCTATCATTTCGTTTCTTTTGTTCTTACTCTTACAACACTTATATGTTGTCATTATTACTAAGATTATTAATGCTACTAAAACCATTGGTATTATTATTCTTCCTAATATGCTACTTCCAAAGGTAGAAAACCATCTACCTATAGTGGAAAAACTTTTACTCAGTCTCTCCCAAACACCATAAACCTCCAGTTGGGTCAAATCTTCATGTAATTTTGTAATATTCTTTATATACCCCTCGATTCCTTTGCTTTTATCAGGAATATATGTGCAGCAATGTTGGACTTTCAACATTCCACAGACTCCACCCTCTTTTGCCAATAATATATCAAGGGCAAATCGATTTTGCAAAACCATTGACCTGATTGCAACCATTTCCGTGTCAATCATCAAGAACCCACCTGCGGTATCTGTAGATAACTGATCAACCACTGTAGACAATTTTCGAATTTTATGTGAATTCAGAATGACTCCAACTGAGGATATCAGTGCACCAAAAATATCTCCTACTTTTTCTGAAAAGCTTGCTCTTTTGTTACGTGTTAGTCCTTGCTTTACTTCGTTCAGTTTATGACTGTTTCGATCCATGTGATAGACCTTGGGGAAGACAATGGCAAAATAACAACTACCATACCAATGTGAAGGCAACCTAAAATGGGCTTTCCCACCACACACATAATAGATCCCTGGAAAAACAGGATCAGTTCCACCTTTCAATCCCCAACCTCCAGTGATTTGAAAAGTATGTTCACATTCACTAGAACCAATAAAATAATTATTATAGTTAGTCTTCGTTCTAAGCAAACACATTTTTCCCTTCTGTGACCAGTCCAGGGACATTGCAGCGTACCCTTCGCCTTTTTCATAACTTCCTTCCCTAAAATCCCATGGTGGTACCCGTGACTTCTGTTCAGCAGCCTTCCTTTTGAAACTTTCTCTTCTATCTTCTACCATTTCTATAAAAATGTTCTCTTCTACCCGCAAACTACAGGTTAAATTATTCTTATAAGCATATTCTATGTCTAAAGTTTTAGTGATATGAAAGAATTCTCCCATATATCGTGCATTTTTAGCACTCAAAACCTTATTTAGTTCTTTAATAATAGGAATATCGCAAAATACTAAATCTATATTGGAAAAATAATATTCGAGCTTTCCCATCACGTAAAACAGGCTTGTAGAGTATACTGCAAGACACACCATAGGTTAACGGAAGGTGATGATAAGTCACCCTCTCTGAGACAGACGAAGGTAATTGCATGCACACATAACAATCACTTACATTCATTGTGTTAATATACTCGGTGAGTAATTTTGTAAAGACATTTAACGAGAAATCACTAATTGATTTATCATGATGGCGAATACTTCCATCCAACGGTTCTAAGTTAGTATTAGGAATAACCCTGGGCAAAGCACTACGCTACGCTCGCGTAGTTTGCGAAGTTTGCGCTACTTCGCACAACGCGAATTGCACGTAGCATAGTGCAAACACGCGTAGTGTAGCGTAGCGTAGTGCAGCAGTCATTTTTTGCTTGCTCGCGGTCCTCAACGTCAAGTTGGCGACCGCGAGCAAGCAAATGACATCCCGGCGAGACTTTTTCCTCGTTCGCAATCAGCAACATCAAGTTGCCGATCGCGAGCGTGGAAAATAAACTTCCGGCGAGATTCTCAACGCGGGAGGTCAGGTTTCTCATTGCGAGTGGTCGCGTATGCTCGCGACCGCTCGCGATGAGAAACTACCAGTCCGCGTTGAGAGCTGCCGCTCGAGTAAAAATCTACTCGAGCGGCAGTAAAAGACAGCTCGCACTGTGCAAGATGCCGTTTTCAATGATTGCACAGTGCGGACAAGCATCCGGCACTGTGCAATCATTGCGAATAGTGCACTACGCAGTTCGCGTAGTGCTACGCGTAGCTCGTGTAGTGCGAACTGCACTTTGCGTAGCTTCGCGTAGCGCTACTTCGCGAACTACGCCCAGGCTTAATTAGGAATCAAATTAGTGACATCATTCATTCTTTCTTTTGTTATGTTATTAGTAATGTTTCCATTATTAGTTACCATTAGAATAGGTACAAGGACAGTTAATATTAACCATATAAATGTTAACATCAAAAAACTACATAAGCAAGCTTTAATACATCTACGTTTTAGACTAGATTTTGGAAGTTCAGTCACTTCTGCTTCAGCCATTTTGTTCTAAAAAAAAAAAAATCTATCAAATCCTATAATATTGTAAGCTAAACAAAAATATCTTAAAGAATAATAGTAGTGTAATCCTACACTTCAAGGCTTTCGTCATTACCCCCTTCTTTTATTCTTTTTCTTCAGTTTTCTCTGAGTCTTTGTTTCGTTTTTCTTTTAATCAGCAAGGTTGCACCTTCGTTTTTGCCACAATTCTTTAAGGAGGTCTTAGCTTGTTTTCATCAACTTGCTCAGTGTCAGATTGGTCTTTTTCTTCACTTGGATCTGAACTTTCAATTTCTTCTAGAATAACGTAGGTCCATTCAGGTGCTCTGAACATCCTGTTGGGTATTCTCACTCTTGTTGTTTTTCGTACTAATTCTTTTCCTGACTCTTCTTGTTCTGTCTGACTTGAGACCTCATTGCTTTGTTCTGGTCTTTTTCTTAACCTTCCTTTCACAAGAGTGTATTTCAGTCTTTTCACACCACTTGGCCACTTCTCATCCTTTCTGGGTTTCTTTGCTTTGATAATTTTCTGCATTTGTTTCACAAATTCTTTTATTTGCTCCTATTTCTGATTGTTTTTCTTCCTGAGTTTCAGTTTCTTGTTGTTCTTCTGATTCAACAAGAATTTCTCTTTCAACTGAGAACTCACTTCCTTCTGGATCAAAAACAATCTCATCTGTTTCAAGCTCTGCTGGGAGTTCACTTTCTTCTGGATCAACAGTAAACTCGCTTCTTTCTCGTGGGATAGGCTTCCACCCAGCGAGAGAACAAGCAAACAATGACCAATACATATTTCAGCCCGTTGCACGGGGAAGCTCGATAAAATCGAGCTGTAGTCGGGTAAATGGACCTCCTGCTCTCCCGATTCGTCCCCAACTTACAACTGTCTCTCTGCCTGGATTATGCTGCTGACAGGTCACGCCCCTCTGACAAAGGCTTTCTGCAATGACCCTGAACTCGGATTATACCATGACTGCTTGAAGAGTCTGATCATTGCATCTCTTCCAACATGTGCAATTCCATGGTAAACTCTGGCCATATGGGAAAGTAAGGAATCTGGTAACACTGGTCTCCCATCAAGATAAACCCATAGATCATCCTCTACTCTTTTGCTACATCCTCTCTTGTTCCATCTTTCTTTTTCCTCATTACTTGCTTCTTCCTGCATCTGTCTAATTTCTTCCCATGTTTCAAACGTGGTTGTAAACAAAAGATGGCATTCGGTATTTCCCCTATCAATTGATCTGTTCAATGCAATTGTATTTCGTGCACAGTAAAGTGCTATTTGGTCAGTATATCTATTTCTTTTCGTCACATAATCATCTCCTGATTTATGTGCGGCACATTTGACTACTGCAATTCTTTTGGGTAATTGCAAAGCATCCAACAGTTCTTCTACTGTTTTTCCATTTCTAATGGGGGTACCTGAAGAGGTCAGAAATCCCAAAGCCATGAACAATTCCGAATCCGTATTGACTGTCTGCAAATATTGTTACTTTCAGGCTTTTGGCAATTTTGCATGCTCTAATCAGAGCTATCAGCTCAGCTATTTTGGCAGAGTTTACTCCTTTCAGATAGGATGCTTCAAGAACCCCTTCTATGGTGCAAACAGCATAGGCAGTGCATAATTCACCTCTTTCATTTCTCAAACAGGATCCATCAACAAACATTTCACAATCTGATTCTTCCAAGGGACAATCTTCTATGTCTGGCCTAGGTTTGGTGCAATATTCAGTCACATCCAAACAATCATGATCAGCTTCCTCTCTTACTTCCTCACACCGAGAATTTGGCAACAAAGTTGCAGGATTCTACAGTTGTGCACCTTACCACAGTCACGTTTTCAGCACCCAGAATCACTCTCTCATATTTAGTCAGCAGACTAGATGTGAGATATTGTGTCCTGGTTCGGGTCAAAGGAACTCAACAGAGTGTGGCACATACACTTTAGCTGGATATCCCATCACAATCGGTTCACTCTGTTCCAGACTCATGCAAGTAGCTGCTACTGCTTTCAAGCATCCTGACAACGCTGCAGCCACTGAATTTAAAGTAGCAGACAAATATGCTACTGGACGTCGTGCCTTTCCATGTTTCTGTGTTAGGACTGAGAGTGCACACCCATCTCTCTCACAGCAGTACAATGCAAATTCTTTTGAATAATCTGGCATCCCCAATGCAGGTGCATGACACAAACTACTTCTTAATTTTACAAACGCTTCCATACTTTCATCATCCAAGACAATCGGATCCTTCACATCTTTTCATCTTAACCTCTGTAGAGGTTTTGCAATTGCTGAGAAACCACAAATCCACTGACGACAGTATTCAACCATTCCCAAGAACATTCGCACTTCTTTCTGTGTTTTAGGTGGACTCATTTGTTTGATCACACTGATTCTTTCTGGAGTTACTTTTCTGACTCCCTTTTCTATTTTGTGTCCAAGGTACTGTAATTCCTGTTTACAAAATTGTAATTTTGCTGGGGACACTTTGGGGTCGATTCCGATTCGGGCCGGAAATCTCTCCGACCGAGCCGGACCCGGAGAGATTTCCGACCGAATCGGACCCGTGCAGTCCGACCGAACGAGTCCGATGCATTCGTATGCCACCGGACACGAGTAGGTTGGACTCCCATTGAACTCAATGGGAGCCGGTCGTACAACGCGTACGCGGGCTCCCATTGCCTCAATGGGTGCGAGGTGGACAAGGGCGCCCCCTGCAGCGAGTACGCCGCGGAGCGCTCGCGGCGTACACGCACAGGTAGGGGGACCCATGGGTCCCCCTGTGTGCGCCTCGCACAGATACGCGTACAGGGGGGTCCGACACGGACCCCCAAAGTATGGCTCCGACAGCGAGTTCGAGTCGGACGGCGCGAGTCGGTCGGATTGGTCGAGGTGCGCATCGTACTTACCCGGCCGGAAAACGTCTCCATTGCGCGGTGCGAATCGGGTCCGAGCGAGTCGGTCGGAGCGGTACGATCCGGGTACGAGTCGGTCGGAGCGGTCGGGTCGCCCGGACGAGTCGGTCGGCGAATTCGCATCGTACTCGCTCGGCCGGACCCGCGTACGGTTCGGTCGGGAAACAGGGCTCCGAATCGGATCCGGTAAAGCCGAATCCTATTCGGAGCCCTACCGGCCGAGATCGGAATCGGCCCCTTTGTGTCCTTTTTCTGCCAAATGGTTCAATAAGGCAATTGTGTCTGTCACACATTCCTCTCGTGGCTTTGATGCCACCAATAGGTCATCAATGTATTGAACCAAAACCGAATTACCTGGCATGACTAGAGTCTCCAGACATTTTTTCAAGATTTGATTAAAAATTGAGGGGCTTTCTGTATACCCTTGAGGAACTCGGCACCATGCCAAAACACGGTCTCCGATCCGGAATGCAAACAAATACTGGCTTTCCGGATGCACCAGAATTGAGAAAAAGGCTTGGCACAAATCAATAACTGTGTACCATTCAGCATCACATGGGATCTGATAAAGAATCACAGCCGGATTTGGTACTACTGGACAACATGGTACAACAATATTATTAACTTTTCACAAATCCTGCACTATTCAGTACTTTCCACTGGGCTTTTTGATACCTATGCTAGGTGAATTACAAGGACTGCTCATTATCTCTTTTAAAATTCCTTGTTAAATCATTTGGTCGATCACAGGAGTAACTCCTGCAATTACTTCTGGACTCATTTTATACTGTGGTGTGTTCGGATATTTAGCACCATCCTTTACTGTAATCTAAATGGGGTCTACATTTGTCATTAAACCAATATCTTTTCCTGAAAAATCCCACACATCAGATCTCACTGCACTTTTTAATTCTTCAGGCAAATTTTCTTCTGTGAGAAGTGAATACAATTTATCCACTTCTGTTCCTTGCTTCGCTAACATCATTTTGAATTCAACATCCTCATCAGGGGTCTGAAATGCAATTCCATCTGGTGTACAATAGATGGTGCAGTTCATCTTGCATAGCAAATCTCTTCCCAAGAGATTTACTGGGCTTGAGTCACATACCACAAACCGATGCATGTCTTTGAATTTACCAATGTGAACTTCAATTGGATTTATAACAGGTGTTCTAATATGCTTGTTCGAGACTCCTACAACTTGGATAGTTTCTCCCGAGAGGGGTAGGTTTGGAATTTCTGCTGCTCTCACAGTAGAACGGGTAGCACCAGTGTCCACTAAAAATGTAATGTCATTACCTTCCACCTTTCCATCAACAAATGGACCTGACTGATCTACTGCCAAAGATGCGCCAAGTACGCACTCTTCCTCCCCCCTCAGGCACCGTCATTGAGATGAGTCTGAATCACTCCCATTGCACTGGACCCAATACTGCGGAATCACACCTTGATTCTTACCAACCTGGTCACCTCCGTTATATCCAGTGTTCACACTGTACCTCTGCACTTGAGCATTCACATTATTTGGCATGGGAGCTTGCGGCACCTGTAACTGTTAAGTAACTATCTGCTGGTGCTGCTGTTGATTTACACCCACCTCATTCTGCATCTGTGGAATCAAATTTTGATTTCCCCCATTAATCTTTATGGCAGATCTACACACATTCTTCCGATGTCCAAGCTTTCCGCACGCATGACAAGGACATTTCTTCATAGCTTCTTCTTTACTCATTTTTCCCCTACCTTTGCCTCCGCTGAAATTCTGTCCATTTTGATTCTGACCACTCATTTGATTACTTCTTGTTGTTCTGCCACTTTCACCTGTGCCCACATCATTTTCTCTTTTAACTTTTTATGTCTTGATTCAATATCGTCACTACAGTACTTTGCGTACCTCAAAATTTCATCTATCATTTTGCTCTGCCAGCAAATTAAATGCAGTTGAATCATATTTCTAATATCTGGTTTTAATCCAAACACAAAACGATACACGAAATGTCCCATGTCTTTGTCTCCAATATTTTCGAATCCACTATACTGTTTGAATACCTGAAACAACGTTTCATAATAGGCATGCACTGATTCTTTTGGTTCCTGTGTGGTCCTGTCAATTTTAACCCAATCTGTTTCCTTTGGGGAAATTTTCCCCTTCAGAAACGTGATTACCTGATTGTACTTTTTCATCACCTCTTCTGATGGTGCACCTGTTTTAGCATCTCTAGGATATTCATCCTTTGGCCAATCAACTGTGATCTTACATTCTGTCCATAAATCTGCTGGAACAACAATTTCAAACAACCCATCTAAATCTTTTAAGAAAACCTTTGAGACCTTTAAAACCTTTCTATCTGTTTGTACCATTCCACAGGTTTTTCTCTTAGTCTGGGGAAATCATTCGTAAATGATAATATATCCTGCCTTGACCACGGAACATGAACGTATCTGCCACCTGGTACTTCTCTCATCGGACACGCCCTTTCAACCTGTTCTGTTTCCTTTAACGGGAACATAGACACTCCTTTACTTGCTGCTTCTTCCTTCTTCTTACCCATCTATTTCTCCATCGGTCTACATCTCCCCATTTCTTCAAAAGGTTTATCAACTCTTTTATCTGTAACCTTTTTCCAGACGCATTCAAACTTTCCAAATCTTTTTCAGTAAATGCCAATCTGTATGATTCCTGTAATACCTTTCACTTTTCTATGTCTATTCCATACTCACTAGCAGCTTGAGATATTTTCTCATGAAGATTCTTCGCTCTCCAAGTAATGCTTTTACACAAGAACAACAATTCATCATCCCGATAAGTCCCTAACCTGTCTGGACTAATCGTACCAATAATCCTTTCTTCCAAATCTACCTTCAATTGGCTCACATTTATACTCTGTGTTTGTTTTTCTTTCTTTTCTTTTCCCTTTCCTTTATCCAATCATTCAATTCTTCTGATGAAAGACCTGCTGAACTCCCTGTCATTGGAGTGACATTTGTCTCTATTCTTCTTGGACTAATTTGTATATCTCTTCTAGGGGTTTCTGTTATCATCTCGCAAACTGGGAGATCCAAGAGTGTAACATTCGTGTCAGCCTGTCTTTTCTCATTGATTATCGTCTCCAATCCACTCCTGACATTACCCATTGGAACTACTAATGTATGTACTTTAGGTGTATTTGGGTTTTCTCCAAACAAAGGAACTACAGGACCTATAGTAACCGGTACCGTCAACGCTTCTGCATTTAAACTTAACTGGTTTATTTTCTGAATCTGCTCTACATTTGTCTTGTTTAACATTTCAAACTCCTTTTCTCTCATTATCCTAGCCATATTCGCAATCTGTGGGATCAATGGATTTCATATAAAGGGTGCATTCGGAGTTACTTCAACTGAATTTTCTTGATATGGCGGGGGTCTTTTGGTCATAATATCCTCCAATAACTCATCATCAGAATCATTTACACCATCTCTTGCACTTGAGGTTTCAACTGGATATAACCCTTCCGTTACCACAGCTCTCCTCCACCGTTTCAGCTTCTCTTCCCTATTCTCAAACGGATATCTGAACATCATACTCCTATGATCTCTGTTACCCATTCTATATTTTTCTCTCTCAAATGCCTCAACTTCCCAGTCCTCCAAAACTTCGAACTGGGTCAACCTAGGGTTCGGTTCTAATGAATCCATTCAATTTCTCAATTTCTCTAATATCCTTACATTAAATGTACCATACTGAGGAAAAGCTAGAACACCATCATCTTTTGTATACTCATCCCAATTTTCCAACCACATACACGTATGATAACCTCGCTCCAACATCATAAAGGAAGCAGGCATCTTTGGAGGTGGAATTGGAATTCCCTCTCTAGTCACAATTGGTTGTCCCTTTTAAAGAAATTCTTTATTTTCTGTATCAACTTCATTTTACACTAACGTATTTCAACAAAACAAACAAAGAAACTCTTCCGTGATTCTACTTATTCTATTCGTCAGCTCTTACCCTATACCAGCGCGACACACACCAACCAACCAATCAGAACACCACTACGTAAGCACAGTCTCAACCAATACTTGCGCGGCTCACACCAACCAACCAATCACAACTCAGTACACGCCCGCTGCTTGTCCAATACCAGCGCGGCTGTTTCTGACGTCAGTATTACTCCTTCTACTGACCCTCCCTTTACAAAATAATACAGCAATAGTTGTTTAAGCACTCTTAATAAAATTTTAATTAGTAACAACATAAAACAATGCTACTCTGTCTGTTCCGCTAAATAAACAGATAGTCTTTTCACTTTTTCAAGAGGTTTTCTCACTACGAGTCCTAATAAGCGATGAGAAACTACCAGTCCGCGTTGAGAAAGCTGCCGCTCGAGTAAAAATCTACTCGAGCGGCAGTAAAAGACAGCTCGCACTGTGCAAGATGCCGTTTTCAATGATTGCACAGTGCGGACAAGCATCCGGCACTGTGCAATCATTGCGAATAGTGCACTACGCAGTTCGCGTAGTGCTACGCGTAGCTCGCGTAGTGCGAACTGCACTTTGCGTAGCTTCGCGTAGCGCTACTTCGCGAACTACGCCCAGGCTTAATTAGGAATCAAATTAGTGACATCATTCATTCTTTCTTTTGTTATGTTATTAGTAATGTTTCCATTATTAGTTACCATTAGAATAGGTACAAGGACAGTTAATATTAACCATATAAATGTTAACATCAAAAAACTACATAAGCAAGCTTTAATACATCTACGTTTTAGACTAGATTTTGGAAGTTCAGTCACTTCTGCTTCAGCCATTTTGTTCTAAAAAAAAAAAAATCTATCAAATCCTATAATATTCTAAGCTAAACAAAAATATCTTAAAGAATAGTAGTAGTGCAATCCTACACTTCAAGGCTTTCGTCATTACCCCCTTCTTTTATTCTTTTTCTTCAGTTTTCTCTGAGTCTTTGTTTCGTTTTTCTTTTAATCAGCAAGGTTGCACCTTCGTTTTTGCCACAATTCTTTAAGGAGGTCTTAGCTTGTTTTCATCAACTTGCTCAGTGTCAGATTGGTCTTTTTCTTCACTTGGATCTGAACTTTCAATTTCTTCTAGAATAACGTAGGTCCATTCAGGTGCTCTGAACATCCTGTTGGGTATTCTCACTCTTGTTGTTTTTCGTACTAATTCTTTTCCTGACTCTTCTTGTTCTGTCTTACTTGAGACCTCATTGCTTTGTTCTGGTCTTTTTCTTAACCTTCTTTTCACAAGAGTGTATTTCAGTCTTTTCACACCACTTGGCCACTTCTCATCCTTTCTGGGTTTCTTTGCTTTGATAATTTTCTGCATTTGTTTCACAAATTCTTTTATTTGCTCCTATTTCTGATTGTTTTTCTTCCTGAGTTTCAGTTTCTTGTTGTTCTTCTGATTCAACAAGAATTTCTCTTTCAACTGAGAACTCACTTCCTTCTGGATCAAAAACAATCTCATCTGTTTCAAGCTCTGCTGGGAGTTCACTTTCTTCTGGATCAACAGTAAACTCGCTTCTTTCTCGTGGGATAGGCTTCCACCCAGCGAGAGAACAAGCAAACAATGACCAATACATATTTCAGCCCGTTGCACGGGGAAGCTCGATAAAATCGAGCTGTAGTCGGGTAAATGGACCTCCTGCTCTCCCGATTCGTCCCCAACTTACAACTGTCTCTCTGCCTGGATTATGCTGCTGACAGGTCACGCCCCTCTGACAAAGGCTTTCTGCAATGACCCTGAACTTCGGATTATACCATGACTGCTTGAAGAGTCTGATCATTGCATCTCTTCCAACATGTGCAATTCCATGGTAAACTCTGGCCATATGGGAAAGTAAGGAATCTGGTAACACTGGTCTCCCATCAAGATAAACCCATAGATCATCCTCTACTCTTTTGCTACATCCTGTCTTGTTCCATCTTTCTTTTTCCTCATTACTTGCTTCTTCCTGCATCTGTCTAATTTCTTCCCATGTTTCAAACGTGGTTGTAAACAAAAGATGGCATTCGGTATTTCCCCTATCAATTGATCTGTTCAATGCAATTGTATTTCGTGCACAGTAAAGTGCTATTTGGTCAGTATATCTATTTCTTTTCGTCACATAATCATCTCCTGATTTATGTGCGGCACATTTGACTACTGCAATTCTTTTGGGTAATTGCAAAGCATCCAACAGTTCTTCTACTGTTTTTCCATTTCTAATGGGGGTACCTGAAGAGGTCAGAAATCCCCTTTGCATCCATAGCTGGCCGAAGCCATGAACAATTCCGAATCCGTATTGACTGTCTGCAAATATTGTTACTTTCAGGCTTTTGGCAATTTTGCATGCTCTAATCAGAGCTATCAGCTCAGCTATTTTGGCGGAGTTTACTCCTTTCAGATAGGATGCTTCAAGAACCCCTTCTATGGTGCAAACAGCATAGGCAGTGCATAATTCACCTCTTTCATTTCTCAAACAGGATCCATCAACAAACATTTCACAATCTGATTCTTCCAAGGGACAATCTTCTATGTCTGGCCTAGGTTTGGTGCAATATTCAGTCACATCCAAACAATCATGATCAGCTTCCTCTCTTACTTCCTCACACCGAGAATTTGGCAACAAAGTTGCAGGATTCACAGTTGTGCACCTTACCACAGTCACGTTTTCAGCACCCAGAATCACTCTCTCATATTTAGTCAGCAGACTAGATGTGAGATATTGTGTCCTGGTTCGGGTCAAAAGGAACTCAACAGAGTGTGGCACATACACTTTAGCTGGATATCCCATCACAATCGGTTCACTCTGTTCCAGACTCATGCAAGTAGCTGCTACTGCTTTCAAGCATCCTGACAACGCTGCAGCCACTGAATTTAAAGTAGCAGACAAATATGCTACTGGACGTCGTGCCTTTCCATGTTTCTGTGTTAGGACTGAGAGTGCACACCCATCTCTCTCACAGCAGTACAATGCAAATTCTTTTGAATAATCTGGCATCCCCAATGCAGGTGCATGACACAAACTACTTCTTAATTTTACAAACGCTTCCATACTTTCATCATCCAAGACAATCGGATCCTTCACATCTTTTCATCTTAACCTCTGTAGAGGTTTTGCAATTGCTGAGAAAGAACAAATCCACTGACGACAGTATTCAACCATTCCCAAGAACATTCGCACTTCTTTCTGTGTTTTAGGTGGACTCATTTGTTTGATCACACTGATTCTTTCTGGAGTTACTTTTCTGACCACCCTTTTCTATTTTGTGTCCAAGGTACTGTAATTCCTGTTTACAAAATTGTAATTTTGCTGGGGACACTTTGTGTCCTTTTTCTGCCAAATGGTTCAATAAGGCAATTGTGTCTGTCACACATTCCTCTCGTGTCTTTGATGCCACCAATAGGTCATCAATGTATTGAACCAAAACCGAATTACCTGGCATGACTAGAGTCTCCAGACATTTTTTCAAGATTTGATTAAAAATTGAGGGGCTTTCTGTATACCCTTGAGGAACTCGGCACCATGCCAAAACACGGTCTCCGATCCGGAATGCAAACAAATACTGGCTTTCCGGATGCACCAGAATTGAGAAAAAGGCTTGGCACAAATCAATAACTGTGTACCATTCAGCATCACATGGGATCTGATAAAGAATCACAGCCGGATTTGGTACTACTGGACAACATGGTACAACAATATTATTAACTTTTCACAAATCCTGCACTATTCAGTACTTTCCACTGGGCTTTTTGATACCTATGCTAGGTGAATTACAAGGACTGCTCATTATCTCTTTTAAAATTCCTTGTTAAATCATTTGGTCGATCACAGGAGTAACTCCTGCAATTACTTCTGGACTCATTTTATACTGTGGTGTGTTCGGATATTTAGCACCATCCTTTACTGTAATCTAAATGGGGTCTACATTTGTCATTAAACCAATCTCTTTTCCTGAAAAATCCCACACATCAGATCTCACTGCACTTTTTAATTCTTCAGGCAAATTTTCTTCTGTGAGAAGTGAATACAATTTATCCACTTCTGTTCCTTGCTTCGCTAACATCATTTTGAATTCAACATCCTCATCAGGGGTCTGAAATGCAATTCCATCTGGTGTACAATAGATGGTGCAGTTCATCTTGCATAGCAAATCTCTTCCCAAGAGATTTACTGGGCTTGAGTCACATACCACAAACCGATGCATGTCTCTGAATTTACCAATGTGAACTTCAATTGGATTTATAACAGGTGTTCTAATATGCTTGTTCGAGACTCCTACAACTTGGATAGTTTCTCCCGAGAGGGGTAGGTTTGGAATTTCTGCTGCTCTCACAGTAGAACGGGTAGCACCAGTGTCCACTAAAAATGTAATGTCATTACCTTCCACCTTTCCATCAACAAATGGACCTGACTGATCTACCGCCAAAGATGCGCCAAGTACGCACTCTTCCTCCCCCCTCAGGCACCGTCATTGAGATGAGTCTGAATCACTCCCATTGCACTGCACCCAATACTGCGGAATCACACCTTGATTCTTCCCAACCTGGTCACCTCCGTTATATCCAGTGTTCACACTGTACCTCTGCACTTGAGCATTCACATTATTTGGCATGGGAGCTTGCGGCACCTGTAACTGTTAAGTAACTATCTGCTGGTGCTGCTGTTGATTTACACCCACCTCATTCTGCATCTGTGGAATCAAATTTTGATTTCCCCATTAATCTTTATGGCAGATCTACACACATTCTTCCGATGTCCAAGCTTTCCGCACGCATGACAAGGACATTTCTTCATAGCTTCTTCTTTACTCATTTTTCCACTACCTTTGCCTCCGCTGAAATTCTGTCCATTTTGATTCTGACCACTCATTTGTTTACTTCTTGTTGTTCTGCCACTTTCACCTGTGCCCACATCATTTTCTCTTTTAACTTTTTATGTCTTGATTCAATATCGTCACTACAGTACTTTGCGTACCTCAAAATGTCATCTATCATTTTGCTCTGCCAGCAAATTAAATGCAGTTGAATCATATTTCTAATATCTGGTTTTAATCCAAACACAAAACGATACACGAAATGTCCCATGTCTTTGTCTCCAATATTTTCGAATCCACTATACTGTTTGAATACCTGAAACAACGTTTCATAATAGGCATGCACTGATTCTTTTGGTTCCTGTCTGGTCCTGTCAATTTTAACCCAATCTGTTTCCTTTGGGGAAATTTTCCCCTTCAGAAACGTGATTACCTGATTGTACTTTTTCATCACCTCTTCTGATGGTGCACCTGTTTTAGCATCTCTAGGATATTCATCCTTTGGCCAATCAACTGTGATCTTACATTCTGTCCATAAATCTGCTGGAACAACAATTTCAAACAACCCATCTAAATCTTTTAAGAAAACCTTTGAGACCTTTAAAACCTTTCTATCTGTTTGTACCATTCCACAGGTTTTTCTCTTAGTCTGGGGAAATCATTCGTAAATGATAATATATCCTGCCTTGACCACGGAACATGAACGTATCTGCCACCTGGTACTTCTCTCATCGGACACGCCCTTTCAACCTGTTCTGTTTCCTTTAACGGGAACATAGACACTCCTTTACTTGCTGCTTCTTCCTTCTTCTTACCCATCTATTTCTCCATCGGTCTACATCTCCCCATTTCTTCAAAAGGTTTATCAACTCTTTTATCTGTAACCTTTTTCCAGACGCATTCAAACTTTCCAAATCTTTTTCAGTAAATGCCAATCTGTATGATTCCTGTAATACCTTTCACTTTTCTATGTCTATTCCATACTCACTAGCAGCTTGAGATATTTTCTCATGAAGATTCTTCGCTCTCCAAGTAATGCTTTTACACAAGAACAACAATTCATCATCCCGATAAGTCCCTAACCTGTCTGGACTAATCGTACCAATAATCCTTTCTTCCAAATCTACCTTCAATTTGCTCACATTTATACTCTGTGTTTGTTTTTCTTTCTTTTCATTTCCCTTTCCTTTATCCAATCATTCAATTCTTCTGATGAAAGACCTGCTGAACTCCCTGTCATTGGAGTGACATTTGTCTCTATTCTTCTTGGACTAATTTGTATATCTCTTCTAGGGGTTTCTGTTATCATCTCGCAAACTGGGAGATCCAAGAGTGTAACATTCGTGTCAGCCTGTCTTTTCTCATTGATTATCGTCTCCAATCCACTCCTGACATTACCCATTGGAACTACTAATGTATGTACTTTAGGTGTATTTGGGTTTTCTCCAAACAAAGGAACTACAGGACCTATAGTAACCGGTACCGTCAACGCTTCTGCATTTAAACTTAACTGGTTTATTTTCTGAATCTGCTCTACATTTGTCTTGTTTAACATTTCAAACTCCTTTTCTCTCATTATCCTAGCCATATTCGCAATCTGTGGGATCAATGGATTTCATATAAAGGGTGCATTCGGAGTTACTTCAACTGAATTTTCTTGATATGGCGGGGGTCTTTTGGTCATAATATCCTCCAATAACTCATCATCAGAATCATTTACACCATCTCTTGCACTTGAGGTTTCAACTGGATATAACCCTTCCGTTACCACAGCTCTCCTCCACCGTTTCAGCTTCTCTTCCCTATTCTCAAACAGATATCTGAACATCATACTCCTATGATCTCTGTTACCCATTCTATATTTTTCTCTCTCAAATGCCTCAACTTCCCAGTCCTCCAAAGCTTCGAACTGGGTCAACCTAGGGTTCGGTTCTAATGAATCCATTCAATTTCTCAATTTCTGTAATATCCTTACATTAAATGTACCATACTGAGGAAAAGCTAGAACACCATCATCTTTTGTATACTCATCCCAATTTTCCAACCACATACACGTATGATAACCTCGCTCCAACATCATAAAGGAAGCAGGCGTCTTTGGAGGTGGAATTGGAATTCCCTCTCTAGTCACAATTGGTTGTCCCTTTTAAAGAAATTCTTTATTTTCTGTATCAACTTCATTTTACACTAACGTATTTCAACAAAACAAACAAAGAAACTCTTCCGTGATTCTACTTATTCTATTCGTCAGCTCTTACCCTATACCAGCGCGACACACACCAACCAACCAATCAGAACACCACTACGTAAGCACAGTCTCAACCAATACTTGCGCGGCTCACACCAACCAACCAATCACAACTCAGTACACGCCCGCTGCTTGTCCAATACCAGCGCGGCTGTTTCTGACGTCAGTATTACTCCTTCTACTGACCCTCCCTTTACAAAATAATACAGCAATAGTTGTTTAAGCACTCTTAATAAAATTTTAATTAGTAACAACATAAAACAATGCTACTCTGTCTGTTCCGCTAAATAAATAGATAGTCTTTTCACTTTTTCAAGAGGTTTTCTCACTACGAGTCCTAATAACGTCCAGCGCTATTTTACTCTTCAAACAAGCTCTGGGTGGACCTATTACTCTTCTAGGGATTAGGCCAAAGTTTCGCAAGAGGACTTTTTGGTGTGAAAAGAGGTCTTGGTACTCCCCTGGGGATAAGGCTAGATTTTTGGAAGTGGACCCTTCACTATTTCAGACACTCTACTTACATACGAAATTTCCCTAAATATAACACCTACAGCCCTCCGTAGCTTTTAGGTATTATTACAACAGACAAAGTACTTCTGCAGTGTGGCTTCTTTACCACACTCTTCTTCAGCCTAACTCAGGCTAAATTTCATTCCTGGGATTCCTCAGGTATCTCCGTACCTGTACTTCTAGACAACATAGAACGTGACACTAACCTTTCATGTTAAGGACATACAATCAATAATCAATAATCAATACCAAACTAATCAATAATTAAACCGTCCTCTGCTACCAGGAAACTGATCCAGCGCTAATCCAAATAGTTATCAGGGATCAATACTCAATACGTCATGATACAATGGCCCATACACATTCACCCAGAATCCCTGACGCGCTGGGGTCAATTTATATGTACGGTCAATTCTTTTCCTTTCTTAGGTCAAATTATGACATCACAACTAACTTATTTTCATCAACTTTCCTTCTACTTGGTCGATGGACCAATTAGTTGAATAGTTGATGGCAATGATTAACTTCCAACTTATCAACCATTTAATAAAATGATCACAGACTCTCGGTAAAATTAATAATGAATTTTATCTCAAGAAATTAAGGATTATGCTCAACTGAATTTGGTTACACAATACAAACACTGAATCTCACATGAGGAGAAAATTTTACATATGCAGCACAATTGGAAACAATCCCATCCAAATATAACAATGACTTTATGCAATGAAGGAGTGGATAGAGTAAGAGACAAAAGTTTCAGCAAAAATATGTATGCAAAACATCATATACCTAACGGAGGGGAAAGATGAAGAGACAAAAGTTTTATCTAATAATAATACATATCATTGATGGAGTGGATAGGTGGAGAGACAAAAGTTTCAGGGACAAAAATACATTCATAAAATAGTTTCTGAGGACAATACTAGACTAAATACAAACCTATTGGTCTGTAAGAAAACCACCCCTCGGCCTAGGGGATGATGGTGTTGCTTGGATTCTGCACATATACAGAGCTATGCACAGGAAAATAGGACCTCGCTGTATAGTGGTGTACCAACCATGCACCTTAGTACCCACAATCCCAATCCGACTAGCTTTAGCGTCTCATTCGTTCTCCGTACAACAGCGAAGCTACCAATGATTAGACATCCCAGAACACGGACTCTTTCAGGAATCGCGGGAGCAAGAACACTCTTTCATTACTCACTCATACTTGTCCACAACGTGCGTAATAAGAGACACAGTATAGTTTAAAATGTTTATTTCAACTATCGTGCTCTAAGATAAAGTACACGTGTCAGTACTATCAGCATAATGCATGACGATAAAATAGTAAGCATGGTTACGATTCCATAGGATACAAACGGGGACAGCATTTTATAAAGACAGTGGATATAGGGCTAAATTGCCTTACCACCCTCCCCGTGCTAGTAACTAGTTTATTATAAAAATAGAAGACCTCTGGACTTTGTCAGGCGGACCCCCATACCTCAATATCTAGATGCAAGGTTTACATCATCAGACAAGCACAGCTCATCTCCCAGGAAAGGTTTTTCTCCAAGTGCCACCAACAGGGAGATCACAATATTAAAAGCACACAAATTTCTCCAATGCAGCTGTACTTCGTGTTATGTCTAAGTGCGAGGGGCTGACCAGATCAGCAATAACAAGGGACGTTGTTTTTCAACCTTGTACATGGTGTGCAGACGAAACCCACAGGGAACATGAGAAAAGGTGAAAGGCAAAAAGGCAGACAGTTCTAATATAGCCGGGCACAAGTAGAGTCTGGAAAAACAAAGTCACAGAGTAACATGTGCAAAAAAGGCATCATGGCAGCCAGGCCTAAGCTAACTTAGCAATGTAGACAATGAGGCCACAATCCACACTACACTATAGGATCAGGAAACAAAGGATGGAAAGAAAACAGGATCGGGACAGGTCAGGAACAGCTAGGCCTCTTGATAAACCGACGGAGAGCGACGCATCTCCCCTCTTTCTCTCCTGCCAGCCTAAGTTCTAAACCACACCCCTAAAGGCACCCCAATTATGCCCTTAAACTAACATGTCCATCCCACAAATGTTGCAAACATCACTAAATCTCGTAAAGGGATTGGTGGGTTTGGGAGGTGGCATTGTCACTTTTCTTTCAACTACCCTATTGTTTAAGACCATTCCCAGTGTATGATTCTCAGTTCGTTCTCACTTTATTACATATAATACAAAATGTATCTATTTCATTCATTTCTTTAACATCATCCGCTGTCTGTTTCTCCGGTCCCACGCTTGGACACTGATTTTGGCAGTCGTTCGACATTCTGGCCTTCCCCCTCCTCATGTCATCCGCGGTGTACTGCGCGTCTGCCTTGCTTCTGACAGAGCAACTCGCTCCTCGTGTTTTCCCCTCCCTTCTTTAGCCATCTTTATAAAGATGGCTGCTTCATCTAGCACACTAAAGTAAATAAAAAATGAACATATATTAATTATATGATAATGAAGCCTTCACTGTTTACCAGCCACTTTGCACTATTCCCCATTAATGTTACCTAGCATAAGCTTTGTGCAAAAGCGGCATTATTCGTTAGTGTAAACAGAATGCAACATACAATTTATTGAAGCATAATGCGGCCTATTTATCCAAAGCTTCTTGTTTTCCCAAATCACAATTGTTATTACAATATTATTTTGTTTACATGTTAATTCAGACATGCGCAAAGCAATTTCCCTTATGTTTGTGTGGGGTGTACATTAGTTTTCAACAACCATTTACTGTTAGTAGATATTATGGGGGTATCAGATCCGAGCAGGTTTCATTTTTGTGAAACCCTGCTCCATCAATTCCCCCCTCTGATGGCTTAAAGAAGCCATCATCATGAAATATCTACCATACCGAGTGCCATCTTTAATCATTTATATCTCTGTATTCTTCTCTCTTTTTATGGCACCCTCATTCAAATCTTTCATTAAGTCATAGTACTCTCCTTTCATTTCCTCTAATTCTATTTCTTCTCTTTTTCTTTTTCTTTTTCTTCGTTTATTCTTTGATTCTATCATTTCGTTTCTTTTGTTCTTACTCTTACAACACTTATATGTTGTCATTATTACTAAGATTATTAATGCTACTAAAACCATTGGTATTATTATTCTTCCTAATATGCTACTTCCAAAGGTAGAAAACCATCTACCTATAGTGGAAAAACTTTTACTCAGTCTCTCCCAAACACCATAAACCTCCAGTTGGGTCAAATCTTCATGTAATTTTGTAATATTCTTTATATACCCCTCGATTCCTTTGCTTTTATCAGGAATATATGTGCAGCAATGTTGGACTTTCAACATTCCACAGACTCCACCCTCTTTTGCCAATAATATATCAAGGGCAAATCGATTTTGCAAAACCATTGACCTGATTGCAACCATTTCCGTGTCAATCATCAAGAACCCACCTGCGGTATCAGTAGATAACTGATCAACCACTGTAGACAATTTTCGAATTTTATGTGAATTCGGAATGACTCCAACTGAGGATATCAGTGCACCAAAAATATCTCCTACTTTTTCTGAAAAGCTTGCTCTTTTGTTACGTGTTAGTCCTTGTTTTACTTCGTTCAGTTTATGACTGTTTCGATCCATGTGATAGACCTTGGGGAAGACAATGGCAAAATAACAACTACCATACCAATGTGAAGGCAACCTAAAATGGGCTTTCCCACCACACACATAATAGATCCCTGGAAAAACAGGATCAGTTCCACCTTTCAATCCCCAACCTCCAGTGATTTGAAAAGTATGTTCACATTCACTAGAACCAATAAAATAATTATTATAGTTAGTCTTCGTTCTAAGCAAACAAATTTTTCCCTTCTGTGACCAGTCCAGGGACATTGCAGCGTACCCTTCGCCTTTTTCATAACTTCCTTCCCTAAAATCCCATGGTGGTACCCGTGACTTCTGTTCAGCAGCCTTCCTTTTGAAACTTTCTCTTCTATCTTCTACCATTTCTATAAAAATGTTCTCTTCTACCCTCAAACTACAGGTTAAATTATTCTTATAAGCATATTCTATGTCTAAAGTTTTAGTGATATGAAAGAATTCTCCCATATATCGTGCCTTTTTAGCACTCAAAACCTTATTTAGTTCTTTAATAATAGGAATATCGCAAAATACTAAGGGGCATATTAGCAAGGGCACTATCGCCGCTTTAGCGGCACTTTTTGCCGCTAAAGCGGCGATATTTATATCGCCCTATCAGCAAACTGTCTCTAACAGCAGTTAGCGACAGTTTGCGGGCATTAGCGCCCGTTTTTTTACCGCTTTGCATGTCAGCGATATTTATCGCTAATGACATGCAAAGTGGGCGTTCCCGACGAACAAACCTGGGAAACACTCGCTAACAGGCCTATCGCCTATTAGCAAGGTGGCCATGGCCCCAGTTAGCGACGTGAAAAGTCGCGCTAACCGGGGTCATCGCCATTTATTTAACACCTGCAATTAGCAGGTGTTAGCCATACCTAACATGGGGGGTGGATTATGCTGATACGACCACAGGGTCGTATCAGCAAGGTGTTCTCCTTCTCCATGCAACATCGCTGGTTTTTCAGCGATGTTGGCCCATTTCCTCGCTATCGCTGGAATATTCATCGCCATAGCGCTAATCGTTGCTAATACAGCGTTAGCGTGGCGATATATTCCAGCGATAGCCGGCGATAAAAAAAATCACGCTAAGCAGGGTTAGCGATGATTATCGCCTCTTCTTGCTAATATGCCCCTAAATCTATATTGGAAAAATAATATTCGAGCTTTCCCATCACGTAAAACAGGCTTGTGAGTATACTGCAAGACACACCATAGGTTAACGGAAGGTGATGATAAGTCACCCTCTCTGAGACAGACGAAGGTAATTGCATGCACACATAACAATCACTTACATTCATTGTGTTAATATACTCGGTGAGTAATTTTGTAAAGACATTTAACGAGAAATCACTAATTGATTTATCATGATGGAGAATACTTCCATCCAACGGTTCTAAGTTAGTATTAGGAATAACCCTGGGCAAAGCACTACGCTACGCTCGCGTAGTTTGCGAAGTTTGCGCTACTTCGCACAACGCAAATTGCACGTAGCACAGTGCAAACACGCGTAGTGTAGCGTAGCGTAGTGCAGCGGTCATTTTTTGCTTGCTCGCGGTCCTCAACGTCAAGTTGGCGACCGCGAGCAAGCAAAATGACATCCCGGCGAGACTTTTTCCTCGTTCGCAATCAGCAACATCAAGTTGCCGATCGCGAGCATGGAAAATAAACCTCCCGGCGAGATTCTCAACGCGGGGAGGTCAGGTTTCTCATTGCGAGTGGTCGCTTATGCTCGCGACCGCTCGCGATGAGAAACTACCAGTCCGCGTTGAGAAAGCTGCCGCTCGAGTAAAAATCTACTCGAGCGGCAGTAAAGACAGCTCGCACTGTGCAAGATGCCGTTTCAATGATTGCACAGTGCGGACAAGCATCCGGCACTGTGCAATCATTGCGAACAGGGCACTACGCAGTTCGCGTAGTGCTACGCGTAGCTCGCGTAGTGCGAACTGCACTTTGCGTAGCTTTGCGTAGCGCTACTTCGCGAACTACGCCCAGGCTTAATTAGGAATCAAATTAGTGACATCATTCATTCTTTCTTTTGTTATGTTATTAGTAATGTTTCCATTATTAGTTACCATTAGAATAGGTACAAGGACAGTTAATATTAACCATATAAATGTTAACATCAAAAAACTACATAAGCAAGCTTTAATACATCTACGTTTTAGACTAGATTTTGGAAGTTCAGTCACTTCTGCTTCAGCCATTTTGTTCTAAAAAAAAAAAAATCTATCAAATCCTATAATATTCTAAACTAAACAAAAATATCTTAAAGAATAATAGTAGTGTAATCCTACACTTCAAGGCTTTCGTCATTACCCCCTTCTTTTATTCTTTTTCTTCAGTTTTCTCTGAGTCTTTGTTTCGTTTTTCTTTTAATCAGCAAGGTTGCACCTTCGTTTTTGCCACAATTCTTTAAGGAGGTCTTAGCTTGTTTTCATCAACTTGCTCAGTGTCAGATTGGTCTTTTTCTTCACTTGGATCTGAACTTTCAATTTCTTCTAGAATAACGTAGGTCCATTCAGGTGTTCTGAACATCCTGTTGGGTATTCTCACTCTTGTTGTTTTTCGTACTAATTCTTTTCCTGACTCTTCTTGTTCTGTCTGACTTGAGACCTCATTGCTTTGTTCTGGTCTTTTTCTTAACCTTCTTTTCACAAGAGTGTATTTCAGTCTTTTCACACCACTTGGCCACTTCTCATCCTTTCTGGGTTTCTTTGCTTTGATAATTTTCTACATTTGTTTCACAAATTCTTTTATTTGCTCCTATTTCTGATTGTTCTTCTTTCTGAGTTTCAGTTTCTTGTTGTTCTTCTGATTCAACAAGAATTTCTCTTTCAACTGAGAACTCACTTCCTTCTGGATCAAAAACAATCTCATCTGTTTCAAGCTCTGCTGGGAGTTCACTTTCTTCTGGATCAACAGTAAACTCGCTTCTTTCTCGTGGGATAGGCTTCCACCCAGCGAGAGAACAAGCAAACAATGACCAATACATATTTCAGCCCGTTGCACGGGGGAAGCTCGATAAAATCGAGCTGTAGTCGGGTAAATGGACCTCCTGCTCTCCCGATTCGTCCCCAACTTACAACTGTCTCTCTGCCTGGATTATGCTGCTGACAGGTCACGCCCCTCTGACAAAGGCTTTCTGCAATGACCCTGAACTTCGGATTATACCATGACTGCTTGAAGAGTCTGATCATTGCATCTCTTCCAACATGTGCAATTCCATGGTAAACTCTGGCCATATGGGAAAGTAAGGAATCTGGTAACACTGGTCTCCCATCAAGATAAACCCATAGATCATCCTCTATTCTTTTGCTACATCCTGTCTTGTTCCATCTTTCTTTTTCCTCATTACTTGCTTCTTCCTGCATCTGTCTAATTTCTTCCCATGTTTCAAACGTGGTTGTAAACAAAAGATGGCATTCGGTATTTCCCCTATCAATTGATCTGTTCAATGCAATTGTATTTCGTGCACAGTAAAGTGCTATTTGGTCAGTATATCTATTTCCTTTCGTCACATAATCATCTCCTGATTTATGTGCGGCACATTTGACTACTGCAATTCTTTTGGGTAATTGCAAAGCATCCAACAGTTCTTTTACTGTTTTTCCATTTCTAATGGGGGTACCTGAAGAGGTCAGAAATCCCCTTTGCATCCATAGCTGGCCGAAGCCATGAACAATTCCGAATCCGTATTGACTGTCTGCAAATATTGTTACTTTCAGGCTTTTGGCAATTTTGCATGCTCTAATCAGAGCTATCAGCTCAGCTATTTTGGCGGAGTTTACTCCTTTCAGATAGGATGCTTCAAGAACCCCTTCTATGGTGCAAACAGCATAGGCAGTGCATAATTCACCTCTTTCATTTCTCAAACAGGATCCATCAACAAACATTTCACAATCTGATTCTTCCAAGGGACAATCTTCTATGTCTGGCCTAGGTTTGGTGCAATATTCAGTCACATCCAAACAATCATGATCAGCTTCCTCTCTTACTTCCTCACACCGAGAATTTGGCAACAAAGTTGCAGGATTCACAGTTGTGCACCTTACCACAGTCACGTTTTCAGCACCCAGAATCACTCTCTCATATTTAGTCAGCAGACTAGATGTGAGATATTGTGTCCTGGTTCGGGTCAAAAGGAACTCAACAGAGTGTGGCACATACACTTTAGCTGGATATCCCATCACAATCGGTTCACTCTGTTCCAGACTCATGCAAGTAGCTGCTACTGCTTTCAACCATCCTGACAACGCTGCAGCCACTGAATTTAAAGTAGCAGACAAATATGCTACTGGACGTCGTGCCTTTCCATGTTTCTGTGTTAGGACTGAGAGTGCACACCCATCTCTCTCACAGCAGTACAATGCAAATTCTTTTGAATAATCTGGCATCCCCAATGCAGGTGCATGACACAAACTACTTCTTAATTTTACAAACGCTTCCATACTTTCATCATCCAAGACAATCGGATCCTTCACATCTTTTCATCTTAACCTCTGTAGAGGTTTTGCAATTGCTGAGAAACCACAAATCCACTGACGACAGTATTCAACCATTCCCAAGAACATTCGCACTTCTTTCTGTGTTTTAGGTGGACTCATTTGTTTGATCACACTGATTCTTTCTGGAGTTACTTTTCTGACTCCCTTTTCTATTTTGTGTCCAAGGTACTGTAATTCCTGTTTACAAAATTGTAATTTTGCTGGGGACACTTTGTGTCCTTTTTCTGCCAAATGGTTCAATAAGGCAATTGTGTCTGTCACACATTCCTCTCGTGTCTTTGATGCCACCAATAGGTCATCAATGTATTGAACCAAAACCGAATTACCTGGCATGACTAGAGTCTCCAGACATTTTTTCAAGATTTGATTAAAAATTGAGGGGCTTTCTGTATACCCTTGAGGAACTCGGCACCATGCCAAAACACGGTCTCCGATCCGGAATGCAAACAAATACTGGCTTTCCGGATGCACCAGAATTGAGAAAAAGGCTTGGCACAAATCAATAACTGTGTACCATTCAGCATCACATGGGATCTGATAAAGAATCACAGCCGGATTTGGTACTACTGGACAACATGGTACAACAATATTATTAACTTTTCACAAATCCTGCACTATTCAGTACTTTCCACTGGGCTTTTTGATACCTATGCTAGGTGAATTACAAGGACTACTCATTATCTCTTTTAAAATTCCTTGTTAAATCATTTGGTCGAACACAGGAGTAACTCCTGCAATTACTTCTGGACTCATTTTATACTGTGGTGTGTTCGGATATTTAGCACCATCCTTTACTGTAATCTAAATGGGGTCTACATTTGTCATTAAACCAATCTCTTTTCCTGAAAAATCCCACACATCAGATCTCACTGCACTTTTTAATTCTTCAGGCAAATTTTCTTCTGTGAGAAGTGAATACAATTTATCCACTTCTGTTCCTTGATTCGCTAACATCATTTTGAATTCAACATCCTCATCAGGGGTCTGAAATGCAATTCCATCTGGTGTACAATAGATTGTGCAGTTCATCTTGCATAGCAAATCTCTTCCCAAGAGATTTACTGGGCTTGAGTCACATACCACAAACCGATGCATGTCTTTGAATTTACCAATGTGAACTTCAATTGGATTTATAACAGGTGTTCTAATATGCTTGTTCGAGACTCCTACAACTTGGATAGTTTCTCCCGAGAGGGGTAGGTTTGGAATTTCTGCTGCTCTCACAGTAGAACGGGTAGCACCAGTGTCCACTAAAAATGTAATGTCATTACCTTCCACCTTTCCATCAACAAATGGACCTGACTGATCTACCGCCAAAGATGCGCCAAGTACGCACTCTTCCTCCCCCCTCAGGCACCGTCATTGAGATGAGTCTGAATCACTCCCATTGCACTGCACCCAATACTGCGGAATCACACCTTGATTCTTACCAACCTGGTCACCTCCGTTATATCCAGTGTTCACACTGTACCTCTGCACTTGAGCATTCACATTATTTGGCATGGGAGCTTGCGGCACCTGTAACTGTTAAGTAACTATCTGCTGGTGCTGCTGTTGATTTACACCCACCTCATTCTGCATCTGTGGAATCAAATTTTGATTTCCCCATTAATCTTTATGGCAGATCTACACACATTCTTCCGATGTCCAAGCTTTCCGCAAGCATGACAAGGACATTTCTTCATAGCTTCTTCTTTACTCATTTTTCCCCTACCTTTGCCTCCGCTGAAATTCTGTCCATTTTGATTCTGACCACTCATTTGATTACTTCTTGTTGTTCTGCCACTTTCACCTGTGCCCACATCATTTTCTCTTTTAACTTTTTATGTCTTGATTCAATATCGTCACTACAGTACTTTGCGTACCTCAAAATTTCATCTATCATTTTGCTCTGCCAGCAAATTAAATGCAGTTGAATCATATTTCTAATATCTGGTTTTAATCCAAACACAAAACGATACACGAAATGTCCCATGTCTTTGTCTCCAATATTTTCGAATCCACTATACTGTTTGAATACCTGAAACAACGTTTCATAATAGGCATGCACTGATTCTTTTGGTTCCTGTGTGGTCCTGTCAATTTTAACCCAATCTGTTTCCTTTGGGGAAATTTTCCCCTTCAGAAACGTGATTACCTGATTGTACTTTTTCATCACCTCTTCTGATGGTGCACCTGTTTTAGCATCTCTAGGATATTCATCCTTTGGCCAATCAACTGTGATCTTACATTCTGTCCATAAATCTGCTGGAACAACAATTTCAAACAACCCATCTAAATCTTTTAAGAAAACCTTTGAGACCTTTAAAACCTTTCTATCTGTTTGTACCATTCCACAGGTTTTTCTCTTAGTCTGGGGAAATCATTCGTAAATGATAATATATCCTGCCTTGACCACGGAACATGAACGTATCTGCCACCTGGTACTTCTCTCATCGGACACGCCCTTTCAACCTGTTCTGTTTCCTTTAACGGGAACATAGACACTCCTTTACTTGCTGCTTCTTCCTTCTTCTTACCCATCTATTTCTCCATCGGTCTACATCTCCCCATTTCTTCAAAAGGTTTATCAACTCTTTTATCTGTAACCTTTTTCCAGACGCATTCAAACTTTCCAAATCTTTTTCAGTAAATGCCAATCTGTATGATTCCTGTAATACCTTTCACTTTTCTATGTCTATTCCATACTCACTAGCAGCTTGAGATATTTTCTCATGAAGATTCTTCGCTCTCCAAGTAATGCTTTTACACAAGAACAACAATTCATCATCCCGATAAGTCCCTAACCTGTCTGGACTAATCGTACCAATAATCCTTTCTTCAAAATCTACCTTCAATTGGCTCACATTTATACTCTGTGTTTGTTTTTCTTTCTTTACTTTTCCCTTTCCTTTATCCAATCATTCAATTCTTCTGATGAAAGACCTGCTGAACTCCCTGTCATTGGAGTGACATTTGTCTCTATTCTTCTTGGACTAATTTGTATATCTCTTCTAGGGGTTTCTGTTATCATCTCGCAAACTGAGAGATCCAAGAGTGTAACATTCGTGTCAGCCTGTCTTTTCTCATTGATTATCGTCTCCAATCCACTCCTGACATTACCCATTGGAACTACTAATGTATGTACTTTAGGTGTATTTGGGTTTTCTCCAAACAAAGGAACTACAGGACCTATAGTAACCGGTACCGTCAACGCTTCTGCATTTAAACTTAACTGGTTTATTTTCTGAATCTGCTCTACATTTGTCTTGTTTAACATTTCAAACTCCTTTTCTCTCATTATCCTAGCCATATTCGCAATCTGTGGGATCAATGGATTTCATATAAAGGGTGCATTCGGAGTTACTTCAACTGAATTTTCTCGATATGGCGGGGGTCTTTTGGTCATAATATCTTCCAATAACTCATCATCAGAATCATTTACACCATCTCTTGCACTTGAGGTTTCAACTGGATATAACCCTTCCGTTACCACAGCTCTCCTCCACCGTTTCAGCTTCTCTTCCCTATTCTCAAACGGATATCTGAACATCATACTCCTATGATCTCTGTTACCCATTCTATATTTTTCTCTCTCAAATGCCTCAACTTCCCAGTCCTCCAAAGCTTCGAACTGAGTCAACCTAGGGTTCGGTTCTAATGAATCCATTCAATTTCTCAATTTCTGTAATATACTTACATTAAATGTACCATTCTGAGGAAAAGCTAGAACACCATCATCTTTTGTATACTCATCCCAATTTTCCAACCACATACACGTATGATAACCTCGCTCCAACATCATAAAGGAAGCAGGCGCCTTTGGAGGTGGAATTGGAATTCCCTCTCTAGTCACAATTGGTTGTCCCTTTTAAAGAAATTCTTTATTTTCTGTATCAACTTCATTTTACACTAACGTATTTCAACAAAACAAACAAAGAAACTCTTCCGTGATTCTACTTATTCTATTCGTCAGCTCTTACCCTATACCAGCGCGACACACACCAACCAACCAATCAGAACACCACTACGTAAGCACAGTCTCAACCAATACTTGCGCGGCTCACACCAACCAACCAATCACAACTCAGTACACGCCCGCTGCTTGTCCAATACCAGCGCGGCTGTTTCTGACGTCAGTATTACTCCTTCTACTGACCCTCCCTTTACAAAATAATACAGCAATAGTTGTTTAAGCACTCTTAATAAAATTTTAATTAGTAACAACATAAAACAATGCTACTCTGTCTGTTCCGCTAAATAAATAGATAGTCTTTTCACTTTTTCAAGAGGTTTTCTCACTACGAGTCCTAATAACGTCCAGCGCTATTTTACTCTTCAAACAAGCTCTGGGTGGACCTATTACTCTTCTAGGGATTAGGCCAAAGTTTCGCAAGAGGACTTTTGGTGTGAAAAGAGGTCTTGGTACTCCCTGGGGATAAGGCTAGATTTTTGGAAGTGGACCCTTCACTATTTCAGACACTCTACTTACATACGAAATTTCCCTAAATATAACACCTACAGCCCTCCGTAGCTTTTAGGTATTATTACAACAGACAAAGTACTTCTGCAGTGTGGCTTCTTTACCACACTCTTCTTCAGCCTAACTCAGGCTAAATTTCATTCCTGGGATTCCTCAGGTATCTCCGTACCTGTACTACTAGACAACATAGAACGTGACACTAACCTTTCATATTAAGGACATACAATCAATAATCAATAATCAATATCAAACTAATCAATAATTAAACCGTCCTCTGCTACCAGGAAACGGATCCAGCGCTAATCCAAATAGTTATCAGGAATCAATACTCAATACGTCATGATACAATGGCCCATACACATACACCCAGAATCCCTGAAGCGCTGGGGTCAATTTCTATGTACGATCAATTCTTTTCCTTTCATAGGTCAAATTATGACATCACAACTAACTTATTTTCATCAACTTTCCTTCTACTTGGTCAATGGACCAATTAGTTGAATAGTTGATGGCAATGATTAACTTCCAACTTATCAACCATTTAATAAAATGATCACAGACTCTCGATAAAATTAATAATGTATTTTATCTCAAGAAATTAAGGATTATGCTCAACTGCATTTGGTTACACAATACAAACACTGAATCTCACATGAGGAGAACATTTTACATATGCAGCACAATTGGAAACAATCCCATCCAAATATAACAATGACTTTATGCAATGAAGGAGTGGATAGAGTAAGAGACAAAAGTTTCAGCAAAAATATATATGCAAAATATCATATACGTAACGGAGGGGATAGATGAAGAGACAAAAGTTTTATCTAATAATAAAACATATCATTGACGGAGTGGATAGGTGGAGAGACAAAAGTTTCAGGGACAAAAAATACATTCATAAAATAGTTTCTGAGGACAATACTAGACTAAATACAAACTATTGGTCTGTAAGAAAACCACCCCTCGGCCTAGTGGATGATGGGGTTCCCTGAAATAGGATCAGGAGACAAAGGATGGAAAGAAAACAGGATCGGGATAGGTCAGGAACAGCTAGGCTTCTTGATAAACCGACGGACAGCGACATATCTCCCCTCTTTCACTCCTGCCAGCCTAAGTTCTAAACCACACCCCTAAAGGCACCCCAATTATACCCTTAAACTAACATGTCCATCCCACAAATGTTGCAAACATCACTAAATCTCATAAAGGGATTGGTGGGTTTGGGAGGTGGCGTTGTCACACCACAGTGACTTCACTTTTCTTTCAACTACCCTATTGCTCAACACCATTCCCAGGGAATGATTCTCAGTTTGTTCTCACTTTATTACATATAATACAAAATTGATCTATTTCATTCATTTCTTTAACATCATCCGCAGACTGTTTCTCCGGTCCTATGCTTGGACACTGATTTTGGCAGTCGTTCGACATTCTGGCCTTCACCCTCCTCATGTCATCTGCGGTGTACTGGGCGTCTGCCTTGCTTCTGATAGAGCAACTCGCTCCTCGTGTTTTCCCCCTCCCTTCTTTAGCCATCTTTATAAAGATGGCTGCTTCATCTAGCACACTAAAGTAAATAAAAAATGAACATATATTAATTATATGATAATGAAGCCTTCACTGTTTACCACCCACTTTGCACTATTTCCCATTAATGTTACCTAGCATAAGCTTTGTGCAAAAGCGGCATTATTCGTTAGTGTAAACAGAATGCAACATGCAATTTACTGAAACATAATGCGGCCTATTTATCCAAAGCTTCTCGTTTTCCCAAATCACAATTGTTATTACAATATTATTTTGTTTACATGTTAATTCAGACATGCGCAAAGCAATTTCACTTATGTTTGTGTGGGGTGTACATTAGTTTTCAACAACCATTTACTGTTAGTACGTATTATGGGGGTATCAGATCCGAGCAGGTTTCATTTTTGCGAAACCCTGCTCCATCAGTAGTCCCAACAGCAGCATACTTAACAACATAGTTTCGGTCTTCAAAAACATATTGACAAATGAAGTCGAGGAACAATGTACGGTCTGAAGACTAATCAGAGTAATTAAAGCATGAAGTAATGTAAGGTTATGGTGAGCAAGGACAAAATTATGACAAATTAATTTGATTAATAATTGCTTGCTATGTTTCCTGTCATCTGGTCTTAGGTTAGTGACACCCTCTGCTTTCTGTTTCCAAATAACTAAATGGTTTGTTTTCCATTTTATAACAGGGAATGTTGTGCTTAGTAAGTGATTTCTGCATTTATGCTACTCGTACATACTGCTTGATTCTAGACATTATGGAATTAATCACTCCATCATGGTCCAATGTCTTTGGCAAGACACTGGCTAATATATCTGACATAGTGAAATT
The DNA here is from genome assembly GCA_963921515.1 of Calotriton arnoldi. Classification (NCBI taxonomy): domain Eukaryota; kingdom Metazoa; phylum Chordata; class Amphibia; order Caudata; family Salamandridae; genus Calotriton; species Calotriton arnoldi. Next base: position 157,914 of record CAWUFW010009551.1, read on the forward strand.
GAAGCACATGTCAAGTGACGTTGCTCGCTCTGTCATTTAGGTGTAGAGCCCGGAGAAACTGCAAGTAGTCAAAGATATTTATTGTGTAATTATTATGTTTGAAGTAAAAAGAGTGCCTTAATCCACAATTAATCGTAATTTGATTCAAAATAGCTAAAATGAGCTAATAATTATAGCAATCCATCATCTTCTAATCTAAAAGACTATAATTGTGCCAAGATACAGACAATAGGGTCGGAGCGGGACAGAAAATAGGCCCCGGCACCAAAATAAAAGTGGCCCACATTTGCAAATCAGGGCAGTTTTCAACTTGTATGAGTGTTTTGGAGGGTATGCGCCACTGCATGCATTATGCATTCTGCTGCAGGGAAGTTTGTGGAAATATCAGGGTAATAAATAGTTAAAAATTGGCCCACCAGGCCCATATAGGCCCACACATGGGCCTGTTGGATGAGCCTTTCAGGCGCTGCCTGGTTGCCCTTTAGGCCAGTTCGTCCCTGGCAGACAATAATCAACAGAATCCCAAAGCTCAAAGATGCTCGCTCCTGTACATACATGCTATCAATCAGCTACCATCACCCTACAAAAACCGGTGCGAAACCTCCTCTTCTGCAACTTAAGGAAACAAAAGAAAACTCAATACGGACTATGAATAAAAAGGCTGTTTATAGATACAGAGCACTTTTCTAGTCACATTGTACTGTGGCAAAGCTATGTATAGGTAAGTAGCCTAAGAATGCATTAATTTAAACAATAGTATATTAATGACGAATACAAATGATTTTTTATTGTATGTGCTTTTATGGTTTTCTGTAAAAATCGAATAAAGCTTAATGAATTGAAAAAGAAACAATCGTAAACTGGGTCTTTACCTGATCCAGGATCATATTAACCCTAATTCATATAATGTACCATCTGTGTTCAGATAATTAAGTCATAGAACATTACAAGTTAGCTGTAGACAAACCTTTTTCCTCCAATAATTTATTCACGCATATTAGTGATTGCAGCATTGTAGGAGAGTAGGATCTGCCTCTTATGTTGCCCCCACTTTTGTTCTGATGGTTACACTGGTTTCTGGCTATAGTCAGGCTGGGACCCTGCCAATCAGGGCCCCAGCCTCTCTGTTCTCTCTAAACGACTTGGAGTGCACTCTAGGTGCACTAGTGATTGGATACTGTGGTACCTTATGAGTCCCTAGTATATGGTACCTTAGGTGCCAAGGGCATAGGTATTTCACAGGCCTACCAGGGGCTGAAGCATGTATTATGCCACCCCTGGGAAGCAGACTAAATCTGACACCACAGGTCTGCTACTGCATCCTGGGTAAGGTGGTGCATGCACCCCTTACTGTGATATAGGCTACCTATATCACTACATAGATACACACATATAAACCTATAAGTCACTCCTATGGCAGGCCTTATCAATCCTGAAGGCAGAGTGCTTGGTTCCTATGTGAGAGGGTGCCCCTGCATGATCAGAGCCCCTCTGCAGCATTCGGAGACCCTTCTCTGATGCTGTTTGTAGTGCAGCCTGACCATATACTCTTAAGCGCATTATAACCCAGCGTTAAATGCTAACTTTGGGATGGCTGCACGGAAACATGTCATGTTTGGTGTCAAACATCTTGGAATACTACCCCCCCGCCAGTTCTGGCGGCGGGGGTAGCATTCCACCCTTCTAGAGGGATAGACATGTACCTACTGTGGAAACGCGGTAGAATCCTGAAGAGCCCTGGCATCACAAAATGGATGCCACCAGTCACAGACACTGGGCTGCCCTCCTGCTGATGACCGAAACTCGCAGTGGAGGAAGCCCAACAATAGGTATCCTGTCCCAGGGAGGTGTGACCACCTCCCAGACAGGGTTTAGTGTATTGGGGCTGGGTGGGTGCACTCCTAGAGTGCTTTGAAGTCCTGCACTGGGGGAGCAGAAGGCTCCTCTGTGCATACACCAGTTCAAACCGGCTCAGGGGCTACCTGCCCCTGCTCTGGCGCGAAACTGGACAAAGGGAAGTGGGTGTAGCCACCCACTCCCCTGACCCTCCCATAGGTGGGGTCTTAGAGCTAGTCCCTCCCTTCCTTTTTAGTATAAGGTAGGGAACCCTTGAACTTGCAAACTAGATACCCCTGGACGATGCTCTGAAGAAGAATCCTGGACCTTCGACGTTCCACTACCTCTGGAAGACTGAAGAATCTCCCTTGGAGTCAAGGAGTGACTCCCCTGCTTGGCAGGCACCAAAAACCGAAACGACGGTCGCAAACTATGCTGCTCCCGCCGGAGCCCGAACTCCCTGCAGCCCAAGACAAATATTTCCTGACTTCTCCAAGGCCATCGTGAGCCCCCAGCGAAGCTGAGGCAAGTGGACCCCACGAGTGACGAGGAACCACAGTCCCTGGGTACCGTGCACTATTGTCAAGTGCAACCCCTTCACGACGTTTTACGAAACTGTGCTTTGGACCATGTATGGTCCTAGCCTCTAGCAAGAATTCCACTGAAGATCAGAGGCCTACCCTGTCCCGAGTGACCATGGGCCCCTGTTGAAGGAATCCTCCCAAGGCGTCTTTGCGATCCCTTGCCAGCTGGCTTGCGGGTCCCCTGAAGACTTTTCTACAGAGCCAAAGGGCTCCCCTGATTGCTCAAGGCCTGCCCTGACTTACCCTTGCTGGGTGAGTTCCCCAGACCTTGCTGGTCTGCACCATTGACTTTTTGCTTTTTCCACAAGACTTGCTGCTACCAAGGCTTGTTGGCTCCAATCGGGTCGCCGACACCGCAGTCAGCTGCAAACTTTGTGGCACACGCTGAATCCAGCTCCTGGTTGTCCTCTACGCCTCCTGGACCTCGTGGCCGAAGAGTCAAGACACCCGTGAACGACCTGAATCTGTCGACGACGGTGGGCATTCATCTTCCTTGCCCCGGGTCACTGCCCAGTGACTTTGAACACTGTCCCCTCTGCTTTCAGGTCTCCCTTCTTCCGAATCCAGGCTTGGATTCCACCGGACACTTCTTCTGGCTTCACAAGCAGCAAGTCTTCATTGGCTCCCATTGAAAACGACGCCGCGACCCGACACCAAAGGACACCAATGCACCCGGCTTCCCTGGGTGAGGTAACTCAAGCACTACGGTGCTCCTGTGGGTGTTGGCCCTAGAACTACTTACCCTGTAAGTGACTTGCTTGTAGCTACTTCCGAAGTGCCCTTAAACTCTTAATTTCCAACCGCGACTTGCCCCATTGAAGTCTACGGCGATCCGCGCCTGTGTTCACGCACTGCACGCGTCCCCTGTGGGTCCTTTACTTACCTGCCTTGGGTGGTTTCGTGAGGCCCCAGCACTTCTGAAGGCCCTGGGCCTTGTCTCTTTGCAAGTCGTTTTTCTTAAGTCTCTTTTTTAGTATATGGTCTGGTACGCCCCTAGGGCCCCAGCCATATTTGTGCTTAATTTATTGTGAAACGTTGATTTATGCATATGTTCCTGTCTTCTAATCTCACAAGAGATTAGTAGAGAGTTGTTTAGTAATAAATACATATATATTTGGTATATATACCTGTGTGGTGTCTTTTCATTTGGTGATTCAAGAGATTGTGTGGTAAAACAAGCTGCTTTACATTCCTCCAAGACTTAGCCTGAAGGCTGCTCTCCACAGCTACCACTAGGATAGCTTTCTATAAAGGTTGTCTTAAACCTACCTACCATAAGAGTCGAATTGTACTGGTGCAAGGTGTCCACTTTAACTAGTGAGCAGCATATACCAGGCCAACTTCTCACATTGGTGGCAGCGTGTGGGATTCCAGCTTGCTATTGTTTTACCAGAAAATCTCTATTTGAATTACTAACTGAAAACCACTATAGGTACTCAAGGTACATATAAAGTCAAGCTTAGTATCAATAAGTTCTACTGAACTTAGAGCTGTGTGCCAAGGGATAGCACACCCTTTCTACAGCTCAAGCTAGTATCAGTAGGCCACAAACTAGTGTAGGTAGTACAACACTGCACAACACTAGAGTGTCCTTAAAGGGTGGACCCAGTGGATCCACTCAGCCTCAGTATAAGGACATGGCTTTCTCTGACTTGAGAGCCATGTGTGCTGCAAGGCACCTGAAGCTAGGACAGAGTCCCTCCACACTACACCTGATAGATCTGCTGACAGCAGATGATCTTCGATTAGCTCTTGGAGCTAATGGGTCTGAATCAGTGAGTGGGTCAATTACAGTGTCTGGGTCAGATGATGAACATCAGGATGACCAAGACTCTGTGGGTGTAGGGCCAGGTCCCAAGGGGTCTGAACAGGACAGAGGAATTCTCCCTAAGAGAACTGACATAGTGGAGGAGAGGCCTAGGTCCCTTTCTAGGGAATCTGAACACTCCTATCACTCTGGCAGAGAATCTGTCTACCAGAGGAACTCCTACTTCTCAAGAAGAGAGACCTCCTCTGACAGAATGTACAAACTGCTGCAGTGTGAGGAAGCAAGGTTTGCCCTCAAAACCAAGCAGTTGGCATTAGATAAGGAAGCCCTGGAGCTCCAGAGAGCTTCTAGAAAAGAGGGGTTAGAACCCCCTGGTGGCAGCAACAGTGTCCCTAGAGGCAGAGAATATATTCCAGACCATAGGAACCTGAGCAAGGTTGTTCCTCCCTACCAGAGTGGGGATGATATCCATAAGTGGGTAACTGCTATGGAAAGGGCCTGCAGAGTACAACAGGTCCCCCAAAAGCAGTGGGCAGCAATCTTGTGGCTCTCCTTTTCAGATAAAGGTAGAGACAAGCTCCTCACTGTTAGAGAAGAGGATGCTGATGACTATGAAGTCCTGAAGAGTGCACTGATAGATGGGTTTGGCTTAACCACTGAGCAGTACAGGTTGAAGTTCAGAGACACCCAGAAGGCACAGACTCAGGACTGGACTGACTTTGTAGATTGTGCAACCAAGGCTCTGGAGGGTTGGCTGGTTGGCAGTAGGGTTACTGATTTCAAGGGATTGTATAATCTAATGATGAGAGAACAGATCCTTAATAATTGCCAGAACCAGTTGTTGCATCAATACCTGGTGGACTCAGATCTGACCTCTCCCCAAGAATTGGGAAAGAAGGCAGACAAGTGGGTCAGAACCAGGGTGAGGCAGAAAACCCAGAACCAAGGGGGTGACACAAAGAAGCAGGATTCTAAGGGCTCTGAGAAAAGTGGGGATAAGTCAAAAGACCAGAAGTCTTCACAAGGGCCCCAAAAATCTGCATCTGGTGGGGAGTCACAATGCAACAAGGGAAAAGGCCAAAAGAAGCCCTGGTGCAAATTCTGTAAACAGAAAGGTCACTGGACTTCTGATTGTAACAAGTCCAAAGACAAAACCACCACCACTCCTGCCCCTAAGGCAACTGTTCCCCCTAGTTCAGCTACTGGTGGAGGTGGTACTCAGAATAAGGGTGTAGTAGGGTTGACCCTGGGTTCTGAAGTGGACTCTGGCCTAGTCAGAGTACCCACTCAGGCAATGCTGATTTGTGATGGAGACATTGACATGTCCTTCCTGGTGAGCCCCAGTAATCTGGGCAAATACAAACAGCAGCCTGTAATAAATGGCAAACAGGCTTTGGCATTTAGGGACACAGGTGCTACTGTCACCATGGTGGCAGAGGATCTTGTGGACCCTGGACAGATCATCCTGGGCGAAATGTACCAGGTGACCAATGCAAGCAATGTCAGGACCAACCATAGTCTGGCAGTTGTGAATTTCTCCTGGGGAGGGGTAACTGGCCTCAAGAAGGTTGTAGTCAGTGCAGACCTCCCTGTAGAATGTCTGTTGGGCAATGATCTAGAAACTTTAGCCTGGTCTGAAGTAGAGTTATGGACTCATGCTGAGATGTTGGGCATCCCTGCAAAGGTATTTGCTGTGACCAGGTCACAGGCCAAAATGCATTACACTGAACCAGCTCTGGATCCTGAAACCATGGACCAGATGCTTCCCAAGAAGAGGAGCAGTAGGGGTAAGGCAGTGCCTTCCCCTCTGTCTCAGATCACTGATTCCCCTCTTGAGGGAGGAGGAGCAGATCCTGAAGAATGAACTGCACCAGAGGAACTTGAGCCTGATCAGGTTGAGTTCTTGGGGGCAGGGGGCCCTTCTAGGGAAGATCTGAGTAAGGAGCAACAGTGCTGCCCCTCTCTTGAACCCCTCAGGCAGCAGGCTGCTGCTGAGGCTGCTGGGAGTGCTAGTGGGTCCCATAACGTTTATTGGGATGAGGGACTCCTATATTCTGAGGGTAGAGATCCAGCCCCTGGAGCCACTAGGAGGTTGGTAATACCTCAGAAGTTTAGGGGGTTCCTCTTGACCCTAGCACATGATATCCCTTTAGCAGGTCACTTGGGCCAAAACAAGACCTGGGACAGACTTGTTCCACATTTTCATTGTCCACATATGTCAGAGGACACAAAGGAGTTTTGTCGCTCCTGTGTCACATGCCAAGCCAGTGGCGAGGCAGGTGGCACCACAAAGGCCCCCCTGATACCACTACCTGTGGTGGGGGTACCCTTTGAAAGGGTAGGGATTGACATTGTTGTTCCCCTTGACCCTCAAACTGCATCTGGGCACAGATTTATCCTGGTGGTAGTGGATCATGCCACCAGGTACCCAGAGGCAATTCCCCTGAGGACCACCACAGCCCCTGTGGTGGCAAGAGCCCTCATTGGAGTTTTCTCCAGAGTGGGTTTCCCAAAGGAGGTCATCTCTGACAGAGGTACAAACTTCATGTCAGGATATTTGAAAGCAATGTGGAAGGAGTGTGGTGTAACTTATAAGTTCACCACCCCCTACCACCCACAATGCAATGGGTTGGTTGAACGTTTCAACAAAACCCTGAAGGGAATGATTAAAGGACTACCAGAGAAGCTTAGGCGGAAATGGGACCTTCTTCTTCCCTGCCTGTTGTTTGCATACAGAGAGGTTCCACAGAAGGGGTTTGGTTACAGCCCATTTGAGCTTCTGTTCGGGCATCCTGTAAGAGGTCCATTATGTTTGGTAAAAGAGGGCTGGGAGTTACCTCTCAAACCCCCCAAACAAGATGTGATGGACTATGTACTTGGTCTCCGCTCCAGGATGGCCGAATACATGAAAAAGGCAACCAAAAACCTGGAGGCCAGCCAAGAATTACAAAAGCTTGGCATGACCAAAAGGCTGTGCTGACTATGTACCAGCCAGGACAGAAGGTGTGGGTGTTGGAGCCTGTGGCCCCAGCAGCCCTCCAAGACAAATGGAGTGGCCCCCATACAATAGTTGAGCAAAAGGGAGAAGTCACCTATCTGGTGAATCTTGGAACTCCCAGGAGCCCCCTGAGGGTGCTCCATGTCAACAGATTAAAGCCATATGTTGACAGGGCTGACATGGGCTTGCTCATGGCAACTGATGAGGAACAGGAGGAGGAGAGTGACCCTCTCCCTGACCTGCTCTCACAGAACCCTGATGATGGGTCAGTAGATGGTGTTGCTTTGGCAAGCAGCCTCACTGACCATCAGCAAACTGAGTGCAGACAAGTTCTGCAGCAATACAGACATATGTTTAGCCTGACCCCTAGTCAGACTACCTGGTGCACCCATGAGGTGGACACTGGGGACAGTCTGCCTGTCAAGAGTAAAATCTACAGGTAACCTGACCATGTCAGGGACTGTATCAGGACTGAAGTTCAGAAAATGTTGGAGTTAGGTGTGATTGAGCCTTCAGATAGCCCTTGGGCTAGCCCAGCAGTCCTAGTAGCCAAGCCTCATACCCAAGGTGGTAAGAAAGAAATGAGGTTTTGTGTAGACTACAGAGGCCTCAATGCAGTCACCAGGACTGACGCCTATCCCAAACCAAGGGCAGATGAGCTGATTGATACTTTGGCCTCAGCCAAGTATCTGATTACATTTGACCTAACAGCTGGCTACTGGCAGATCAGGTTAGCTGATGATGCAAAAGCCAAAACAGCATTTTCGACCCCTGTGGTGATGCCCTTTGGATTGAAAAATGCACCTGCCACTTTTCAGAGGTTGGTGAACAAAGTTCTGGCAGGGATGGAAACTTATTGCTCAGCTTATCTAGATGATATTGCTGTCTTTAGTTCCTCCTGGCAGGATCACCTGGCCCACCTCAGAAATGTTTTGGAGGCTCTGCAGAAAGCAGGCCTCACTATCAAGGCCACTAAGTGCCAGATAGGGCAGAGTCAGGTTGTATACCCCGGCCACCTTGTGGGTGGAGGCCAGGTTCAGCCTTTACAGAGTAAAATCCAAACCATAATGGAATGGGTTGCTCCAACCACCCAGACACAGGTGAGAGCCTTCTTAGGCCTGACTGGGTACTATAGGAGGTTTGTGAAGAGATATGGATCTATAGTGACCCCCTTGAATGATCTGACCTCAAAGAAAATGCCAAAAAAGGTTCAGTGGACAGCTAGCTGTCAGAAGGCATTTGAAGACCTAAAGCAGGCCATGTGCACTGCCCCCATCTTACAGAGTCCAGACTACACCAAAAAGTTCATTGTCCAAACAGATGCTTCTGAGCCGGGTGTGGGAGCTGTACTGTCTCAACTGAATGATGAAGGTCAAGACCAGCCAGTAGCTTTTATTAGCAGGAGGCTGACCCCTAGAGAGAAACGTTGGTCATCTATAGAGAGGGAGGCCTTTGCTGTGGTGTGGGCCCTGAAGAAGCTGAGGCCATACTTGTTTGGCACTCACTTCATAGTTCAGACTGACCACAAGCCCCTCCTATGGCTTAAACAGATGAAAGGTGAAAACCCAAAACTTTTGAGGTGGTCCATTTCCCTACAGGGGATGGACTATACTGTGGAACATAGGCCTGGGACCCAACATGCCAATGCAGATGGACTCTCAAGGTATTTCCACTTAGAGCACGAAGACTCAACTGGTCAAGGTTAGTTTAGTGTCCCTGCATTTGGGGGGGGGTTGTGTAGGAGAGTAGGATCTGCCTCTTATGTTGCACCCAATTTTTTTCTGATGGTTACACTGGTTTCTGGCTATAGTCAGGCTGGGACCCTGCCAATCAGGGCCCCAGCCTCTCTGTTCTCTCTAAACGACTTGGAGTGCACTCTAGGTGCACTAGTGATTGGATACTGTGGTACCTTATGAGTCCCTAGTATATGGTACCTTAGGTGCCAAGGGCATAGGTACTTCACAGGCCTACCAGGGGCTGAAGCATGTATTATGCCACCCCTGGGAAGCAGACTAAATCTGACACCACAGGTCTGCTACTGCAGCCTGGGTAAGGTGGTGCATGCACCCCTTACTGTGATATAGGCTACCTATATCACTACATAGATACACACATATAAACCTATAAGTCACTCCTATGGCAGGCCTTATCAATCCTGAAGGCAGAGTGCTTGGTTCCTATGTGAGAGGGTGCCCCTGCATGAGCAGAGCCCCTCTGCAGCATTCGGAGACCCTTCTCTGATGCTGTTTGTAGTGCAGCCTGACCATATACACTTAAGCGCATTATAACCCCGCGTTAAATGCTAACTTTGGGATGGCTGCACGGAAACATGTCGTGTTTGGTGTCAAACATCTTGGAATACTACCCCCCCGCCAGTTCTGGCGGCGGGGGTAGCATTCCACCCTTCTAGAGGGATAGACATGTACCTACTGTGGAAACGCGGTAGAATCCTGAAGAGCCCTGTCATCACAAAATGGATGCCACCAGTCACAGACACTGGGCTGCCCCCCTGCTGATGACCGAAACTCGCAGTGGAGGAAGCCCAACAATCGGTATCCTGTCCCAGGGAGGTGTGACTACCTCCCAGACAGGGTTTAGTGTATTGGGGCTGGGTGGGTGCACTCCTAGAGTGCTTTGAAGTCCTGCACTGGGGGAGCAGAAGGCTCCTCTGTGCATACACCAGTTCAAACCGGCTCAAGGGCTACCTGCTCCTGCTCTGGCACGAAACTGGACAAAGGGAAGTGGGTGTAGCCACCCACTCCCCTGACCCTCCCATAGGTGGGGTCTTAGAGCTAGTCCCTCCCTTCCTTTTTAGTATAAGGTAGGGAACCCTTGAACTTGCAAACTAGATACCCCTGGACGACGCTCTGAAGAAGAATCCTGGACCTTCGACGTTCCACTACCTCTGGAAGACTGAAGAATCTCCCTTGGAGTCAAGGAGTGACTCCACTGCTTGGCAGGCACCAAAAACTGAAACGATGGTCGCAAACTACGCCATTCCCGCCGGAGCCCGAGGTCCCTGCAGGCCAAGACGAAGATTTCCTGACTTTTCCAAGGCCATCGTGAGCCCCCAGCGAAGCTGAGGCAAGTGGACCCCACGAGTGATGAGGAACCGCAGTCCCTGGGTACCATGCACTATTGTCAAATGCAACCCCTTCACGACATTCTACGAATCTGTGCTTTGGACCACGTGTGGTCCCAGCCTCTAGCAAGAATTCCTCCAAAGATCAGAGGCCTACCCCGTCCCGAGTGACCGTGGGCCCCTGTTGAAGGAATCCTCCCGAGGTGTCTTTGCAATCCCTTGCCAGCCGGCTTGTGGGTCCCCTGAAGACTTTTCTACAGAACCAAAGGACTCCCCTGGTTGCTCAAGGCCTGCCCTGACTTACCCTCGCTGGGTGAGTTCCCCAGACCTTGCTGGTCTGCACCATTGACTTTTTGCTCTTTCCACGAGACTTGCTGCTACCAAGGCTTGTTGGCTCCAATCGGGTCGCCGATACCGCAGTCAGCTGCAAACTTTGTGGGACACGCTGAATCCAGCTCCTGGTTGTCCTCGACACCTCCTGGACCTCGTGGCCGAAGAGTCAAGACACCCGTGAATGACCTGAATCTGTCGACGACGGTGGGCATTCATCTTCCTTGCCCCGGGTCACTGCCCAGTGACTTTGAACACTGTCCCCTCTGCTTTCAGGTCTCCCTTCTTCCGAATCCAGGCTTGGATTCCACCGAACACTTCTTCTGGCTTCGCAATCAGCAAGTCTTCATTGGCTCCCATTGAAAACGACGCCGCGACCCGACACCAAAGGACACCTATGCACCCGGCTTCCCTGGGTGAGGTAACTCCAGCACTACAGTGCTCCTGTGGGTGTTGGCCCTAGAACTACTTACCCTGTAAGTGACTTGCTTGTAGCTACTCCCGAAGTGCCCTTAAACTCTTAATTTCCAACCGCGACTTGCGCCATTGAAGTCTACGGCGATCCGCGCCTGTGTTCACGCACTGCACGCGTCCCCCGTGGGTCCTTTACTTACCTGCCTTGGGTGGTTTCGTGAGGCCCCCGCACTTCTGAAGGCCCTGGGCCTTGTCTCTTTGCAAGTCGTTGTTCTTAAGTCTCTTTTTTAGTATATGGTCTGGTACGCCCCTAGGGCCCCAGCCATATTTGTGCTTAATTTATTGTGAAACGTTGATTTATGCATATGTTTCTGTCTTCTAATCTCACAAGAGATTAGTAGAGAGTTGTTTAGTAATAAATACATATATATTTGATATATATACCTGTGTGGTGTCTTTTCATTTGGTGATTCAAGAGATTGTGTGGTAAAACAAGCTGCTTTACATTCCTCCAAGACTTAGCCTGAAGGCTGCTCTCCACAGCTACCACTAGATAGCTTTCTATAAAGGTTGTCTTAAACCTACCTACCATAAGAGTCGAATTGTACTGGTGCAAGGTGTCCACTTTAACTACTGAACAGCATATACCAGGCCAACTTCTCACAAGCATGATCTCATATATTACTGCCTTTTGATAGTATGGCTTTGATCCATTAAGGTCCACCAACACTTAAAAATACGAAAGCAGGCACATCTGCATTAATTTATAAATCAGTGACCTAACCTGAGGCGCTCAGCCTTTCCTAAATCTTTGGTTCTCCTTTGTGAGGTCCTGATTTACTGCTTATTAAACACTGCTATCTTAACTTTGCTGTGATGTAATACTAAATTCTGTTTCATGTTGATCCAAGTGGGCCCACTTTTTTGTTTCAAACATACTTGTTGATAAAGTGTCAATGTATTATATGTGTATGAGAAAGTGGGCATCTTTAATCTTCTGAACTACTATGAATGGTATTTTACACAGACCTAATATCTACCACATTTCCTTTATACAAAAGGAAAAAAGAACAGCAATAAGATCGCATTGACATGCCCCCAGTGAGAGTCTCAAAATCCTTGGTGGACAAAGACACATTTGGCCACATGTTGTTGCTAGACATTTCTTGCCAATGTGAGGTTGATATCAAATGTATGCATCTTAAGGCATGTCTAACTAATACAATCAAATGTTTGCTTCATACTTAATTGTTATGCAAAAAGATGGTTACCCTTTCAATAAATGAACTTTGTCATCAAATTAAACAATGCCAGACTAAAATAAGATTAAGAAAATACCCATGAATTTGGACTGACAGCTTCCTAGAAGACAGTTCTCTGAAATCAAGTCATTCAGTAATTGTTGGATAGAGCTACTGGTTGGTATCACTTCAGTTATTTTCATCACCACATTTATAAAAGTAAACAGATATCCCTTTTCTCAATGTATTTGCTTTGATTGATGGATTAGTTGATTTCTCAAGAGTGAACCAAGCACTAGAGTGCTTCAGGGGTCCTTATAAAGGTCCAGAGATAATACTGTAAAACACAGCAGAAGAATGGGTGTATAAATAATCTCCGATCTTTACAGTGAAGCGAAGACTAAAAACATATATAGAAACATAGTGTAACATATAACATAACAGAAAATGGAACAACCACAGTGAAACTCAAATGAGGAGAATAAACTTCATTGTCACAAAAACAAGGTGATGAGAAATTAGAGACCACCACAGGAGTGATAAGTAGAAATTCAGCGGGAGTATCAAATCTAGTGGCAAATCTGAAAATGATAATGTCAGTGTGCAGACTTCTTAAATGCTTCTTAAATCCATCATCTATAAGAAGAATCTTAAGGATCAACACTGATTTTGCACTCCCTGAGATGGTCAATTTATGAACCCCATTCTGGTGAGAGACTCTTTGAAGGATTTTATAAACCGAAACAGTCATTTCATAAATGCACCTGGTGTAAGTAGGTAGCATTTGCATGATGATAATGGAGTAATGAAGTCAAAAGGTCAACTGCCTGAGAAAAGATGGATTGCAGTGTGGAGATCAACCCTGAAACTTGCAAGACATGGGTAACCTTGGTGGCAGAAATTTCACAGAATCTAATCTCAACGTCACTGATGCCTGTACACTTGTCTTGAAATTCTGATTAGTGGTGCAGTGTTTTCTACTTACAGGAAGTCTGAGTTAGCATTGTAGGAGAAAATTAGCACCCCAAAATGTAGATACCGCAAAAATGTACCACCCAAAAATGTACCTCGTGCCATTCTCCCACAGATTTCATTGTGCATTAAGGCGCCCCCTAAACATCTTCTAGCAGATTGAAACAGTTCAAATAAGTAATGAGGCCTACTCAATAATTGAATTCTAGATTTATAAAAGTTAAAGGTTTTCATTACAAAATTCAAAAATAAGCAGTATGGTGTTGATTGCCATGAATGTTCTTATGTGTGAAGCTATACAGAGTATGCAATCAGAAATAATTCTAAGTCCCAATGAGCAGCAACATCAAAGAAAGTCGGGCAGCACCCCATGCAGTGTAGGAAAGTATTCTCAAAATCTCTCAAAAATTCTGGCTCACCCCCCAAAATCAAGGGGTTCTTACACACATTTCTTTCATATCAAAGTAGAAAAACTGTGAGATCATCGTGGTGTGAGCATAAGTATCATTTCCTTAGTACACCAGAACACAAGAAAAATACACGTCATTACCTTAACACATAAGCACCATCCCATTTATGAAAAACATATTCAACACCCTCTACTTCACTTTCATCCAGAGATATTATAGATAGTATAACATTTAAGCAATAAGACTTTCTCCCAATGAATAGACTAGTGATCACAGTGGAAGGCAGCGAAATAGAACTTGACAATGTTAGAAATCATAGAGAACAGGGAAAGTTCATCGTAAGCAATGTAATCATAAAAGTGGAAATAAACTACTACACACCAAATTGACTGTGCTCTGCAGAGCCCTTGGGGAGAAGTTGTGAGCAAGAGAAAAAGAAGGAGTGAGTGACAGTGATGGTATCCATCTTGCCTAAAATGGTGCTTTACATGTGTTAGAAATGGGGATCTCTAGTTGGCAGAGGTAGGTACCTTTGCCCAAATAGGGACCCTTGCTTCTAGTTAGGGCAAGAGGATACACACTTTAGATAACCCCTGCTCGCCCCCTTGGTAGCTAAGCACAAGCAGACAATGTGTGAAGTATTTGTACTTAAATCACACAAGAATACAGTGATAACACCACAAATGGACACCACACCAGTTTAGAAAAATAAAGTATCTTTAGCTAAACTCAACAAGACCAAAACAACAAAAATCCAACCTACATGTAATAAGAATATGACTTTTCAAAGGTTTCAAGTAACTGGGTCCATAGAAAACTATGGATGCGTGATTCTACACAAAGTACCTGTAGATGTGTCAAAATTCACAAGGACAAACAGCAGCAGAGATGGGAAGCGTCGAGAAACAAAGAGATGCATCAGTTCCTGAGACCTTGGGGAGGTGACGCGACAGTTCTGCTGCACGCAGGAGAAGTGATGTGTCGAACCCGGTCTGTAGGGGGAAGGGATGAGTCGACTCCAAGACGATTCTGGTCCCCGGGTGATGCTTCGGGAAAACTTGCTGCACAGGTGCGATGCATGGAAATCCAGGATGCGTCGGTGATTGATGCAGTGGCGTCGAGCGGCACTGCCTCGGTTTCTTCAGCCATGAGCCCTTGATGCATTGGTTCTTGCAGCCACGACAGGAGCTGCGTCGGTTCTAGAGTGGCGTGGCGATGCGTGGAGATTCTTCTCGCACATTGGTGCTGCATCCGAAAACAGCCGCAAGACGAACAATCTTTAGTTCTTCTTTACTTCCTTCTCCCAGCAGCAGCGACAACCTCCAGAATCCCACAACTGGAATAGGCACCTTCTGGCAGATCAGAACTCTCAGCAACAGAGTTCAGGGGAGCTGGGGGTGAAGTCTTTGTGTCCCTGAGACTTCAGAAGAGAAGGCCAGCACACATAGGCCCTTGGAGATCTTCTTCAAGCAGGTTCACAGTAAAGTTCTAGTCTTTGTCCTTTCCTTGGCCAAAAGAGCAACTGCTGGCCAACCCCACACAACACACAGCAAAGGGACAGTACCCCTCCTCACAGCTCTTTAGCTCTTCTCCTTGACAAATGTTCCTCTTGAGTCCAGAAGTAATCTAACGTTCTGGGGTTTTAGGTGTAATACTTATACCCCAAAACGTCTTTGTTCTCTTTGTGCAAGGGTATATGAGCCCAGTCCAAACCAGTTCTGTCCTTACTGGTGCAGTATGACCACAGGGGGTGGAGACAGCATCATGCAAGGTAGACAGGCCCTATTCAGGTGCAAGGAAATCTCCTCCCACTACTCTAAATGCAGTAGTTAAGCCCCATTCAGCTCAGCTCTGATTCATCCAGGAAGGTCCAGGCATACCTCAACTTCCCCCCCAGTGGCTGTCTACAGTGAATGCACATCCCCAGCCCCTGTCACCCCAAAACCACACAGTCAATACACAAACAGGCAGAGCAACACAGAATGGTTAGACAAGAAAATGCTTACTTTCTAAAAGTGGCATTTTCAAACATACAATTTAAAAACCATCTTTACTAAAAGATGTGTTATTAAATTCTGAGTTCAGAGAGCCTAAACTTTATTTCTCTATCTTGTCCAAATGGGAAGTTATACTTGTAAGATGTTACAAAGTATTTACCATTCTATCCTGTGGGACAGATAGCCTTTCAGTAGTGAAAAACGAAATTGGCAATATTTCACTATCAGGACATGTCACACCAGTACATGTGCAACCTTCCACATACACTGCAACCTGCCCATGGTGGTACCTTGGGCCTACCATAGAGGTGTCTGACATGTAAGAAAAGGGAAGGGTAGGGCCTGGCAAGTGGGTGCACTTGCTAAGTTTACATTGCAGTTTACAAACTGCGCACAGACACTGCAGTGGCAGGTCTGAGATACCTTTTCAGGGCTACTGATGTGGGTGGCACAATCAGTGCTGCAGGTCCATTAGTAGCAGTTGATTTACAGGCCCTGGCACCCTCACTCAGTGCACTTTACTAGGGACTTATCAGTAAATCAAATAGCCAATCATGGAAACACCAATCCAACAACACAATTTACAGAGAGAGCATATGCACTGTAGCACTGATTGGCAGTGGTAAAGGGCTCAGAGTCTTATAGCCAACAACAACAGGTCAGGAAAAAAAAGGAGGAAGGAGCAAAAAGGATGGGGATAACCCTGCAAAAAGGGCCAAGTCCAACAACATGAAAATGTAAAAAAACACACAAATGAAGGACAGAATGCAGAACAAATCAAAGATTCACACCCAGTCACAGACCTGGGTTAAATCCATCGTTTTTTTGCTCACCACACCACCCCAGTTTGGAACCAGCCATATGCAAATCAGTCTTGACCTTGCTCTCCATGGGAACAGTCCAGCCTGAACTGCCAGGCCAGGACCTCCCTGTAAGGGGAAACAAGCATTCTGGGACTGGTTTCGGGGTATCACCCATCATCAGCCAGGCTAGCTTGGATCCAGTGGTATAGTCAGGGCCGGCTCTAGGGCGGTGCGATTGGTGGCACCGCACCGGGCGCTGACTTGGCGTGGGGGCATCATTTTTGCAAGTATATTCTCATTTTAAAAGCACCTGCTGCCCCGTTCCTGGCCTTCAGCAATTATCAGGCATCAATTAAAATGTCAAGATAACTCTCATGATTAATCTTCTTCCTGGAAAGAGACCGGAGGTTTGTCTAGTGGAAGTTTTGACTCATCCTAAGGTAGTGCAGAGGGTTAAAATGCCTGCTGCTAAGAACGTGTACCCTGCAGATAACAAAGTGCATATAATGTAAATAGTTCAGTGGTTACTGCTTCTGTAAGAGAGCTCCTTTTGTTACTTGTCGTTTATAAGTCAAAATCCTAATATAGAACATTGAGCTATTAACTGTCATCAAAGAGCTGCATGCAAACTGCTAGGTATATGTTAGCGCTATATGTATTTTGGCTTAGTCTTTCATTATCCTAATCTTGCCAAAAGGGTTCATTTAGGTAGAAAACAATTCTTATTATTAAAGAGAACCTCTAACAATGGTGTTATGTTTTAAATTCTGAATTTGTGCTTTTCCAGAATAAGGACTCAAACTATATTGCCTACCAGTATCGATGACATGTCACTCCTACACTACACCTTGTAATCCTGTCTGATGTAGCATTTCCTATACACTGATTTACATACATATGATTGTCTTTGTGCAATGTGTGTGTGATGTAAAGTGCTCTGACACCTTACACTGGTATGAGTGGTGCTATAAAACTAAATGAATGTGAGAGACAGTGGTTATGGAGACTTGAGGGGCACTGTGAAAGCGTGCTAGTGAAGAATTCATGGCAGAGGTGGTCATCGGTGGGGCGCCAACAAACATTGTCGCACAGGGTGCCACCAGTGTTAAAGCTGGCCCTGGGTATAGTGAGCATGGGACCCACGTCTGGGCATACCCTTCCCACTTAGGGCGGCAAAGCAAAAAAAACCACAAATGATGGACGGAATGCAGAACAAATCGAACATTCCCTCCCATTCACAGATCTGGGTTAAATACATGTTTGATTTGTTCAGCATTCCATCCATCATTTGTTTGCTGTCATTTTCATGAAAATGTGGCATAACTAAACAGATTAATAAACACAGTTCTACTCATCATGCAAAATATGTTTCAATTGCAATAATATAAATGCAAGCCTATATATGTGTTAATGTACAAAAGAAAATATTAATAATCATTGTTAGTGCACAAAATTGAAACCGCAAAAAAACTATTTAGCAGTATCAAGCACTCTTTGCCCCTTCTTTAAAACCAGTATAATACATTGTGCACCTATCATCATATGGACCCTACAGGCAATATTTTATAAACCAGTTCCCAGAACGTTCTAAGGAAACATAAGCGGCCAATGATAAGAAACTACCCAAGTGTTCCTGGGGTTGTCTTGCTGAGGAGGCGGGGAACAGCTCGGGCCATGTGTCAAAAGCACTCTAAGACCCCCGCGGCACAGGACGCACAGACTTTGCCACACATTGCTGCACTCTTCACTTTGGCTGTTCCTGGCAAGGGACTTCGTCCTCCAGGATTCCTCTTGCTGAAGAGGTGTGGCACAGATCAGGCAATGTGCTAAAAGCACTCTAAGGCCCTCGCGGCTCGGGAGCACCCAGGAGCGTGTCTGGGACAAGAGCAGGCCCATCTGCGCCCGTCCGGGGCCTGAACGATGCTGGGCTAGGCTCACCCTCTTTACCCTTGGTTCTTGGTCTCTTTTCCGTCTCTGGCCTCAGGGTCAGCCCTGAGCTAAGGTAGGGCCTGCTTCTTTATTCATTGCCTTCCCATATTTTATAATGGGTATTGCAAAGTCATCCTGTGCCCTGGGCACCCCCCCAACATTTTGCTGACTGGTACTGGTGGTAACTGACTCTGACTGACCCTGGGCTCTGCCTAACCAGGCGCAGGGCCAGTGCTATGCTGAAGACACACTTAGAATACACTGGGTCACACTGCGGGTTAGGGTACCCCCATGACCTCCCCTACAATGCCCTAAGACATAATAGGGCAGGGGGATTGAAACTACCTTTAAGTCCCTAGTATATAATAGGGCAGGGCAGTTTAGAGGCCAGCAGCCTTTTCTACACTTGCATGTGTGCACTGGTAGAGCCTGAGGTCAGTTTAAAAGCAGCCCTGTGTTGCAGGGCTGCTTTTAAAATGCAAATTGTGCCCAAACTCGACTTTGGTCTTTGGGGCACTTACAAATTAATAAACTACAATGTTTGGGCATATTAGGTACACCCAGGGTCTCCCCTAGGTGTCACAGGGCTGGGAGTCAGGTGTTTTATAGGTAGGGCCCTTATAAAATAAGTTTTCTATGCCCTGGGTTAAGTGAAATTGCACATTTCAGTCCCCCACTTGTGCTAAAGTGTTTCACAAAATCGGCTTTTGTGCTAGGATCACTGTGGAGGGAGAATCTGCAATATTTTTACATATACAACCCTTAAAGTCTTCCCTAGCTGTTCCAGGGGTGAGGGGTCCTGTAGATATAGGCAGGGTTCTTATAAAAGATGTTTTTATAAGGCCTGGCATTGGAAAAATGTCCCAAGTCATTTTCCCCATTGCAAATCACCTGCCACATAGGTTAATATGGCAAGAAGTTATTAATTAATAATTCCAGCTAGGAGAATCATAAAAATGGCATTTACGGACTTCCTAAAATGGTATTAATAAATCCAACAATATGGTAATATTGAATTTCTCCTAAAATGTACAGACAAGAAGTTATAAGACTTTCTTGTCTGTAAGCCAAAATTCAGCCTTCCAGTGGTTTGTCCTGATTGGTCAGAGTCAAGTGGATTAGTCATGCTCCTTTGATGATGTGATAAAGAGCCCCTGAGGTTAGCAAGCTCTTCTGGGAGGGCAGGGTTCTGCTACACAGGAATTCCAGAGTAGGGGGAGGGGTTGTAAACAATATCCTTCAATGGAAGGAGGAGACAGGCCGAAGACACCAGTTTAATTTCTCTCCTCTTTGAACCCAGCCGGATGCTAGGCTTAAGGAAGGAATGAGCAGATGCAAGGGGGAGAGACTATGGAGATTAGCCATCCTGGAGGTGTGTTTAGCCAGCTCTTCTCTCCCTGCTGAAAATTCTGACATATTGAATTTTAGAGAACTAGTGCTTTGGAGGAAGTGGTCATGCTCTGGGGTGTTGCTCTACACATCATTGGACAGGAGTGCCCTCCTGCTTGACCCCAGAAAAACTGAATAAGTATCTGAGAGGGGCAGTGCCTCTCAGATCTGCTGCTTGAAACCTAAGAGAGCAAGAAGGGTCCATGCCAGACCTTTGGATTGTGTTTTGGACACTTTGGACCCGCAAGAGGAACTTCAGGAAGGAGTTCCTCACTGAATTTGGCCTGTGGAGGAGGCTGCACAAGGTCTGGTGAGAAATCCTCCAGAAAAATTGCTAAGTGTGAATTTGTCCATGTCAGAGACAACCAAATGTCCAGAAGTGGCACTATTGGTTTCTAAGCACTAGAAAGTGTTTAATCTTTAATAAGTTGTATCTCTGGTTCCCTATAGTGGAATTTTTCCGTTTTGGTGTCATTTTAAAGATAAACATATTTCCTATTTTTATACATTGATGTTGGATTTTTGTTATGTGTTGTGTTTTAATTATTTACTGAATTGGTATTTTTAAATGCTTTACATACCTGTCTTTGAAGTTGAGCCTGCCTGCCTGCTCGGAGCCAAGCTACCAAGGGTTGAGCATGGGAATAATTTTCTAAGACCTATTCTGAGCCCTAGATTGTGTTAGTGGTATTATTTACAGTGGTAAATGCATATCTGCCACTACTAATAATCCACTTTCCAACAATGGGGAAAAAGAATCCCCCCTGCCCAATGTAAATCCGGAGACAAGGGATCATGTAACACCCCCCAATCACCTCATACCTCTCCTCAGCCATGGGAACAATTTCAATGGAACTGGAGATACCGGAAAGCTGCATTGATCCTGTGCAAAAGCTCATTGAAATCAATGACCCCACGGGGTCTCCCGATCCTCCATAGTTGGCCGTTTCTTCAAAGTGTACAGGTGTCAATTCAGAGGCCGTTCTAAATTCCCATCCAGCAAGACCTTTAGAGCCTGCTGTTGTCTCAAAATCGTGTATCATCCACGATTCTCTTATAAATTCCTCTATCACTAGTATAAATATTTCTCCCCAAAAAGTCTCTACTGGCCAAGAGGAAAAGACTCAACGAAACAACCCAGAAACTCCATAGGTCTGAAAAAGCCACGCACAAAGCATGAAGTTTCCACCCTTCACATTAATACCTCTCCTAGGGGAGACATCAGGGCAATGCTACAGGATGTTTGTAAATCCTATTTTGCCAACCTGGAGACTTTTATGAGGGACGTCGGATGGGACATTCTCATAAATCAAGTTATTGGGGGACAGAGTGCAAGTGCTCATGGATCATTGTCAGAGTTCCTTAAAAACTTTCCAAAGTACACATAAGCCTCATCCTTTATTTCAGACATGCCCAACCTTACATATAAGTGGTCAGTTCTCTTCTGAGCCTTCTAATCTGTAGTTCACAAACATGGGTCAGTCACCTCCCAAATTGCCCCCACTGGGGTTACACATTCACAGCTTTGCAAAACGACTTAAGTGGCCAAAGTCTCATGCTTGAATGAGAAATCCCGTTTAAAGAGCCACATGGTTTCGAACACAAAGTGTGAGGATCTTTTACAACTTCCACCTGACTGCACACCGTATGTTATTATACTTGAAGGTGTTCCCCCGAGAATGCGGCTATGCATGAGGATTGGCAAGGTTTAAATTTAAAGTCAGTCATTGGTGTAAATCAAATTCAGGCTTGCCAACTAATCTTGCTGATGAACTTATCAGGGGCAGGAGGGTGAGATGGCTGGATTAGTCTCCTAAGACCTCGAGGGGGGTTGTGGCATGATACATTTTACAAACCCTTGCTTGGTAGGCCAACTGCTACATAGACTGGACCATCGCACAAAAGGATCAGGTACGATTCATGCATTGCCACTGAGTTTCTTTTACCAGCCTGCCTGAACAAGATCAAGGGATTACAAACCATCTGATCTAGGCCCTATCACTGCTGTTCCCTTCATCCATGAAAACCGTTTTGCAGCTCCTGCAGGTATGTCACTAGTACAGTGACTGGATGTACCCATGGCTAATTTTTCTCTGTCCCCTATTGTCGACCGTGAATCTCGTAGGAGAGAAGTCTCCAGCAAACTCCCCAACCTGGAAGGTGCTACAGGATCAGAACACCTTTGTGTCCTGGAACATAGCAGGCATTAGTAAAAAAAAATCTATAAGGCCCAAATTTTGTATGCAACGGTGGGAGTAACCAATTTTCTATGCCGCATTGCACAATGGGGAAAACACAGCACACAGCCATATTTAGTATGATTGTCCTGCTCCTCCTGTCATCCCCTGCACTGGCCCACAACCAGACTGCTTGAATGAATCATAGCCTTGCAACATGGTGCAAAGGCAAGGGTGCCATGTCTGGCACAGGCAAGCATAGACTTCTGGAGCAAATTACAATGCCTAGACAAACTCAGAAGGATCCAACGCAATAGACAAGTGCTGTGCAATGCAACAACATGCAGTGCAATGGTTGTGGGAAGATATGAACACATTTTGCCTTTTTAGACCTGCTTTCAGTAGGATTATTTTTTGATGCAAAGTTTGGTCTGGCTAGCTTAGTAGCTAATGCTTCGTGTCAACAGCTATGGGTATTCTTGTTGATCTGCTCCCAACTAGCGCCTCAATAATGCCTCAGTAACTCCCCATTGACGTAAAAGCTACACAAAGTGGTGCTAGCAGTGCAGTATGGCTTTTACACTACGAAAGAGGTGTGCATTACCAGGGAAAAACAGATTT
This sequence comes from Calotriton arnoldi, assembly GCA_963921515.1. Classification (NCBI taxonomy): domain Eukaryota; kingdom Metazoa; phylum Chordata; class Amphibia; order Caudata; family Salamandridae; genus Calotriton; species Calotriton arnoldi. Next base: position 180,465 of record CAWUFW010009551.1, read on the forward strand.
TGCAATAGGGGATAAATGTATCTAAGCCTTTGCGTTTGGGCTGGTTCAAAGCCTTATTAAATCTGGGCTTAAATCCCTTATTCATTTCTTGTACTCTGCTGCTGACTTTATCGATATGTAGTCCGAATTCACCATGGATAAAATGTGCATTGCAAGTCACATTAAGAATTGAATACAATACAGCACACATGCAAAGTTGGAAAAACGAGAAGAAATGAAAAAATTCTCCTCGTCATGCCTGCCTTGAGAAGGCATACAATTTTGGCATAAATTCTTATCTACCAATGTTTCTAGATAAGGATCTGTGTCAAACCCCATGAGTGATTGCATGGGAACCACCATGCACCATCCATGGAAGTTCCCCTTTGTTACAAAACAATGCAAACAGCGCATAGCACAACTTTGATTACTTTATGATACTATCCATTGCAAATCCTCAATTGTTGTGATGTTAAGTCGTGTGACATGCCTTCCGGGGAAAAAAAATCAGAGGTCATATGATGTCATTTCTAGTGATGTAATTGAGGCTATGTGATGTCACTTCTGCTACACTTGGCATTTTGGTGAATCGACGTCCATGCCAGCAGCAAGGGCTGCGTGAGCTCCTCCTCTGATGTGCCTTCGGGAAAACTGTACGCTTAGCATAGCAAAGGCTTATTTATCTTCAGCTCAATTAGCTTCTCAATGTATAGAGATGGCAGACTGCTACTTCTGGCACCAATGGCAGGCTCAGCCACACTGAAAACCAGTTCAGAGGAAATGCTGCAAGTACAACAGAACAAACATATTATTACCAGCAACTCAATGCTGGTCAGTGCAATGTTTTACTGCGCCAGTGTAGCAATGCTGCTGATTACTTTATATTTTGCGGTACTATCATTTTCTCTGTTGATCTTTTCAACTGCAGTATTTTGGCCATTCTCAGTGAGTTAAAACTTTGAAATGCATTGCCAGAATCAGTTCTGTAATTCTGATTAATTTGTGTACATTAAAGAGATCGTCAATAAGTCCAAACAAAACTACTAGACTAAATTCTGGTATGCTCACCAGTTATGTAGACACGAATAGTAGATTGCTAATGTGCTGGGAGTCTCATGATGCTACTAGCACTCTTCGGTATGGAGGGACAAGAAGAGGACAATTCTCCAGTATCGCACTTGAATTCAAGCACAGGCCTCTCTCAGGGACAGCAATTCTGTGTTACAATCTTGTGAAAATGTCAGAAAAGTGAGCAGTGCCTGTCTACACTGTGGAACCAAAATCGTGCCCAAATGTACTCACCTGGACCAACATTTCCTTGCTAATCTTGGGCTACAACTCTATATGATTGGTTTGTGGTTTAAATAGAATCATATCATCACAATCTCTAAGTTACTTTCATATCATCAGAATCTGGTCATGCAGAACATAAATCAGAAGAATGATATGGGTCTTGGTAACATTATTAATGATGATTGCCTGTTTTGCACGTTCATGAATGCTAAGAAACTGGCTGAAGTGATTCTTTAGACAACATTACAGAGGAGATAAAGATATAGCTCACCTTGGCGTGTTTCTGTCATGCATGAAGTAGCCATTGAGGCTTTGCGCTCTTCATATAATTCCCCATGCATTTTCAAGCGTGAATTCTATCGTGTTGATGCCTCTTGCAAGAGAAATTGTTGTGGAGGCTGTTTAGATCTTCACATCCACTGTACAAAAATCAAAGTTTTCAAAGACTAACCAAAATATCCCTACATTTTGGAAAACATGGCCACTATCTCATAAAATTGTTCTTCCAGTTTTAAGGAGCTACTCCACAATCAGAATCAAGCAATGTGGAAAAGTAATATGAAGGAGCTGGCCCGTTCTCCACAAGTTACCCTGTGAATGTTGTGCTTCAGGAAGTTTCTAGAGGGGGACAAGGGGGAAATCTCGCACCCTCCCCTCACAGTCGGTGAAGACAAGTGCATTTTTGTAAAGTTGAAAACCGGATCTTTAAGAGTGCATAAGGACCTGTCAAAATGGTGTACAAGGACCAAAATGGGGTGTCTAAAGGCTGTATGATGCTCCCTGTGAATGGCAGCTAGTTGTGTCTGCAGGTGAACATTGACATCTGACTGAGGGTCTCTGCGGTTGAACAAAGGGTCTTTTGAGGGTCTGCTGCGACTGACTCCTGGTACACTGAAGGACTCTAAGGACTAACTGGTGGAGTGCTAGGACTCGATAGTTGTAAACAAAGACAGGCTCCATGCCTGTTGACAGTTTGCTGGATGTATCTGAATGCAAACCAATGTTTTCTGAGAGCTGCTTGGAAGCTGACGTAAGCTTATTTGAGGGTCCCTGAGAGCATTCTCATGGATTCTAGTGGCATGCACGATGTGGCTGAGGGCACACCACGGGTCTCTGAGAGCACACGTACATTTTTTAAATAGCAGATGGGGTGTCTGAAGGTAGGCTGAAGTACAGCTGGGAGTATCCAAGAGCCAAATGAGGAGCCCTGGGACTAAGATGGATGGTCAGATGTTTCTGAGAGTGCTCCAGGGATGTCCTAAGGGAGAGTGAGGATGTCTTGTCATTGGAGGAGGGTCTACTGGAAATATCTGAAGGCAGACCAAACATGCTGACTGTTTGACTTAGGGTCTTTGATGGCCAGCTGGAGTTGTATGAGGTCATTGTGAATGTCTCTGAGGGAAATTTGGGGGTGTACAAGGACAAACTGGAGATGTCTGTTAGAAAGCTGTGGGCCAACATGTTTCGACCCATATAATTGTCCATAACGGGTCTCAGGCCTTCATCAGGGTGGATAGGATCCCTATTGTATATGTCTATGCTACATTTATGTACATGCAAAATGTAAAGATGCATCTTACCTTTGTCCTAATAGTCTGTCTTACCACCTACAGGGATAGAAAGGTAGGACAAAAAACATAGTAGACTAAATTAATTACTGTGTCAATAGGTACATGCATAATAATGACGTAGTCACCAGAACCTTGGAGAACAAAAACAGTTTGGTGGAGCAATCATGAGTACACTGCAAACACACTGCAAAAGGGAGATAAATATAATGATACTTGCACAATATTCACACTTGCCCTAACCGAGGGTGGAACAGACCAACTGGCCTCATGGTGGGGGACACCTTCTATGGTCATACATTTGGGAAAAATAAAAGGTAGTGTATATGACCTAAAATCAATATATGTTCTTTGTGATATAGGTATTTGACAATGGACCATGAGTCATGTGATAATCAATGATGTTGTGGGCTAGTTCTTCCTTGTATACCTAAGGCAGAATTCAGTGATGGTCGCTTATGTTGCCTTCTGTTTGAAAAGAGTAATGTATTCACAGTCTTCTGTAAGTTAGCAATCCTACTCATTAGAAATTGCTGGTTGAAGTCAAGAAATGAATTGTAATGCTCAGTAAGTGAATACATCATACAAATCACTTATGACCACTCATTTATTTCAACATGAGGATATTTTATGATTATGTTAAATATCAAAGAGTCAGCCATCATTGGTAGTGGTGGAAGACTCATCATACTTTCACATATACATATACTCAAATAAACCCAACATTTCTCCCAACATGGAATTATGTCGTAGTACCAGAATTGCTATTAGTGGAGAATATATATATATTCCCAAAGCAAGATGTGCATACATATAAACATCCATACTTCTGTTGGTGACATGCTATAGGCGTAGATATTCAAAACCTTGTGCCGAAGATCATTGGTGGCAGGAAGAGGCTGGCATAATGAAGGCAAGTCAAACTATATACAAATATCTCACCATGTGTCCTCAAATACATTTTGGCCTATTGATGCATAGTACAGGGTCAACCAGTAACAGATATGCCCAAACACCAAGCTCCTTACTTCATCAAAATGAAAGTCTCTCGTAGTAGCTAGCATGCTGTATGTAAGCTGAAAAAGTACTGGAAACCGGCCGCTGGCTTCCTGATAAGAGACGTGGTGTCCATGACGGCCCTGCACATGGAGCACACAGAGTCAAACAGGAGCATGTGTGATCACTTGGTGCCCTGAGACCATAGGTAGAGAAAGTTCCCTATAGGCTCGGACAAGAAGTGTCCCAGTCTCTCCTTATTATCTTCTGGTTATTGTCTCCTACAAGCACCTTCTATTTTAAAAAAGTAGTCCAGTCAAGTCTGTAAACAAGTTATCACCCAAAGGAGGGTGAACTAATATTAACACGAGTGGTTACAGCTGGAAACCCTCAACCTTTTTGTGAACACATAATTATTTCTCTTACCGAAAACAAAGGGAACAGTATCTTTTTCAGTACCTGGTACCAACTCAACATCTTCAAATTTAAGACCGTCCAATTAATGTCAAAATATGGTTGATAAATGCTGTTGATACTCAAGTCCCATGGCAAAATAAATATTGAATGTGGGCTCAGATATCGGTGGCCATATCTTGAACAGAGGGAGAAAAGACTGGAAAACAAGATCCCTCATCAGATTTGGGACTAAGGAATATTGTCATTCAATCCACGAATGTCTGTCCTCAGTTGATTGATCCAACTTGGTTCGAAGAACAGGAGGGCGGATTTCATGTTGTTGTTTCCAGGTGATAGCTTTACCATCACAAACTACGTATTTTCTTCTCATTGCTGCCTGGGTAAAAAAAAATTTTGGGGCCATTTTAGTAATCTTTTTCTTCCATCTAATAGTGCTACAATGTTCATTAATCCCTATTCACACTTTTCTGATTGTCATTCCTGTGTATTGTAGACCATATGGGCAGATGGTTATATGCACAATGTTACTAGAATTGCAGTCAGTGAGTTGTTTGAGTACCCAAAGGGCAGGTAAACCAATGTTAATCTCAGTCACTTTTGTGGTAAAACAACACACGTTGCATTTCCCGCATGGATGGTGTACACGATACGAGGTAAGTCCTATAGTGTCCTCTGGTGGGGGTATGTTTTTTTAAGGTGGTCTAATGTGGACCCCATGCGCTTAATGTTGTTTCATTTTTTTTTTAAAGGAAATATTGGTTTCCCAAATTCAATTCAATATCTGACAGTGTTTATTTACCATTTTCTTGAAGTTGTTTGATTATGGACTATATATAGACACACAGATTACTCTGTAGTCAGATGTCCTGAATTTCTGTTGCAGTAATTTATTGGGGTTGTTATTGCGTGCTCTTTTTCAGCCTTTTCAATGGTGCCTTCGGGGTAGTCTACTGCCATAGCTTATTTGACAGCTTCATAGTGTATCTATAGTAATCCATAGTATCAGTACAATTTTATGTCAGCTGTAAAACGTGGCTGAACAGAACATTTTTCCTGAGACCTTTGGTATGGACACTGCTGTATCTGCTGTATCAGAGTGAATTGTTACAGTCAGCTGTATACTTTGGTTTTTAAGCCTTCACCCGCTGCAAGAATAAGTATTTTCACATAATCCCATTATGCCATCTCTTTTTTGGCTTTTCTGGTGTTCACTTTGATATGACTCATCTTGCATGACAACACCCCCAGATTCTTTAAGCTAAAAATGATATTTTAGTTTTCTCCCTTTAAAGACTTCCTTGACTTCAGTGCAAGCGAAAAAGGGAATTAAACACAACATGTGGATGAGAGCTTTACTTGTGTGGTGAAGATCTGACCTACTCACGCAAACACAAACACAGACACTCTATAACTGTCTAGGATCCAAAGTTCAACTGGCCAAGTGCCCACATTCTGTGTGTCATCACCAAAACTGAAAGGAAACATTATGGAATGCACATGCAGTTGACACAAAAGCCAGGGATGTATTTCCAGGGTCCTCTCTGCAGACATTCTTCACACCTCACGACATAACAGTTTGATTTTTGTGTAGTGTGTTTTGCCATGCTGGCGTGATCTTATTTGTCAGCTGCCATGAGTATAAAGAACCTGGCTATTTCAACTTGTACAGCATAGACAGCAGTGTTTGTGGGAGAAAGAGTCAATGCAATGCATTCTCAGTACCTTACTGGTGCTGCTTTTTTACTGCCTCTGTTAGTTTGAGTACTATTTTATTCTTTCTGCTCCAGCAGCAATACTGAGCATCCTTACATAGTTTCTGAGTGGCAAAGTGATCTGTATATTATAATCCAATTTCTATCATTAAAGGCTTTATCAATTACCACTCTGCCGTTGACCATGTTGACTGAGCTAAATTATGGCAGAAGTTGAACAACTGGAATAAACCACCAGCTCTTCTAAGACAGCTAGTCCTGCTGCACATGGACTCCTGGGTAAAAGTCCAACTGGGGGCTGGGTAGCACCTCTCTAGGAGAATTCCAACCACCAAAGCGCTAAAACAGGGGTGCGTCCTTGCCTCCACTCTGTTCAACCTCTTTATGGCTGACCTGACCATGAGACTGGAAAACTTCAAGTCGCATCCCCCAAAACTGGGAAACATGGTCCTTTCAAGCCTTCTTTTTACGGACAATCTAGTATTAATAAGCTGCATCCCAGTTGGATTGCTGCACTTACTTGATGCCACCCAAGAATACTTGCTGGAAATCAACTTAGAAAAAACAAAAATCATAGCAATAATCTACATAAAAAAGAGAAAACCACACTGTCATTTGAGAAAACACCGCTTGGAGCCTGTGACAGAATATAAATACTTAGGAGTCATCATAGGCAATAAGGGTTCTTTCAAGCCTCAGAAAGAAGCCCTGAGATGAAAAGGTACCACCGTAGCATTAGCACTGAGCATGGATGTCATTTAGGGGTCGCAGTTGCAACCCTTGACTTGCCCTTTGTTACCCCTGGCACTGCCTTTGCTACCCCTGGTCTCAGAGGTAGCAAAGTCCGTGCAAAAAAGACCGAGGCAGCTTGCTCTTATGTCGTCGGCGCTCTAACCTCATTTTCTGTCCATGTTTTATTATACTAATAGTGAATAATATCTTATTATTCACTATTAGTTTAATATGAAATGGAGCACCAAGAGCAGAAACTGGATTTTCAGTTGCTGATGATGTAAGTGAAAAAACATTTTTGAAGGTATGTTGTGTGCATGCTCGTGGGTGTGGGAGTGCTTGTGTGCAAGAGAGTGTGTGTTTGTTAGCATGTGTCTATATGTGTGAGCATGCATGAGCGAGTGGATGAGAATCAGTGACAGTGAGTGAGAGTCAGTGGCAGGTAGTGAGCGAGAGTAATTGAGAGTCAGAGAGTATGAGTGAGTCAGTGAGTGAGTAAGAGCAAGTGAAAGATACTGAATAAGAGTAAATGAGTGCAAGTAAGTGAGAATGAATGGCGGAGTGTAAATGAGTGTGAGTAAGAATATAGTGTCTGCCATTAGTCCTAGTATGCTGATGGTAATTCTTGGCTTTTACAGGCACCCAGGAAAAATACTGCTGCTGCCAAACTGGAGGCAATTGTTAGCATTACAGGCATACTGGCACTAACATACTGGCGGTAATTATTGGCATAATGGTCAGCCTTAAGTAAAATACTGGCAGTGGCATACCAGAATTAATTCTTGGAATACGGGGCACCCATGGAAAAATGCGGGCACTGGCATACTTGAGGAAGATTTAGGCATTGGGGCACCATTTGAGCTAGCTCATTGCGGAAGCTTCTTGACATAAGAGAGGAAAACTGTGGCATATAGGAGAGGGGCGCCAGTAAAAAAATACTGGCCATGACATTCTAGAGGTAACTTTGACATAAGATATATTAATAGAATTAATGGCAAAATTCTGACACTGGCATACTGTAGGTAATTTTTGGCATAAGGGGGCATCCATGGCACAGGAGACATTTTCATGGTAAACTGCTAGCCCTGGCACAATGCAGGTAATTTTTGACATGTGTGGACATCCATAGCACATGCTGAAAACAATGGGTCTTCTTCTCATTAGCATCTGGTTTCGATGCCTTGGCACACCATGAAAGGACTTGAATATGAATGAGTGTGCTTTCAGAGTCTATGGCTTTTCAACAAAATTAGATGAAAATTGTGCTTTTAAATACACTATTGGATCCCATTTAACTCAAGCTTTTCTCAGGTGGTGAACCCCCAAGACCTCCTAGTAAGCCTGGGCGTAGTTCACGTAGTCGCGCTACGCGAAGCTACGCGAAGACGTCGGAGCGCTACGCGAGCTACGCGTAGCTTCGCGAGCGTGCGTAGCTGCTTGTCGCGCCCGTTCGCGATGCGTTTTTCTTGCTCGGGAACGCGTTGTGCGTGTTCGGGATGCTGTTTGCGTGCTCGGGGGCGCGAACTTACCCATGCGGTCGCCTATGGGCGCGGCCATTTTGTTTTTCACTTGTCCCGCCCGTTCGCGATCCCTTATTTCCTGTTCCGGGTCGCGTATAGCGTGCTCGCGATGCGCATTCCTTGTTCGGGAACGCGTGTACGTGTTTGCGTCGTTTTTTGCGTGCTCGGGGAGAAATATCGCGCGAACTTACCCACGCGGTCGCGATGGGCGCGGCCATCTTGTTTTACCACTCTATGCTATGGTTCTGGACCTGCTTTTCTATCTTCCCTCAATCTTTGCAATCCTTAGTTTTTTACACTGTTTTTCAATTTTTCTTTATTTCTTATCTATCTCTCTCTCTGCTTAAGTCTATATTTTGCATTTTTTTCTACTTTTTACTGTGTTTTTTTTACTTTTCGACTGTTTTATATAACTTTCTTCTTTAAGCTCCTACTTCTTCCCCTAACTTTATTTTTCCATTCTAACTTCTTTTTCACCTCCTCCCACCCCAGAACCATGGCGAAGGGTAGCAGCAGCGGCTCAAAGGGCAAGGCGCGTGCGCCCAAGAGCCGCCTGCCTTGCGGCAGACTGCGCCCTGCAGGGGTGCAAGCCCGCCAGCTGTTTACTGAGGCGGAGGTGGCCGCCCTTGTTTTTTTATTCAGCGCCACCTCCCTTGACCTTGGCAGCAGGCGGCAGGCCAGGCTCCGGGTACCCGACCCAGGAGCGTCACCGCCGGTGGGCGAAGATGCGTCGGGCAGTGTTTCGCTGCTCCGCGGTCCGGCGCACCCATAACCAGCTGGCCCACCGGTGGTCAGACATCCTTGACCGGGAGCAGGACCTGTTGGACCTGCTAGGTGTCGAGGTCGTGGGGCTTGGTGAGTAGCCAATATATATAGTAGTATAAGTATTGTGATTTGTGTATACATTTTTTACAAATAACAAGAATACTGCTGCTTACATTGCAGATAAATTACGTTTCAAAATCTTCTGTGATTGTAGGACACAGGTGCTGGGCGGTACTCTTACTTTTTGCAACTTTGCGCTCGCTTGTCATTATTATGTAAGAGTTTACTTTAGAGAACTTCAGTTAGGTAATGCTATTGCTAGAGAGACTGTAGTCCTTCCTTTGTCCTCCTGTCAAATAGTGGTGGATGGATTTGATACTAGGTTTAGTTACTATTAGTTGATAATTTTTGAGCGGTCTGCGTGACGCATCCTCTGTCACTGAGTGCTGCTTACCCCAGTCCTTAGAACCTTTTGTAGTTTGTTTAGTGAGTGGTACTGGTAAGCTTAGCTTAGCAGTGTCAGTCAGCTGCAGAACATCAGACGCAACCAACCAACAATTTGGTGTATGCATTATGCACTTTATGCATGTGTCCTCCTTCTCATCTATGCATTTTTGCTGGCAAAAAAAATGGAAATGCAGGCTTAATGAACAATTGGCCCACCTGGAATAGGTGGGCTAGGTCAGGTGGTACTTAGGCTTAGTTAGTGTTCTGGATTTTATTTGAATCAATCAGAATGGAACACTGAATTAGTGTTCCCAAATAAGTAGACTGTCCGTGAATCCCGCAAGCCAGTAGTCGATCGGATTAGATAGGTCAATTTTATTGCAATTTTTGTTTCCTAAAACGTTTTTTGAGCGTTTTTTTAGATAATTTATTTGTTTCACAGCAATCATTAATGTTTGTGTCTTTCTTTTTCTTTATTATATCTTACATGATCACTGATCTGCAGCACCCAGGGGCAAGAAGACGGGGTCCGAGTCGGCGGGACAACCACCAGAGGACCGCTCCTCTACCGAGGGCCCTGCTGCTGGTCCCAGTAAGTCCTCCAGTGGTTAATATTAACAATTATATTGCCCTAACTTTTACTGCACCTTATTTTTTCAGAACTATTAATTCTGGCTCCACTCCCTAATTCTATTTTTTACAAAAGATTCTTTGATCTTGACTTGACTATCTGTTTCTAAATTCTGGTTATCCCTGCCTCTAAGTTCTAACTGCCTCTGCTATGAATGTCTGTACTCTGTACTACTAATATTAGTCTGTCGCTAAGCTTGCCCAGTTTGCATTGCCACTCTTTATTGTACGGTTTTGAATAAAACTCAGATTGACCAATACTAATAGCTCTAGCCACTGAGTCCAGTCCTTTCGGTTGTCCTCTTCTAGGCTTCTTAATCTTGAGGCTTTGACAATTACCACAAACAAAATGCCCAACCAGATATTTGACTATTTTTGATAGGATATAGTACATACTACTTGGATTCTGCACAGCCCCATGCAGAACTATGCACAATGAAATAGGATGTTGGTGATGCGAGTTTGGAACTTGGACGTTCCTCACACCTCAGTCAGAAGTGAACCCACAATCCCCTGAACGACTAGCTATAGTGTCTCATTAGGTCCCCGAACCCCCACCCGAAGATACCCAATGATTATGATTACACAACCCAGAACATAACACCTTTTCGCTCACTCACTCGTGTAAGTCCACCACCACCACCACACCAAATACCACAGAGTCTATGTGTAAGTTCAAAAGGTTTATTTTCAACTAACAAGCTCTGTATGTATGTTGTTCTATAAAATTCAGTGTACTCCAGCCAGCTCCAACAGCAAAATGCATAAGATTAAAACAATAAACAGTGTTGCAACAAGTGCATGATCATTGATGATATAAGACAAAAGATCTGTGCGAATTCTGGGCGACTCCTCACCGTAGAACGTAGAATTACTGGTTACATGCATCATTCATAAGCTCTGCAAATCTCTGGTTCGTAGAAGGGAATCCTCTGCCTGAGAAAAATGGTGCGTGTTATATAGTATAATGCAAGCATTTCTCAGTCCTGCCAAAAAGTGTAACATGTTACCTATGGCTAAGCAATACGGACTAACCGAACTCCATAACAAAGTGGCTTGTTTTTCGACCTCTTGTACGCAACGCTCAGACAGTAGCTGTATGTGCTCATGTGGGCTCAAAAGGCGTCTTACTGTTACTGCACAACAAGCTGCGAGGTAACATGCGCAAAAGACATGAAGCGAAAAATGGTTGCATGGCTCAGGCTAACTTTGCAAAGAGTAGAGTATAGTATAATAATGACCATAGGGACCATAACACTACTAGTGTCTACTGACTGTACTCTAGTACCCGATTTGGACTATTGAATGTGATTTATAATAATATGTATGTATTAACTTTTTTTCAATCTTGCTAGTGAAAAAGAATAAATAGGGGGAGGTGTACAGGCATCTAAAAATGTGTCATGTTTTTATCTAGACGTACTAGCGACCACCAGTGGCGGCGGGGCCACCAGCGATTCTAGCATTCCGGAGGGGGCAGGAGAAGATGCGGCACCTGCAGGAGCTACAGGGGGGGAGCCAGCAGCAGTGGCGGGCGGTGGTAAGTTATATTCATGACTTATTGACATTGCACTAGCTGGAAGGGTGTGTGGACTTCACTCACTGTACTGTTGTTGAGACTTATTAGGTATGAAGTTGTAGTGAACATTATACAATGGTTAAAGAAGACACCCTTTACTTAGCATGAGAAATGCAGTAGCAATAGCATTACCAGCGTGACTTGATTAACCAATGGCCTCTTATATCTGACTCCAACTCAGCTGTGAAAGTTTTATGGAGGAGACTAAAAGTCAGATCAGATGACCTTGATGGATGTGTTGAACAAAAAGGGAAAGAAGGGTGGAAGGAGGAAGGGCGGGCAAGATTTAATATGATGACTGGCAGAGAAGGATACGTTGGAAGCATGGATAGGTGGCTGATAGGAATCAGATGCATGTGTTGTTGAAGGATGGGTGGAAGGTGAAAGAAGAATGGATGCCTGCCTGGGTGGGCGACACAGTATGGGTGGATACTGTGGATAGCAAGAATCATCAGCGGTGTTTGGGTGAAACTCAAAGCCAAGGCAAGCAACGGAGTGAGTGGACGCATGCGTTGTTGTTGGTGAAACAAAGTAAGGTTTGTGGAGAGATTAAGAAGAATGATTGACATTTACTTAGAATGGATGGATGCCTGTATGTATTCATCATAGACAGCATAGGTGGAGACTGTCACGGGATGCACAGTTTTAGGGAATGTAAAAGAAACCGCGCCAGAGTAGCAAAGCCGATGTGGGGAGGGGCAGGGTGGGGGTAGTAGTAAACAATATATTACGGGGGCAAATACAGGTAACTTTACTGTAAACATACAAATAAATAAAGCGAATTTCATTGTGCGCACTGCACCGCCAAATGCGATGCAGTGTGCGCAACAAAATTAGTTTAATTTATTTATATGTTTACTTACCTGTAATTGGCCGTAATCCATAGTTTACTACCCCTATCCTGCCCCTACCCACGTCAACGCCCGGCCGAACTCCCCGAGTCCCACCACCGACCGCTACTGACCTTATGTCGTTGTCCCATATAAAATCAACGATCATTGGATCAGATATATAATCTGCCTTTTTGTAGTAGCCAAGGCACTGTGAAATTGAGCAATTGCCCTCCATGTAACAGAGAGAGTATGGCCAGTGCCACCCGTTATAGAAAAATACGAGCTTCCCCACCTGCAAACAGTAGTAAATCAAACTAACGTGAGTCTGCGTCATGACTCGTATGTTTGTCTTGGGTGCAAGCATAGATGACCGAGCTGGCAATGCCGGCTACAACCAGGTTATGTCATTTCGCTAAACTAGAGATAAGAAGAACACTGGTGTACTGTGTACTGGTTGAAGTCCATAGTGCTAGTATAATGCCTGAAACTCCCACAAATGTTAGAGGCCGAGGAAGTGGGAGGATAGATAGATTATTACCACAAATGTTATGTACTGTGCTTCTTGCTAGTGCTACTGTGCCATTATGTGTTGAATTAATTTTGTGTTACTGTTTAGCTAAGAGTACTGGTTACAACAATATTTTTTTTTCTTTCTTGATATAGATAGTACTCCTTCCCAAGACAAACCATCGCGGAAGGAGTTGGCAGCCAGGGCCCGGCGCCGGAAACTGGAGGCCATATGCCAGGAGTACCGGCGGCTGGTGGCTCAGGCGGAGGAGGAAGAGGAGGCAGCAGCAGCTGCAGCCTCGTCCGATGCCCCGGGCCCCAGCCAGGCCCCAACTCCAGCGGTACGGCGCCGCGGTCTGGTAGCCGCCCGCCGCCGCAATTCGCTAGCAGCCAGCACTGCTGTCCCCCATCCTGGATGCCACTGCAGGGCATTTCGTAGGAAGATTCTCCTCCTGATGTCACGGCTAGAGGAGCAAATGGAGGAGCGGGTAAAAATACTGGTGGACAAACACCTCAAAGCCCGCCGAATATAACATCGAGGACCCTGTTGCTTTGCCCCTTTTTATTCCTTGTTTTGGTGGGTGGGAATTGGGCGTTGGGGTTTCGGGACATTCTTTGGACTTTTTTCGTTTTGGACATTGGTTGGGGTTAGGGAGAGGGGTGGGTCAGGTGTGGGATAGTTTATTTTTGTTAGGGTAATAAATTATATTTATACTTAAACATACAATGTTAATGTTTTGTGGGGGTTACTGTTTTACGAATTAACATCACATTGGTTTCCTTGCTGCTGCAGGGCCGCAGCCAGTGTTTGATTTAAATAATCTGCCGATGATGTAACACAAACAGATAGATGCGGTACCCCTCACTGAGTTATTTGTCCTACTAGTACTGTCAGTCTCTCCTCCTAGTCCATTATACCTCCCACCAAACTTATCTTACCTGTGATTGATGATGATTACGTTCAGCACAGCGATGGCTGTATGGTTTCCAGAGAGAATGTAGAAGATGCCATGGTTGTGGTGGTAGTAGTAGAGTAGACACTGGCAGTAGCATTTGCTAAAAAAATAAAAAGAGACAGTCACTTGCCTGAGAGCGACTGTGGGAGGAGTAGTAGAACGAAGTAAAATACAGTACAGAAGAAGACTGCCAAACAAACAATATTGCAGTTGCAACTGCTAAAGTCAAATTAAACATAATGGTGGCGGGGACAGCCTAGTACAAGAAGTTACAAACTGTAGTTGTGTCGAGTGAGTCACTTAACTTAACACAATCGTAATTCGTAACCTTTACTGCTGTGTGGTAGGAGTTTGATGATTAATCCAATCAATGACGGCAATTAATTATGATGTACTACTATTAGCCGGTGACGGCTTGCACATAGACTGAGCATGGGTGGGCAAGCAGAAGAAGCTCCTCGCCCTGCCTTGCAATTGAATTAGTGTTGCTTTCACCACATCTGCCCCAGCAAGCGTGTGATCAATTGGTGTACATTTTATGTAGTCACATCACACCTCAATATAAATCACAGCCCGGGGGAAGAGGGTTAGGGTTTGATGAATGGGTGGGAAGGGGAGTTTGGGGAAAGGTTTGAGAATGAAAAACAGTACGCATGGACAACAAAAGCAAAGCGCAATCTTGGCAGACGACCATGATCTTATCCAAAAAATCTATAAAGGGAGAAAAGGGAAATGCATGCATGATGATGAAGATAACTTGATGGTTAATGAGTAGTACTTAATAACTCCTACTAGACAAATAGACAGTACAAGGCAGCAGTATATTCTATGCAATTTGCCTTGCCTGTAATATGCCCTCAGAGACCCAAATTCCATGTTGTACTGGGCTTACTTGTAAAGATAGCAAAGACAATTAAAAAACAGTTGTAGGGATCAATTAGCAAACAAACAACACACAACACACAGTCCTAATGATTGAAGAGAAAAAAGGATTCAAATTAATTAAAAGATGAATGATGAATGATACTAAAGTTACTGTATTATCATGCTCACATTGTGGAGTTGAATCTCGTCCTTCCTCTTGGTCCTATCTTCCATGGACGCTCCGCACATCAATCTTGGTGGCCTTCCTGATGCCGATTGGTAAGGTAAATGTGAGTTGTGTCTCCCAGTATAGCAAGCACAGGGTAAAGGCCGGCCTGTAACGTCTAGATGGAAAAACAAAAGGGGTATTGAAAAATCAATGAATAAAAAAAAACATCAATTACGGTGGAGTCCAAGAATGAAAGAGAGAACACTTTCAGAGTGAGGCGGCTTGGATATATCGTGTAGATTCTGTTTACAGCATTAAGCTACAACAACCACAGGACAGAACAGGCCCACCACAGCACCAGCCCGTGACCCAACCTCCATTTACCTTAATTTTTGACATAGCCAGACAAAAGGCATACACAGCAACTTAGCATTTTCCTAATTAAGTGACAAAATCAATGCGCCGCTGTCAGTCATCACTACACTCGACTACACCACTGCATGGACATGTAGGTCTGCTGTGTTTACTTTCTTGTTGAATTGTTGTGTTTATGTTTACCTTATGCCACTTCATGAAATGCAGTTATTCCTTGAATCATCTCCGATCCAACTGAATGACTGCGTGCAAAGATAGTATGGTCATCATCATGGTGTGGTACGTGTTGTCCAACTACAACTCAGTCTGTAGTGACTCCGATTAAGTCCATATTCCATATTAAAAAATTGCAACAGATATTGGCCTGCACCTGCAGTAGTAGGAGTACAATTTGGTTATTAAACAACAAGAAGGGAAACATTGACTGTCACTGACTTGAGTCACTTTGTAGATTAACTAGTAGAGTAGAGTTCGACTTCATGCACAACATCAACAACAAACAACAGCAATCGCTCAGAGTCTGCAAGCATCCAATGCATTCCATCATTACCTGTCTTGCTCTTCTCTTTGGCTGTCAGATCATCAGATGCCTAGTTCTGACAGTTGTTTTTTTTTTTTTACGGGGCAGTGGCCTCATCATTACTCCAGTCCACATTAATTTTGAGTGTTAGTCGCTGTTTCGGTTTTTGTCTTATTCATCTGTGGCACTTTGTCACAGTTTAAGTTGCTTCCCATGGTCAGCACTGTGATGATGGGCCGCGGCCTGGGTAGTGCTCATTGCTGGTCATTTGAGTTTGCACAAATGTCAGCAAGTTTCTTCGAAGAGTCTCTTGTCTTTCTCTGCCAAGTACCTTCTGTCCTGACAGTGAGGACCTTTGGATGCCTGCTGAGGCTGTAGCCTTCGGACACTGATGAGTTTCGGCTCGAAAACAAAACGGAGGATAGCTATAGTCACGTTTCACTTCTTATGGAGGCGGGACTGGTAAAGGCAACATTTCTTGTACTAATGTCTGGCTTGATGGAAATGTACTTGTGCGAGACAGGAAGATGAAGCAGGACTCTGAAGAGTGGACAGTTAAATGCACAGACGTGCAACTCCAATAGGGAAATAAAAAGAGAAGATGGTGGTGATGGATTTGTTGTGATTTGATTTGAACCAGAAAGACAGATACACAGACACATAAAGGAAGGAAGAAAGTAACAATTTGAAAGCCTAGTTGTCAGGGAAGAGGAGCTCGTCCTCAAACTCTGGTGGTTCAGACAGAAGTAGGTCCTGTAATGCACTATTTACGTCATCCAAGTCGCTCTCCTCTTCCTGCTGTGATTCACGTATTTTGTAATCCGGTGGTATAAAGTGCTGATTCATTTTGATCATGGTTAACCTCTCCACGCTTTGGGCCGAGAGACTGGTCCTTTTCAAAGTTACAATGGCACCAGCAGCACTGAAAACACGCTCAGAAGAGACACTTGCGACAGGGGAAGCCAGATACTTTATCGCCAGCCTGCTGAGCACTGTCCATTGGCTTCTTTTCCCATACCAATACACCAATGGGTTTCGATCCATGAAGACCTCTGTTGGGTCATCCAGATAGGCCTGGACCATCCGCTCAATGTTCAGGGGTGCTCCGATGTGCTCGGCCTGTTTTGCCTTTGCATCAGCACAGGACTTACCATACCCCTGCCGTAGAAACCAATCAGTTGCACATTGTGCTGTGGATGATCCTGTTCTTGATGTTATTGTTGGTGTAGGTGACTGCTGGGAGGCAAATGCACTGCCCTCAGGCTCCGAAGTAGAACTTGACTCTGGATGCCCTGTAGTACTGGTTATGGCCTGGGGTGGGGGGCCTGTAATTAACAGCCGTTCGCTTTCGAAAATAGTGGCTTCCTTAGCTATCAAAGTTTTGTAGTTGGCAACATCCACTTCCGAAAAAGGAATTACTGCCTTGCTGTTCAGAAATACTTTGTACCTTGGATCCAAAATTGTGGCACTAATGTAATGTGGTGGTGACAAAATTTTATTTTTAATCCTTGTATTTTCCGATAAGCGAGCGGCTAAGGTCTCCGCCAAATGATAAGCGTCTTGTTTGTCATCCACACCTGCGTACGTTTCAGACACATCCTTCAGCTGTTGCTCTAGCATGTTCAACAATGGGATAGCTTGGCCCATAGTACAGCCCTCCCTGCTGACTTCACGTGTGAAGATCTCAAAAGGAAGTAGCATCTCAGTCAGGCATTTAATGAGGTCCCATTGACCCATCTCAACGGTCATGCCTCTCACAGTAGGTTCCCCTAATCTTTGCATGACATAAGCATTGAGTAGTATGTACAGTTCAAACAGACGATCAAGCATGTAATAAGTTGAGTTCCAACGTGTTGGCACCTCCTGGATGAGCGCTTTGACTGGCATTTTATGCTCACGTTGAATGACCCTCAGCTGCTTCCGGGCTTTAAAAGAATGGCTGAAATGTGTGCATATTCTTCTGCCGCGAAGGTGGTCCTCCCAGCTGATCAAGTGGTGTTTTTTCAGATGGGTCATTTGGCCTCCGGTACCATAGTTTGTACCAAGCTTACCACGACTAACAGAGCTATTACAAATGGAGCATATAGCAATGTTCTCCTCGTTTTCGCTAACCGTAAAGAAGTCCCAAACTGGGGAGCTTAACTTTGGCCTCCTGCTGGAGGTGCCACTTCCAATGCCGGATGAACTGGAGGGTGTGTGTTGAATTTGACTCTGTGCCGCTGTACCACTACCTACTCCTACTGAGGTGGTGGTTGTGCTGGATGTAGGTCGCTGCCGGGCCTTTGCTAATGCAAATATGGAAGCTGTAGGTCGTGTTGGTGTTACCTGTGGAGGTATGCGTGCTACATCCCTCGCAGCGATTTTGGATAGGGTAATAATGTTGGTCTCCATCTCCTCGGGGCCGGGAGTGATGTTCGTGATGACTGGCTCGTCATCATCATCATCTTGCTGTTCTACATCGACCTCCATAAGTGTAAGGCTTTCCGGAACCTTCCTTTTCCCTAGTTTGGTCTTGGAACGTGGCTCCCTCTCAGAC
Organism: Calotriton arnoldi; assembly: GCA_963921515.1. Classification (NCBI taxonomy): domain Eukaryota; kingdom Metazoa; phylum Chordata; class Amphibia; order Caudata; family Salamandridae; genus Calotriton; species Calotriton arnoldi. Next base: position 198,863 of record CAWUFW010009551.1, read on the forward strand.
TCAGTTTGTGGCTTCCAACTGGCATCTAGATCATCAGAAGGGGGGCTTGGCGAAGAACTTGATGGACTACCCCTCCTTTTCCTTGCTGGGGATTTGGAAGACAATGGATCTTCTGAATGAGTGGCTTCTTCTTCTACCTCTGCATGAGGCTCAATTTCCTGAACTGCCCCTACTTCAGGAGGAACAACAACTACTATTGCGGGCGGTGGTTGCAGCTGTTGTTGTTGACCACTTATCTGCTGTGTTTCCTCCTGCGTTGATTGGGTACTACTTTGAGATAGCGATAAGTTTATCTCAGGCTCAGCATCACTGCTTTCCACCATTAGGCTGGCTACCTCTTCCACACTCATGTGCTTGGGCCTGGGTTGGTGGGTTGGGTCCACTGATGCGGAGGTGCTGCCCCCAGCTTGCCCCCCGGACACCGCTGCTGCAGGCGCAATTTTTTTTTCCCCAAAAAAGGTATTGGCCGGCACACCAGACTTAAGTGTCACTTCCTTCTTCTGTTCCTTCTTCTTCTCAATAGCAACTTTCTTGGTACTGGAGGACCTGGTACCTGCTTTCTTTGGGCCCATCTTCTTCAGATGTCAGCAGCACTCAGTTGCAGAGATGTCTGGTCAGGTCACACGTCACGTTGTGTTGTGTGTACAGCAGCAGGATGTCTGTCTGGCAGTGCAACGGGCAATGATGAGAGACACACCTCCTCCTCAGTCTTTGTGCACCTAAAAGCAAAAAAGCCAGAACATCAGTCAAACATAGCACAAATCAAACAAATAGAATATAGAACTTAGTGTGTGGTGGCCTCAATTATTAAATTTCAGAAACTCTGTGAACAACAACACACAGTCTAGCCATTTATGAGACGTTGACAACAAGGCCAGGGCTTTCCTAGCTACTGTGTAGTGCTAGTGTACACTCTGGAAGAATAAGAATAGTAAAGAACAAAAACTAAAATGTAGTGGAGCATGTTTGGCCTAAATTTGTGCATCACGTGGGATGTATTATATAGCAGCATCAGGGAGCTGCAGCTGGCAATGGGGATGGATTTGGAAGCAGTAAGACAAGAGGAACAATGGAAAGACACGCAGGCCTATGTGGCAAAAACAGCACACTATTAACTACCACAACAAAATGGCCCCCAGCAACATGGTGACTCACAGGCACAAGGCACGGCAAACAATGAACTCAAGCAGGCCTATATATGGGCAGACAAAGGATGCCTTATAAAACACACACAGCTTTAATGCAAAAACTAAAATCCACATGGCTAAAAACACTTTTGAAAGTTAGACAACCACTACAACAACACAATTATAATTACACAGTACACACGCAAAAAAGGCATTTATTTAACACACTCAAAAAGTGAAATAGTCAGACCCTCCCAAAAAAACCACATTTCGCAATTCAATTCAATGCCATCCATGGCCTAAATGATGTCAAAATTCCACAGACTACACAGAAACAGTTTTATGCACCAATGGTGACTACCTCTGGGCCTACTGGCAGACTGGGCCGCAAGCTTGGAGGCCTATGGCAAAAGCACAGTGGCTGGTCCCACAAAATGGCCGCCACCACATGGCCAGGCCACCGAACAACTTCCTTCCTCGTTAAAAAAATTTAAAACAAAAAAAAAGTGACTCCTTGCTCACCAAACTACATCTAAATGACAACCTGAGGAGTTTTTTGTGCAAAATGAACTAAATCAACTTTTTCGAGAAGGTTTTATGATGCTCGAGAGATATTCTTCGCCAGATTGTAAATTCTGCGTGTTCGGCATCGCGATCGTCACAAAAAGTCGTTATCGCGCGCGCAAACGTATATTGAGCGCGCGAAGAAGATAAAAAGTGTAAGTCCGCGTTGTCGCGCAGTGCGGAGTTGCCTAAAGTCCGCGAGCTGAATGCCCAGGGTTACCTACTGGCTGAAAAGGCCTATTTATTTAACAAACACCCAAAAAATGAAATACCACCCCAAAACCCACATTTTGCAAATCAATCCAATGCCATCCATGGCCTAAATTATGTTACAATTCAACAGACAACACAGAAACAGTTTTTATGCACCCATGAGGATGACTACCTCCGGGCTACTGGCACACTAGGCCGCAAGCTTGGAGGCCTATGGCAAAAGCACAGTGGCTGTTCCCACAAAATGGCCGCCAACACATGGCCAGGCCACCCAGAACAACAAGAAAAGGAACACAAGACAGACAATGCAGGCCTATGGCAAAAGCACAATGCCTGGCTTTACAAAATGGCCACCACCCAAATGGCCAGGCCACCCAAAATAACAAAAAAGTGAAGACAAAGGACAGGACCAGGCAGTTGGAGACTCTGGGCAACTTCCTTCCTCTTGAAAAAAATTGTAAAACAAAAAAAAGTGACTCCTTGCTCACCAAACTACATCTAAATGACAACCTGAGGAGTTTTTTGTGCAAAATTAACTAAATCAACATTTTCGAGAAGGTTTTATGATGCTCGAGAGATATTCTTCGCCAGATTGTAAATTCTGCATGTTCGGCATCGCGATCGTCACAAAAAGTCGTTATCGCGCGCGCGAAAACGTACATTGAGCGCGCGAAGAAGATAAAAAGTGTAAGTTCGCGCTGTCGCGCAGTGCGGAGTTGCCCAAAGTCCGCGAGCTGAACGCCCAGGGTTACCTACTGGCTGAAAAGGCCTATTTATTTAACAAACACCCAAAAAATGAAATACCACCCCAAAACCCACATTTTGCAAATCAATCCAATGCCATCCATGGCCTAAATTATGTTACAATTCAACAGACAACACAGAAACAGTTTTTATGCACCCATGTGGATGACTACCTCCGGGCCTACTGGCACACTAGGCCGCAAGCTTGGAGGCCTATGGCAAAAGCACAGTGGCTGTTCCCACAAAATGGCCGCCAACACATGGCCAGACCACCCAGAACAACAAGAAAAGGAACACAAGACAGACAATGCAGGCCTATGGCAAAAGCACAATGCCTAGCTTTACAAAATGGCCGCCACCCACATGGCCAGGCCACCCAAAATAACAAAAAAGTGAAGACAAAGGACAGGACCAGGCAGTTGGAGACTCTGGGCAACTTCCTTCCTCTTGAAAAAAATTGTAAAACAAAAAAAAGTGACTCCTTTCTCACCAAACTACATCTAAATGACAACCTGAGGAGTTTTTTGTGCAAAATGAACTAAATCACCATTTTCGAGAAGGTTTTATGATGCTCGAGAGATATTCTTCGCCAGATTGTAAATTCTGCGTGTTCGGCATCGTGATCGTCACAAAAAGTCGTTATCGCGCGCGCGAAAACGTACATTGAGCGCGCGAAGAAGATAAAAAGTGTAAGTCCGCGTTGTCGCGCAGTGCGGAGTTGCCCAAAGTCCGCGAGCTGAACGCCCAGGGTTACCTACTGGCTGAAAAAGCCTATTTATTTAACAAACACCCAAAAAATGAAATACCACCCCAAAACCCATATTTTGCAAATCAATCCAATGCCATCCATGGCCTAAATTATGTTACAATTCAACAGTCAACACAGAAACAGTTTTTATGCACCCATGAGGATGACTACCTCTGGGCCTACTGGCAGACTAGGCCGCAAGCTTGGAGGCCTATGGCAAAAGCACAGTGGCTGGTCCCACAAAATGGCCGCCACCACATTGCCAGGCCACCCACAAGTTCACAACAAGCATAAGCCAAGGGGAACAAAGAAAAGACATGCAGGCCTATATGGAAAAAGCAGCACACTACTAAACTACCACCACAAAATGGCCCCAAGCCACGTGGTCACTCACAGTCACAACAGGCCATGGAAAACAATGAACTCAAGCAGGCCTATAATAATATTACCAGACAAAGGAGGCCTGCAGTGCTAAACAACACAGCTTTAATACAAAAATGCAAAAACGAAAATCCACAGGGCTACGAAAGGTTGAAAAGTTACACAACAAGCACACACACACATCCAACAAAGGTATATATATTACACCCAAAAAGTGAAATACACCCCAAAACCACTTTTACCAATTCAATCCAATGCCATCCATGCATGCCCTACATGATGTTTAAATTCAACAGACACCACAGAAACATGCACCCATGGGTACCTCTGGCTCTAGTCCGGGCCTACTGGCTGAAATTCCAATCAAAGAAAAACAACTAGGCCCCTGCCGAAACTACAGGCCACAACAATACATTTTAAAAACTATGGAAATCCCCCAAAAAATGTAGGTACAAACAAGCCCCAATCAAACAAACAAGTACACCAATTCTGCAACTTAATTGTAAAATCTCAAATCCAAGAGTCCTCAAATCCAATCCAATGATATGATGCAGCAGACAGACACAAAAAGTGATCCTTCCAGCTCCAAATCCAAATGAAAGTGAACAGCACATGGACAAAGCACTGGGAGGAGCCTGCTGGACAGGAACAGGAAGTTTGAGAATCAGGGGCACTTCCTTCCTCTTGGAAAAAAAGAAAAAGGACTCCTTGCTCACCAAACTACATCTAAATGACAACCTGAGGAGTTTTTTGTGCAAAATGAACTAATTCATCATTTTCGAGAAGGTTTTATGATGCTCGAGAGATATTCTTCGCCAGATTGTAGTTTCTTCGTGTTCGGGATCGCGATCTTACCAACACTGCCGCCGGAAGTCAGATCGCGCGTCCGAATGACGTGTTCGCGTTCGCACACTCTCGCGGGATCGTGCGGCCGGATTCCAAATCTCGTGGCGCCCGCGAACGGATAGGAAGTCGCGTCGGCGAACACAGAATCACGGTAGGTCGTTACCGCGCGCGCGAGAACGTATATTGAGCGCGCGAAGAAGAAAAACAGCTACGCTACGCCGCAAATTGCGTAGTGCACGGTAACTTCGCGTTCTACGCGAATCGCGAAGTTACCGAAACTTCGCAAACTCCGCGAGCGTAGCGTAGTTCACCGCCCAGGGTTACCTCCTAGAGGAGTTCTGGCTAGTAACACTTCAAGGCAAGTATATATTAAATGCTGGCACAAGATCAGGGGCGCCGAACAGAACATACCAAACTTGCATCTCTGGGTGGAACTGACATCTTGAGAAAGATGCCCAGCCAGAGATTATCTTCACTACTCCTCAACACAGCTAGGCTTACTGGCCCTTTGGGAGACATCAGCAACCCACGCCGGCTTCAAAAACTAGTCACCAGAGCAATCAAAATGACCTCGCTAATATAGGACAAGTCCTTGCTGATGGACAGGGCACATGGCTGGTTTGTACTGAACAACTACGTCGCTGCAAAGCCACAACTATACCTCAGTACGGGATTCAACTTGGCAGTGAGGGGAAATCTTTGAGATATTGCGTGGGCATGCCCTCCTCGCTCCTACACCTCCCACCCTGGAAGAGGAATACAACAATTACCTCCAGCCGCCTATGCGGAACCGGGTGTGAAGACCTTTTACACTTAATATGTATCTACACAAAGCTATTGGCTATTGCTCTGCCCCCTCTTTAACCAAAGAGTTACTCGAACCTGCAGACAGGTGATATTGGCCTGTTTTGAACCGACCGCTATGCAACTAAACTGCCTCTTTGTGAGATTCCTCAACATAGTAGAAAAGAGACTGGCACCACTGCCATTTTGTGATGGGAAAGTAGGTGAATAAAAAGAGGTCTCAAGTACAAAACTGAAGTAATTGAACACAAAATCTATGCCACTATGATGGGAACTTTCGAGCCAACTTTCCCTCCTCCAAGGCCACAACTGATGAGGGGATACAATTCTACAGCACCTTGCTATCTGTTTACGTATTAAGCACTTTAACTTACCAAAGTCTCAAAGTGTATATTAAACTGGCTAATTTGCACCGGCCAAGTTTATGCACTAAACACTTTAATTAAGCAAGTTTTAAAAAGGTACATTTATTTGGCGAATTGGCACTGGCCACGTGTACATCTTGATGCACTGGCACTTTAACTTGGCGTACTCTCTTGCTTCTAATAAATCCAAGTTAGGATCCTTGGCATAAGTCTCTTGTGTACACCGCAACAGGAATGAACTCCTCGTTTACGAACTGAATATCTTGGCGCATCTGTACACAGCACTAAAAGCACATAGTTTAATGGATTTTACATGGTTTTAATCCAATACTCCCATTTTTAATTATAATGTTTTAATTAACTGTACAATAAACTTACTTACCTTTACCTATCATTAAAGGTAGACTCAGATTCAGATTATTGTGTGTATACAGAATGCTCTTTGGAATCAGATAACCAGGTTATCTTAAGCATGTGCCTAGCCAGGCCCTTGTTACTGATAAGTATCCGTTTATTGAAATATCCTGAATCCTTTAGCACGATCTCAAGCTCAAAACGTGCTTTCTCTCAGATTCTCATGAAACAGTTGAAAGATTGTGTTTCCCCATAGAAACGTTTCAGAAATTGGGAGATGGTCATAGTTGTAGCAAAGGGTTTCCAGCCTGCAGCTGGTTTGGTGGTGCAGTGCTTTCATTCTTTATTTTTAGGTTACTCTTTTAAGGCAAATTCATATCTAAAGATATGAATATGCATCTAATGTGCATCAACAGATAGTGAGGCCATTTACCACAATAGAAGTAAAATTGTTTACTACTAGTAGAGAACTCCTAGTTTACGAATTGAATATCTTGGCGCATCAGTACACGGCACAAAAAGCACATCGTTGGATGGATTTTACATGGTTGTAAGATCTATGTCTCCCATCTTATTACATTTATTAAGTGCTAACTTTAGATTAGGAGCAGATGGAGATATGCTGTTTACACTCAAATAATTTGTAATTTTAAAACCTTTTTAATGGTAAAGTCGGACTTCGCAATTCTTTTTAGAGGGTTACCAAAGTATACAAAAAAGTGGTGGATGGAATGCTTGAATTAATCCAAGCCACTGGTAATTTCTTAGGCAAGTTCCCAGACCATTGTTATTTTGCACACCATGCAACCCCAGTTTGGATCCAGCCATGTGCAATTAATTCTTGACCCTTCTCCAATGGGAACAGTTAAGCCTGATATGCGATGCCAAGTATTCCCTGAACCAGAACACAAGCAACCCAGGACAAGTTCCACCCTAGTTAGGACTCATCGCCAAGGTATAGCTCAGTTCAAATGACACAGTGTGCACAGTGAGATCAAGAATCACTGGTGGACCCACTTTTACACAAAAATCAATTAGTGAGACCCCAGTGATGGGGAATCATCCATTGATGTGGACACTGTGATGCATGTGAAGGAGCTATAGTAACTGCTAACCTGAGATACCTAGGTAGTTCGATTGCATTGAAACAAATGACCAATTGTAGAACATCAAATTTAGTATATTTGATATTGCGCCCCTGAGACCTCAGCTATGTGGAAGAAACAGGGTGGGAATTCCACTATAGATTTAGTAAACATAAGTAAGCAGTTCATAACAAGAAAATTCAGGCCCTGTGGTTCAACATTGTGTTGAATGTGACCATTTATATAGTAGCATCAAGTGGATTATTTTAGAGAGGCTCAGAACTATTATGGGAAAAGATAGTACCCCTTAGCAGAGAAAAAGATGTTTACTGGATATTCACTTTGGGCACGCACAAGCAAGGTCTAAAGGACAAGATACCATGGTAAAATATCTACTGTTGGCACTTTAAATATGGGAATTCTCTTTCTTTGTGTGGAGTATCTTAGGTTATCCTGTTGGTTAGAGATATTATTAAACTAATTTTAAGGATTTAGATCACTGGTCTCAGTTATATCGCTGTTTTGCTTTATTTGATTGAAATATTTCTGATACTGATGACCAATCTAAGATGGGCGCCGGAGTAGCGCTATAGTTCTGATGAGCCACAGGGCTCATTTCGAGTGACCTAAGAGCTGCGATGGACATTTAATTCTGGTCACACAGGAAGGGAATTTTCTTCTCTTCCCTCCATGGTGATCTTTATGAGGCGGTCTCACGTTGAATTTTATTCAGGAAAATATGTTGTGGACTGTTTCGGAGGGGCCCCGGGGTTGGGTTTTCATGACCCTTCTGTATTTTATACAATTATACTTCTACTTATATATGTGTTTTCACGGTGTGTAGAAGCCATTTAGAAAACTTAGACATAGAGGGTGATGTATACCTCTCCATCTTTTTTGTAGGAATACTATTCCTGTGGCAGTGTCCTATATTGAGAACAACCAAGTTGAGATTCAGGAGCTCTGCTTGGCATTCTTTGCAGCATATTACCGGGATAGGAGGACAATACCCTTGAGGTAATTTGGCTAGTTTTAGAGGTTTTCTGTTAATTCCATATCGTATGCCTGGATCAATATATATTTAATTTTGAATTGTTATTTTTGTTTTAGCCATCTTCTGAGATTTACAAAATTAATTCTTGTTTTAGTAAGGATATGATGAAAGGAGACTGTTTGGCAATTAGGTGAGGTATATTTGCGCACTTTGCGGTGCTGTCTGGATGGGGTCCAATATTTATTAATGCAAACACTGGTAATGTTCCACATAAGGGTGTAGATCTAATGCATGCAAGTGGGTTGGTATTGCGGATTGAGCTAATACGCAAGTGGTGCAGGGATTTTGTAATTTGATCATTATGTAAAGTAATTGGAGTCTTCTTTATTGTTTATTTTAGTTCATTGTTTTTGAGGGTAATTTTGTCACCTTCCAGGTCACACCTATTTTTTCTTAGGTGGGTGGTTGTTTGTGCCATGAAGAAGGTGTATGGTGTCTGCCGGGTTTCACCAAAATGCACATCGGCACGTGATTGGAACCTCAACCAGAATTACAAAAGGACACTAATATATGGCACAACAGGTCCAACATTGTGTGTGTAAAGGATGACTAAAGGATGGAGAGGAAATGATAGTACCAAAGGGATTTATACGTCAAGAAAGAGAAATGATAATTATATGTGTATTCATTGATCAACAGGAAATTAATTTGGTAAGATGAAATTATTTAAATTTGTAACTTTGAACAAAAGATTATATTATCAATTGTTGGATGTCAGTTGATGTATATTAATTGTAGGTTGGTATATGTTTGGGGTGTGTGTAGTATGAATAAGGATGTGGTTTCTATGAGGGGGATGACTGTGCGATTTTGAAGGAGTTGATTAATTTGGCTTTTGCTATTTAATTCTTTATTGTAAAAACTATATATGCTATTAAGGCATCATGTGTAATAGAAAGGTGTTCTGTTTGAAAGTATGGTATCTTGTCTCAATAAATTTCTTTTGATAAGGTAGTTTTAAATATAAAGAAGAAGAGCTGGAGAAGCTGTTGGGAGGGACTTCCACTTCACTGTTTTGGCCTGCTGCTTGCTGCTTCTGTCTTGGGCAGGGAAAGGACTGGACTGAACTTTCTGCAAATTATTTCCTGGGTTTCTCCAATGGGAACTGTGTGTTTTGTGCTGCAACAGAAGAAAAACCACTCTTTTTTAGTTTACAGGGAGTTTATTTGATAAAAGAATAAGACATAATATAATAATCACAGAAATAATACATAAGTACAGAATAATAATAAGAAACGATATGGGGATAGAAATAAATAAAAAGAAGAGGAAGGGGTAGAACATCCATATGAGGCATTATAAGCGAAAAAAACAACAGTTATACATACAAATTCCTATTATATTGAAATATTCTATAACTATAAGGTAAAGATTAATTAAAACAGCAGTATTTGAAAAATCAAGGGGGTTTGGGTACTTCTTCAATGCAGGGGTTATGTGAAGATAGCTTTTTAGCTGAAACATTTAAGAACTCAGTAACGGGCATCCAGAGTATCTCTCGTTTAATAGCAAGCGTGGTTGGGTGTACATAGGCTCTATCCAATCTATGATTATAGCAAATGAAATACCACCATGCTTGAAAGGACACCGCAGAGGTATCCTTCCATGACTTAGTGATCTGTTGAAATACAACAGCTATGAACAAATCAATAATACGAAAATTGGCAGGAAAAGAGTACCAAACTTCGGAGATTCTACCTAGAAAAATGTGTAAATAAGAAAAAGGGATATGGGAATGACAGATAGTATTAATTTGTCGGAACAAACAAACTACTTAGAGGGGTTCAAAGGGAATTTTTAAAGACCAGCCACAGATTCGTTCCCCAAATATGTCATAGAAAAAACAAACAGAATCAGGGGGTCAAACAAAATTGCAGATAAAAGAGCAGACGATTTGTATGTGAATGCCAGTATCGATATCTCCCCTATGAGAAGTCCTTTATAGAGGACGGAATCCCATCACCCACCGAGGTGGCATGCTTCATCATCTGGGACCTCCTCTTGGCCGCAATACCTAGTGCAGCGAAGGGCTACAACCCCCTCGCTAGGAGGGAGGAGCACAGGGATGATGTGAAGCTGGAGATTGTAACCACCACCCCCATAAACAATCTCCAGCTTCACATCATTTGGATTTAGTAAATCCTAGGCCTACCTATTTAAATAGGAATATCCATTAACTTTTTGTATATTAGAGAAGCAGAAGGAGAATTACTTAAAAATGATGTGGTAACAGGAGTTGAGGGGGTAGGAGCATGAGAGGAGATTAAAGAATTATAAGAAGCTTGGGCAGCTGCTATTAAAGATATATACTTAGAATGATATGAAGAGGGAAGGGAAAAATGGGATTGCAATACTGAGAAGGGTAAACAGATACCATCATGAAAAAGTTGATGAGTCCATTTGAGACCGTAAGTTAACCAATCTTTCCAGAAAATATACTTATTATTAAATTTAATATGCTAATTATACCAAATTGAGGAATTTAAAAATTGTGTACGCTCATCTAGATCAGAAGAGAAAAGTGGTTGGAAAAGTTTACGAGCATTTTTAAGAATAGGGAGAGATAACGATAAGGGCACATGGGAGAGAGAAATATATTCTTCGAAGGAAAAGGGATTAAAAAAGGTTCTTTCAATGTCTACCCACAATGGGTAAAGGCTAGAATCAGTTCCACTTTCAGACAATAAGAAAGAGGAATGTTTAAGAAAAATGAAGTATGGTAAGAATAAAAATCCGGAAAGTTAACGCCACCCATGTGTTTAGGCTTTTTAAGTTTGCAGAGAGACATCCTTGGTCTTTTATTATACCATAAAAATTTTGAAAGAATATTATATATAGATTTATAGAAAGATTTAGGAATATTAATGGGAATATTGGATAGATAGAACAATATCACTGGAACAAGCATCATTTTTATAGAGTCTAGTCTGCCCCACCAGGATAAAAATAAGAGATGCCAACTTGATGTGGAAGTAGTCAAAGATATTTGAAGCTCTTTTAGGTTTTAAGCAACAGTGTCTTTAATAGATGGAGTAAACCAAATTCCAAGATATTTAATCTTAACTGGGTTCCAATGGAAAGAAGAAGATAAGAAATCAGCATGAAAACAAAGTTTGTTCAGTGGGAGGATCTCACATTTGTCGGCATTGAGTTTATAACCTGAAACGAGAGCAAAATCAGTCACCTCTGATAAAAATGCTGGTAGGGAGGATTGTGGGTTTGAAATAAATAATAAAATGTCATCCGCGTATGCTGAGATTTTTAACTGGTTAATTCCATAGGAGAAACCTGTGATGTTTGTGTTCGACCGAATTTTTATTAAGAAAGACTCTAGGGAAAGGATAAATAAAAGTGGAGATAATGGGCAACCTTGCCGAACTCCTCGCTGAAGAGGAAAAGAAGGGGATACAAGACCATTAGCTAGGATAAAAGACCTGGGAGAGGAATAGAGTAATGAGACATAGTTAATGAATTTTGGGCCAAAACCAAACCAAGCAAGGGTTGAGAAAATGAAAGACCAACTGACTCTATCGAAAGCTTTTTCAGCGTTTAATGAAATTTCTGCTAACGATTTTTTTATACGATTTAGATTTACTTAGGACATTAAAAAACAATCTAGTATTATCAGATAAATGACATCCCTTAATGAAACCACATTGTTCCTTTCCAATTAACTGGGGCAAAAGAGAATCCAAATGAAGGGCAAGGATTTTTGCAAATATTTTATAATCTAAATTAATTAAAGAGATGGGCCTGTAATTTTTACAGAGTGTGTGGTCTTTGTTTTGTTTTGGGAGCAGACAAATCAACGCTTCCTGAAAAGACCCTTCCAATTTTTGAGTAGAAATAAAATATGCAAACAAGTGATGTAATTTGGGAAGAAGGAGTGGGAAAAAATGGGAATAGAATTCAATGGTAAAACCATCAGGACCAGGAGCTTTCCCTTTTTAATAGCATGAATAGCAGTAAGAATGTCACTAATTTGAATATCCTCCTTCAAAGAAGAAAAATCTACATTAAGAGATGAAGGCGGAGGAATGGAGGATAGATACTGAGTAATATCAGACTGTTGAGAAGGAAATTCAGGAGTATAGAGCTGCTGATAAAAGTTTGAAAATTCAAAAAGAATATCTTAATTTTTATGGACTGTAGCATTAGTTGAAGTTAAAATAGATTCGATTTTATTGCATTCTTTTTTAATCTTGAGATAATTGGCAAGAAGGTTACCAGCTTTATTTTGTGCGCTATAATATTTAGCACTAGATTTAAGTAAATATAAGTTAGCAGATTCAGTTGAAAGTTTATTAAAAGTAAATTTGGCTTTAATAAGTTCATTCAGGTCAGAAGAGGGTTTTGTGGAGTAATAGGAATGCTCCAATTGCTTAATACGTGAATTAAGCGATTGTATGGTTTGGGCGGATGCTCTTTGTTTCTGAGCTATAAAAGAAATAATGAAGTCCCTGGAAGCAGCTTTGAAAGTGTCCCAAATAAGTGGAGGATAGGTATGAGGAGATTCATTTTCTATAAAGAAAGTGTCTGCAAATTTCTGAAAAGCAGGTGTAAATTTAGGGTCTAATAAAAGGGCATTATTAAATCTCCATCTCCTAGTTCCTTCAATGGGGGAGTAAGTCTAAATCCAAGGATACAGGAGCGTGGTCAGAAATTAATATAGATCCTATGTCTGAATGGGAAATATGTTGAGTAAGGGCTTTCGAAATAAATAAGTAGTCTATACGGGATTGTGAGGAGTGAGCTGGTGAGAAATACGTATATTCTTGGAGTGTGGGGTGACATAGTCTCCAAGCATCAACAAGGGATCTTTGAGTTATAGCAGATGAAAATTGAGTGTGTATGGAGGAGGGGATGAATTTAGATTTAGAGAATCTATCTATGAAGGGATCCATAACCATATTACAATCTCCACCCAATATTAAATACTCATCAGTATATAACATCAATTTAGATAGAATCTGAGGCCAAAAGAGCTTATCTGGAGTGGTGGGCGCATATAAATTAAAAATAGTTAGAGGGATTTTATTAACTAGCAAAGAAACTGAAACCCATCTACCTTCAGAATCTGCATCTTGATGTATAAGTTGAATATCTAAACGTTTATGACAAAGGATAGCCACACCATTACGTTTACCTGAACCCGGTGATGCATAGACATGACCCACCCATTGGCGTTGAAGCTTGGTAATTTCTTTACTTGTTACGTGAATTTCTTGTAATAAAACTATATCACCTTTTAATCCAGCGATATGTGATAAAACCCGTTGACATTTTATGGGGGAACCCAAACCTTTAACATTCCAGGATATAACCTTTAGCGACCTCTATACAAGCAAAACGATTAGGAAAACATAATATGAACTGCAAATAGTAAAATACAATAATGCATCATGATTAATCCACCAATAAGAAGAACCCAAGAAGAAAAGCATTATGCATAGGAGAGAAATGAAGTAGGAAAGATTATCATAGTAAAACAAAAAATGAGTAATGATAGTAAGAAAGGAAAGATGCCAATGAGAGAAATAAGGAGGAAGAAATGGATGAGAAGAAAAACTCAGAAACTGTATGAAAAGAGGTGAAAACAAAGGAGAAGACAAAGCAGATATGGAAAAAAGAATATTGGAAATACGATGGAAAAGAACAATACGCAAAGAGAGTAATAGGAAAACAAAAACAAAAACACATACCACGAACAAATAATGAACAAGTGGAACCACATTAGGAAGACTGTACGATCAGGCGAGAAACTCCAGGACGAAGACGAGGAAGGGAGACATCCTCCAGGCGGGAAAAGGGGATCAAATGGCAGGGGACCATGATAAACTGCACCTGACAGTTAAAAAGAAAAGGAGTCGATTATAAGAGATACAGCAAACAACAAAAAGAACAAAATGTCAATATGAATAAAAAAGCATAAAGTGGAGATATGCAGCAAACTACAAGAGAAACAATAACAACAACGATGAACGAGGAATCTCGATGTGCTCTTCTCTGCAGGTATCCAAGAAATGTTGTAGGCGAGCCGGATCGTCATAGGCAGTGGTTTTATTGTTATAAGTTACTTTCATAAGGCAAGGATGGAACAGACCATATCTAGCATTCAGACTGCGAAGAGCAGGTCTCATGTCCAAAAATTTCTTCCGTCGGTCTGCAGTTGCTTTAGCATAGTCCTGAGTGAAGAACAGATTGGATTCCTGCCATGAACTTTTCCCTTTAAGTCTGGCAGCTTGTAGTATTTTAAGTAAATCAGTGTACTCCAAAAAATACAAGATAACGCCTCTTGGTTTGACTGAGGATGATGATGATCTTAGGTTTGGCCCCAAGCGATGAGCTCTTTGGATATTCAATTTTGGGGTCTCGGGAAGACCCAGGAGATTCGGAAGAAAAGATTGAAAAAAAGGAGAGAGGATCCGCACCCTCAAGACCCTCCGCAAGGCCTTAAATGCGCAAATTATTACGCCTATTACGGTTTTCCAAATTTTCCACTTGCTGTTTAAGGTGTGAAATCTCCAAATGTAAGGAAGGTACTTGATTGGTAACACCTTGAATAGATTCCACTCGTTGTTCCAGGTGAGTAACCTTTTGTTCCGTGACAGACCATTTGCTCTCAAGACTTTGGAGACGAGTATTTGTGTCCTCCATATAAGGTTTGAGAGCACGAATTTCCTCCAAAAGCAATTCCATAGATAGTGCTGTCGAAGAATTAGAAGGAGAAGGTGGGTCTTTTTTGACGCGCTTGCCTGTTACAGATGATGAGGCAGCAGGTATTTTAGAGGCTTGTTTGGATGCATTGCGAGGCACAGTGGGCGGCACACCCCCAATGGCAGCAGGACCAGAGTCCAATTCTTCCATATTTTCTTGTAAAATGCTAAAGGGGTTGTAATTTTCCAATGAAGAAGAATTAGAGGAAATAACACTACCACGGGTAGAGCGCGCTTTTGCCATAAAAAAGACTAAGCAGGAGCACGCTATATCGAAGAGGCTAATTGAAGTGCCAGATAATGTCCAGAGAGGTCAGGAGCCAAAAGAAAAAAAAATACCTCTTTGTGACAGGGATCTCCCCAATAGAATGGTATGCGCTATAAGCAGAGCATGAGAGAAACAGGAGGTAAAAAATCACCATGTGAACCAATGTTCAGGGCCAATATTTATCAGAAGGCAGAGGGTATCTGGAGCATAAAACCGATAAAATTAGCTCTAAAAGAGTTTAGCTGGCAAGAGGTGCAGGGAGCGAAAGGCTGGCCGCAAAATGCAACATGAGGAGAAAGACTGGCAAATTGAATACAAAATGGCGGCCGCGAGTGTCGTTGAGGAGCCAACCGGTGAGGAAAAAAGGAAGTTAGCGCTCACCCTGCACCTCGAAAAACATCTCACAATGTGCCGGTGAGATTCACATCTGGAAATATGCAGCTGCAGGGTCCAGGGAACAAGAGACACCGCCAAGAGAGAGCTCGTCCCCTCAAGCCATCCCGGAGCCTCATGGCAGAGCGGCCATCTTCACTGGCGCCGAAGCCACGTCCCCCAAGAAAAACCACTCTGACGCAGTCAACGACGGAGCTGTCGGCCACTCATCAGAACAGTCCTGGATCTGTGTAAAATTCAGAAGAAGAACAGCCCTGCTGTCAGAGGACTTCCCTGTTTGCTAATGGACTGCTTTTCTGTCTGAGAAGGAAGATTGGGCCTGCTTGTCTTCATCCAAGGCTACCCAGACTGACTTCAAGGGTCAGTTGGCTGACCTCCTATGTAAGTTACAGGGACACACTCCGCTTCAGAGGCTTTCCTGGCCTGCTGCAACTGGACCTAACTGAGCCCTGCTTCTAGCCTCTGCTGGAGTGAGTTCTGATTCGCAATAGATGCCCCCCAGGTACTTTTCAGTGGGACTAACAATGTCCCTGTATCTGACCACGGTCCATCGCAGTCATCCTGAACTTGTGACTTCCCCCGATCTAGCACGACTAAAATTGATTAAAAGTTGTAATCTCTGCAGAGTATGCAAGAGCACCGAGTGGCATTTGCAGTGGTTTCTAAACTTTAGAAACCACTGTATTTCACTTGGCATCCGCCCCTTACATGCTATACAGTGACTTTTAATCACTGCAGAGAATGCAAGGGCACCAAGTTAGATATGCAGTGGTTTCTAAAGTTTAGAAACCACTTCAGAATTTTTTGTTCCACCGGCAGAGCTGTCGAATTTTAATTTATCAGTAATTCTGCATTTCAAGCGTAATGCGGAATTACCAAAATTCCTCTGATTCTTGGGCTGAGGCCTTAGGTTGGATACTCTACATTCCATTTGTTTGCTTACTGTCATCACTGACAGGGATCAACAGTATTCACTTAATTTACAGCCCAAACAAAAGTGACAGTCCACCTCAAACTTCTAGGTTACACCCCATCTGAAGAGAAACACGAGCAAGCCTGACATGTTCCAGCCTCATCGGATCTCATCTTTGAGGAACAGCATGAGTTCTCATGCCCAGCAAACTAATGGTACCCTATCCATGCATACACATGCCACTTATGGTGACTCATTGTGAAAAACAAAAAGTAATGGAACAGAGACCAGCCACATGCAAATCCACCCCAAAATGGACACTCCAGAAATCCCAGTTGTCAATGCCATGTCTGCAGAGGTACATAAGCAATCAGAGACACATTTCAGCTTTGTTGGACACCACCATTGAGATGCAAAAAGACAATGTGGTTATCCATCCACGGACAAAAGACTGCCCACTGCAATGATAGACCTCGAAAAGGTAGTGTTGTTCTGTAAAAGACGAAAGCTATTTATTTCCGTATGCCCTGCAGCCTAGCATCTTCCAGTCCTCTGCATCAAATGCTACTGCCTGCAGGCCCCATGCACCTCTGAAAATACTGCCCGGTGATCAGTGACAAGCCCACATTGAGCAAATCAGCGTAATCTATATATTATCTATATATTAAGATTTTTATTTTGTGGCCGTTGATGCTCAACTGCCAAGTGACACCGCAAGCTGGTAATAGCCGTAAATAAAAAAGTTAGACAATGTGAATGAAAATGAATTTCTGTTTTTTTTTTTTAGCTACAGCTAGCTGTGACGTAAACGAACACTATCTTCAGACTTTGTAATATCTGACCTGCCAACTCACACACTGCGTGACACCTGATATCGGCTCCCATCACACGGTCACCAAGTGAGGAGCAGATATCATACGGTGGCAAGGAAAACAAGCTGAAAACCACTGAAAACAGTTGCGGACATCGGCACCAACCTCAACTTTTTTTTTTTAAGGAGGGGGTTTGGAGGTGGGGCAGGGGCAAAAGTGCATCTTATGTGCTTTTCGGCACAAGGCCCCCGCCCCCTCCAAGGCCCCACTCCCTTCTCACATGGTGCATTTTTTTTGCAGCTGTTAATACCCGGTCTTTACTCTCTGCATAAACTCTGAACGTTGATATTCTTCACTCCCCTTACACATGTGTTTTTATGAAAAGGCAATCCCTTTTCTGTAAATATTCTACTATCCTCCCAGGCAGCGCAAACTGTGGGGTGTTCACTTCCAATATGGCCGCTGGTCGTATCACTGGATGCAAAGATAACTGCAGAAAGAAAGGTTCCCACCATGGCGACGTCTCTTGAGCAATTTCATTTCTAATTATGAGCTTCCTGCAATACATTGTTCTGTTTTGATTCCGACCAAGATTTAATCTCAGCCTCCTGCAAAACTGTGTGGGAGTTGAACAACAGGGGAGATTAACATCATATTATCATTGTGAAATAAATGAGTTTGCGTAGGATCAGCAAAGTTGTACAAGCTGGAAAATGGGATACACTTAATCACCCGACAAGAAACAGCCTGGTAACAGATAAGGTACTTTTCTTTATTGCAACCTGTTAAAGGATAAATGCCCATAGAGATAGCAGCTTGGTCCTGGCGTGCATTCGTGCTAAAACTTTCATTGCATCACGATTTACACATTGTGATTTTTGAGCTATTTGTAAGTTGCAGATATAAAAGAAAGATGTTATTATACAGAAGATAACTATACCGATGAAACTGGCTTGGTGGTGTCAGCCTTTAACAGTACCTGTCAGGCATTTTTCACATCCGCAGAGAAAATTAATAGTACTATTATTGGTTTCAGTCTGACAAAATTTCAGCATGACTTCATGGAGAATCAAGATAGTTTCAGGTACATAGCAAGTTTACACCAAGATGGCATAGCCATAAGGCGGGGTAGGGAACCCACTATACAACACGACCAGAAGGGGCCAGGAAAGAGCACCATATTGTAGCTGGGAACTGCAAATAAGTCCATGTACCTGGGGTAAGGAAAATCCTAGGGGAAAAAAACAGATTTTTGCATATCGTACCCATACCAATTTTCCCTCAACATCAGTGGCGGCTTGCAGAGGTAACGCTGTGGGGCGGCGAGGCGGCGGGGGCCGGGCTGGGTGGGGGGTAGTGGAGTCCGACATATGACGGCAGATATTTATTTATTTATTTACATTCACCTTTGCCATCGTATGTCGGACTCCACTACCCCCCAACCGGCCCCGCCCCCGCTTCGCCTCACTGCCTCACAGCCAGGGCTCGAGTCGGGGTACCACGCGGGTGGACGGCGTCCCCCCACTTATTTTTCCGGGTTTTTACCAGGTGGACGCCGTCCCCCCTGCCCAAAAGATGGAGCCGGTACCAGAGTCTGCACCTGCGTGCACGCTCAGCACTCCCCAAACCTCACCTCCTATTGTCGAGAGAGGGCGAACAGAGCTCTTTAAGTTGTTTCACGTTGATGGAGCCGTTCAGTATGACAGACGGGCGCTCGTGGCCGTATATTAGAATAGGTCAGTATGTTATCACGCATTTCAGACGGAGACCGGCAAATTTACTGTGGGCAATAAATACGCACCGAACAAGCGCAGCTTTAATTTCCCCGCTCCTTTGAGTGTCAATACGGTGACAAATTTTAAACATTCTGCTTTGCCCTTTGAACCTTGCCCCCATCGCCTTGTAACCTTTGTTAATTAGAGGGAACTACATTTCGTGATGTCACTTCCTGTCGTGACGTCACTTCCGGTGACACCAACTAACTTGGAGCGTCCCCCCACTTCTTTTTTTAGGACTTGTGCCCTGCTCACAGCATTACCTCTGCGAGCCGCCACTGCTCAACATACTATTTTGTGTAATCCGATCTATATCGGGTCCTTCACACCATATTTTCTACGAACAGCACATGATGTTTGAGGAGCTCTTGCCGGAATATAAACGTCCTTTAAAATGCACACTGCTGTTGCTTTCAGCTAGTTCATCAATATCACAAATACCAAGTACCAGTTGAGAGACTTAGAGCCTTATTGAGAAATCGACGAGATTTAAATTACACTGGCATAATTTGCATAACTTCAGAAATTCTGAAAAATATGCCATAACACCACTTCATGTAATTATGCACTATTCGTTGTAAAGCAATTTGAGTAAATGGCGCAATGTGCTGTAAATATTTACTGCGCATGTACAGGAACAACAGAACTCAAGTGGCTGTTGTTCGTGGTGCTTCTATGTAATGTGGCCTAGTGTCAAAAATTGACGTGAGGACACATTTTGTGCTAAAAGTGAGTGCAAAAATGACAGATTTGCATTTTGCATAATTTAGAAGGATCCTGATGGTGACACTCAAACACAGGTATAGGTCCCCTTCCTTTATGAGCAAAGGTCCCGCATCCGTCCAGTTTTCATGTTGGCTGAATTCAAAAGCTCGACTACATACTGAGGGCCTGCACCTCATATTTTTCTCATCGGTCAGACCCCTGTCTGTCCTCTTCAGTTCTAAGATCTGTCACCCTATATGTGAATCAATTCATTCAGTGTTGCTAGCCCCTTTGGGTCTCGAGGTACTCAGCTTTATAGGTACTGTCAATCATAATTCTAAACAAGAAGACAAAGTAGAAATCCCAGGCCATTAATATTGTAACACAAGCATTGAGGCCCCTCATTTTGTTGTGATAGAATCATATTCTCTCAGTTCTATTAAAGAACGTGATCATGGACTCCATATTAGGAAGTACTATATTTGGTGGGAGGTTTGTAAACCCACTTGTACTAAAAAAAATTATGAGCAGCATAGCATCATTGTGAGAAATTGGGTTGTTGGTTGAGTTGAGTGTAAACCCTGCTCAAGCAACAGCCACAAACCCTATCAGTGCGAACCACTAAAGTCACTAAATTAACCTGTAGTTAACCCTCTGGTATCTTGGCACAAAAGCATTCAAGCCCTACTTAGAAGCAATGTGTAAATATTTAGGCAGCTCACACACAGTTAAAACGTGAAAACACAACTCAAGAAAAATCCCAAATATATTTAGAAAAATCGAGTCCATTTTAATAAATTAGTCGACAAAAAAATGAAAAAAATCCAATTAGTAGATCCAGAGACGTGCAATTTTAAAGGTTAAGATAAAAATAGTGCTTCAAAGCACAAATGGCCAACTGTGGTTATCTAGTCATCCCGGACCGGGACAAAATCATAAGTTCAGGCTGACCACGATGGAGTGTGGACTGGATACAGAGACCAGGTTAGGCCTGCTGAACAAAGTCCATTAAATGCTGCTTGAGAACGTAGGGAGGTACCGCATCAGGGATGCGCCACCCAGCATCGGTTCCGAGGAGCTGCAGGATGGTGATGCAAGGTCCTGCATTGAGGATGCATCGCTCAGTGGTGCTTCTGAGGAGCTGCAAGATCATGCATTGGAGATGTGTTGGCAGCAGTGATTCTAATGCAGAGCTGAAAGGCGATGCGTTGTGCTGCATCGGTTCTGACAGGACCACAGCTGGGCTTGTTGAGCACCTTCAGGAACACTTCCAAGGTGTCAGGACTGGGGTGGTATCACTTGGGGGGCAAGACTCACAGCAGGCAGAGTCCAGGTGCAGGGGTTCAAGGTGGTTGGAGTATTTTCTGTCCCCAAGGCTTTGATCAGGAGGCCAGTCAACTAGCCATTTGTCAAGTACCTGATTAGCTAATTCCGCAGAAGCTGGACCCAATGCCCCTCTAACAGTATATACACGACTATAATTGTGACCATCAGTATGGCATATAGCGAAGGGGGTAGGGGAAGTGAGTAGAGAATCAAGAGGGAAAAACAAAATGAAAAGTTTTCTGATTGTCTCTTGAAGAAGAAACCGAGGCATGCCATGTCTTGCAGAGTGATAGGAAAGTGTCTCTTCCTAAAGAATTTAAATGATGTTTAGCTAAAGGTTAACTGTTGCGTCTATCATTTTGTTGTTCATATGGCCCTTTCATTTAGCCCATCCTTAAAGTGGAGCAAAACGCATTGGAAGTATGCAGAGCTGTACAAATTCTTTCTTACTTGCTCGTTCCACCCTCCCTTGGGAAAAGGGTACAGAACATTTGTTAATGCTTTCATATAATTTAGTGAGGATTTTTTCTAAGATCACTCTGCTCAGAAAACTGCTTTAGCGGAACATTTTAATAAGCTTCATGCTGAAAAATGTACATTTGTTATTAGGACTTGAATGCTCTGAGAATTTCATCTCAGCACTGTGTAGTAAGTGCATTACAACTGCATAGCATAATAATTAGGTTTGTTTGCATTCTTTATTCGGAAATAAATAAATAAACAGCAACTACATGAATGAAAACATTTTTTAATCCATGAAGTCTCATGTGAAATTAGAAAATAATCAAGCATTGGCATAGCAAATAGGTCAATTTTATAGAGAAACCGCTTCTTCATTGAAAGGCACATACAGACAACACACCTGTGGGCACACGCACAGCCAGACTTGTAGGCCTGTGACTGCACATAACCACAAAACGAGTCAGTCTTTTCTGTGATGCAGAACAGTTAGGAAAGACATCACCAAGGAACCAAAAGAGCAGTGAGTCATATCTTTGGCAGCTTATCTGCTATAATACGATCAGACAACAGTAACAACAGCAACGATACACAAGTGGATGATGGATGTCTACATCGTTGGATTAAATTTTGTACAGGTGTATACCTGGAAGAAGACAAACCTTAATATGTAGGAAACGCTGGCTTTTTATTGATTACTTGCAGGATGTTTGAATTCCAGCAGGGCCAATTCTGTCTTTCATCCTTGTGAAGGTCAGTAAATTAAATACTATTACATTTAGAAATAATAAGGATTCAGCAGCAGCAATATTGGATGAATAAAAACAGTGACCACATAAAGATTCATGGCTGATGAAACCAGATTGATGTGACAAGGATACCACGTGATGACCCAGAAAACAGTCCCTTTTGAAAGGGGTTCCCACACAAGGACACAGCATTAAATTATCCCAGTGGCAATGGCAAGTAAAAAAATAGTGAGTGGGCTTCTGGGGCTCTGTTGTTAGCACCCCCTACATGCTCACTGCTGCATATTGTTCGATAGAGGCATGGCATGTAGCCAGGGCTGGACTGGGACCCGAAACCTGCCTTGGCAAACTGCTCGGCCGGCCCCCCTGGGGGTGAGGAGGGGGGTGCAGCCGAGCTGTTTGGTACAGCCGATTTCGGCCGATTTTGTTACAGGGGGCCGATTTTGCCGGCCCCCGGTAACAAAAATGGCCCCCCAGGTCCTAAAACCGGCCGCTGCCCTGGCGGCCTACCGGGAAAACGCCCGGTGCCCGCTATGGCCAGTCCAGCCCTGCATGTAGCGAGACTTGCATGAAAGATGCCAGGCGGGAGGACAGAGCATTCTGGCTGGACACTGAATTAAGGAGTTGACCCTAGTGTGTGTGTGGAGGCGACACTCGTGTCAATCTCAGTGACAGCTGCAAGTGTGTTTCAGCGGTTGATGACGAAGATTCTTTCTGGGATGGATAAAGTTCTGGTTTTCCAGGATGACATTCTGGTGTTTGAGGAGGATGTCACGGTACACAGAAGAATTTTGGATGAGGTGCTGACACGGACTGGGTGTGCTGGTTTGACTTTGCGTAAGGAGAAGTGTGTATTTCTGGTACAAAAGGTGGAGTATTTGGGTTATTTAATAACAAGGGATGGTGTGAAACCTAAAGTCAATATGGTGAGTGCCAATGTGAATTCTCAGATTCCACATGATAGAGATGCTCTCAGGTCATTCATGGGTCTTGTGGAATACTACTCTAAATTTGTCAGAGATTTTGCGCTTAAGACAGAGCCATGTAGAGAGCTACTCAGAAAGGGGAAGACAATTGTGTGAGGTGAGCTGCAGCAAGCAGCATTTTCATTAATCAGAAATGTCATTGCTCAGATGGATGTGTTGGCACCTTATCAAACTGGATTGTCACAGTGGATGCAAGCACGGTAGGAGTAGGAGCTGTTTTAGCACAGGTGCAGGGTAAGATTGAGAGAACTCTAGCTTTTGCGTCATGTTCTTTGACGAAGCTGAACAGAACTATTCCAACATTGAACATGAACGGGAAGTGTTAGCAGCTACATGGGTAACAAACTACTTCAGGGTGTTCTTGTGGGGCAATGCGTTCTCCTTCAGGATGGATCCCAAACCTCTTCTCAAGGTTTTGGGTCTGGGAGGTACAAAAAATTGTTCCGGGAGACTAGCAAGGTTGGCAGTTAGAGTACAGGAATTTGATTGTAGGGTGGAGTATGTTCCGGGATGGATAAATAGGGTGGCTTATTGCCTGTCTAGATTGCCAGACAAAGCCTCTGAGGTCATGGAGTTAGTGACGGAGGAGGTAGTGGTCAGTCGAGAAGATGTCACAGAAGAGTCAGGAGGCTCCATTTCAGAGAAGGATAGGGTCAGTGTAATGAAACAGGATTCTACACCTATTGCTGTGATGGAGATGGTCGGAAGGGGGCCGAGAAGAGAGGGGGGTATATTCACAAGAACGTGTGATAACTACCGCAAGAGTAGGGTAACGCAACTTTCAATAACGCAGCCTATCACGGGAAAATAACCCCGTGTCAACGTGGAATTCACAACAAGGCGGTACCATGCGATAGCCTGCCGAAACCGCGGACAAAGTCCGCGATACAACCACCACGATGGAGATAAAAACACAAACCACAACTCCAAAAAACACGCGATGGGCCAAAGCGCGATGAGGAAACCTGCGACAAGCAGCGCCAGGCCTGCAACACACACTTGGCAGGCGTCAGAAACCTCCATAAAAGCAGGAAAAAAAACCCACACACAAACTGACCAACACACAAGCACCATGGAGGCAGCCGGAGTAGGCGCAGAGGACCAGCGCAACCCCACAAGCACCCCGGACGACCAGCCTGGGACCTCGGGGACAGGGAAGGGCAAGGACAAGAAGACGAGGAAGACCAAGTTCAGTCCGCAGGCGAACAGGATCATAGTCACGGAGGTGATGGAACACCATCAACAACTCTTCGTCACCGCCAACGTGTCATTGGGCACCAAAAATGGAATATGGCGGGACATCGTCGACAAGGTGAATGCCGTCGGAGAGCACAAGCGGACAATGGACGAGGTCAAGAGGCGATGGAATGACATCAAGCGGAAGACCAAGGATAAACTCTCCGCCAACCTGAAGGCAGCAATGCAGACCGGAGGTGGGGGCCCAGTGCCACAGCTGGAGCTGGATGACATGGAGGAGCTGGTGTCGACAGTCATCAGTGTGGAGACTGTGGCCGGAGTCAGGGAACCGGACACTGCTCGACAGGACACAACACAACCGCAACAGGGTGAGTGACCACCAGGTACTGGGGGGACGGGGGAGATGGCCACAATGGCACACATGCACAAGCAAGCAGGGCACAGTGCACACCCACAATCACTCTGGGTCCTCGCCCAGACCCACAGACTGTTACAATGTACAATGCCATGCTGTCTGAATGTCAACCTGTACCATGCGGCTAAATACATGTGGACACATTCTAATACACCATCTCCCCTTCACATCGCAGGGGCATCTTCAACACCTCGTGCAGAGCAGTCACAGCCACTCTTCACTGATGACGAGGAGGAGGACAACACCAGCATCGACATCCAAACCATCCAAGACCTCATTGACCACCTCCGCAACTCACCTCCAGGAACAGGGCAGCCCAGCTACATCCATGAGACCCCACCCACCACCCAAACCACCCAGCAGGAGGCACCCACAGCCCGGCACCCTCCCAAGACCCCCAGGAACAACAAATGGCCTTCCAACGCCGTGTGCTGGAGGGCCAGAGGGAGACGGCCGAGCAGGTGTGGGTGGGGTTCGAGCTCATTGCTAACAAACTGTACGCCATCCTTGGGTGTCTATGTGCGCCCCATGGTCTCCAGCGAGCCCTGACTGACTACTCTGGGGTCATGACGCGGAGGGAAGAATACCTGTCCGCTCACAGTGGCCCCAGCGATGCCAGCCTTGAGCTGGCACACATGCGGAGGCTCATGAAGGACATTGTGCTGATGGAGGCGGAAAGGATGGCAGCCGCCGCTTCACATCAGCGAAATGTAGCTGGGATCTACCGTGCCCTGCATGTCTTCGTCATGGCATTGCTGCCACAAGGCGTGGCGATGATGAATGCTGCTGCCCCCACACCATCCACATCTGGTGTGTCAGTGCCTCCCAGTGCGGCAGGCGTATCCACTCCGGCACCTGATGTGTCACTGCCACACAGTGCGGCCGACAATCCTCCTCCGGCCCCTGATGAGTCAGTGGCACACAGTGCCTCAGCCGGCACTGCAACACCCATAGGTGGGGCAGGGCACACACCCGGGGATGAGGATGTGGATGGGACTGTGGTCAGGAGGACCAGGCACTAGCATCCATTACCGCCACCTTGCCTGTTTCTGCTTGGTGCCGCACATGGCCTCAAGACCTACCACTGACCCCCGATACACTCCGAGGCACTCACCTTGGACAGCGACATGGACTGCCACATGCTGTTTGAGGACCAATGTCACGGCGGACAGACTGCGGACTGTACCCTTCCTCTTCCGCAGTACAGGTCATCCCGGGATGGACACTGGCTGGCCCTCCACGGGCCCATATTATGTGGTCTGCTCGGCATTGCCCTGTACCGCTCCAGCTTCATGACTGCACTGGATGTGCAAATAAACATCCAGTGACGCACTGCTGTGTAATGTCTTACGTCATTCCTGTGTGGATGTGTGGATGAATGTGGGGACAGTGCCTTCCCTTGCGTCAATGATGTTCATCCTGTGGGATGCCAGTAAGGGGGTGCGACATTGCATCTTGTGTAGCGGGTTCCGTGAACACTGCAGCAGGGACACACGCATCAGTCACTTCCTTGTCCGGACATGGACTGGACCACGCCCAGATCCCACGAGTCATTGTTGCAGGCCCTGCGCTGGTCCGGCGTATGGCAGGCCAGTCCACTCCGCTTACGCCCCTGGGGGGGCCCTCATTGCTACCCGTCGCGCCGTACTCGCTAGTGGTGTGCAGGTCACTGGTCTAGTCGTCAGCATGTCACAGCCACTCCCTGAGGGAAGGTTTTCACACACACCACACCCATCCGGCACAAGCGTCACAGGCCATGTGACTACGCCAACATAAGGGTCCGACGACGTCACATTCCCCTCTTCCGGTGTTGACTGGATGACGGACGCCCCATGGTTCGCACTCATATAGGGCCCTTGAGTTGCTGCGCACAGGGTTATTGGCATCCGAGGCCTTGAGTACGTCACGGGCCTACCACCACGTGGCGCACACTGGGGTTGCACAGGGTTAGTGGCATCCGAGGCCTTGAGTACGGCACGGGCCTACCACCACGTGGCGCAGACTGGGGTTGCACAGGGTTAGTGGCACCAGAGGCCTTGCGGACGGCACAGGCACCCCGCCACGGGACAGTGACTTTGGGAGCACTGAGTCAGTGGCACCTTGAGCTGCTGAGCGGGTGTGCAGCCTGCGATGATGCCCCGTCCCGGCGGTCCGGACAGCTCAGGTTTTGTGTGCCCTGCTGGACCGCAGAGTAGGTCAGAGCCAGTGGGCAGCGCGAGCCTACCACCCCATGGTGTCGCTTCCGGGATGCCAGAGTTGGTGGCACCCATTGGGCTGAGCGTGTGTGCAGCCTGTGATGGTGCCGGGTGCACTGGTATGTCCTCTGCCATGGAGTAATCAAGACCCAGCACCAAACGTGAGACCTGGTGGCCTGCGGAGCAGGGCTTCATTATGTGGAGGGTGCCATGTCCGCGGGCCCCGGGCTTGTGGCTTGCAGCGGCACGTGGTGGGACCTCCTGTCTACGCGCCGGTGGCGGAAGGTGAGCATTGAGGCCTGGGTGTGCATGGGCGGGCATGCTCCAATGGGCGGAGGGAGAGGTTGGGGTGCCTCTGCCTGGGTGTGCATGAGCGGGCAGGCAATGTTGTCTTGTGCAAGTGTGTGTACTGTGCCAGTCATGTATCTGGGCTCTGTTTCAGCTGACGGCTCTGAATGAGATGTGTGACCTGGTGAACTGCCCTACATATCGGCACGTGGTTGGAGACACACCGGTGGCAGCAGGTGAGCAGTGTGGCCTGGGTGCGCAGGGGCGGCACTCTCTCTCTCTCTCCCTCTCTTCCTCTCTCTCTCCTCTTCTCTCTCTCTCTCTCTCTCCCTCTCTCTCTTCCTCCCTCTCTCTCCCTCCCTCTCTTCCTCTTTCTTCCTCTTCTCTCTCTCTCTCCCTCCCTCTCTTCCTCTCTCTCTCCTTCGATCTCTCTCTGTCCTCTGATGTGCACAGGACACACCTTCTCATCATGTTTTTTGTCTTACATGCTGTGACCTACGTATTGTCCGGAGGGGAGCGGCCATGTGTCTTCATTTCATTTCGTTGTTCATTTTTAATAAAGTTTCATTTGTTGCTTCGAAAGTGAATGTGTGCTGGTCATTTCTGTGACGACACATCCATGTCACCAGATGTGATTGTGCGGCATCAAGCGGAATATTTTGTACATGTTTAGGTGTGACTGATGTGGCATGTCTTTGGTCAGGGGGGGTGCCAGGGAGGGGTGGTCCTGGGGTGGTGGCGGTGGGTGTTGTGGCCCTCTTGGGTGTCCGGGCCGCAAGATGTATGGCTCCATGGCATCTGTTGCCCTTCGGATGTGGCCCTGGGCTGAGCTCCCTTTTGTGGTGCTGGCTGCCGTCCGAGTTTACACCAGGTCAGAGCAGGTGTAGATTTCCTGGTGCTAACGCGCCTTATCGCCTGTTTTGTGTTTTTATCGCGGATGTGGCTGGTCGTTGTGAATGTTGAGGTGTGCTGTTGTCTCGGCTTTAGTCACGGGAATGCCTACTCTGCATCTCATTAGCGATATTTGCGAGGGTCCTCTGTGGCGATGTTTTTTGCAGCTGCTATCGCAGGTAAACTGGTGCTGTGGGCTGTTAACACCGGCTTGTGAATGGGGGGTAAATTTATCATGACTTTGGCTGCGATAAAGTGCCGTTAATTCGGCGATAGCTCCTTGTGAATATGCCTCAGAGTGTTTTACCTGAGGGAGTGAGACCATTTTTCAAGGTGGTTGATGAGTACACTAGACATGATGAGTGTTTGTTACTGCGGAAAGAAAGAATGTGAGGCAGAGCATGTTTCTGAAGCTGATAAGGTGTGGGAGAAGGTATGTATTGATTTTATTGGACTGCTTTGGATGCTCTCCGAACAAGAGAAGTTTGCTGCAGTGTTGGTGGATGCCAAACCAAGGTGGTTGGAAGTGATTTTTATGAGAAGTATTTCTACGACTTCGACAACTCAGGTATTGGGTGAGGTATTTAGAAGGGAAGGGATACCTTCCATACTACTCACTGACAATGGTACCCAACTGATTTCACAAGAGATGGAGCCCTTCTTAGAAACTCTCGGGTTTAGGTATGTGTGTTCTTCCTTGTATAATCCCCAAGGAAACGGTTTAGTGGATAAGACTTAATAAAATGGTGAAGGAACTATGCAGTTGGCGTAGAGAGCTGGGTTACCAGTTCAGGGTGCTGTTAAAGACATGCTGTGGCCAACCCGTACCACGGTAAATACCAACACTGGGCTAACTCTGTTTGAAATGATGCGGGCAGACAATCAGGGACCAAGTTAGTCCCTTCATGGATGCGGGGGAGTACACCAAAACAAAAAACAGGAAACTGTTCAGGCAGTAAGGAAAAGAAAAGGTGTATTGATGTTGGTGATTCGGTTAACGTGAAGCCAGGATGTGCAGGAAAATGGTTGACCAAATTCCAGGGTCCTTTAAAGGTCAAGGCAGTTGTAGGTAACTGGATCAAACTGGAAAATGGACAGACTTGGAATCTCAGGCATGTGGCTTTGTATCAGAGACAGGGTGAATGTGAAAATGAAATAAAGGTGGGGATGTCAGAGTCAGGTTTGACCTTGAAGTGTGTGATGGATGAGGACTTAGGGCAAGATGCGAATGGGTCGTAAAAGGGAGATAGGTCCATGTATTGTATTGTATTGTATTGGGGATTTATAAAGCGCGCAGCTACTCAACAAGGGTTTCCCGGCGCTGGACAGGGCAGCAGGCAGAGCCACAGAACTGCTAGATCAACAGCCCCAAGCTAGAGAATCAGGCTTGGCAACTAAATAGCAAGTCTTTAGGTTCTTGCGGAAGGCGAGCAAAGAGTGATAGTTCCTGAGCTCAGCTGGAAGAGAGTTCCAAAGATTCGGGCCCAGGTAAGAAAACGAGCTGCCTTTCATGCTAGCAAGACGGAGCTGGGCACTGTCTTAACCGTCGAGTGGGCACATAGGGTTTCACCAGGTCTTGGATGTAAGAAGGGGCCAACCCACGTTTGGCCCGGAACATATAGCATAAGGCCTTAAATTCGATACGCTTACTCACCCTGAGTCAATGTAGTTTGTGAAGAAGCGGTGAGACTGAAGAGTATCTAGGCAGCTGAAAAAGAAGGCGAGTGGCTGCATTCTGGATGATCTGCAGGCGACGGATCGAGGATTTGTCTGCATCCAGGCATAAAACATTGCCGTAGTCCAGTCTGGAAGTCACCAAAGCCTGCATCGCTGTTCTCTGGGTGGCCGCTGGAATTGGCCAGAGGATCTTTTTGAGGCATTTGAGAACAGAGAAGCAGGTGGCCATGACCCTAGACACCTAAGGCTTGAGGGAGAGGTTGTTATCAATGATAAAACCAAGATTCTTAACCTCAGATAGTGAAGCGGGTACTGGTCCCAGAGCATCCGGCCAGTGGTTAACTCCCCAGAGTTTGGGGTTGTTTCCCAGAACCAGGACCTCAGTTTTATTGCCATTCAGTTTCAGAGAATTTCTAGTCATCCAGAGGGAGACATTTCTCAGGCCAAGCTGGAGCAGGGAGGGATCTTGATGCTGAGCGGCT
The DNA here is from genome assembly GCA_963921515.1 of Calotriton arnoldi. Taxonomy (NCBI): domain Eukaryota; kingdom Metazoa; phylum Chordata; class Amphibia; order Caudata; family Salamandridae; genus Calotriton; species Calotriton arnoldi. The sequence continues at coordinate 229,395 of CAWUFW010009551.1, forward strand.
GATAATGAGAAGATAATCTGGGTATCATCAGCATATGTAAAGATGGTGAGTCCCGACCTCTCAGCTACGTCTGCCAGAGGGCAAACATAGATATTGAAGAGCAAAGGGCTCAGAATAGTACCCCGAGGGACTCCAGAGGTAACGCTAAGGTCTTTGATCTTATATTTGTCAAGAAGACCTGAAAGGTGCGATCTTTTAGAAAAGAGATAAATCACCTCAAGGCCAAACCCTCAATGCCTGAGGCCTCAAGTCAGTTTGCCAAGATGGAGTGTGACACTGTATAGAAGGCCGCACTTTAGTCGCGCAGGATGAGGGAGGCAGTACTGCTGGAGTCGAGCTGTTGCCTAAGACATTCCGTAACCCCAAGTAGAGCAGATTCGGTACTATGGCTGGGTCTAAAGCTAGACTATGAAGGGTGTAGCAAATTCCAGGTCACAACAAAAGAGGAGAGTTGGAAGTTAAAGTGCCTTTCCAGTATCTTAGAAAAAACAGAAAGAAGGGAGATCGGGTGAAAATTTGACCAACAGAAAGGATCAAGATCACCCTTCTTTAGCAAAGGAAGGACAAGAGCGTGTTTCCAACTCTGAGATACATGCCCTGTGCTTAAAGATGTGTTGAGGAGGTTGAGAATCACGGTAAGGGCAGCATGCTCTAAGAATCTGAGTTTAGAAGGGGGAAGGGGATAAAGCAGGGAACCGGACTTGATGGATCCCAGTAACGATTGCAGTGTAACCAGGTTCAGAGAGGACCATACCCTAATTCGAAGAGCTTCCTCAGACTGGGAATCTGAGGGGGGTGTGTCCTGGTACCTATCTTCTGGAGTTACCGGGAGCATTAAATTCCATAGTTGGGAGGCATCCATGTCAAGTTGACGGCGGATGGTCCCGACTTTGTTTTGGAAAAACGATGCTACCTCATTGCATTGGTGTTGAGAAAGAGAAGGAGGTGGTAGAAAAGCGCTAGCTGCCGGGAGCTCGTTCACGACTTTAAACAAAGTTTTCTGGCAGTGTTGGGAGTTAGTGATCTTCTCTGTGAAATAAGTCGCACAAGCAGATCTACAAAGTGCATGGTATTTCTTCAATGGTGCCAAGTATTCAGACTTAGCTTCAGGCGCATAGTGTTTCTTCCAATGTCTTTCTAAGGTTTTGCAGCATTTTTTATCCTGTCTGAGGGAGTCAGTAAACCAGGGGGAGGGAGAATGCATTCTACTTTGCGGTTTAGATGAAAGTGGCAGGGTCGAATTTGTAGCCTCCTCAAGGCATTGGTACTCGGAGATTTGGTCTGAGTCAGTTTGGGATATGTGTAGGGGTATTCTTAGGAAGCAATTTATTAAGCACCGTCATATCAAGTTTAGACCAATTCTTGGTTTTGGGAGGCAAGGCAGGCCTAACGAGGGAAGTGGAAAGGAGCTTAATAGAAAAAGGTACTGCAAAGTGACCCGTCCAGCAGAGTTGAATGGGTGGTGCGACAGACAAGGTTGAAAGATTAGAAAAGATGGGGTCCAAAAGGTGCCCCGCAATGTGAGTGGGCAAGAAGTTGAGAAGCAGGAGATTAAGAGTGTTCAAATCATCTATAAGTGCCGATGCTGGCTTATTGTTGGAGTCCTCAAGATGGAGGTTGAGGTCACCAAGCACAGAGAAATTGGCTACCCGCAGAATGTGGGGAGCCAAAGAGTCTGAAAGAGCTTGGCACCAGTTGCTGGAAGGCCTAGGGGGGATGGTAAATAAGTGCACCCGAGAAGGTACATTTTGGAGAGAGAGGGACAGAAAAAAAAGGGCTTCACAGTAAGGGATCTGGAGGTCTTCAATTTTACATTTATAAATCTTTTTAAAGATAATGGCAATACCTCTGCCTATTTTGTGCTGAGATAACATCCGGTAAGGATCCGTCATGAAGCCAAGTTTCTGTTAAAAAAACACGTCTTAGCATCAATGAGAAAATTAAATAGATGGAGCTGGTGTTTAGAAAGAGAGCTGTAGTTTAAACTAAAACCTCGAAATACTTTGGGCAAGAGAGGATCAGCCTGAGCGTTGGATGGTGGCTGAGGTGCAGCCACCCTGACCTGAAGGTCATGAACACTCTCAAGCTGGGGGTTAGAGGGTGCATTCAAACTGGCAGCAAGGACAGTGAGAAGTAAGGATGTCAGGACTGAAGACCTGGCAATGCGCGTTAGGTATGGGCCTTAGCTTTTAAAGAGCAAAGGAGGTGTAGGACCCGGGAGCTGATTGTGAAGGACCAGGGTTTCTGGCCCCCGGCCTTGGCTGGAAGGGCGCAGATGGGCTTGCCTTTGGCGCACTTAGGCATTTTATTAAATAGGTGGTTGCGGTAAAAGACTAGACCGCACACCACTCTGAAGTGAAGCAGAGGGCCGGAAGTGGGCAGAAATGGCGTCGCAAGGTCTCCAACGCCCTCCGCACAAATGGCACTGCAACCACCACAGAACAGGGCAAGAGCCTCGGAAGAGTAAAGGGAGTCCAGAAATATGCAAGTAAAACTGGTAAACTGATAAATGTTAAAAGTTAAAAGTAAAAGTTTAAAAAGAGTACTCAATAATTAAAAATAGCAGCGTTTAAAATTGAGCCACACAGTGAGGGGATCTGTACCATGGGATCTGTACAGGCTGGATCACAGGTCAGGAGGGAAAAAAAGGCTTCCAGGCTATTTAGAGGAGTAAGTGTGTTACTGATCTTGTGTCATTTTTCATTTTTAGTTCATGAATTTTGTTTTCCAGTGTTCCTTATATTATATTGTTCTTTTACTTTATATGTTTGTAGCAGGGGTTTGAGGGGTGGAGTCTAGGGAACAAAGTTGTGGGTTTTGTTTTCTTTTCATTTGTAAGGTGGGGAGATGTGTTGTAGAGTACTTAGGCAGCTTCAGCCAGGCTGGAGCTGCAGTTTCAATTATGATGCCCAAGAGTTCTGTGTTATCAGGGCTCTGGGCTCTGGGGTTTGACAGTTGGTGGCTAGCTGCGCCTTGCACAACTGTGGTGTGGGCTTTCTCTCAATACAAATAAACTTCCTGTGTATCAAGAGCAGTGTTGAATCATTACACAAACTTCTGCAAATACCCTCATTATGCTCAAAACACAAAGAGAGAACTAGGAGTGAGCGGAACTTGCAGAGTTTCTCTCTGCGTAATTCCATGAAATTACCTAAAAACTCAGCGAAAGTTCTGCGAGAGGCAGAATTCGGTACGTTGCACTGCTCACACTGATTTTTATCGCCGTGAGCTTGTCCCACCCTGTAAAATCAGCATGAACAGCACCAGAGGATGCTGCTTCTTTCTGCTGCTCGAGTAGATTTTCTACTCGAGTGTCAGCTTTCTCAACGCGAGTGGCAGCTTTCTCAGCACGAGCGGTAGTGATCTGGCGCTACTGCCTGCGCTGAGAAATCTCACCGGGAGGTGGTCTAGCACTAGTTTTTTTCGCTCACGCTCACCAACTTAACATTAGTGAAACACGCATGAGAAAAAACTCTGCTACGCGGGGGTTGGCAGAGTTTTTCCGGAACTATGCGGAGTGGGCAAAACTCCGTGAACTCCGCCAGAGGAGCGGAGTTTACCGCCCACTCCGAGAGTGAACCATAAAAGAGAACATATCACCAGAGGCACAATGATACAACTTCTAGAGAAGGGCTTTAGAAAGTGTTCATTAAAACATAATGGTATAAACTTCCACATAACACACAAACTTACATCCTAGGAACAAGAAAATCCTAGGAACAAGCAAATGCTTTCTTCAAAGGGTATATGCTTCCAATTCGTTTCAGTGTTTTTCCAAAAGAAGAATTGGGTTTGGACAGATCTATCAATCAATCAATCAGGGATTTGTGAAGTGTGCTACTCACCCGTGGGGGTCTCAAGGTGTTGGGTAGAGGGTGGGGTTTCATGCAGCTCCGTCTCATCCAAAGAGCCAGGTCTTGAGGCTCTTCCTGAATGCTTGCAGAGTGGGGGATCGTCTGATGCTGAGGGGGAGTTTGTTTCAGGTCTTGGCTGCAATGTAGGAGTAGGCTCTTCCTCCCATTCTGGCTCTTCAGATGCATGTGGTTTCGGCCAGGGCGAGGTCGGCGGAGCAGAGGCTTCTCATGGGTGCATAGAAGGAGACTCTTTCATTGAGGTCCAGTGTTGTGGAGGGATTTGTAGGCGTGAGTGAACAGCTTGAAGGTCACTCTCTTTTCGACGGGGAGCCAATGGAGGTCTCGCAGGTGCTGGGTGATGTGGTCTTGTCGTGGGATGCCAAGGACGAGTCTGGCTACGGCGTTCTGGATGGTCTGGAGTTTGAGGAGTGGAGATTTGTTGATCCCGGTGTAGAGGGCGTTTCGGTAGTCCAGTCTGCTGGTTATGAGTGCATGGGTGACTGCCTTTCTGGATTCGGGGGGTTCCATTTGAAGGTTTTTCGGAGGATGCGGAGGGTATTGAAGCACGTGGAAGAAATGGCGTTGATCTGTCGGGTCATGGTGAAGGAGGAGTCGAGTATGATGCCAAGGTTGCAAGCGTGGTCTGTGGGTGTGGGAGGGTGCCAAGGGCAGTGGACCACCAGGTGTTGTCCCATGCAGAGGTGGTAGATCCGAGGATGAGGACTTCCGTTTTCTCCGAGTTGAGCTTCAGGCAGCTGCTGCTCATCCAGGTTGCAACGACTTTCATTACTTCCTGGAAGCTGTGTCTGGTGATGTCGGGTTCCTTGGTGAGGAAGAGGATGAGCTGGGTGTCGTCGGCGTAGGATACTATGCTGAGTCCATGCTTTCTGACAATGCTAGCGAGGGGGGCCATGTAGATGTTGAAGAGCATGGGGCTGAGCGATGATCCTTGGGGTACTCCGCAGCTGATCTCTGTGGGTTCGGAGAGGAAGGGCAGGAGTCTGATTCTTTGGGATCAGCCGGTGAGGAAGGAGCAGATCCAGTCTAGGGCAGTTCCCTGTATGCCAGCGTCGTGGACTCTGGCGGTGAGTGTGCGGTGGGAGACGGTGTCGAAGGCTGCAGAGAGGTCTAGTAGGATGAGGGCAACTTTGTGGGCATGGTCGAGGAGAGTTCAGATGTCATCTGTGGCGGCTTGGAGGGTGGTCTCGGTGCTGTGGTTGCTGCGAAATCCAGATTAGGAGGAGTCGAGGATTGAGTTGGATTCTATGAAGTTCGTGAGCTGGATGTTGACGATCTTCTCAGTGACTTTGGCTGCAAAGGGGAGGAGAGAGATAGGTCTGTAGTTCATGAGGTCCGTCGGGTCTGCGGAGGGCTTCTTGAGGAGGGGCTTGACTTCTGCACGTTTCCAGTCATCAGGGAACGTGCCGTTTCGAATGTGAAGTTGATGGTGCATCGTAGTTTGGGTGTATGGCGGAGGCGGCTTCGTGGAAGATGTGAGGCGGGCAGGGGTCAGTGGGGGCTCCTGAGTGTATGCTTTTCATGGTGTTGGTGGTGTCTCCAGTGGTGACAAGGGTCCAGGCGGTGATTGTAGGCTGGCTGGTGTTGCTGGAGATAAGTGTAGTGTTGGTGCCTTTTTTCTGTTCGTTGAAATTGTCATAGAGGGACTTGATCTTGTGATGGAAGTAGGAGCTGAGTTTGTTGCAGTGGTCGTGGGAGGGGGTGCGTCTGAGGTTCCGCTGGGGATTTGGTGAATTCTTGTATGATGCTGAAGAGTTCTTTAGAGTTGCAGGAGTTGGAGAGGATTCTGTCCTGGATGAAGTTCCACTTTGTGGATCTAATGTATTGGTGGTGTTTTGTCATGGCGGTTTTGTAGGTGAAGCGTACTTCCGGGGTTTTGCTATTCCTCCATGCTTTCTCGAGACGTCGGCACATGCGTCTGGATTCTCGGAGGTCAGTGGTGAACCAGGTGGCTTTCGTGGGGCATTGTCTGTCAGAGTTCTGGAGAGGGGCGATTGTGTTTGCGCATTCGGTGATTCATCTGTGGAGTTCGTTGGCTGCAGAGTTTGCGTTGGTCATAATGGGTGGAGGAGCATAGTTGAGGGCGGAGTTGAGGTGCTCTTCGGTGACCTTGCTCCAGTTCCTGTGCAGGGGGGCAAGGTGTAGGCTTGTGAGCGGTGGGTTTCGAGAAGGAGAAATGTACTCAGTGGTGTCTGTCGAGAGGGGTTGCGTGGTGTGGCTGAAGCGGATTTTGTTTCCTCCTGCAAAGATGGGGTTGAGGGTGTTTCCTGCCTTGTGGGTGGGGTGGTGATGAGCTGTTTCAGTCCGATGTTGGCGAGATTGTCCAGGAGGGCGGTGGAGTTGGAGTCGCTGAGGTTGTTGAGGTGGAAATTCAGGTCTCCGAGCAGTGCGTAGTCCATGGAGGCAATGGCGTGGGTGCTATGAGGTCTGTGATGGTTGAGGTGAATGTGGTGCGTGGTCTGGGGTCTGTAGGTGAGGGTGCCGCGTAGGGTCATTCTGGGGTTGGTCTGGATCTGGAAGTGGAAGTGGAGGTGTTCCTTGGGGGACGAGGAGTCATTCGTGCTGGCTGTAGTGAGTCGGAGGGAGCTTTTGTGTAGGATGGCGAGTCCCCCTCCAGGGTGGTTGAGGCGGTCCTTCCTCTGGAACTTGTATCCGTCGGGGATGGCGGTTGCGATGTCGGAGGCGGAGCTGGCATTGGTCCAGGTTTCTGTGAGGAAGGTGACGTCGGGCGACAGGGTGTCGAGGAGGTCCCAGATTTCGACTGCGTGTCTGTGCAGGGAGTGTACTTTGAGTATGCAGCTAAGGGGTTTGTGTGCAATGGTTTCCAGTGGGTGGGTGGCAGCGGAGGTGGGTGAAGGTGCAGCAGCAGTGTCAATCAATCAATCAATCAGGGGAATTGTAAGCGCGCTACTCACCCGTGAGGGTCTCAAGGCGCTGGCGGGGGGTCCGCAGCGCTGTTTAGCCGAAGAGCCAGGTCTTGACGGTCTTCCTAAAGGTGTTCAGGGAAGGGGGTGTGTCGGAAGGAGAACTGGCCGTGGGTGGTGTTCGGCGTAGACAGCTGGCAGTTGTTGTTTCTTCTGGGGTTGAGTGCGTGGAGGGCAGCTGAGTCATAGCGGTGGGTGGTCAGAGGACCAGGGTCCCTGGCGCTGGTTACGGTCGGCTCTCAGACGGGCGAAGATGGGCTTGCCTTTGGCACGCCGGTTGCGCAGCCGCACAGCGGCTGCCATTAAGTAGGGGTCGGGGAGGGAGCACAGCTGGTAGCGGGAGCGGGAACCAGTAGGGGGGAGGGGCCGCAGGAGCAGCAGTGGCGGGAAAAGGGAGCATAAGGCAAAAGTGAAAACGGAAAAACACAACACAAGGCAATAACAGGGAAAACAGACAAAAAGGCACGACCGGAAAAGGCACAACCAGACAAAGAGCCAACAGAGAGACAGAAATAGGCAACCGACAGACAAATAGGGCACAAATAGCCAGAAGCAGAAAGGCACAGATAGGCAGAGAAACAGAAAGGTAACAGAAAAACAATGGAAGCAGGCAGAGCAAGGCTCTCCCACTGGACCACCAGGGATGAGGCGCAGGCAGGAGCCTGCGGGTGGAGGATGGCCTCAAACACCTACTCATTGTAAAATTTATGGAAGATTATTAAAACCAAATCTAAAATTTGACACAGAAATTATTAAGTGCTCTGTTGTAGAAGCCTGCAACAAGACCCTTCTCAGCACTGCTGGGTGGGTTCTCAAGAAACACCCGGTTTTAAGGGTTAAACTGGCAGGTGTAGGGGAAAGAGAACTGAAGAATAGATTTCATTGACAGGTCGACTGGCCAGTTGAGGAAAAACACATTTGCCAGCATCAGCACCACCTCCCACTCCTGCAGCATTTCGCACTGCCGTGGGTTCCAGGATCATGGTGGTGGCAGCGGTCCGACCACCATAGTCATAATCAGGTGGTCCGACCACCACCGTGAGTATGGTTGGCTTCGGACCGCTGTACTCGTAATCAGGCACAGAGTCTTACATTAAGAAGAGCGGCCAAGATTATCAAAAGCTGAAATTTTGAAAACCATGTGAAAACTGAAATGATTTGAATTTTGACTCAGGATACCAGCAAGGGTCTTGTTCGCGCTTTATAAAACTTTTCAAATAAATAAAATCATCAGCCCGCCACACAAGGCGGCTCAAATCGCCCCTTGCATGGCTTTGTAAATATCCACTAGCATTTTGCAAAAGTAGCGCAAACCAGAGGAAAAATGTTGGTAATCTGATACTGTGTGTCAGATGCTCATTTTGTTTTCATACTCCCTGATGGTACTGATCAATGGCCTGCATGAATAGAGGTATCAGACAGCCAGGAATCACAAGCTGATTGCCAAGGAGGAAAAGGCCTTCTTCAGCTACGTACAATTCCTGCCAGATGTTATGCTTTGCTTGAATTTGCATGCGTGCTTCAGGAGTTCTTTTAGTCTGACATATTTCTCTACAGATCTGGTTTGTTCTTGTTCAGTTTCAGTTACAGCTTGTTACTAGTGGGACAAATAATCAGCAGGTATATCTTGTCCTGGACAGCACACTACCTCAGAGAAGAACTCTTGGAGTTGCAACATCCACTTCGAACTGCAAGGCCGCGATTTAGATTTTGACCCTAAAAAACGGGGTACCAGTTGTTTGTGGTCTGTGCACATTCTGAATTTGCTTCCATAGAGACAGAGATGGAATTGTGTTAACAGAGGATCACTGATATAAGTATAAAATTGATGCATACAATATTGGAACACAAAAAATCTGGAAATTAAACATCGATAACAAAAATATTGACTTCCTATACTTGACTAGTAAAACCACAAATAGTGAGAAGACAAATATTGTTGTTAAAAATATAAATTTTTACCTATATTGACGACAAAAATATCAGAAACAATATTATTGTTACCTTTAAAAAAATACATTATGTCAAAAATATTGATTCACATAATAATAACTAAGGTATTATTGCTAAAATAATATTTAATAAATATATATATATTTTTTTTTACATAAAACAATTATGTTGGACTGAAAATGCGTCTGGTCGACTCCTTCTAGCATTGTGTGGTTTAAGTTAGCATTTGTGGCACCATTTTGTATTAGCCGCCATTTTGGGTAATGATCGAAACTAACGTCTGTCTCATGCTCTGTTTGACCATCGAAAAGCAGCTGTACGTGAATTTCTTCAAGGCTGAGTTTGCTGTGCTAATGAATAAACTGTCTATCTCATGCATACCTTTCCGTCTAGATTGGCCTGCTCCCACAGCTCAGAGCTATGTGGGCAGGCAGAGTAACCTTGAGTTTCAGATAATGTGTGCCTGGTCTCAGGATCGTAGCTCATCCTTCTGTACCTCCTTTGGTCATCAGCTCCCAGACTAGAAAATTCCTGTCTGGTCACGTCCTCAGGGGTATTGGAAATGTACTTTATGCTCTACATGTTGTCTAAAGTCAGTCCCTCTGCAGCAATCTAAGGAGGCTGGTCAGACCGGACTCCGCTCGAGCGCATACTAATAAATAACTTTGGTTGTATTCTCTACTGTCTGACCGACTCTTCATTTGTTTGATCGCGAGTGACCCGGGTGGCCCTAATTGGGTCACTTCCTTCAGTTATTTCAAATGAAACCCAAAACATTTTATACACATATTTAAATTAAATATAAAAATATTACATCAACAAAAGCTTCACCATTCACCCCAATCAATTATATAACAAAAAAAATAATACCCAAAATACCCTAAACAAATAGCAGAATAGCATTAACTACAAACATTTAAACAGCAACCTAAAAATGTATATATATATATATATTTCCCAAATCCTTATCGCGACGCGACAATAATGCACTCTCAAGATCCAATGTGGTAATGCTTTCAGGAAATTTTAATCAGCTTCCACGCAACGCATTTCGGCGATATGCCTTGTTCACACGATAGAAGTGCAGAGCCAAATCACCCATATTTACAAAGCACACTGACTCCCGACATTTGTGCATGATGGTACAGAGAGGACTTCTCCCGCAGATTACCATAGTGAAAAGGAAACACTCGTGGCCATTTTGAAACGAGGTTAAAGTACAATAAGTTACAGGCCACTTTTAACTTGCAGTTATCATAATACATATTCAAGTATATGTGAGTTGTTCAGCAAATACACATAAAACATTCATGAAGATATACATAATTTCTCATAATGACATGAATAAACATACATGCTGTTCTTAAATGAAAAATACACTCAAAAAATATATATCGGCATATTTCATGTCCCTCACATTTCTCTGTGGTTGATCGTTGTTACTCAATGTGTGCCCCTCAGTTCGAATATTGTTTTTTACAATCCGTTCGGTAGTCATGTGATGTGTGTGCAGCCCTTGTTGAATAAAGTTAATTGAAAGTTTGTCTACCCGTCCTTACAGATAACCCCATGTTCAATTAATATTGTGCAAGTGTACTCAACGCACTCTAGCACGTGTTACACATGGTATTTTGTGTGCTACTCATGTTACATGCAACACATTGTTGTGATATGTTTATCCCTCGTGAGATGGCCAGCAACCAGCCTGTGCTGTTTGATAGGCTTGCGTGGCATGGCAGTCCACCCAAATGCAAGTAATACATATGAAGCGCCACTTATTAAACATTGCAACGATAGCGAACTATACGTGCCTATATCAGTGCACATTGCATGTGCCAAGATGTAATAACAGTGCTAGAAATTATACTTGCGCACAATATCCCCATAAGGATTACCACATAATATTACTGTTGTTGTAACGGGCCTGTGTCCTAATGAACAAAATTGAACATGTCCCCAGCAAGTACCCTTCAAATTATTTTGCAGTATACCACACTGATATTTTGAAAAAATCGGCAAAAACGCGCTGGGTGCGCGGATCCAGCTGATAAAAAAAAAAATCGAAGCGCGGTCTCCCGCGCTTCGATGCTAATTTGCCCCCGGGTGGGCCAAATCCCGGGGGCATGCGGGGGTGGGTTTATGTGGGGGGCCTCTAAGGCCCCCCAAGCCCCGGGGACCGCCACCCCCCAGGGCTTTAAAAAAAATGGTGCGGGAGAGCTCTCCGCCCTCCCGCAGCCCCGGGGACCGCCACCCCCCGGGGCTTCTTTTTAAAAAAAATTGAAATAACCTGTGTGGGGGCTCGAGCCCCCACACGCCCGGAGACCGCCACCTCCCGGGGCACTAACATGTGAATTAGGGGTCCGTTAAGGACCCCGAGCCCGGGGACCACCACCTCCCCGGGGCTGTGCATTTGGATGGGAGGGGGGCCGCGCGGCCCACCTCCTGGAGCCAGTGATGGCCCTGGGGGGCGGCGGTCCCCAGGGCTCCTGCAGTGTCCCGTGGTGCCTACCCCCGGGACACTGTAGTTTGCAATGACAGGACGGGAGCCTTGCGGCTCCCGTCCTGCCATTGCAAACTGCTTTGCTTCATTGAAGCGAGAGCAGGGAAACCTGCTCTCGCTTCAGTGAAGCAAAGCAGATTGCTTTTCCACATGGGGAGCTGCATGTCAGCGGCTCCCCATGTGGAAAAGCAATGCCGGCTCCCGAGGGACGCGGGGAGCCGGCTGGGACCATGGGGGGATTGTGGACCCCCCCACGGTCCCCAACGGAGAGGGCCAGCCCCGGGGGATGGGGTCCCCGGGGCAAGTAGTGGCCCGGGAGGGGGGCCACACGGCCCCTCTCCCCCCAAAAAAATTATTTAAAAAAATAGAGGCCTGCCCCAGGGGATGGGGTCCCCGGGGCCGGAATCGGCCACAGGAGGGGGGCCACGCGGCCCCCTTCCCGTTTTTTTTTTTTTTTTTAAATGAAAAAAAAGGGGTAAGGCCCTGGGTGATGGGGTCCCCAGGGCCCAAAAAAAGGAAAAAGGAAGGGGGGCCACACAGCCCCCCTTCTAAAAAAAAAACTAAAAAAAACGATCGTGCCGCAGGCCCCGTCCCCTTCCTTTACCACTCTGCAAACGCGCCCCCTGGCACGTTTGCAGAGGGGGAACGAATTCCCCTTGAATACTGGGGGTCCCTGTGGGCCAACTAGCCCACCAGGAACCTCCAGTATGCGCCAGAGGGCTGCGTTGCAGAGAGGTGTACAGAGGCCATGCCCCTTTTTACACCTCTCTGCAACGCAGCTCTGTGGCGCTTACTGGAGGTACCTGGTGGGATAGTTGGACCCCAGGGACCCTCAGGATTCAAGGGACTTAATCCCCAACTTAAAACACGCCACGGGGTGCGTTTGCACAGTGGTGAAGGGAAGGGGCGGGGCTTCAGGTGACATGTGTGCAAACAGGCCCCGTGGCACGTTTTAAGATGGGGAATTAATTCCCCTTCAATCCTGAGGGTCCCTGGGGGCCAACTAGCCCACCAGGTACCTCCAGTAAGCGCCACGGAGCTGCGTTGCAGAGTGTTGTAAAAAGGGGCGTGGCCTCTGAACACCTCTCTGCAACGCAGCTCTCTGGAGCATTCTGGAGGTATCTGGTGGGCCAGTTGGCCCCTAGGGACCCTCGGGATTGAGGAGGAATTAATTCTCCAACTTAAAACGCGCCACAGGGCGTGTTTGCAGACATGTCACCTCAGGCCCCACCCCCTTCCTTCACCATTGTGCAAATATTCCTCTAAAATCAGCAGAACTACGAATTCCGATCTACTCACCTGTTATCAGGAGAGACCTCAGTGCTGCATCTTTGAGCATAGTACTGATCCTGAAAAGTAATTTTAACCGTACTTACCAGTAACTTGAATTTCCTTCCATAGGATATCATTGCCTGCTTTTTGCTGAAAAAGTTTCTAAGTGTCGATTTTTGAAACATACAAATATTCCTCTAAAATCAGCCGAACTACGAATTCCGATTTACTCACCTGTTATCAGGAGAGACCACAGTGCTGCATCTTTGAGCCCAGTACTAATCCTGAAAAGTAATTTTAACCGTACTTACCAGTAACTTGAATTTTCTTCCATAGGCTAACATTGACTGGTTTCACTTGGAAATTCTTCTAAGTGTTGAGTTTTGGAACTTTATAATATTCCTCTAAAATCAGCTGAACTACGAATTCCAATTTACTCACCTGTTATCAGGAGAGACCTCAGTGCTGCATCTTTGAGCCCAGTACTGATTCTGAAAAGTAATTTTAACCGTACTTACCAGTAACTTGAATTTCCTTCCATAGGCTAACATTGACTGGTTTCACTTGGAAATTCTTCTAAGTGTGGAGTTTTGGAACTTTATAATATTCCTCTAAAATCAGCCGAACTACGAATTCCGATTTACTCACCTGTTATCAGGAGAGACCTCAGTGCTGCATCTTTCAGCCCAGTACTGATCCTGAAAAATAATTTTAACCGTACTTACCAGTAACTTGAATTTCCTTCCATAGGCTAACATTGACTGGTTTCACTTGGAAATTCTTCTAAGTGTGGAGTTTTGGAACTTTATAATATTCCTCTAAAATCAGCCGAACTACGAATTCCGATTTACTCACCTGTTATCAGGAGAGACCACAGTGCTGCATCTTTGAGCCCAGTACTAATCCTGAAAAGTAATTTTAACCGTACTTACCAGTAACTTGTATTTCCTTCCATTGGAATCCATTGTCTGGTTTTCCGCAGAAAAGTTTCAAAGTGTCGTTTTTCACAATCTACAAATATTCCTTAAAAATCGCCTGTATGACTTAAACGCATTCTTTCAACTGTTTACAGGAGATGCACCAGTGCTGGATCCAGGATCCACCACTGAGTAAGAAGAAGTAACGATAACACTACTTACCTGCTAAGTGAATTTCCTCCCATAGGATAACATTGGTGATTCTATGTGAAAAAGTTTCTGTCAAGTTTTAAAATACAATAATATTCCTTAAAAATCACTACTGTAACCAAAACGCTTTTACTCAACTGTTTACAGGAGATGTCCCAGGACTGAATCTAGGATCCAGTCCTGTGGTTAGAAAAAGTAATCCATAAAGTAACTAATTGCATTTAACTAGAAATTCACATTGAGCTCAATGTTGCATTGTGTTTGAAATTGTGTTGCCCATTGCAACAACTGTAACTACTGTACTTAAAACTCTATTGCGTATTTGCAAAGTATTTAAACTAAAGTAATTCATTCTGAGAAAGTATATTTTGTAATGTAATGTATAATGTAATTACAATGTAATTTAAAAAATAAAATATCTAAAAATAAATAGTTTTAAAAAATGTAGTAAATCAGTATCAAAAAAATAAATATAACAATTAATACATTTAAAAATTGTCATTTACAAAACCTTTGAAATTCACTGAAAAAACCATAGGTTTTAGGGGCGTTATAGTTAGAAATTAGCATTTAAAAAACCTTTGAAATTCACTGAAAAAACCATAGGTTTCAGGCACGTTATAGTTAGAAATTAGCATTTAAAAAACCTTTGAAATTCACTGAAAAAACCATAGGTTTCAGACACGTTATAGTTAGAAATTAGCATTTAAAAACCTTTCAAATTCACTGAAAAAACCATAGTTTTCAGGAACGTGATAGTTAGCTGGACATTTCACTCATACAAAACCATAGAAATTCCACTGTTATAGTTAGTTCAGCTAACTATAACTCGCGCTCCGCAATGCACTGCTGATTACATCACATATTACATCATTCATGACATGGTCAGTGACATCACTGATGACATCTCAAATGACATCACTGATGACATCACTGATGACATCATCCATGTGACAATCTGATGCACCTTCTCACACCCTAATATAACCTTTGATACACCCACTCCAAAAAACAGAATACCATTTTTGAAACCATAGACACACCAATACCACTTATTACATATCTAATCACTGGTTCTTAGGTCTACACACTCATCCACTCATTCACCAATACAATCACTCATACATGCAGTCACTCATCAAAACAACACTATCATATGCACTCATACACCTACACAGACACTCACACACCAGCACTCATCCAGAGTTGCTCACACACCTAGTTAGTCATGCAAATAATCAATCACACTTCCATTTACTGACCTATACAGTTATACACACAACACATCACTTATTCAAACAGAAAGAAACGCATAATTACTCTCTTATACAATCACTGATACAAGTACACACTGATCCATACAGCCACTCTCACAATCACTAACTCTCACGTATAGTCATTTACATACTCCAACTCTCACATACACTGTCTTTTACATAAGTAGTTAGTTGGACATGTACCACTGAGACATCCATTCACTCACTAACACACCCATACGCACACTCACCCATGCATACAGCTGTTTCCACATGCACTCTTGAACCCATACACCCAGTGAATCAACCACTCAAACATGTATACACAGAGTCACACACCTCCCATGCACCCACACACACACTCAGGCAACCTTACAAATACTCTGGCAACCAATTAATAACCCATATAGACACTCATGTAGCTACTGACCAACCCATGCAGCAGCTTATACAACAGCAAACAGACTGATATAGACATTCACACAGTTTAGTCACTAACCCATGCATTCAGTAAGACACATGTAATAACTCAGTTAAACAGTCAGTCACACACCTACTAAATCCTCCATCCAGACACTTATACACCCACTCATTCTTCAATACACCTTGGTGTATATATATATTACATATTTAAACTTTAAAGAAAAACACATTCACTGGATGATGTCATCAGTGATGTCATTTGAGATGTCATCAGTGATGTCATCAGTGATGTCACTGACCATGTCATGAATGATGTAATATGTGATGTCATCAGCAGTGCATTGCGGGGCGCGAGTTATAGTTAGCTGAACTAACTATAACAGTGGAATTTCTATGGTTTTGTACGAGTGAAATGTCCAGCTAACTATAACGTTCCTGAAACCTATGGTTTTTTAGTGAATTTCAAAGGTTTTTTAAATGCTAATTTCTAACTATAACGTCCCTGAAACCTATGGTTTTTTCAGCTAATTTCAAAGGTTTTTTAAATGCTAATTTCTAACTATAACGTCCCTGAAACCTATGGTTTTTTGACCTAGGCACATTGACTGGTGTAGGTTTGGAAATGCTAATGAAAGACACCTTTCGACAATTGATGTTGCTTTTGCCTCAAACTGTTTTTGTATATTCCAATATATGCCAAAGACAGAAGTGGAAATGGTCAAACCTAATTTTGTCCTCAGATTGAAAAATCTAGGAAGAATGTCAACAAAGCTGTGTCTGTATACCTCAGAGACCATAGAATGGGGTTGATCTACAACAACAACATACATTTTGATATGGCTGATATCTACAGAAGTGATGGAGTACACTTCACAGATCAGGGAAATCGAGTTTTTCTGAATAACCTGAAGCTGTGCATCTGCAC
The DNA here is from genome assembly GCA_963921515.1 of Calotriton arnoldi. Lineage (NCBI taxonomy): Eukaryota > Metazoa > Chordata > Amphibia > Caudata > Salamandridae > Calotriton > Calotriton arnoldi. The sequence continues at coordinate 245,647 of CAWUFW010009551.1, forward strand.
TTATATGTAGCTCCAACTAATAAACACAAGGGCTCTTTTTAGAGCCGCCTTATATTCCCAATATTGGTTCGCAGAGTGACTTGGTCCCGAAACGCGTCGAGAGGTGTCTTGAATCTGCCAAATAAATAATTTTGCTGAAAGCTTTGGTGTCCGCGGCTGCTGTTTTGGCAAATTCAGCGTACAATTGTGCATTTAGAGGCTCGCCCCCTCACCGCGGACCGCCGTTGCAAGAAGGAAGGGGAAAGGCGTTTCGGTGCTCACACGCCGAGGTTGAAGTGGTATTTGAAAGTAACCCCTTCCCGCTGGGATAAGAACCGGTATGGTGCGAGGATCTGTTGAGCCACGGAGCAATGAGTGGATGCCATGAACCATGGCTCGACGGAATTAGCACCCGTTTTTAAGAACAAGATTGAAATCCAGCAAACGGCTTGTGAGACTGCATACCGAGAAGACGGGAGCGGTCTTGCTTCAGCACACTACATAAAGAGCAGAAACATGGCGCCGACAAGGATTGATAAGCGCTTGGAAGCAGCGGATAAATTATTTGAAAATTGCACAATGGAGATTACATCGGAAAGTAATACGGCATCTAATGATGGTATGATCTCGCCAAACAAAAGAATGCTATGGGATAAGCTGTGGAAGGCTCTTAAAACTGAACAGAACAAATGGTGGGAGGCCACCACGCTTCAAAAATATATAGATGTCAGCAGAATTCCGAGAGGATTGAGAATTTTCACAACGCCGACTTTTAATGATCCGGATCCAGAACTAGTTAAAGAGTGGGCAAGTAACAATCACCAATGCTCAACGAATATGCTTAGAATGCTAGTGAAATACGCGAAAAAGACTGTGAAAAATTAACAGGAATCATCGATGATATCACTCAACAACTTAAAGCGCTCTGTGGAACTGAGGAGTTTCAAAAAGAAATGGAGAAAATGGACAAGAGTTTGGACAAGATCGAAGATGAAATAAAGATCAAAAACAAAGCAAGTTCCAACGGGATTTGATTGATTACCAGAGAGGACGGATTCTTACGCTTGCTAAGAAATACGATCAGCTACGAAGTGGAGGAGTCTTATCTAGCATGGCAGGCGTGAATCCGGAGGCACCCACTGACAACCAGGAGGAGCAAGTTAGCTTTGAGAACTCCACTGATGGCAGCGTAGCAAGCACAAGTGATGTCTTAAGTGCTAAAGACTGCAGAGTGCCAAAAGACAGCATTTTAATGGAGTTCAGTCTTGTTGCAAAAGGAAGACAAATGGGCAACAGACCAAATGTGCGTCGAAATCGTGGAAACGCAAACAGAGACGGAAGAATAGGAAATGTATCAACGCCAGGAGAATCGGGAAGCCCAGTGGGAAGTCGCACAAGGGGCCAAAAGAGGCTGAAATAATGAACAGAAAAACGGTAATCAATCTATCTGAACGAACTTTGAATGATGCAGAGGTAGAACTTTTATCTTTAGGTCTTACTTTTGTCCCTCAAATGATTTTAACTATACCCAGAGTAGGATAGATCTTTTTATTTTACACGGAAATTACGTATAAAAAAGTGGTATACGTCTAAAGTTAAAATGAATGTAGATGTTGAAAGACAGGTTCCCAGCAAAATGACAATTGCTGAAGGAGAGTTACTTCATACATTGAATGTACTCAGTGAAGAGGTCTATGCTGAAAGTGATCTTGTCACAAGCCTGATGAATGAGAATGTACCCTTAAATCTGAGTGCACAGAGTCATTTTAAACCTAAATCAATTTTTCTCCCTCAGATTAAGAATGAGGCCATTGATGTTTTCGAAAAGGGAGTTACGCAGGAATTGTTGAAATTATCTAAGAAGAGGAAATGGTCTAGGTGGAATAATGTTACAGAGGCACAAAAATTAGCAATTGAAAGTTTAAAGAATGACAACACAATAGTTATCAAAAAATCTGATAAAGGTGGAAATGTAGTTGTGTTGTCTAAATTGAAGTATATAGAGGAAGGTATGAGACAACTAGCTGATAAAAACAACTATCATAGAAGTAACAGAATGGAATATGAGCATTCTGTTAGACAATTTCAAACACAATTATTTGATTGGCATAAGAAAGGACTATTAGAACAAGATGAATTGAGATTTTTGGAATGTAAATGTCCTAAACTTCCGGCTCTTTACTTATTGCCAAAAATCCACAAAGATAAACAGAATCCACCGGGAGACCTATTGTGTCTTCCCGGGGCAGCTGTTTAGAAAATACCTCCAGATATGTTGATTATTTTTTGCAAGGCTTAGTTAGAAAACTCCCATCCTATATTAAGGACACGGGAGATTTTCTCAGATGTTTAGACAATTTTCAATGGAACAACAGCTATTCACTGCTAACATTAGATGTGATGAGCCTGTATACATCTATCCCTCATGATTTAGGCCTGAAAGCAAGTAAACACTTCCTCAAAGAAAGATCAATCTCATACCTTCTACACACAGAGATGTTAATTGAGATGATGTCTATCTGTCTAAAACAGAATTACTTTCTCTTTGATGATAAGGTCTACAAGCAAACTCTCGGAACTTCTATGGGGACCTGCTTTGCTCCATGCTTTGCGGGTCTCTATTTGGGGTTCTGGGAAGAGAAAATAGTTAAGGAACTGCCAGTGTACAAGGAGAAGGTAGCAATGTGGGTCCGTTACATTGATGACATTTTCTGTGTGTGGAAGGGGACTGAAGATGAAGCAGATGAGTTTGTGAAGGCACTTAATGAGAATAGCTATAATTTACAATTTACCAGCAATTGGTCTAAAGAGTCAACTGAGTTTCTTGATCTTAAACTAACAGTATTGGGAGAAAAAATTGAGAGTGCCCTTTTCAGAAAAATTACTGCTGGCAATAGCTTATTGCATGCGAGGAGTTCGCACCCAAGGGCTCTTGTCAACAGTATACCTCTGGGGGAATTACTGCGAGCCAAACGGAACTGCAGTACAATGGAGAGTTTTAAATTGGAAGAAAAAATAATGATTGAAAGATTTTTAGAGAGAGGGTACGCACAATCTGTCATCGATAAGGCTAGAAGAGAGGTGGAGAAAAGAACAAGGAAATCTTTACTAGCGGTAGAGGAGAAAGATAGTGAAGTGGCAAACTCACAAGACAAGATTCGGTTTATAACTACGTTCAGTAGACAAGCCCCAGAGGTACGCAAAAGTTTGAACAGATTTTGGCCAGCTTTACGAACAGATAAAGATTTAGCAGAAAATTTAGAAGTGTTCCCCCAGATAACTTTTAAAAAAGCTAAATCATTAAAAGACACTCTGTGTAGGACAGTAGAATCGGGCGTCGTAAGAAATACAGTGACGCAGGGTTTTTACACTTGCAGAAGCTGTAAGGCCTGCAAAAATAGTAAAAACAGAAAAGAATGCATTTTGTCACCTAATTGCAAACCATTTAAAATTGTCAAACACACATCATGCACTACGGAATATGCAGTATATGCACTGTTCTGTCCTTGTCAGAAGGTGTATATAGGGAGCACCATACACAAAGCAAAGATACGAATATTAGAACATTTGCGCGCAATAAAGAATGCAGATAAACAATATCCAGTTGCGCGACATTTTCAGAGTCAGCATAGTCAAAACAGCAATTTATTGAGCTTTTGTGTATTGGACACAGTGAAAACCGATGTAAGAGGAGGAAACAGAGTGCAAAGTTTGCGCCGGTTAGAGTCAAAATTGATTATACAGTATGGAACAGTGGTGCCGATAGGCCATAATATTGATGAAGAACTTGCAGTACACCTGGGGTGAAGGAACAATAGGTAGTAAAAAGCCGTGAGGAAACATAAGTGGTCCAGTCAGGTTTTGGGTGTAATTCTCTCCTTTCATTTTTGTAAAAAGATTTTTAAAGCATTTTGACGATGTTAAGTAAATTGTGTATGAATTATATTATTACCAATGCTGATGAGTCAGTTGTAGATAATTTGTCAATGTAGTTGTGTGTGTGTTTTGGTAAATAGGAAACATGGGTGATTCACATTTTTTTTAATATAATGTTTTTGTTTTATTTTTTTCTTTTAGATTTGAGTCCGCGGTTTCCACAAAGAAACGCAAGAGAGTACAAATATCTTTTATAACAAAATATAGTTTTGTTATGAAGCTGCTAAGTATTGAGTGATGTAATGAGAGAGTAAGTGCCTTTACAATCTGAAAGTTAAAGCAGAATGCAGACATCAAGTGATAGGGGTACAGTAATGGTGAGGTATTATATACAGCAACCATTATGCCCACTTGGGCAGGAACAAGCACGAAATTGAATATATTGAAACGATTCTGTAAAACCTTAAAAACATTGATCATGCCCACTTGGGCAGTGATAACATGATTTAGGTTGATTGAACCAGTAAACAACAGTGGATGAAATGTTATAGAGGTGCAGTAATGAAGTACTGAAGAGGGATGTATAAGTTACTGATAACAGCGAGGCTGTGTCATAGGCACAAATCTGTGTTCGTTTTCAATAAAGTTGGATACGAAAGAAATGAATAAGGTCACATGAAATGTTAAAATACAGCAGCAAATGGTGTTAACGTATCTCTCAAACACATATATATTATTTTTGTGTGAATATTTGATGTTATTACCGCAAGTGATATGTATTTGATGTTTATTTCACGTTTATAAGTAGGAGTGAAGAAACTCCGTATTGTGTAAAGTCCTTTTTAATGTTTGGTTTTGAATCACGTGGTTATTTAAATGAATCTGAGACACAGCAATGGCACTCGTGATCAAGGGACTTGGTCCCGAAACGCGTCGAGAGGTGTCTTGAATCTGCCAAATAAATAATTTTGCTGAAAGCGTGGTGTCCGCGGCTGCTGTTTTGGCAAATTCAGCGTAGAATTGTGCATTTAGAGGCTCGCCCTCACCGCGGACCGCCGTTGCAAGAAGGAAGGGGAAAGGCGTTTCGGTGCTCACACGCCGAGGTTGAAGTGATATATATATATATATATAAATATAAGTGACGTCATCGGCAGTGCATTGCAGGGGTGCGAGTTATAGTTAGCTCAGCAAACTATAACGGCTGAATTTCTCTGGTTTTGTACAAGTGAAATATCAGCCTAACTATAACGTCCCTGAAACCTGTGGTTTTTTTCAGTGAATTTCTGAGGTTTGTTAAATGCTAATTCCTAAATATAACCTCCCTGTAAAGAGGCAAGAGAAGTGCCTCAGTGAATGGATTAGTGCAAGGGCAGTGCCTGGCTCATTGGATTGCATGGGTAGTGTCTGGGCGATTAGATGAATGCATGGGTAGTGCCTGAGTGAATGAATGAGTGCAAGGTTAGTGCCTAGGTGATTTCATGAGCAAGAGAAGTGCAGAAAGAGGAAGAAAGGTGCAGAAAGAGGCAAGAGAAGTTCAGAAAGAGGAAGAAAGGTGCAGAAAGAGGCAAGAGAAGTGCAGAAAGAGGAAGAAAGGTACAGAAAGAGGCAAGAGAAGTACAGAAAGAGGCAAGAGAGGTGCAAAAGGAGGCAAGAGAGGTACAGAAAGAGGCAAGAGAAGTACAGAAAGAGGCAAGAGAAGCACAAAAAGAGGTGAGAGAAGTGCAGAATGAGGCAAGAGAGGTGCAGAAAGGAGCAAGAGAAGCGCAGAAATAAGCAAGAGAAGCACAGAAAGAAGCATGAGAAGTGAAGAAAGAGGCAAGATAAGTATAGAAAGAGGCAATAGAAGTACAGAAAGAGGCAAGAGAGGTACAGAAAGAGGCAAGATAAGTGCAGAAAGAGGCAAGAGAGGCGCAGAAAGAGGCAAGAGAGGTGCAGAAAGAAGAGAGTGAGGTGCAGAAAGAGGAAAGAGAAGTGCAGAAAAGAAGCAAAAGAGGTGCAGAAAGAGGCAAGATGGGTTCAGAATGAAGCAAGTGAGGTGCAGAAAGAGGCAAGAGAAGAGCAGGAAGAGGCAAGAGAAGTGCAAAAAGAAGCAAGAGAAGCACAGTAAGAAGCAAGAGAAGTGCAGAAAGATGCAAGAGAAGTGCAGAAAGAGGCAACAGAAGACCAGAAAGAGGCAAGAGAAGTACAGAAAGAGGCAAGAGATGCGCAGAAAAAGGCAAGAGAAGTGCAGAAAGAGGCAAGAGAGGTGCAGAAAGAGGCAAGTGAGGTGCAGAAAGAGGCAAGAGAAGTGGAGAAAGAGGCAAGAGAAGCACAAAAAGAGGCAAGAGTAGGGCAGGAAGAGGCAAGATAAGTGCAGAAAGAAGCAAGAGAAGTGAATTAAGAGGCAAGAGAAGTAAAGAAAGAGGCAAGAAAAGTGCAGAAAGAGGCAAGAGAAGCACAGAAAGAAGCAATAGAAGTGCAGAAAAAGGCAAGATAAGTGCAGAAAGAAGCAAGAGAGGTGCAGAAAGAAGCAAGAAAAGTGCAGAAAGAGGCAAGAGAGGTGCAGAAAGAAAAGAGTGAGGTGCAAAAAGAGGCAAGTGAGGTGCAGAAAGAGGCAAGAGAGGTACAGAAAGAGGCAAGAGAGGTGCAGAAAGAAGAGAGTGAGGTGCAGAAAGAGGCAAGAGAAGTGTAGAAAGAAGAGAGTGAGGTGCAGAAATAAGCAAGAGCAGTACAGAAAGAGGCAAAACAAGTGCAGAAAGAGGCAAGAGAGATGCATAAAGAGGCAAGAGAGGTGCAGAAAGAAGAGAGTGAGGTACAGAAAGAGGCAAGAGAGGTACAGAAAGAAGCAAGAGAAGAAGAGAAAGAGGCAAGTAAAGCTCAAAAAGAGGCAAGAAGAGGCAAGAGAGGTGCAGAAACAAGCAAGAGAAGTGAATAAAGAGGCAAGATAAGTATAGAAAGAGGAAATAGAAGTGCAGAAAGAGACAAGGGAGGTGCAGAAAGAGGCAAGAGAGGTATAGAAAGAGGCAAGATAAGTGCAGAAAGAGGCAAGAGAGGTGCAGAAAGAGGCAAGAGAGGTGCAGAAAGAAGAGAGTGAGGTGCAGAAAGAGGAAAGAGAAGCACAAAAAGAGGCAAGAGTAGGGCAGGAAGAGGCAAGAGAGGTGCAGAAAGATACAAGAGAAGTGCAGAAAGAAGCAAGAGAAGTGAATTAAGAGGCAAGAGAAGTAAAGAAAGAGGCAAGAAAAGTGCAGAAAGAGGCAAGATAAGCACAGAAAGAAGCAATAGAAGTGCAGAAAAAGGCAAGATAAGTGCAGAAAGAAGCAAGAGAGGTGCAGAAAGAAGCAAGAAAAGTGCAGAAAGAGGCAAGAGAGGTGCAGAAAGAAAAGAGTGAGGTGCAGAAAGAGGCAAGTGAGGTGCAGAAAGAGGCAAGAGAGGTACAGAAAGAGGCAAGAGAGGTGCAGAAAGAAGAGAGTGAGGTGCAGAAAGAGGCAAGAGAAGTGTAGAAAGAAGAGAGTGAGGTACAGAAAGAAGCAAGAGAAGTACAGAAAGAGGCAAAAGAAGTGCAGAAAGAGGCAAGAGAGATGCATAAAGAGGCAAGAGAGGTGCAGAAAGAAGAGAGTGAGGTACAGAAAGAGGCAAGAGAGGTACAGAAAGAAGCAAGAGAAGAAGAGAAAGAGGCAAGTAAAGCACAAAAAGAGGCAAGAGAGGTGCAGAAACAAGCAAGAGAAGCGTAGAAAGAAGCAAGAGAAGTGAATAAAGAGGCAAGATAAGTATAGAAACAGGCAATAGAAGTGCAGAAAGAGACAAGGGAGGTGCAGAAAGAGGCAAGAGAGGTATAGAAAGAGACAAGATAAGTGCAGAAAGAGGCAAGAGAGGTGCAGAAAGAGGCAAGAGAGGTGCAGAAAGAAGAGAGTGAGGTGCAGAAAGAGGAAAGAGAAGTACAGAAAGAGGCAAGAAAAGTGCAGAAAGAGGCAAGAGAGGTGCAGAAAGAGGCAAGATAGGTGCAGAAAGAAGCAAGTGAGGTGCAGAAAAAGGCAAAAGAAGAGCAGGAAGAGGCAAGACAAGTTCAATAAGAAGCAAGAGAAGCGCAGTAAGAAGCAAGAGAAGTGCAGAAAGATGCAGGAGAAGTGCAGAAAGAGGCAACAGAAGACCAGAAAGAGGCAAGAGAAGAGCAGAAAGAGGCAAGAGATGCACAGAAAAAGGCAAGAAAAGTGCAGAAAGAAGCAAGAGAAGTGCAGAAAGAGGCAAGAGAGGAGCAGAAAGAGGCAAGTGAGCTGCAGAAAGAGGCAAGAGAATTGCAGAAAGAGGCAAGAGATGCGCAGAAAAAGGCAAGAGAAGTGCAGAAAGAAGCAAGAGAAGTGCAGAAAGAAGAAAGAGAGTTGCATAAAGAGGCAAGTGAGCCGCATAAAGAGGCAAGAGAGGTACAGAAAGAGGCAAGAGAAGTGGAGAAAGAGGCAAGAGAAGACCAGGAAGAGGCAAGAGAAGTGCAGAAAGAGGCAAGAGATGCGCAGAAAAAAGCAAGAGAAGTGCAGAAAGAAGCAAGAGAAGTACAATAAGAAGCAAGAGAAGTGCAGAAAGAGGCAAGAGAGGTGCAGAAAGAGGCAAGTGAGCTACAGAAAGAGGCGAGAGAGGTAAAGAAAGAGGCAAGAGAAGTGGAGAAAGAAGCAAGAGAAGCGCAAAAAGAGGCAAGAGTAGAGCAGGAAGAGGCAAGAGAGGTGCAGAAAGATACATGAGAAGTGCAGAAAGAGGCAAGAGAGGTACAGAAAGAGGCAAGAGAAGTTGAGAAAGAGGAAAGAGAAGACCAGAAAGAGGCAAGAGAAGTGCAGAAAGAGGCAAGAGATGTGCAGAAAAAGACAAGAGAAGTGCAGAAAGAAGCAAGAGAAGTGCATTAAGAAGCAAGAGAAGTGCAGAAAGATGCATGAGAAGTGCAGAAAGAGGCAACAGAAGACCAGAAAGAGGCAAGAGAAGTGCAGAAAGAGGCAAGAGAGGTGCAGAAAGAAAAGAGTGAGGTGCAGAAAGAGGCAAGTGAGGTGCAGAAAGAGGCAAGAGAGGTACAGAAAGAGGCAAGAGAGGTGCAGAAAGAAGAGAGTGAGGTGCAGAAAGAGGCAAGAGAAGTGTAGAAAGAAGGAGTGAGGTGCAGAAAGAAGCAAGAGAAGTTCAGAAAGAGGCAAAAGAAGTGCAGAAAGAGGCAAGAGAGTTGCATAAAGAGGCAAGAGAGGTGCAGAAAGAAGAGAGTGAGGTACAGAAAGAGGCAAGAGAGGTACAGAAAGAAGCAAGAGAAGAAGAGAAAGAGGCAAGTAAAGCACAAAAAGAGGCAAGAAGAGGCAAGAGAGGTGCAGAAACAAGCAAGAGAAGCGTAGAAAGAAGCAACAGAAGTGAATAAAGAGGCAAGATAAGTATAGAAAGAGGCAATAGAAGTGCAGAAAGAGACAAGGGAGGTGCAGAAAGAGGCAAGAGAGGTATAGAAAGAGGCAAGATAAGTGCAGAAAGAGGCAAGAGAGGTGCAGAAAGAGGCAAGAGAGGTGCAGAAAGAAGAGAGTGAGGTGCAGAAAGAGGAAAGAGAAGCACAAAAAGAGGCAAGAGTAGGGCAGGAAGAGGCAAGAGAGGTGCAGAAAGATACAAGAGAAGTGCAGAAAGAAGCAAGAGAAGTGAATTAAGAGGCAAGAGAAGTAAAGAAAGAGGCAAGAAAAGTGCAGAAAGAGGCAAGATAAGCACAGAAAGAAGCAATAGAAGTGCAGAAAAAGGCAAGATAAGTGCAGAAAGAAGCAAGAGAGGTGCAGAAAGAAGCAAGAAAAGTGCAGAAAGAGGCAAGAGAGGTGCAGAAAGAAAAGAGTGAGGTGCAGAAAGAGGCAAGTGAGGTGCAGAAAGAGGCAAGAGAGGTACAGAAAGAGGCAAGAGAGGTGCAGAAAGAAGAGAGTGAGGTGCAGAAAGAGGCAAGAGAAGTGTAGAAAGAAGGGAGTGAGGTGCAGAAAGAAGCAAGAGAAGTACAGAAAGAGGCAAAAGAAGTGCAGAAAGAGGCAAGAGAGATGCATAAAGAGGCAAGAGAGGTGCAGAAAGAAGAGAGTGAGGTACAGAAAGAGGCAAGAGAGGTACAGAAAGAAGCAAGAGAAGAAGAGAAAGAGGCAAGTAAAGCACAAAAAGAGGCAAGAAGAGGCAAGAGAGGTGCAGAAACAAGCAAGAGAAGCGAGAAAGAAGCAAGAGAAGTGAATAAAGAGGCAAGATAAGTATAGAAAGAGGCAATAGAAGTGCAGAAAGAGACAAGGGAGGTGCAGAAAGAGGCAAGAGAGGTATAGAAAGAGGCAAGATAAGTGCAGAAAGAGGCAAGAGAGGTGCAGAAAGAGGCAAGAGAGGTGCAGAAAGAAGAGAGTGAGGTGCAGAAAGAGGAAAGAGAAGTACAGAAAGAGGCAAGAAAAGTGCAGAAAGAGGCAAGAGAGGTGCAGAAAGAGGCAAGATAGGTGCAGAAAGAAGCAAGTGAGGTGCAGAAAAAGGCAAAAGAAGAGCAGGAAGAGGCAAGACAAGTTCAATAAGAAGCAAGAGAAGCGCAGTAAGAAGCAAGAGAAGTGCAGAAAGATGCAGGAGAAGTGCAGAAAGAGGCAACAGAAGACCAGAAAGAGGCAAGAGAAGAGCAGAAAGAGGCAAGAGATGCACAGAAAAAGGCAAGAAAAGTGCAGAAAGAAGCAAGAGAAGTGCAGAAAGAGGCAAGAGAGGAGCAGAAAGAGGCAAGTGAGCTGCAGAAAGAGGCAAGAGAATTGCAGAAAGAGGCAAGAGAATTGCAGAAAGAGGCAAGAGATGCGCAGAAAAAGGCAAGAGAAGTGCAGAAAGAAGCAAGAGAAGTGCAGAAAGAAGAAAGAGAGTTGCATAAAGAGGCAAGTGAGCTGCATAAAGAGGCAGAGAGAGGTACAGAAAGAGGCAAGAGAAGTGGAGAAAGAGGCAAGAGAAGACCAGGAAGAGGCAAGAGAAGTGCAGAAAGAGGCAAGAGATGCGAGAAAAAGCAAGAGAAGTGCAGAAAGAAGCAAGAGAAGTACAATAAGAAGCAAGAGAAGTGCAGAAAGAGGCAAGAGAGGTGCAGAAAGAGGCAAGTGAGCTACAGAAAGAGGCGAGAGAGGTAAAGAAAGAGGCAAGAGAAGTGGAGAAAGAAGCAAGAGAAGCGCAAAAAGAGGCAAGAGTAGAGCAGGAAGAGGCAAGAGAGGTGCAGAAAGATACAAGAGAAGTGCAGAAAGAGGCAAGAGAGGTACAGAAAGAGGCAAGAGAAGTTGAGAAAGAGGAAAGAGAAGACCAGAAAGAGGCAAGAGAAGTGCAGAAAGAGGCAAGAGATGTGCAGAAAAAGACAAGAGAAGTGCAGAAAGAAGCAAGATAAGTGCATTAAGAAGCAAGAGAAGTGCAGAAAGATGCATGAGAAGTGCAGAAAGAGGCAACAGAAGACCAGAAAGAGGCAAGAGAAGTGCAGAAAGAGGCAAGAGAGGTGCAGAAAGAAAAGAGTGAGGTGCAGAAAGAGGCAAGTGAGGTGCAGAAAGAGGCAAGAGAGGTACAGAAAGAGGCAAGAGAGGTGCAGAAAGAAGAGAGTGAGGTGCAGAAAGAGGCAAGAGAAGTGTAGAAAGAAGGGAGTGAGGTGCAGAAAGAAGCAAGAGAAGTACAGAAAGAGGCAAAGAAGTGCAGAAAGAGGCAAGAGAGATGCATAAAGAGGCAAGAGAGGTGCAGAAAGAAGAGAGTGAGGTACAGAAAGAGGCAAGAGAGGTACAGAAAGAAGCAAGAGAAGAAGAGAAAGAGGCAAGTAAAGCACAAAAAGAGGCAAGAAGAGGCAAGAGAGGTGCAGAAACAAGCAAGAGAAGCGTAGAAAGAAGCAACAGAAGTGAATAAAGAGGCAAGATAAGTATAGAAAGAGGCAATAGAAGTGCAGAAAGAGACAAGGGAGGTGCAGAAAGAGGCAAGAGAGGTATAGAAAGAGGCAAGATAAGTGCAGAAAGAGGCAAGAGAGGTGCAGAAAGAGGCAAGAGAGGTGCAGAAAGAAGAGAGTGAGGTGCAGAAAGAGGAAAGAGAAGTACAGAAAGAGGCAAGAAAAGTGCAGAAAGAGGCAAGAGAGGTGCAGAAAGAGGCAAGATAGGTGCAGAAAGAAGCAAGTGAGGTGCAGAAAAGGCAAAAGAAGAGCAGGAAGAGGCAAGACAAGTTCAAAAAGAAGCAAGAGAAGCGCAGTAAGAAGCAAGAGAAGTGCAGAAAGATGCAGGAGAAGTGCAGAAAGAGGCAACAGAAGACCAGAAAGAGGCAAGAGAAGAGCAGAAAGAGGCAAGAGATGCACAGAAAAAGGCAAGAAAAGTGCAGAAAGAAGCAAGAGAAGTGCAGAAAGAGGCAAGAGAGGAGCAGAAAGAGGCAAGTGAGCTGAAGAAAGAGGCAACAGAAGACCAGAAAGAGGCAAGAGAATTGCAGAAAGAGGCAAGAGATGCGCAGAAAAAGGCAAGAGAAGTGCAGAAAGAAGCAAGAGAAGTGCAGAAAGAAGAAAGAGAGTTGCAGAAAGAGGCAAGTGAGCCGCATAAAGAGGCAAGAGAGGTACAGAAAGAGGCAAGAGAAGTGGAGAAAGAGGCAAGAGAAGACCAGGAAGAGGCAAGAGAAGTGCAGAAAGAGGCAAGAGATGCGCAGAAAAAAGCAAGAGAAGTGCAGAAAGAAGCAAGAGAAGTACAATAAGAAGCAAGAGAAGTGCAGAAAGAGGCAAGAGAGGTGCAGAAAGAGGCAAGTGAGCTACAGAAAGAGGCAAGAGAGATAAAGAAAGAGGCAAGAGAAGTGGAGAAAAAAGCAAGAGAAGCACAAAAAGAGGCTAGAGTAGAGCAGGAAGAGGCAAGAGAGGCGCAGAAAGATACAAGAGAAGTGCAGAAAGAGGCAAGAGAGGTACAGAAAGAGGCAAGAGAAGTTGAGAAAGAGGAAAGAGAAGACCAGAAAGAGGCAAGAGAAGTGCAGAAAGAGGCAAGAGATGTGCAGAAAAAGACAAGAGAAGTGCAGAAAGAAGCAAGAGAAGTGCATTAAGAAGCAGGAGAAGTGCAGAATGATGCATGAGAAGTGCAGAAAGAGGCAACAGAAGACCAGAAAGAGGCAAGAGAAGTGCAGAAAGAGGCAAGAGATGCTTAGAAAAAGGTAAGAGAAGTGCAGAAAGAAGCAAGAGAAGTGCAGAAAGAGGCCAGAGAGGTGCAACAAGAGGCAAGTGAGGTGCAGAAAGAGGCAAGAGAAGTACAGAAAGAAGCCAGAGAAGTGGAGAAAAAGGCAAGAGAAGAGCAAAAAGAGGCAAGAGTAGTGCAGGAAGAGACAAGAGAGGTGCAGGAAGATACAAGAGTAGTGCAGAAAGAAGCAAGAGAAGCGCAGAAGGAAGCAAGAGAAGTGAAGAAAGAGGCAAGTGAAGCACAGAAAGAGGCAAGAGAAGCACAGAAAGAAGCAAGAGAAGTGCAGAAAGAGGCAAGAGAAGTGCAGAAAGAGGCAAGAGAGGTGCAGAAAGAAGCAAGACAAGTTTAGAAAGAGGCAAGAGAGGTGCAGAAAGAAGAGAATGAGGTGCAGAAAGAGGCAAGTGAGGTGCAGAAAGAGGCAAGAGAGGTGCAGAAAGAGGCAAGAGAGGTGCAGAAAGAGGCAAGATAGGTGCAGAAAGAAGAGAGTGAGGTGCAGAAAGAGGCAAGAGAAGTACAGAAAGTGGCAGGAGTAGTGCAGAAAGATGCCAGAGAGATGCAGAAAGAGGCAAGATAGGTGCAGAAAGAGGCAAGAGAGGTGCAGAAAGAAGAGAGTAAGGTGCAGAAAGAGGCAAGAGAAGTACAGAAAGAGGCAAGAGAAGTGCAAAAAGAAGCAAGAGAAGCGTAGAAAGAAGCAAGAGAAGTGAAGAAAGAGGCAAGATAAGTATAGAAAGAGGCAATAGAAGTGCAGAAAGAGACAAGTGAGGTGCAGAAAGAGGCAAGAGAGATACAGAAAGAAGCAAGATAAGTGCAGAAAGAGGTAACAGAGGTGCAGAAAGAGGCAAGAGAGGTGCTGAAAGAAGAGAGTGAGGTGCAGAAAGAGGCAAGAAAAGTGCAGAAAGAGGCAAGAGAAGTGCAGAAAGAGGCAAGAGAGGTGCAGAAAGAGGCACGGTAGGTGCAGAAAGAAGCAAGTGAGGTGCAGAAAGAGCCAAGAGAAGAGCAGGAAGAGACAAGCGAAGTTAAAAAAGAAGCGAGAGAAGCGCAGTAAGAAGCAAGAGAAGTGCAGAAATATGCATGAGAAGTGCAGAAAGAGGCACCAGAAGACCAGAAAGAGGCAAGAGAAGTGCAGAAAGAGGCAAGAAATGTGCAGAAAAAGGCAGGAGAAGTGCAGAAAGAAGCAAGAGAAGTACAAAAAGAGGCAAGAGAGGTGCAGAAAGTGGCAAGTGAGCTGTAGAAAGAGGCAACAGAAAACCAGAAAGGGGCAAGAGAAGTGCAGAAAGAGGCAAGAGATATGCAGAAAAAGGCAAGAAAAGTGCAGAAAGAAGCAAGAGAAGTGCAGAAAGAGGCAAGAGAGGTGCAGAAAGTGGCAAGTGAGCTGTAGAAAGAGGCAACAGAAAACCAGAAAGGGGCAAGAGAAGTGCAGAAAGAGGCAAGAGATATGCAGAAAAAGGCAAGAAAAGTGCAGAAAGAAGCAAGAGAAGTGCACAAAGAGGCAAGAGAAGTGCAGAAAGATGCTTGAGAAGTGCAGAAAGAGGCAACAGAAGACCAGAAAGAGGCAAGAGAAGTGCAGAAAGAGGCAAGAGATGCGCAGAAAAAGGGAAGAGAAGTACAGAAAAAAGCAAGAGAAGTGCAGAAAGGGGAAGAGAGGTGCAGAAAGAGGCAAGAGAAGTGGAGAAAGAGGAAATAGAAGCGCAAAAAGAGGCAAGAGTAGAGCAGGAACAGGCAAGATATGTACAGAAAGATACAAGAGAAGTGCAGAAAGAGTCAAGAGAGGTACAGATAGAGGAAAGAGAAGTGGAGAAAGAGGCAAGAGAAGACCACATAGAGGCAAGAGAAGTGCAGAAAGAGACAAGAGATGCACAGAAAAAGGCAAGAGAAGTGCAGAAAGAAGCAAGAGAAGTGCAGTAAGAAGCAAGAGAAGTCCAGAAAGAGGCAACAGAAGACCAGAAAGAGGCAAGAGAAGTGAAGAAAGAGGCAAGAGATGTGCAGAAAAAGGCAAGAGAAGTGCAGAAAGAAGCAGGAGTAGTGCAGGGAGAGGCAAGAGAGGTGCAGAAAGATACAAGAGAAGTGCAGAAAGAAGCAAGAGAAGTGCAGAAGAAAGCAAGAGAAGTGAAGAAAGAGGCAAGAGAAGTATAGAAAGAGGCAATAGAAGTGCAGAAAGAGACAAGTGAGGTGCAGAAAGAGGCACGAGAGGTACAGAAAGAGGCAAGATAAGTACAGAAAGAGGCAAGAGAAGTGCAGAAAGAGGCAAGAGAGGTGCAGAAAGAGGCAAGATAGGTGCAGAAAGAAGCAAGTGAGGTGCAGAAAGAGGCAAGAGAAGAGCAGAAAGAGGCAAGAGAAGAGCAGGAAGAGGCAAGAGAAGTTCAAAAAGAAGCAAGATAAGCGCAGTAAGAAGCAAGAGAAGTGCAGAAAGATGCATGAGAAGTGCAGAAAGAGGCAACAGAAGACCATAAAGAGGCAAGAGAAGTGCAGAAAGAGGCAAACGATGCACAGAAAAAGGCAAGAGAAGTTCAGAAAGAAGCAAGAGAAGTGCAGAAATAGGCAAGAGAGGTGCAGAAAGTGGCAAGTGAGCTGCAGAAAGAGGAAACAGAAAACCTGAAAGAGGCAAGAGAAGTGTAGAAAGAGGCAAGAGATGCACAGAAAAAGGCAAGAGAAGTTCAGAAAGAAGCAAGAGAGGTGCAGAAAGAGGCAAGTGAGCTGCAGAAAGAGGCAAGAGAGGTACAGAAAGAGGCAAGAGAAGTGGAGAAAGAGGCAAGAGAAAAGACCAGAAAGAGGCAAGAGAAGTGCAGAAAGAGGCAAGAGATGCGCAGAAAAAGGCAAGAGAAGTGGAGAAAGAAGCAAGAGAAGTGCAGTAAGAAGCAAGAGAAGTGCAGAAAGATGCATGAGAAGTGCAGAAAGAGGCAACAGAAGACCAGAAAGAGGCAAGAGAAGCGCAGAAAGAGGCAAGAGATGCACAGAAAAAGGCAAAAGAAGTGCAGAAAGAAGCAAGAGAAGTGCACAAAGAGGCAAGAGAGGTGCAGAAAGAGGCAAGTGAGCTGCAGAAAGAGGCAAGAGAGGTAAAGAAAGAGGCAAGAGAAGTGGAGAAAGAGGTAAGAGAAGCTCAAAAAGAGGCAAGAGTAGAGCAGGAAGAAGCAAGAGAGGTACAGAAAGATACAAGAGAAGTGCAGAAATAGGCAAGAGAGGTACAGAAAGAGGCAAGAGAAGTAGAGAAAGAGGCAAGAGGCAAGAGAAGACCAGAAAGAGGCAAGAGAAGTGCAGAAAGAGGCAAGAGATGCACAGAAAAAGGCAAGAGAAGTGCAGAAAGAAGCAAGAGAATTGCAGTAAGAGGCAAAGAAGTGCAGAAAGATGCATGAGAAGTGCAGAAAGAGGCAACAGAAGACCAGAAAGAGGCAAGAGAAGTGCAGAAAGAGGCAAGAGATGCACAGAAAAAGGCAAGAGAAGTGCAGAAAGAAGCAAGAGAAGTGCATAAAGAGGCAAGAGAGGTGCAGAAAGAGACAAGTGAGGCGCAGAAAGAGGCAAGAGAGGTACAGAAAGAGGCCAGAGAAGTGGAGAAAGAGGCAAGAGAAGCGCAAAAAGAGGCAAGAGTAGTGCAGGGAGAGGCAAGAGAGGTGCAGAAAGATACAAGAGAAGTGCAGAAAGAAGCAAGAGAAGTGCAGAAGGAAGCAAGAGAAGTGAAGAAAGAGGCAAGAAAAGTAAAGAAAGAGTCAAGAGAAGCGCAGAAAGAAGCAATAGAAGTGCAGAAAGAGGCAAGAGAAGTGCAGAAAGAAGCAAGAGAGGTGCAGAAAGAAGCAGGAAAAGTGCAGAAAGAGGCAATAGAGGTGCAGAAAGAAGAGAGTAAGGTGCAGAAAGAGGCAAGTGAGGTGCAGAAAGAGGCAAGAGAGGTACAGAAAGAGGCAAGAGAGGTGCAGAAAGAAGAGAGTGAAGTGCAGAAAGAGGCAAGAGAAGTAAAGAAATAGGCAAGAGAAGTGGAGAAAGAGGCAAGAGAGATGCAGAAAGAGGCAAGATAGGTGCAGAAAGAGGCAAGAGAGGTGCAGAAAGAAGTGAGCGAGGTTCAGAAAGAGGCAAGAGAAGTACAGAAAGAGGCAAAAGAAGTGCAAAAAGAAGCAAGAGAAGCGCAGTAAAAAGCAAGAGAAGTGCAGAAAGATGCATGAGAAGTGCAGAAAGAGGCAACAGAAGACCAGAAAGAGGCAAGAAAAGTGCAGAAAGAGGCAAGAGATGCGCAGAAAGAGGCAAGAGATGCGCAGAAAAAGGCAAGAGAAGTGCAGAAAGAAGCAAGAGAAGTGCAGAAAGAGGTAAGAAAGGTAGAGAAAGAGGCAAGTGAGGTACAGAAAGAGGCAAGAGAGGTACAGAAAGAGGCAAGAGACGTGGAGAAAGAAGCAAGAGAAGTGCAGTAAGATGCAAGAGAGGTGCAGAAAGAAGAGAGTGAGGTGCAGAGAGAGGCAAGAGAAGTACAGAAAGAGGCAAGAGAAGTGCAGAAAGAGGCAAGAGAAGTGCAGAAAGAGGCAAGATAGGTGCAGAAAGAAGCAAGTGACGTGCAGAAAGAGGCAAGAGAAGAGCAGGAAGAGGCAAGAGAAGTGCAAAAAGAAGCAAGAGAAGCACAGTAAGAAGCAAGAGAAGTGCAGAAAGATGCATGAGAAGTGCAGAAAGAGGCAAAAGAAGACCAGAAAGAGGCAAGCGAAGTGCAGAAAGAGGCAAAAGATGCACAGAAAAAGGCAAGAGAAGTTCATAAAGAAGAAAGAGAAGTGCAGAAATAGGCAAGAGAGGTGCAGAAAGTGGCAAGTGAGCTGCAGAAAGAGGCAACATAAAACCTGAAAGAGGCAAGAGAAGTGTAGAAAGAGGCAAGAGATGCACAGAAAAAGGCAAGAGAAGTGCATAAAGAAGCAAGAGAAGTGCAGAAAGAGGCAAGGGAGGTGCAGAAAGAGGCAAGTGAGCTGCAGAAAGAGGCAAGAGAGGTGCAGAAAGAGAGAAGTGGAGAAAGAGGCAAGAGAAGACCAGAAAGAGGCAAGAGAAGTGCAGAAAGAGGCAAGAGATGCGCAGAAAAAGGCAAGAGAATTGGAGAAAGAAGCAAGAGAAGTACAGTAAGAAGCAAGAGAAGTGCAGAAACATGCATGAGAAGTGCAGAAAGAGGCAACAGAAGACCAGAAAGAGGCAAGAAAAGCGCAGAAAGAGGTAAGAGATGCACAGAAAAAGGCAACAGAAGTGCAGAAAGAAGCAAGAAAAGTGCACAAAGAGGCAAGAGAGGTGCAGAAAGAGGCAAGTGAGCTGCAGAAAGAGGCAAGAGAGGTAAAGAAAGAGGCAGGAAGAGGCAAGAGAGGTACAGAAAGATACAAGAGAAGTGCAGAAAGAGGCAAGAGAGGTACAGAAAGATACAAGAGAAGTGCAGAAAGAGGCAAGAGAGGTACAGAAAAGGCAAGAGAAGTAGAGAAAGAGGCAAGAGAAGACCACAAAGAGGCAAGAGAAGTGCAGAAAGAGGCAAGATGTGACAGAAAAAGGCAAGAGAAGTGCAGAAAGAAGCAAGAGAAGTGCAGTAAGAGGCAAGAGCAGTGCAGAAAGATGCATGAGAAGCGCAGAAAGAGGCAACAGAAGACCAGAAAGAGGCAAGAGAAGTGCAGAAAGAGGCAAGAGATGCACAGAAAAAGGCAAGAGAAGTGCAGAAAGAAGCAAGAGAAGTGCATAAAGAGGCAAGAGAGGTGCAGAAAGAGACAAGTGAGGTGCAGAAAGAGGCAAGAGAGGTACAGAAAGAGGCCAGAGAAGTGGAGAAAGAGGCAAGAGAAGTGCAAAAAGAGGCAAGAGTAGTGTAGGGAGAGGCAAGAGAGGTGCAGAAAGATACAAGAGAAGTGCAGAAAGAAGCAAGAGAAGTGCAGAAGGAAGCAAGAGAAGTGAAGAAAGAGGCAAGAAAAGTAAAGAAAGAGTCAAGAGAAGTGCAGAAAGAAGCAAGAGAAGTGCAGAAAGAGGGAGGAGAAGCTCAGAAAGAGGCAAGAGAAGCGCAGAAAGAAGCAATAGAAGTGCAGAAAGAGGCAAGAGAAGTGCAGAAAGAAGCAAGAGAGGTGCAGAAAGAAGCAAGAAAAGTGCAGAAAGAGGCAATAGAGGTGCAGAAAGAAGAGAGTAAGGTGCAGAAAGAGGCAAGTGAGGTGCAGAAAGAGGCAAGAGAGGTACAGAAAGAGGCAAGAGAGGTGCAGAAAGAAGAAAGTGAGGTGCAGAAAGAGGCACGAGAGGTGTAGAAAGAAGAGAGTGAGGTGCAGAAAGTGGCAAGTGAGCTGCAGAAAGAGGCAACATAAAACCTGAAAGAGGCAAGAGAAGTGTAGAAAGAGGCAAGAGATGCACAGAAAAAGGCAAGAGAAGTGCATAAAGAAGCAAGAGAAGTGCAGAAAGAGGCAAGGGAGGTGCAGAAAGAGGCAAGTGAGCTGCAGAAAGAGGCAAGAGAGGTGCAGAAAGAGAGAAGTGGAGAAAGAGGCAAGAGAAGACCAGAAAGAGGCAAGAGAAGTGCAGAAAGAGGCAAGAGATGCGCAGAAAAAGGCAAGAGAATTGGAGAAAGAAGCAAGAGAAGTACAGTAAGAAGCAAGAGAAGTGCAGAAACATGCATGAGAAGTGCAGAAAGAGGCAACAGAAGACCAGAAAGAGGCAAGAAAAGCGCAGAAAGAGGTAAGAGATGCACAGAAAAAGGCAACAGAAGTGCAGAAAGAAGCAAGAAAAGTGCACAAAGAGGCAAGAGAGGTGCAGAAAGAGGCAAGTGAGCTGCAGAAAGAGGCAAGAGAGGTAAAGAAAGAGGCAAGAGTAGAGCAGGAAGAGGCAAGAGAGGTACAGAAAGATACAAGAGAAGTGCAGAAAGAGGCAAGAGAGGTACAGAAAGATACAAGAGAAGTGCAGAAAGAGGCAAGAGAGGTACAGAAAGAGGCAAGAGAAGTAGAGAAAGAGGCAAGAGAAGACCACAAAGAGGCAAGAGAAGTGCAGAAAGAGGCAAGATGTGACAGAAAAAGGCAAGAGAAGTGCAGAAAGAAGCAAGAGAAGTGCAGTAAGAGGCAAGAGCAGTGCAGAAAGATGCATGAGAAGCGCAGAAAGAGGCAACAGAAGACCAGAAAGAGGCAAGAGAAGTGCAGAAAGAGGCAAGAGATGCACAGAAAAAGGCAAGAGAAGTGCAGAAAGAAGCAAGAGAAGTGCATAAAGAGGCAAGAGAGGTGCAGAAAGAGACAAGTGAGGTGCAGAAAGAGGCAAGAGAGGTACAGAAAGAGGCCAGAGAAGTGGAGAAAGAGGCAAGAGAAGTGCAAAAAGAGGCAAGAGTAGTGTAGGGAGAGGCAAGAGAGGTGCAGAAAGATACAAGAGAAGTGCAGAAAGAAGCAAGAGAAGTGCAGAAGGAAGCAAGAGAAGTGAAGAAAGAGGCAAGAAAAGTAAAGAAAGAGTCAAGAGAAGTGCAGAAAGAAGCAAGAGAAGTGCAGAAAGAGGGAGGAGAAGCTCAGAAAGAGGCAAGAGAAGCGCAGAAAGAAGCAATAGAAGTGCAGAAAGAGGCAAGAGAAGTGCAGAAAGAAGCAAGAGAGGTGCAGAAAGAAGCAAGAAAAGTGCAGAAAGAGGCAATAGAGGTGCAGAAAGAAGAGAGTAAGGTGCAGAAAGAGGCAAGTGAGGTGCAGAAAGAGGCAAGAGAGGTACAGAAAGAGGCAAGAGAGGTGCAGAAAGAAGAAAGTGAGGTGCAGAAAGAGGCACGAGAGGTGTAGAAAGAAGAGAGTGAGGTGCAGAAAGAGGCAAGAGAAGTACAGAAAGAGGCAAATGAAGTGCAGAAAGAGGCAAGAGAGATGCAGAAAGAGGCAAGATAGGTGCAGAAAGAGGCAAGAGAGGTGCAGAAAAAAGAGAGCGAGGTGCAGAAAGAGGCAAGAGAAGTACAGAAAGAGGCAAAAGAAGTGCAAAAAGAAGCAAGAGAAGCGCAGTAAGAAGCAAGAGAAGTGCAGAAAGATGCATGAGAAGTGCAGAAAGAGGCAACAGAAGACTAGAAAGAGGCAAGAAAAGTGTAGAAAGAGGCAAGAGATGCACAGAAAGAGGCAAGAGATGTGCAGAAAAAGGCATGAGAAGTGCAGAAAGAAGCAAGAGAAGTGCAGAAAGAGGTAAGAGAGGTAGAGAAAGAGGCAAGTGAGGTGCAGAAAGAGGCAAGAGAGGTACAGAAAGAGGCAAGAGAAGTGGAGAAAGAAGCAAGAGAAGTGCAGTAAGAGGCAAGAGAGGTGCAGAAAGAAGAGAGTGAGGTGCAGAGAGAGGCAAGAGAAGTACAGAAAGAGGCAAGAGAAGTGCAGAAAGAGGCAAGAGAGGTGCAGAAAGAGGCAAGATAGGGGCAGAAAGAAGCAGAAAGAAGCAAGTGACGTGCAGAAAGAGGCAAGAGAAGAGCAAGAAGAGGCAAGAGAAGTGCAAAGAGAAGCAAGAGAAGCACAGTATGAAGCAAGAGAAGTGCAGAAAGATGCATGAGAAGTGCAGAAAGAGGCAACAGAAGACCAGAAAGAGGCAAGAGATGCGCAGAAAATGGCAAGAGAAGTGCAGAAAGAAGCTAGAGAAGTGCAGAAAGAGGCAAGTGAGGTGCAGAAAGAGGCAAGAGAGGTACAGAAAGAGGCAAGAGACGTGGAGAAAGAAGCAAGAGAAGTGCAGTAAGAGGCAAGAGAGGTGCAGAAAGAAGAGAGTGAGGTGCAGAAAGAGGCAAGAGAAGTACAGAAAGAGGCAAGAGAAGTGCAGAAAGAGGCAAGAGAGGTGCAGAAAGAGGCAAGATAGGTGCAGAAAGAAGCAAGTGATGTGCAGAAAGAGGCAAGAAAAGAGCAGGAATAGGCAAGAGAAGTGCAAAAGAAGCAAGAGAAGCGCAGTAAGAAGCAAGAGAAGTGCAGAAAGATGCATGAGAAGTGCAGAAAGAGGCCACAGAAGACCAGAAAGAGGCAAGAGAAGTGCAGAAAGAGGCAAGAGTTGCTTATAAAAAGGCAAGAGAAGTGCAGAAAGAAGCAAGAGAAGTGCAGAAAGAGGCAAGAGAGGTGCAGAAAGAGGGAAGAGGGATGCAGAAAGAGACAAGTGAGCTGCAGAAAGAGGCAAGTGAGCTTCAGAAAGAGGCAAGAGAAGTGGAGAAAGAGGCAAGCGAAGACCAGAAAGAGGCAAGAGAAGTGTAGAAAGAGGCAAGAGATGTGCAGAAAAAGGCAAGAGAAGTGCAGAAAGATGCAAGAGAAGTACAGTAAGAAGCAAGAGAAGTGCAGAAAGATGCATGAGAAGTGCAGAAAGAGGCAACAGAAGACCCGAAAGAGGCAAAAGAAGTGCAGAAAGAGGCAAGAGATGTGCAGAAAAAGGCAAGAGAAGTGCCGCAAGAAGCAAGAGAAGTGCAGAAATAGGCAAGAGAGGTGCAGAAAGAGGCAAGTGAGCTGCCAAAAGAGGCAAGAGAAGTACATAAAGAGGCAAGAGAAGTGGAGAAAGAAGCAAGAGAAGCGCAAAAGAGGCAAGAGTAGAGCAGGAAGAGGCATGAGACGTGCAGAAAGATACAAGAGAAGTGCAGAAAGAAGCAAGAGAAGCCCAGGAAGAAGCAAGAGAAGTGAAGAAAGAAGTAAGAGGCAAGAGAAGTAAAGAGAGGCAAAGAAGTGCAGAAAGAAGCAAGAGAAGTGCAGAAAGAGGCAAGAGAAGCTCAGAAAGAAGCAATAGCAGTGCAGAAAGAGGCAAGAGAAGTGCAGAAAGAAGCAAGAGAGGTGCAGAAAGAAGCAAGAAAAGTACAGAAAGAGACAAGAGAGGTTCAGAAAGAAGAGAGTGAGGTGCAAAAAGAGTCAAGTGAGGTGCAGACAGAGGCAAGAGAGGTACAGAAAGAGGCAAGAGCGGTGCAGAAAGAAGAGAGTGAGGTACAGAAAGAGGCAAAAGAGGTGTAGAAAGAAGAGAGTGAGGTGCAGCAAGAGGCAAGGGAGGCACAGAAAGAGGCAAGAGAAGTACAGAAAGAGGCAAGTGAGGTGCAGAAAGAAGACAGTGAGAAAGAGGCAAGAGGCAAGAGAGGTACAGAAAGAGGCTATAGAGGTGTAGAAAGAAGAGAGTGAGGTTACAGAAAGAGGCAAGAGAGGCGCAGAAAGAGGCAAGAGAAGTGCAGAAAGAGGCAAGTGAGGTGCAGAGGCAAATAAGGTACAGAAAGAGGCAAGAGAGGTACAGAAAGAGGCAAGAGAAGTACAGAAAGATGCAAGTGAGGTACAGAAAGAAGACCGTGAGGTGCAGAAAGAGGCAAGTGAGGTGCAGAAAGAAGAGAGTGAGGTGCAGAAAGAGGCAAGTGAGGTGCAGAAAGAATCAAGAGAAATGCAGAAAGAGGAGAGAGATGCGCAGAAAGAAGCAAGAGTGGTTTGCGCACCATTAGACCCAATTTAACACCCACATTTAGCAATAAGTAACAGGTGACCATTCCAGCTTTGAAAGGGCCTTCCACCACGCTGTAACACGGGTCGTTGCATTTTTCATTTGAGCTAGAAACAAGGTTTTTTTTGTTCAAATCTGCAGATTATGCTGCAGATGATGGATAATGTGGCAAATGCAGAAAATGTATAATTAAGTAAAAATCGGCGTGGCTGAACAGTCGCATAATTCCAGTGGCCCTGCTCATACTCTGACTAGGTCCAGAAGTGCTCCTCTGTGGTTGCTTCTTTTTGTGTCTCATTGAGTTTTTAGTCTAGCTTCAATGGAAACGAGGAAGACTAAACCTGAGGTTACCACTCCACAACACAGACTACCATACCACATAATTACTCTCCATAACACATAATCCCACACCACATAATTCCTATACACTAAATACCACATACTTTCTATCCACATAATTTCACTAGACAACATACCACATAATTCCATTCCGCACAACGTACATCCACTCCACTACAATAGCTCTAACTCTCGCAAATACAAGACCTATTGCATTGCAAATGCTTGTTTAACTAGTAGTCACGTTTGCAGAGTGGCGGAGAAAGGGGGCTGGGCCTCCAACCAGTGCTCAGGAATTCCGCTGGGTAGGACTTACAGGAGGTACCAGGAGGGCTTCTTGGCCCCAAGAGTCCCTCAGGAGTAAAGTGGACTTCATCCCCCAACCAGTAGTGTGCCAGGAGGCACATTTGCTGAGTGGTAGAAAAAGGGGGGCATGGCCTCCGAATACCTCTTAGCAATCCCACTGTGTGGGAATTACTGGAGGTAACAGGAGGGGTAGTTGGCCCCCAAGGACGTCCTTGGGGGCCAACTACCCCTCCTATTACCTCCAGTAAGTCTCACACAGCAGGATTGTAAGTTCTGATAGCAGACCACGCCCCCTTTTCCCACCACTCTGCAAATGCACTTCTTTGTGCGCTCTTGGTTGGGGAATGAAGTCCCCTTTGCTGTTGGGGGTCCTTAGGGGCCAACTAGCCTACCTGTTACCTCCAGTAAGCCCCACACAGTACAATTGCTGAGAGGTGATTGCAGGCCACGCCCCCTTTCCCCACCACTCTACAAACATGCCTCCTGGCATGCTCTTGGTTGGTGGATGAAGTCTGCTTGCCTCTTGAGGGTCCCTGGGGGACAACTAGCCCTCCTGTTACCTTCAGTAAGCCCCAAACAGTGGGGTTGCGGAGAGGTGGTTGGATACCACGCCCCCTTTTTACACCACTCTGCAAAAGCACCTCCTGGCACACTGCTGGTGGGGCGATGAGGTCCACTTCAGTCCTGAAGTCCTCAGGTCACAAGGGGACCTCATTGCCCCACCAGCAGTGCTAAAAGAGGCGCGTTTGCAGAGTCGTGTAAAAAAGGGCTATGGCCTCCAACCACCTCTCAGCAATCCCACAGTGTGGGGCTTACTGCAGGTACCTGGTAGGCTAGTTGGCCCCTAAGGTCCCTCAGCATTGAAGGGGACTTCATCTCCCAACCCAGAGCGTGCCAGGAGGTGAGTTTACAGAGTCGTGCAGGGAGAGGGAAGGGCCTCTGGCAAGTTGCTTCTGGCTTTTTTGCCCCCTGGCGCGTTTTAAGAAGGGGAAGTAATTCCCCTTGAATACTGGGGGTCCCTGGGGGCCAACTAGCCCACCAGGAATCTCCAGTATGCGCCAGGGGGCTGCGTTGCAGAGAGGTGTACAGAGGCCACGCCCCTTTTTACACCTCTCTGCAATGCAGAAAGAGGCAAGAGAGGTACAGAAAGAGGCAAGAGACGTGGAGAAAGAAGCAAGAGAAGTGCAGTAAGATGCAAGAGAGGTGCAGAAAGAAGAGAGTGAGGTGCAGAGAGAGGCAAGAGAAGTACAGAAAGAGGCAAGAGAAGTGCAGAAAGAGGCAAGAGAAGTGCAGAAAGAGGCAAGATAGGTGCAGAAAGAAGCAAGTGACGTGCAGAAAGAGGCAAGAGAAGAGCAGGAAGAGGCAAGAGAAGTGCAAAAGAAGCAAGAGAAGCACAGTAAGAAGCAAGAGAAGTGCAGAAAGATGCATGAGAAGTGCAGAAAGAGGCAAAAGAAGACCAGAAAGAGGCAAGCGAAGTGCAGAAAGAGGCAAAAGATGCACAGAAAAAGGCAAGAGAAGTTCATAAAGAAGAAAGAGAAGTGCAGAAATAGGCAAGAGAGGTGCAGAAAGTGGCAAGTGAGCTGCAGAAAGAGGCAACATAAAACCTGAAAGAGGCAAGAGAAGTGTAGAAAGAGGCAAGAGATGCACAGAAAAAGGCAAGAGAAGTGCATAAAGAAGCAAGAGAAGTGCAGAAAGAGGCAAGGGAGGTGCAGAAAGAGGCAAGTGAGCTGCAGAAAGAGGCAAGAGAGGTGCAGAAAGAGAGAAGTGGAGAAAGAGGCAAGAGAAGACCAGAAAGAGGCAAGAGAAGTGCAGAAAGAGGCAAGAGATGCGCAGAAAAAGGCAAGAGAATTGGAGAAAGAAGCAAGAGAAGTACAGTAAGAAGCAAGAGAAGTGCAGAAACATGCATGAGAAGTGCAGAAAGAGGCAACAGAAGACCAGAAAGAGGCAAGAAAAGCGCAGAAAGAGGTAAGAGATGCACAGAAAAAGGCAACAGAAGTGCAGAAAGAAGCAAGAAAAGTGCACAAAGAGGCAAGAGAGGTGCAGAAAGAGGCAAGTGAGCTGCAGAAAGAGGCAAGAGAGGTAAAGAAAGAGGCAGGAAGAGGCAAGAGAGGTACAGAAAGATACAAGAGAAGTGCAGAAAGAGGCAAGAGAGGTACAGAAAGATACAAGAGAAGTGCAGAAAGAGGCAAGAGAGGTACAGAAAGAGGCAAGAGAAGTAGAGAAAGAGGCAAGAGAAGACCACAAAGAGGCAAGAGAAGTGCAGAAAGAGGCAAGATGTGACAGAAAAAGGCAAGAGAAGTGCAGAAAGAAGCAAGAGAAGTGCAGTAAGAGGCAAGAGCAGTGCAGAAAGATGCATGAGAAGCGCAGAAAGAGGCAACAGAAGACCAGAAAGAGGCAAGAGAAGTGCAGAAAGAGGCAAGAGATGCACAGAAAAAGGCAAGAGAAGTGCAGAAAGAAGCAAGAGAAGTGCATAAAGAGGCAAGAGAGGTGCAGAAAGAGACAAGTGAGGTGCAGAAAGAGGCAAGAGAGGTACAGAAAGAGGCCAGAGAAGTGGAGAAAGAGGCAAGAGAAGTGCAAAAAGAGGCAAGAGTAGTGTAGGGAGAGGCAAGAGAGGTGCAGAAAGATACAAGAGAAGTGCAGAAAGAAGCAAGAGAAGTGCAGAAGGAAGCAAGAGAAGTGAAGAAAGAGGCAAGAAAAGTAAAGCAAGAGTCAAGAGAAGTGCAGAAAGAAGCAAGAGAAGTGCAGAAAGAGGGAGGAGAAGCTCAGAAAGAGGCAAGAGAAGCGCAGAAAGAAGCAATAGAAGTGCAGAAAGAGGCAAGAGAAGTGCAGAAAGAAGCAAGAGAGGTGCAGAAAGAAGCAAGAAAAGTGCAGAAAGAGGCAATAGAGGTGCAGAAAGAAGAGAGTAAGGTGCAGAAAGAGGCAAGTGAGGTGCAGAAAGAGGCAAGAGAGGTACAGAAAGAGGCAAGAGAGGTGCAGAAAGAAGAAAGTGAGGTGCAGAAAGAGGCACGAGAGGTGTAGAAAGAAGAGAGTGAGGTGCAGAAAGTGGCAAGTGAGCTGCAGAAAGAGGCAACATAAAACCTGAAAGAGGCAAGAGAAGTGTAGAAAGAGGCAAGAGATGCACAGAAAAAGGCAAGAGAAGTGCATAAAGAAGCAAGAGAAGTGCAGAAAGAGGCAAGGGAGGTGCAGAAAGAGGCAAGTGAGCTGCAGAAAGAGGCAAGAGAGGTGCAGAAAGAGAGAAGTGGAGAAAGAGGCAAGAGAAGACCAGAAAGAGGCAAGAGAAGTGCAGAAAGAGGCAAGAGATGCGCAGAAAAAGGCAAGAGAATTGGAGAAAGAAGCAAGAGAAGTACAGTAAGAAGCAAGAGAAGTGCAGAAACATGCATGAGAAGTGCAGAAAGAGGCAACAGAAGACCAGAAAGAGGCAAGAAAAGCGCAGAAAGAGGTAAGAGATGCACAGAAAAAGGCAACAGAAGTGCAGAAAGAAGCAAGAAAAGTGCACAAAGAGGCAAGAGAGGTGCAGAAAGAGGCAAGTGAGCTGCAGAAAGAGGCAAGAGAGGTAAAGAAAGAGGCAAGAGTAGAGCAGGAAGAGGCAAGAGAGGTACAGAAAGATACAAGAGAAGTGCAGAAAGAGGCAAGAGAGGTACAGAAAGATACAAGAGAAGTGCAGAAAGAGGCAAGAGAGGTACAGAAAGAGGCAAGAGAAGTAGAGAAAGAGGCAAGAGAAGACCACAAAGAGGCAAGAGAAGTGCAGAAAGAGGCAAGATGTGACAGAAAAAGGCAAGAGAAGTGCAGAAAGAAGCAAGAGAAGTGCAGTAAGAGGCAAGAGCAGTGCAGAAAGATGCATGAGAAGCGCAGAAAGAGGCAACAGAAGACCAGAAAGAGGCAAGAGAAGTGCAGAAAGAGGCAAGAGATGCACAGAAAAAGGCAAGAGAAGTGCAGAAAGAAGCAAGAGAAGTGCATAAAGAGGCAAGAGAGGTGCAGAAAGAGACAAGTGAGGTGCAGAAAGAGGCAAGAGAGGTACAGAAAGAGGCCAGAGAAGTGGAGAAAGAGGCAAGAGAAGTGCAAAAAGAGGCAAGAGTAGTGTAGGGAGAGGCAAGAGAGGTGCAGAAAGATACAAGAGAAGTGCAGAAAGAAGCAAGAGAAGTGCAGAAGGAAGCAAGAGAAGTGAAGAAAGAGGCAAGAAAAGTAAAGAAAGAGTCAAGAGAAGTGCAGAAAGAAGCAAGAGAAGTGCAGAAAGAGGGAGGAGAAGCTCAGAAAGAGGCAAGAGAAGCGCAGAAAGAAGCAATAGAAGTGCAGAAAGAGGCAAGAGAAGTGCAGAAAGAAGCAAGAGAGGTGCAGAAAGAAGCAAGAAAAGTGCAGAAAGAGGCAATAGAGGTGCAGAAAGAAGAGAGTAAGGTGCAGAAAGAGGCAAGTGAGGTGCAGAAAGAGGCAAGAGAGGTACAGAAAGAGGCAAGAGAGGTGCAGAAAGAAGAAAGTGAGGTGCAGAAAGAGGCACGAGAGGTGTAGAAAGAAGAGAGTGAGGTGCAGAAAGAGGCAAGAGAAGTACAGAAAGAGGCAAATGAAGTGCAGAAAGAGGCAAGAGAGATGCAGAAAGAGGCAAGATAGGTGCAGAAAGAGGCAAGAGAGGTGCAGAAAAAGAGAGCGAGGTGCAGAAAGAGGCAAGAGAAGTACAGAAAGAGGCAAAAGAAGTGCAAAAAGAAGCAAGAGAAGCGCAGTAAGAAGCAAGAGAAGTGCAGAAAGATGCATGAGAAGTGCAGAAAGAGGCAACAGAAGACTAGAAAGAGGCAAGAAAAGTGTAGAAAGAGGCAAGAGATGCACAGAAAGAGGCAAGAGATGTGCAGAAAAAGGCATGAGAAGTGCAGAAAGAAGCAAGAGAAGTGCAGAAAGAGGTAAGAGAGGTAGAGAAAGAGGCAAGTGAGGTGCAGAAAGAGGCAAGAGAGGTACAGAAAGAGGCAAGAGAAGTGGAGAAAGAAGCAAGAGAAGTGCAGTAAGAGGCAAGAGAGGTGCAGAAAGAAGAGAGTGAGGTGCAGAGAGAGGCAAGAGAAGTACAGAAAGAGGCAAGAGAAGTGCAGAAAGAGGCAAGAGAGGTGCAGAAAGAGGCAAGATAGGGGCAGAAAGAAGCAGAAAGAAGCAAGTGACGTGCAGAAAGAGGCAAGAGAAGAGCAAGAAGAGGCAAGAGAAGTGCAAAGAGAAGCAAGAGAAGCACAGTATGAAGCAAGAGAAGTGCAGAAAGATGCATGAGAAGTGCAGAAAGAGGCAACAGAAGACCAGAAAGAGGCAAGAGATGCGCAGAAAATGGCAAGAGAAGTGCAGAAAGAAGCTAGAGAAGTGCAGAAAGAGGCAAGTGAGGTGCAGAAAGAGGCAAGAGAGGTACAGAAAGAGGCAAGAGACGTGGAGAAAGAAGCAAGAGAAGTGCAGTAAGAGGCAAGAGAGGTGCAGAAAGAAGAGAGTGAGGTGCAGAAAGAGGCAAGAGAAGTACAGAAAGAGGCAAGAGAAGTGCAGAAAGAGGCAAGAGAGGTGCAGAAAGAGGCAAGATAGGTGCAGAAAGAAGCAAGTGATGTGCAGAAAGAGGCAAGAAAAGAGCAGGAATAGGCAAGAGAAGTGCAAAAAGAAGCAAGAGAAGCGCAGTAAGAAGCAAGAGAAGTGCAGAAAGATGCATGAGAAGTGCAGAAAGAG
This sequence comes from Calotriton arnoldi, assembly GCA_963921515.1. NCBI lineage: Eukaryota > Metazoa > Chordata > Amphibia > Caudata > Salamandridae > Calotriton > Calotriton arnoldi. The sequence goes on from CAWUFW010009551.1 coordinate 275,265, forward strand.
GCCACAGAAGACCAGAAAGAGGCAAGAGAAGTGCAGAAAGAGGCAAGAGTTGCTTATAAAAAGGCAAGAGAAGTGCAGAAAGAAGCAAGAGAAGTGCAGAAAGAGGCAAGAGAGGTGCAGAAAGAGGGAAGAGGGATGCAGAAAGAGACAAGTGAGCTGCAGAAAGAGGCAAGTGAGCTTCAGAAAGAGGCAAGAGAAGTGGAGAAAGAGGCAAGCGAAGACCAGAAAGAGGCAAGAGAAGTGTAGAAAGAGGCAAGAGATGTGCAGAAAAAGGCAAGAGAAGTGCAGAAAGATGCAAGAGAAGTACAGTAAGAAGCAAGAGAAGTGCAGAAAGATGCATGAGAAGTGCAGAAAGAGGCAACAGAAGACCCGAAAGAGGCAAAAGAAGTGCAGAAAGAGGCAAGAGATGTGCAGAAAAAGGCAAGAGAAGTGCCGCAAGAAGCAAGAGAAGTGCAGAAATAGGCAAGAGAGGTGCAGAAAGAGGCAAGTGAGCTGCCAAAAGAGGCAAGAGAAGTACATAAAGAGGCAAGAGAAGTGGAGAAAGAAGCAAGAGAAGCGCAAAAAGAGGCAAGAGTAGAGCAGGAAGAGGCATGAGACGTGCAGAAAGATACAAGAGAAGTGCAGAAAGAAGCAAGAGAAGCCCAGGAAGAAGCAAGAGAAGTGAAGAAAGAAGTAAGAGGCAAGAGAAGTAAAGAGAGGCAAAAGAAGTGCAGAAAGAAGCAAGAGAAGTGCAGAAAGAGGCAAGAGAAGCTCAGAAAGAAGCAATAGCAGTGCAGAAAGAGGCAAGAGAAGTGCAGAAAGAAGCAAGAGAGGTGCAGAAAGAAGCAAGAAAAGTACAGAAAGAGACAAGAGAGGTTCAGAAAGAAGAGAGTGAGGTGCAAAAAGAGGCAAGTGAGGTGCAGACAGAGGCAAGAGAGGTACAGAAAGAGGCAAGAGCGGTGCAGAAAGAAGAGAGTGAGGTACAGAAAGAGGCAAAAGAGGTGTAGAAAGAAGAGAGTGAGGTGCAGCAAGAGGCAAGGGAGGCACAGAAAGAGGCAAGAGAAGTACAGAAAGAGGCAAGTGAGGTGCAGAAAGAAGACAGTGAGAAAGAGGCAAGAGGCAAGAGAGGTACAGAAAGAGGCTATAGAGGTGTAGAAAGAAGAGAGTGAGGTTACAGAAAGAGGCAAGAGAGGCGCAGAAAGAGGCAAGAGAAGTGCAGAAAGAGGCAAGTGAGGTGCAGAGGCAAATAAGGTACAGAAAGAGGCAAGAGAGGTACAGAAAGAGGCAAGAGAAGTACAGAAAGATGCAAGTGAGGTACAGAAAGAAGACCGTGAGGTGCAGAAAGAGGCAAGTGAGGTGCAGAAAGAAGAGAGTGAGGTGCAGAAAGAGGCAAGTGAGGTGCAGAAAGAATCAAGAGAAATGCAGAAAGAGGAGAGAGATGCGCAGAAAGAAGCAAGAGAGGTTTGCGCACCATTAGACCCAATTTAACACCCACATTTAGCAATAAGTAACAGGTGACCATTCCAGCTTTGAAAGGGCCTTCCACCACGCTGTAACACGGGTCGTTGCATTTTTCATTTGAGCTAGAAACAAGGTTTTTTTTGTTCAAATCTGCAGATTATGCTGCAGATGATGGATAATGTGGCAAATGCAGAAAATGTATAATTAAGTAAAAATCGGCGTGGCTGAACAGTCGCATAATTCCAGTGGCCCTGCTCATACTCTGACTAGGTCCAGAAGTGCTCCTCTGTGGTTGCTTCTTTTTTTGTGTCTCATTGAGTTTTTAGTCTAGCTTCAATGGAAACGAGGAAGACTAAACCTGAGGTTACCACTCCACAACACAGACTACCATACCACATAATTACTCTCCATAACACATAATCCCACACCACATAATTCCTATACACTAAATACCACATACTTTCTATCCACATAATTTCACTAGACAACATACCACATAATTCCATTCCGCACAACGTACATCCACTCCACTACAATAGCTCTAACTCTCGCAAATACAAGACCTATTGCATTGCAAATGCTTGTTTAACTAGTAGTCACGTTTGCAGAGTGGCGGAGAAAGGGGGCTGGGCCTCCAACCAGTGCTCAGGAATTCCGCTGGGTAGGACTTACAGGAGGTACCAGGAGGGCTTCTTGGCCCCAAGAGTCCCTCAGGAGTAAAGTGGACTTCATCCCCCAACCAGTAGTGTGCCAGGAGGCACATTTGCTGAGTGGTAGAAAAAGGGGGGCATGGCCTCCGAATACTTCTTAGCAATCCCACTGTGTGGGAATTACTGGAGGTAACAGGAGGGTAGTTGGCCCCAAGGACGTCCTTGGGGGCCAACTACCCCTCCTATTACCTCCAGTAAGTCTCACACAGCAGGATTGTAAGTTCTGATAGCAGACCACGCCCCTTTTCCCACCACTCTGCAAATGCACTTCTTTGTGCGCTCTTGGTTGGGGAATGAAGTCCCCTTTGCTGTTGGGGGTCCTTAGGGGCCAACTAGCCTACCTGTTACCTCCAGTAAGCCCCACACAGTACAATTGCTGAGAGGTGATTGCAGGCCACGCCCCCTTTCCCCACCACTCTACAAACATGCCTCCTGGCATGCTCTTGGTTGGTGGATGAAGTCTGCTTGCCTCTTGAGGGTCCCTGGGGACAACTAGCCCTCCTGTTACCTTTCAGTAAGCTCCCAAACAGTGGGGTTGCGGAGAGGTGGTTGGATACCACGCCCCTTTTACACCACTCTGCAAAAGCACCTCCTGGCACACTGCTGGTGGGGCGATGAGGTCCACTTCAGTCCTGAAGTCCTCAGGTCACAAGGGGACCTCATTGCCCCACCAGCAGTGCTAAAAGAGGCGCGTTTGCAGAGTCGTGTAAAAAAGGGCTATGGCCTCCAACCACCTCTCAGCAATCCCACAGTGTGGGGCTTACTGCAGGTACCTGGTAGGCTAGTTGGCCCCTAAGGTCCCTCAGCATTGAAGGGGACTTCATCTCCCAACCCAGAGCGTGCCAGGAGGTGAGTTTACAGAGTCGTGCAGGGAGAGGGAAGGGCCTCTGGCAAGTTGCTTCTGGCTTTTTTGCCCTGTTTTAGGAAGGGGGGCTGTGTGGCCCCCTTCCCTTAATACTTTTTGGGCCCAGGGGACCCCATCTCCTAGGGCCTGATCCATTTTAAAAAAATTAATAAAAATAAAATGGGAAGGGGGTTGCGCGGCCCCCCTCCCGAGGCCGATTTCGGCCCCGGCGACCCCATCCCCCAGGGCTGGGCCATTTAAAAAATATTTTCTATCTTTAAGGAAGGGGGCCGCGTGGCTCCCCTTCCCTGGGCCAGTTTTGGCCCCGGGGACCCCATCCCCCGGGGCCTGCCCTTCATTTTATTTTTTAAAACTTTTTGAATGGGGGTTGCGTGGCCCTCCTCCTGGAGCTCCTCTTGCCCCAGGGACCCCCTCCCCCGGGGTATGGCCACATCTTTTTTTTAAAATAAAAATGGGTAAGGGGGGCCTGTGCGGCGGCCCCCCTACCCGGGCCATTTTCAGCCCCCGGGACCCCATCCCCCAGGCATTGGCCCCTTTGTTGGGGACTCTGGGGGGAGCCCCAATGCCCCCGCAGTCCCTGCTGGCTCCCTGTCTCCTGCGGGAGCCGGCATTGCTTTTGGACAAAGGGAGCTGCTAAAATGCAGCTCCCTTTACCGAAAAGCAATTCTGCTTCGCTTGATGGAAGCGAGAGCAGTTTTCCTGCTCTCGCTTCCATGAAGCGAAACAGAAGTTTGTGATGGCATGGTGGGAGCAGTGCTCCCACCATGCCATAGCAAACTGCAATGTCCCAGGGGTGGGCACCCCGGGACATTGCTTGAGCCAGCCCTGGGGGGTGGCCAGGGCCGGACTGGCCGCAGCGGGCACCGGGCATTTCCCCGGTGGGCCGCTAGGGTGGGGGCCGGTTTTGGGCCCCTGGGGTCCGGTTTTGTTACCGGGGGTCGGCAATATCGGCCCCCTGTAACAAAATCGGCCGAAACCGGCCATCGCAAACAGCTTGGCTGCACCCCTCTACCCCCAGGGGGGGTGGCCGAGCAGTTTGCCAGGGCCGGTTTCGGTTCCCAGTCCGGCCCTGGGGGTGGCAGTCCCCAGGGCCATGGAGGGGGGCCCGGAGATGTGGTGGTCCCTGGGGGTCTGCAACGGAACCCCTCCTAACACCTTAATATCACCTTTCATACGCTCACTCTATAATACAAACAACCATTTTTGAAACAATAGACACACCAATACCAGCTTGTACATACCCACTCAGCTACTGATATATGCACTCATACACCCATACAGACACTCACACACCACCACTCACCCATAGAGTTGCTCACACACCTAGTCAGTCACCCAAAGAATAAATCACACTGCCATTTACTCACATATACAGTTATACACACACCACCTCACCTATTCATACAGGTGGTAACACATACTTACTCTCTTCTACAATCACTGAAACAAGCACACACTCACCCGTATAGCCTCTCTCACAATCACTCAGTCACACACACAGTCACTTATATACTCCAACACTCACATATACTGCCTTTCACATATGCAGTTACTCACCCATATACCACTGAGACATCCATACACTCACCAACAAAGCTACACGCACACTCACTCACCCATACAGGCTCTCGCAGATGCACTCATGAACCCATACACCCAGTGAATCACCCACTCACGTCCATGCAGGGAGTCATACCCATCCCCACCCACACAGAGACTCAGGCACCCATATAGGTACTCAGACACCCAATCATTAACCCATATAGACACTCATGTAGCTACTCACCAACCCATGCAGCCACTTACACACCAGCTGACACACTGATACAGACATTCACAGAGATTAGTCATTCACCCATGCATTCACTAAGATACGTTAATCACTCACTTACACAGTCAGTCACGCACCCAGTAAATCATCTATTCAGACACTCATAAACCCACTCATTCTTCATTACACCTTGGCGTATATATATATATATATATATATATATATATATATATATATATAATCTACTGGCGGTCGCCAGTAGATAGTTATAGTTAGGACCTTTATCCATAGGAAATCCGCAACATTCTATTTGAAATAACTCTTGCGCCGGTTGACGAATCTTCGCGAAAGCTTCCAACTTGTTGGGGCGCTCCGCTCCTACCCTGAAAGTCTCGGGTTGATTCGCCAAGCGAGGGCCGAGAAAAAAGGGGGGTCCCAAAACGTGTTTTCTCCGTTTTTTCCATGTTAATTCCCATAGGAAATTTTAGCCGCGGCTACAGCCCGAACTGCTGAACGGAATTACACCGAATTTTGCAAAAAGGTAGCGCTTGGTTCAGAAAGCGACCTTTTTTTTAAATGGTGTAAATCCGTTCAGTAGTTGCGAAGAAATTCAAAAAATAAGAGTGAAAAAATCGATTTCCCATAGGAAACTTTATGCAAGGCTACAGCAAAAACTGCTGAACGGAATTACACCAAATTTGGCAAAAAGGTAGTGCTTAGTTCAGAAAGCACCCTTTTTTAAAAATGGTGTACATCCGTTCAGTAGTTGCTGAGAAAATCCAAAATAAAAGTTTCGATATTTAGAGGCACGGAGGATCCGCGCACCCTCCCGACCACGAGCTGCATTATAATTGGCTGTCAACACTCCAAACCAGGAAGTGTTGGCAGCCATCTTGTCCCTCGGTAGAACCGAGGGACAAGAAAAGACAAAAACAAGGGCGCAAAACGCAAAAAGGGGGCAGGGTAGAAACACCCTGACCCCCTAGCGCTGCTCAGGGGGTCCTATAAGGACCCCAGGGCAAAAAAAATCGGCAGGATGCGCTCAGGGTGCACGGATCCTGCCGAAAAAAATCGAAGTTGCCCTTGGGTGGCCAAGTCCCGGGGCATGCGGGGTGGGTTTATTGTTTATGGGGGCCTCTAAGGCCCACCAAGCCCCGGGGACCCCCACCCTTCGAGGCTTTATTAAAAAATGATGGCAGGAGGGCTCTTTGCCCTCCCGCTGCCCCGGGGACCGCCACCCCCCGGGGCTTCTTTATTTTTATTTAAAAAACCTGTGTGGGGGCTCCAGCCCCCACACGCCCGGGGACCGCCACCTCCCGGGGCACTAAAGATTTAAATATGGGGGTCCGTTACGGACCCTCAGAGCCCCGGGGACCACCACCTCCCCGGGGCTGTGCACTGGATGGGAGGGGGGCCGCGCGGCCCCCTCCTGGAGCCAGTGATGGCCCTGGGGACCACCACCCCCAGGGCCGGCTCCTGCAGTGTCCCGGGGTGCCTACCCCCGGGACACTGTAGTTTGCTATGACATGACGGGAGCCTCGCGGCTCCCGTCCTGCCATAGCAAACTTGGTTTGCATTTTGAAAGAGAGAGCAGGAAACCTGCTCTCTCTTTCAAAATGCAAACTCAATTGCTTTCCACATGGGGAGCAGCATGTTAGCTGCTCCCCATGTGGAAAGCAATGCCGGCTCACGCAGGAGGCGGGGAGCCGGGAGCTAGCTGGGACTGTGGGGGATTGGGGACCCCCACAGTCTCCAACGAGAAGCCAGGCCCCGGGGATAGGGTCCCTGGGGCCATAGTGGCCCGGGAGGGGGCCACGCAGCCCCCTCCGCAATTAAACATTTTTTTAAAAAGGCAAGGCCGGCCCCGGGGATGGGGTCCCCGGGGCCTTAAATGGCCTGAGGAGGAGGGCCACGCAGCCCCCTCCAAATATTATTTTTTAATAAAGAGGGCATGCCCCGGGGATGGGGTCCCCAGGGCCAATAGAGGCCCAGGGAAGGGGGACCACGCAGCCCCCTTCCCATTTTTTTTTATTTTATTTTTTAAATGCTCAGGCCCCGGGGATGGGGTCCCCGGGGCCAAAAGTGGCCGAGGGAAAGGGGGCCACGCAGCCCCCTCCCATAAAAAAATGAAAAATTGGGAAAACGGCATCGTGCCGGAGGCCCCGCCCCTCCCTGCAGCAGTCTGCAAACGCGCCCCCTGGCGCGTTTTAAGAAGGGGAAGTAATTCCCCTTGAATACTGGGGGTCCCTGGGGGCCAACTAGCCCACCAGGAATCTCCAGTATGCGCCAGGGGCTGCGTTGCAGAGAGGTGTACAGAGGCCACGCCCCTTTACACCTCTCTGCAACGCAGCTCTGTGGCGCTTTTGGAGGTACATGGTGGGCTAGTTGGACTCCAGGGACCCTCTGTATTCAAGGGGACTTAATCCCCCAACTTAAAACGCGCCACGGGGCGCGTTTGCACAGTGGTGAAGGGAGGGGCGGGGCTTCAGGTGACATGTGTGCAAACAGGCCTCGTGGCGTGTTTTAAGATGGGGAATTAAATCCCCTTCAATCCTGAGAGTCCCTGAGGGCCAACTAGCCCACCAGGTACGTCCAGAAAGCGCCACAGAGCTGCGTTGCAGAGAGGTGTAAAAAGGGGCGTGGCCTCTGAACACCTCTCTGCAACGCAGCTCCCTGGCGCATACTGGAGGTACAGGGTGGGCTAGTTGGACCTCAGGGACCCTCATGATTCAAGGGGACTTAATCCCCCAACTTAAAACACGGCACGGGGCATGTTTGCAGACATGTCACCTCAGGCCCCACCCCCTTCCTTCACCATTGCGCAAATAATCCTCTAAAATCAGCCAAACTACGAATTCCGATTTACTCACCTGTTATCAGGAGAGACCTCAGTGCTGCATCTTTCAGCCCAGTACAGATCCTGAAAAGTAATTCTAACCGTACTTACCAGTAACTTGAATTTCCTTCCATAGGCTAACATTGACTGGTTTCACTTGGAAATTCTTCTAAGTGTGGAGTTTTGGAACTTTATAATATTCCTCTAAAATCAGCAGAACTACGAATTCCGATTTACTCACCTGTTATCAGGAGAGACCTCAGTGCTGCATCTTTCAGCCCAGTACAGATCCTGAAAAGTAATTCTAACCGTACTTACCAGTAACTTGAATTTCCTTCCATAGGCTAACATTGACTGGTTTCACTTGGAAATTCTTCTAAGTGTGGAGTTTTGGAACTTTATAATATTCCTCTAAAATCAGCCGAACTGCGAATTCCGATTTACTCACCTGTTATCAGGAGAGAACCCAGTGCTGCATCTTTAGCCCAGCACTGACCCTGAAAAGTAATTCTAACCGTACTTACCAGTAACTTGAATTTCCTTCCATAGGCTAACATTGACTGGTTTCACTTGGAAATTCTTCTAAGTGTGGAGTTTTGGAACTTTATAATATTCCTCTAAAATCAGCTGAACTACAAATTCCAATTTACTCACCTGTTATCAGGAGAGACCTCAGTGCTGCATCTTTCAGCCCAGTACAGATCCTGAAAAGTAATTCTAACTGTACTTACCAATAACTTGAATTTCCTTCCATAGGCTAACATTGACTGGTTTCACTTGCAAATTCTTCTAAGTGTGGAGTTTTGGAACTTTATAATATTCCTCTAAAATCAGCCGAACTGCGAATTCCAATTTACTCACCTGTTATCAGGAGAGAACCCAGTGCTGCATCTTTTAGCCCAGCACTGACCCTGAAAAGTAATTCTAACCGTACTTACCAGTAACTTGTATTTCCTTCCATAGGAATCCATTGTCTGGTTTTCAGCAGAAAAGTTTCAAAGTGTCGATTTTCACAAACTACAAATATTCCTTAAAAATCGCCTGTATGACTTAAACGCATTCTTTCAACTGTTTACAGGAGATGCACCAGTGCTGGATCCAGGATCCACCACTGAGTAAGAAAAAGTAACGATAACACTACTTACCTGCTAAGTGAATTTCCTCCCATAGAATAACATTGGTGATTCTATGTGAAAAAGTTTCTAAGTGTCAACTTTTAAAATACAATAATATTCCTTAAAAATCAGTACTGTAATCAAAACGCTTTTACTCAACTGTTTACAGGAGATGTCCCAGGACTGAATCTAGGATCCAGTCCTGTGGTTAGAAAAGTAATCCATAAAGTAACTAATTGCATTTAACTAGAAATTCACATTGAGCTCAATGTTGCATTGTGTTTGAAATTGTGTTGCCCATTGCAACAACTGTAACTACTGTACTTAAAAGTCTATTGCCTATTTGCAAAGAATTTAAACTAAAGTAATTCATTCTGAGAAAGTATATTTTGTAATGTAATGTATAATGTAATTTAAAAAATAAATAGTTTAAAAAAATGTAGAAAATCAGTATAAAAAAATAAAGATAACAATTAATACATTTAAAAATTGTCATTTACAAAACCTTGGAAATTCACTGAAAAAAACCATAGGTTTCAGACATGTTATAGTTAGGAATTAGCATTTAAAAACCTTTGAAATTCACTGAAAAAACCATAGGTTTCAGGCACGTTATAGTTAGAAATTAGCATTTAAAAAACCTTTGAAATTCACTGAAAAAACCATAGGTTTCAGGCACGTTATAGTTAGAAATTAGCATTTAAAAACCTTTGAAATTCACTGAAAAAACCATAGGTTTCAGGCACGTTATAGTTAGAAATTAGCATTTAAAAACCTTTGAAATTCACTGAAAAAACCATAGGTTTCAGGCACGTTATAGTTAGAAATTAGCATTTAAAAACCTTTGAAATTCACTGAAAAAACCATAGGTTTCAGACACGTTATAGTTAGAAATTTTCATTTAAAAAACCTTTGAAATTCACTGAAAAACCATAGGTTTTAGGGACAGTTATAGTTAGTTGGACATTGCACTCGTACAAAACCCGTGAAATTCCCCTGTTATAGTTAGTTCAGCTAACTATAACTCGCGCCCCGCAATGCACTGCTGATGACGTCACATATTACATCACTCATGACATGGTCAGTGACATCACTGATGACATCACTGATGACATCTCAAATGACATCACTGATGACATCATCCACGTGATAATCTGATGCACCACCTCACACCCTAATATAACCTTTGATACACCCACTCTAAATTACAGACTGCCATTCGCAAAACCATAGACACTCCAACACCAATAACTACATACCCACTCACTGATTCTTAGGTCTACACACACATCCACTCACTCACCCGTACAGTCACTCATACTTACGGTCACTCAGTACAGGACTATCATATGCACTCATACTCCTATATAGACACTCAAACACTGCCACTCATCCATAGAGGTACTCACACACCTAGTCAGTCATGCAAATAATTAAACACACTGCCATTTACTCACCTATACAGTTATACACACACCAGCTCACTTACTCATACAAATACTAGCATATTCTTACGCTCTTATACAATCACTGATACAAGCACACACTCATCCATACAGTCACTCTCACAATCACACACTCTCGCTTATAGCTATTTATATACTCCAACACACATATATACTGCCTTTCACATATGTAGTTACTCACACATGTACCACTGGGACATACATTCACTCACTAACACACTCTTACACACACTTACCCACCCATACAGTCTATCACAGATGCACTCTTGAAACCATCCACCCAGTGAATCACCCACTCACACATCTATGCACAGAGTCGCACCCACCCCACCCACACAAACACTCAGGCACACATACAGATACTCAGACAACCAATCAATAACTCATATAGACACTCATGTAGCTATTCACAAACCCATGCAGCCACTTACACAGCAACAGACAGACGGATTCAGACATTCACCCAGTTTAGTCACTAACCCATGCATTCAGTAAGATAAGTTTAATCACTCACTTATAGAGTTAGTCACGCACCTACTAAATCATCCATACAGACACTTATACACCCACTCATTCTTCAATATGCCTTTCCCTATATATATTAAAAATATTTAAACTTTACAGAAACACACAGTCACTGCATCATGTCATCAGTGATGTCATTTGAGATGTCATCAGTGATGTCATCAGTGATGTCACTGACCATGTCATGAGTGATGTAATATGTGACGTCATCAGCAGTGCATTGTGGGCGCGAGTTATAGTTAGCTGAACTAACTATAACGGGGGAATTTCACGGGTTTTGTACGAGTGCAATGTCCAACTAACTATAACTGTCCCTAAAACCTATGGTTTTTTCAGTGAATTTCAAAGGTTTTTTAAATGCAAATTTCTAACTATAACGTGTCTGAAACCTATGGTTTTTTCAGTGAATATATATATATGTAACATTCTTTTTTCTTTTTTTTTAGTTTAAAGGAAGTTTATTTGTAACAAACATAAGATATAATGCAATAACAAAGAATTACATTTATGCATAAAATAATCATGTAAAAATAGGAGGGGAAGGGAAAAAGAAGTAAAAAGGAAGAGAGAAGAAAAAAGAGGGAAGGGGAAGAAACATCCATTTTATGTATAACATACAAAAAAGCAACAACTTATGTATAAAAATTCCTACATATATTGAAATAATCTATGACCATAAGATAAAATTTAAGTGAAACAATAATAAGTGTAAATTCAAGGGGGTTTGGGTACTTCTTCAATGCAGGGATTGTGCGCTGATAGTTTTTTAGCTGAGGCATTTAAGAAATCAGTAACAGGTATCCAAAGAGTCTCTCTTTTAATAGCAAGCGAGATTGGGTGAACATAAGCTCTATCTAATCTATGATTATACCAAACGCCATACGACCATGCTTGAAAAGGTACTGCAGAGGTATCCTTCCATGATTTGGTAATTTGTTGAAATGCAACAGCTATGAGCAAATCAATAATATAAAAAGAAGGGGACCAAACTTCAGAGACGCTACCCAGGAAAATATGTGAAAAAGAAAAAGGAATATGAGAGTGACAAATGGTGTTAATCTGCCGCCAGACTTGGGTCCAGAAAGTATGTATTGCTGGACAGTCTAAAAGCATATGTTTGAGGTCTGCTAATGGAGAATTACATGACCAACAGGAAGAGGAGATGTTAGGGTCAATTTTATGTAGTTTAGCTGGGGTGATAAGGAGTCTATTATAAATAAAAAATAAAGTTTGGGTAGTATTAGCTGCTCTAGAAGATCTCCTCACTTTAGCCCAGATTTTAGACCACATTGGAATAGGGAAAGATTCACCCAAATCAGATTCCCAACTGCACTCTACATCGGATTTATTGAGAGAAATAGGAATATCCATTAATTTTTTGTATATTAGAGAAGCCGAAGGAGAGTTACTTAAAAATGATGTAGTAATAGGAGTTAGGGGAGGAGGGGTATGAGAGATGTAGAAAGAATTGTAAGAGGCCTGGGCCGCTGTTATTAAAGATATATATTTAGAATGAAATGAGGAAGGAAGGGAGAAGCGAGCTTGAAATATCGGGAATGGTATACTGGTGCCATCTTGAAAAAGTTGATGAGTCCATTTGAGACCATAGGATAACCACTCTTTCCAGAAAATATATTTATTGTGGAGTTTAATATGCTTATTATACCAAATTGGTGAATTCAAAAATTGCGCACGTTCATCTAGAGTAGATGAGAAAAGTGGTTGAAAAGTTTTCCGAGCATTTTTAAGAATAGGAAGAGAGAGTGATAATGGTATATGGGAGAGAGAAATAAATTCTTCGAAGGAGAAGCGATTAAAAATGGTTCTCTCAATGTCCACCCACAATGGGGAAAGGTGAGGATCAGTCTCATTCTTGGACAATAAGAAGGAGGAATGTCTAATAAAAAATGAGGTAAGATAAGAGTAAAAATCTGGAAAATTAACACCGCCCATGTGTTTAGGTTTTTAAGTTTGCTAAGAGACATCCTAGGAGGTTTATTATGCCATAGAAACTTTGAAAGAATGCTATATATAGTTTTATAAAAAGATTTAGGGATATTAATGGGAATATTTGATAGATAGAACAATATCACTGGAACCAGCATCATTTTTATAGAATCTAATCTACCCCACCAGGATAAAAATAAAGGATGCCAACGTGAAGTAGAAGAACATAAAGATGTTTGCAATTCTTTTAGGTTTAAAGTGACAGTATCTTTAATAGAGGAAGTAAACCATATTCCAAGGTATTTTATTTTAATTGTGTTCCAATGAAAAGAAGAAGATAAGAAGTCAGCATGAAAACAGAGCTTGTTCAGAGGAAGGATCTCACATTTATCAGCATTGAGTTTATAACCTGAGACAAGGGCAAAGTCAGTTACTTCCGATAAAAAAGCTGGTAATGAGGATTGTGGATTGGAAATGAATAATAAAATGTCATCAGCATATGCTGAGAGTTTCAACTGATTAACTCCGTAAGAGAAACCAGTAATGTTTGTGTTCGATCTAATTTTTATTAAAAAAGGTTCTAAGGAAAGGATAAACAAAAGTGGAGACAAAGGACAACCTTGTCGAACTCCTCGGAGAAGGGGAAAAGAGGGGGATACAAGACCATCAGCTAAAATAAAGGATCTGGGAGAGGAATAAAGTAAAGAAACATAATTAATAAATTTTGGGCTGAAACCAAACCAAGCAAGGGTTGAAAAAATGAAAGACCAACTGGCCCTATCAAAGGCTTTTTCGCCATCTAGTGAAATTGCTGCTAACGATTTTTTATACAATTTAGATTTACTTAGAACATTAAAAAACAATCTAGTATTATCCGATAAATGGCGCCCTTTGATGAAGCCACATTGATCCCGTCCAATCAACTGAGGTAAAAAAGAGTCTAAACGAAGGGCAAGGATTTTTGCAAAGATTTCATAATCTAAATTGATTAAAGAAATGGGCCTGTAATTCTTACAGAGCGTGTGATCTTTGTTTTCTTTTGGGAGCAGGCAAATCAACGCTTCTTGAAAAGAGCCTTCCGATTTTTGAGTAGAAATAAAATACGTGAATAATTGATATAATTTGGGAAGAAGGAATGGGGAGAAATGGGAATAGACTTCAATGGTAAATCCATCAGGGCCAGGAGCTTTTCCTTTCTTAATAGTTTGAATAGCAGTAAGAATATCAGTAGTTTGGATATCCTCCTCCAAAGAGGAAAAATCTACATTAAGGGATGAAGGTGGAGGAATAGAGGATAGATAACGAGTAATATCAGTCTGTTGAGAAGGAGACTCCGGGTATAAAGCTGTGGATAAAAATTTGAAAATTCTAAAACAATATCTTCATTTTTGTGAACTGTAGTGTTAGTTGGAGTTAAAATAGGTTCAATTTTGTTGCGTTCTTTTTTGATTTTGAGATAATTGGCAAGAAGGTTGCCAGCCTTATTTTGCGCGCTATAATATTTAGCACTAGACTTAAGTAAGTATAAATTGGCAGATTCAGTGGAGAGTTTATTAAAAGTAAACTTGGCTTTGATAAGTTCAGTCAAGTCAGAAGGGGAACATGTGGAGTAATAAGAATGTTCTAATTGCTTAATACGTGAAGTAAGCAAATTCATGGTTTGGGCGGATGCTCTCCTCTTTTGAGCTACAAATGAAATAATGAAATCTCTAGAAGCAGCTTTGAAGGTGTCCCAGATAAGAGGAGGAGTGGTATGAGGAGATTCATTTTCTAAAAAGAAAGTGTCTGCAAATTTCCGAAATGCAGGTGTAAAGTTAGGGTCTAATAAAAGGGCATTATTAAATCTCCATCGCCTAGTTCCTTCAATGGGGGGGAGTAAATCTAAAACTAAGGATATAGGAGCATGATCTGAAATTAATATAGACCCTATGTCTGAGTGGGAAATATGTTGAGTAAGGGCCTTTGAAATAAATAAATAATCTATACGTGATTGTGAGGAATGCACGGGTGAAAAAATGAATATTCTTGGAGAGTGGGGTGACACAGCCTCCAGGAATCAACTAGGGATCTTTGGGTAATAGTAGACGTAAATTGAGTGTGCATGGAAGAGGGGATACATTTAGACTTGGAGCATCTATCTAGGAAGGGGTCCATAACCATATTACAATCACCTCCCAATATTAAGTAATCATCAGTGCATAACATCAATTTAGATCAAATCTGAGGCCAAAAGAGTTTATCTGGAGTGGTGGGTGCATATATATTAAAAATAGTTAGAGGAATTTTATTAACAAGTAACGAAACTGAAATCCATCTGCCATCAGTATCAGATTCTTGATGTAAGAGTTGAATATCTAAACGTTTATGACAAAGGATAGCTACACCATTACGTTTGCCTGAACCCGGAGATGCATAAACGTGACCCACCCATTGGCGTTGAAGTTTGGTAATTTCCTTACTTGTTACATGAATTTCTTGTAGTAAAACTATGTCACCTTTTAACCCAGCAATATGTGATAAAACCCGTTGGCGTTTGATGGGGGAACCCAAACC
Organism: Calotriton arnoldi; assembly: GCA_963921515.1. Classification (NCBI taxonomy): domain Eukaryota; kingdom Metazoa; phylum Chordata; class Amphibia; order Caudata; family Salamandridae; genus Calotriton; species Calotriton arnoldi. The sequence goes on from CAWUFW010009551.1 coordinate 290,493, forward strand.
TTTAACATTCCAGGATATAACTTTTAACGACATTTATAAAAGCAAGAACTTTGAAGAAAACTTACTATGAAGTGCAAATAGTAAAATATAATAACACATCATAAATAACGCGCCTAATAGGAAGAGCCCAAGAAGAGAAACAATATGCAGAGAAAGGTACAAAATAGGAAGGAATATCATAGTGAAACAAAAAATGAATAATAATGAGAAGAGAAGAAAAAGGACCAGTGAATAAAATAGTGAGAAAGAGATGGATGAGAGGAAAAATGTAAAATCTGTGTGGGAAGAAATGAAGACAAAAGATAGAGAGGTAAGGAGAAAGGAAGAGCATCACAGAAAACAAAAAGACTATACACGTCAAACAACTGATAGTGATGAAAAAGAACATAAAAACATACCACAAACAGACAGTGAGTATGGGGTTGGTGGAGCCACATAAGGAAGACAGCACGCCAAGCGGGAGACTCCAGGACGAAGACGGCAAGGGGAGACACCATCCAGGCGAATTGAGAGTACATAAATCAGGGGGGACCACAAAACCGCACCTAATAGAGAAGAAAAAGAATACTTTAGCAGACAATAAAACAGTACTACAATAAACTACATCAAGGGAAATAGGATCACATAGCAGAGGACCATGATACCGCACCTGACATTAGAGAAGAAAAGGATTATAAGAGATACAATAAACGACAATAAAACATATCAATATAGATAAGAAAAACAGAGCCATCACAAACAACAAGAAAATAATTAAAACAATGATGAACGTGGAATTTCCATATTTTCTTCCTTGCAGGTATCCAAGAAATGTTGCAGGCGAGCCGGATCTTCATAAGCAGTAGTCTTATTGTTATAAGTGACCTTCATAAGGCAAGGATGAAACAAACCATATCTAGCATTCAAATTGCGAAGAGCAGGTCTCATGTCCAAGAATTTTTTCCGTCGGTCTGCTGTCGCTTTGGCATAGTCCTGAGCAAAAAAGAGGTTGGAACCTTGCCAGGAGATCTTTCCTTTGAGTTTGGCAGCTTGCAAAACCTTAAGTAAATCGGTGTATTCCAAAAAGTATAAAATAACGCCTCTTGGCTTGGTTGAAGAAGAAGTTGATCTTGGATTTTGCCCAAAGCGATGAGCTCTTTGAATATTCAATTTAGGAGACTCTGAAAAACCAAGAAGATTTGCGAGAAATGTTTGAAAAAGGGAAAGAGGGTCCGACCCTTCAAGACCCTCCGCAAGACCAAAAATGCGCAAATTATTACGCCTGTTGCGGTTTTCCAAATTTTCCCCTTGCTGTTTGAGGTGTGAAAGTTCCAGGTGCATGGACGGAACTTGGCTGGAAATAACTTGAACAGAGTCAATTCGTTGTTCCAGGTGAACCACTTTTTAGGTGCCGGACCATCAGCAGGAGAATGACCAAGGTCTGAGACTTCCATATTATCCTGTAAAATGCTGAAAGGTTTGTAGTGCTCCAATGAACTACAGTCAGAAGAATTAGCACTACTACGAGTAGGACGCGCCTTTGCCATAAAATATGCACTGGTAAAAATAGTTTCGTCAAATAAATAATATAAAATAGTCCACACTGCCTGGAAACGCTCAAAGGACCAAGAAAGTGCACCCTGTGACCAAACCTCCCTCAAAACTGCTGCACGTTGTATGGCACAGAAGTAAAATCACAACTTGGAAGAGTTACCTCATGAAAGAGTCAATTTATACCATGACAGCCCCCAGAAAGGAAGAGGAGCATTAAACAATGAAAAAGTGGTTGAAAGAATTAGGCGACATGAGGAGAATTGAGAGACCGGGCGGCATAAGTTCCGAAAAACAAAATGGCGGCCGCGCGAAACGGAGCGCGGCCAAACAAGAACAGAAAAACTCCGGCAGCGCTCACCCCGGTCTCCGTTCTGCAGCTCAAAGGGGACCGCTGGACTTCATCTACGATTGCCTGCAGATGCGAGGTCCAAAAAGCAGGAAACACCGCCTGGAGGAGATCCGACCGCTCACCACGTCACGGAGCTCCACAGAGAGGCGGCCATCTTTGCTGGCTCCGAAGCCATGCCCCCATCATATGTAACATTCTTAAACTTTTAAAAAACACTCAGTCACTGGATGATGTCATCAGTGATGTCATTTGAGATGTCATCAGTGATGTCATCAGTGATGTCACTGACCGTGTCATGAGTGATGTAATATGTGATGTCATCAGCAGTGCATTGCGGGGGCGCGAGTTATAGTTAGTTCAGCTAACTATAACAGCCGAATTTCTCTGGTTTTGTATGAGTGAAATGTCAGCCTAACTATAACGTCCCTGAAACCTGTGGTTTTTTCAGTGAATTTCTAAGGTTTTTTAAATGCTAATTCCTAACTATAACGTCCCCGAAACCTCTGGTTTTGTCAGTGAATTTCTAAGGTTTTTTAAATGCTAATTCCTAACTATAACGTCCCTGAAACCTATGGTTTTTTCAGTGAATTTTTAAGGTTTTTTAAAGGCTAATTTCTAACTATGCCTACATAGGTAGGACATGTGCAGAAAGAGGAAGAAAGGCGCAGAAAGTAGCAAGAGAAGTGCAGAAAGTGGGAACAGAGGTGCATAAAGAGGCAAGAGATATGCAGAAAAAGGCAAGAGAGGTGCTGAAAGAGGCAAGAGAAGTGCAGAAAGAAGCAACAGAGGTACAGAAAGACGCAAGAGGGGTGCAGAAAGAGGAGAGAGAAGTGCAGAAAGAAGCAAAAGAGGTGCAGAAAGAGGCAAGAGGGGTGCAGAAAGAGGCATGGGCAGTGCAGAAGGAACCAAGAGGTGTGCAGAAAGAGGCAAGAGAAGTACAGAAAGAGGCAAGAGATGTGCAGAAAAACAGAAGAAGGGTGCAGAAGAAGTAAGAGAGAAGCAAGAGAAGTGCAGAAAGAGGCAAGTTAGGTACAGAAGGAGGCAAGAGAACTGCAGAAAGAGGCAAGAGAATTGCAGAAACAGGCAAAAGGGGTGCAGAAAGAAGGAGCAGGTGGGCAGACTGAGGCAAGAGAGGTGCAGAAAGAGGGAAGAGGGGTACAGAAAGAGGCAAGAGGGATGCAGAAATTTGGAACAGAGGTGCAGAAAGAGGCAAGTGAAGTGCAGAACGAAGCAAAAGAGGTGCAGAAAGAGGCAAGCGAACTGCAGAAATAGGCAAGACAGGTGCAGAATGAGGCAGGAGAGGTGCAGAAAGAGGCAAGAGGTGTACAGAAAGAAGCAACAGAGGTGCTGAAAGAGGCAAGAGGGGTGCAGAAAGAGGCAAGAGAAGTGCAGAAAGAAGCAACAGAGGTGCAGGAAGAGGCAAGAGAGGTGCAGAAGCAGGCAAGAAAGGAGCAGAAAAAGGGAACAGCAGTGCAAAAAGAGGCAAGAGGGATACATAAATTTGCAAGAGAGGTGCAGAAAGAAGCAAGAGCAGTGCAGAAAGAAGCAAGAGAAGTGCAGAAAGAGGCAAGAGTGGTGAACAAAGAGGGAAGAAGGGTGCATAAATAGGCAAGAGGGATGCAGAAAGTTGCAAAAGAGGTGCAGAAAGAACCAAGAGCAGTGCAGAAAGAACCAACAGAGGTGCAAAAAGAGGCAAGAGGGGTGCAGAAAGGGGTCGGAGAGGTGCACAAAGAGGCAAGAGGGATACAGACAGCGGCAGGAGGGGTGCAGAAAGAAGGAAGAGAAGTGTAGAAAGAAGCAACAGAGGTGCTGAAAGAGGCACGAAGGGTGCAGAAAGAGGCAAGAGACATGCAGAAAGAAGCAACAGATACAGAAAGAGGCAAGAGTGGTGCAGAAACAGGCAAAAGAAGTGCAGAAAGAGGCAAGAGAATTGCTGAAAGAAGCAAGAGAGGTATAGAAAGAAGCAAGAGAAGTGCAGAAAGAGGCAAGTGAGGTGCAGAAAGAGGGAAGATGAGTACAGAAAGAGGGAAGTCGAGTGCAGAAAGAAGCAACAGAGGTGCAGAAAGAAGCAAGACAGGTGCAGAAAGAAGCATGAGAAGTGCAGAATGAAGCAACAGGGGGGCAGAAAGAGGCAAGAGAAGTGCAGAAAGAGGCAAGAGAGTTGCAGAAACAGGTAAAAGAGGTACAGAAACAGAGAACAGGGGTGCAGACAGAGGCAAGAGAGGTGCAGAAAGAGGTAACAGGGGTACAGAAAGAGGCAAGGGGGTACAGAAATTTGCAAGAGAGATGCAGAAAGAAGCAAGAGCAGTGCAAAAGAAACAACAGAGGTGCAGAAAGAGGCAAGTGAGGTGCAGAAGAAGGCAAGAGAACTGCAGAAAGAGGCAAGACAGTTGCAGAAACAGGCAAAAGGGGTGCAGAAAGTGATAACAGGTGGGCAGACTGAGTCAAGAGAGGTGCAGAAAGAGGGAAGAGGGGTGCAGAAAGAGGCAAGAGGGATGCAGAAATTTGGAACAGAGGTACAGAAAGAAGCAAGAGCAGTGCAGAAAGAACCAACAAGTGTGCAGAAAGAGGCGTACCGATAGAGGCAAGTGAAGTGGAGAACGAAGCAAAAGAGGTGCAGAAAGAGGCAAGAGAACTGCAGAAAAAGGCAAGAGAGGTGCAGGATGAGGCAGGAGAGGTGCACAAAGAGGCAAGAGGGGTACAGAAAGAGGCAATAGGGGTGCAGAAAGAAGCAAGAGAAGTGCAGAAAGAAGCAACAGATGTGCTGAAAGAGGCAAGAGGGATGCAGAAAGAGGCAAGAGAAGTGCAGAAAGAAGCAACAGAGGTGCAGAAAGAGGCAAGAGAAGTGCAGAAGCAGGCAAGAAGGTTGCAGAAAGAGGGAACAGGGATACAGAAAGAGGCAAGAGGGATACAGAAATTTGCAAGAGGGGTGCAGAAAGAAGCAAGATAAGTGCAGAAAGAAGCAAGAGAGGTGGAGAAAGAGGAAAGAGGGGTGCAGAAATAGGCAAGAGGGATGCAGAGATTTGCAAAAGAGGTACAGATAGAGGCACGAAGGGTGCATAAAGAGGCAAGAGATGTGCAGAAAGAAGCAACAGAGGTACAGAAAGAGGCAAGAGTGGTGCAAAAAGAGGGAAGAGAGGTGAAGAAAGAGGCAAGAGAGTTGCACAAAGAGGGAAGAAGGGTGCAGGAAAAGGCAAGATGGGTGCAGAAAGAAGCAACAGAGGTGGAGAAAGAGGCAAGAGGGGTGTAGAAAGAGGCAAGAGAAGTGAAGAAAGAAGGAAAGAGGGGTGCAGAAACAGGCAGGAGAGGTGCAGAAAGAGGGAACAGGGATGCAGAAAGAGGCAAGAGAGGTGCAGAAAGAGGGAAGAAGGGTGCAGAAAGAGGCAAGAGTGGTACAGGAAGAAGCAAGTGAGGTGCAGAAAGAGGCAACAGAGGTGCAGAAAGAGGCAAGAGAGGTGCAGAAAGTGGAAGAGATGAGCAGAAAGAGGCAAAAGAAATACAGAAAAAGGAAAGGTGCAGAAAGAAGCAACAGAAATGCAGAAAGAGGCAAGAGAGGTGCAGAAAGAAGCAAGAATGGTTTGCACACCATTAGTACCAATTTAACACCCACAATTAGTAATAAGTAGCAGGTGACCATTCTTGGTTTGCAAAGGGCCTTCCACCACGCTGTAACACTTGTCGCTGCATTTTTGGTAGCGTTTGAGCCGTTTGAGCTAGAAACAAATTTTTTTTTTGTTCAAATCTGCAGATTATGCAGCAAATGATGGATTATGTGGCAAATGCGGATAATGTATAATTGTGCAAAAATCGGTGCAGCCAAACAGTTGCATAATTCCAGTGGCCCTGCTCATACCTCTGACTAGGTCCAGAAGTGCTCCTCAGTGGTTCCTTCTTTTTTTTGTCTCATTGAGTTTATAGTTTAGCTTCTATGGAAATGAGGAAGACTAAACTTGAGGTTACCACTCCACAACACAGACTACAATACCACATAATTACTGTCCATAACACATAATCCCACTGTACATAATTCCTATACACTAAATACCACATACTTTCTATCCACATCAAAGTCAAAGTCTATCCACATACTTTCACTGCACATCATACCACATAATTCCACTACACACAACCTACATCCACTCCACTCCAAGAAACATTAGTAAAACACTTTTACATCTACAACGCCATTAGCTCTAACTCTCGCAAATTTGAAACCTATTGCATTGCAAATGATTCTTTAACTAGTAGTTGCGTTTGCAGAGAGGTGGAGAAAGGGGGCTGGGCCTCCAATCAGGAATTCCACTGCGTAGGACTTACCAGGAGGGCTTCTTGGCCCCCAAAGTCCCTCAGGAGTAAAGTGGACTTCATCCCCTAACCAGTACTGTGCCAGGAGGCGCTTTTGCAGAGTGGTGGAGAAAGGTGAGCGTGGCCTCCGAAGATCTCTTAGCAATCCCACTGTGTGGGACTTAGTGGAGGTAACACGAGGGGTAGTTGGCCCCCAAGGACAACCTTGGGGACCAGCTACCCCGCCTATTACCTCCAGTAAGTCCCACACAGCAGGATTGCTAAGTTCTCATAGTAGGCCATGCCCCCTTTCCCCACCACTATGCAAACGCGCCCCCTTGCGTGCTCTTGGATGGGGATTAAAGTCCACTTCACTGCTGGGGGTCCTTAGGGGCCAACTAGCCTACCTGATACCTCCAGTATGCCCCAGGTAGTGGGATTGCTGACAGGTGGACACAGGCCACGCCCCCTTTGTCCACCACTCTGCAAACGCGCTTCCTGGCACGCTCTTGGTTGGGGGATGAGGGTCCCTGGGGGCCAACTAGCCCACCAGGTACCTCCAATAAGCCCCACACAGCTGGATTGCTGAGAGTGGTCCAAGGCTACACCCCCTTTTTACACCATTCTGCAAACGTGCCTACTAGCGCACTGATGCTCGGGGGATGAAGTCCACTTCAGTCCTGAGGTCCTCGGGACACCAGAGGACCTCATCACCCCACCAGCAGTGTGCCAAGAGGCGTGTTTGCAGAGTGGTGTAAAAAGGGGCGTTTCCTCGGACCACCTCTCAGCAATCCCACTGTGTGGGGCTTATTGGAGGTACCTGGTGGGCTAGTTGGCCCCTAAGGACACTTAAGATTATAGGGGACTTAATCCCCCAACCCAGAACGTGCCAGGAGGTGCATTTGCAGAGTGGTGAAGGGAGGGGGCAAGGCCTCCGGTGAGAAGCCGGCTTCTCTTTTGTTTATGTTTTTAGAAGGGGGCTGTGTGGCCCCCTTCTCTTAGTAATTTTTGGGCCTTGGGGACCCAACCCCCAGGGCCTGAGCGTTTTTTGAATTCTTATTTTTTTTTTAACAACTGAGAAAGAGGTCTTGCAGCCCCCCTCCCGAGGCCGATTTCGGCCCGGGGACCCCATCCCCCAGGGCATGGCTTTGTTTTTTTTTATTTATACGGGAGGGGGCCCCCCTTCCCTTGGCCACTTTTTGCCCCGGGGACCCCATCCCCCGGGGCCTGGCCAGACTTTGTTTTTTTTTATTTTGGAGTGGGGCTGCCTGGCCCCCCTCCTGAGGCCAATTGTGGCCCTGGGGACCCATTCCCCCAGGGCTGTGCCTTTTTTTTTTTGTATTAATACGTGAGGGGGGGCGCCACATAGCCCCCCTTCCTCTGACCACTTTCGGCCCTGAGGACGCCCTCCCCCGGGGCCTGGCCTCAACATTGGGGGACACGGGGGGAGCCCCAATGCCCCCGTGTCCCAGCCGGCTCCCCGCCTCCTGCGGGAGCTGGCATTGCTTTTGGACAAGGGGAGCTGCTGAAATCTACCTGGCGTGGTGGTCCCCAGGGCCATCTAGGGCTCTAGGAGGGGGGACATGCGGCCCCCTCCCAATGAAAACATAGCCCCATGGAGGTGGTGGTCCCCGGGGCCGTGGGTCCGCAACGGACCCCAGCATTCAAATAATTAATGCCCCGGGAGGTGGTGGTCCCCGGGCAGTGTAGGGGGGCTCGAGCCCCCCGCACACGTATTATTTGTAATAGCCCCAGGGAGGTGGTGGTCCCCGGGGCTTGGGGGGGCCCTCATGGCCCCCTGCCCATAATGAAAGAAAGCCCCGGGGCTTGGGGGGGCTCGTGAGCCACTCCGTAATTGAACAAAGCCCCTGGGAGGTGGCGATCCCTGGGGCTTGGGGGGGCCTACGAGGCCCCCCCGCCCATAAATAATAAAGCCCCGGTGCGGTGGCGATCCCCGGAGCTGCGGGGGCCCTCGCGGCCCCCACACATATTTGGCATATTGCCCCTGGGACCTGGCCCACCCGGGGGCTTCTTAAAACGAAGCGCGGGAGACCGCACTTCTTCTTTTTTAAATCCCACTGAATTTTTTTTTTTTAAATGCTTTTTTGGGCCCTGGGGGTCCCTCTGGGAACCCCTGGTCAGGCCTAGGGGGTCAGGGTGTTTCTACCCTGCCCCCTTTTCTTTTTTTTTAACCATTTTCTTCCCTTTTTCTTGTGACTTGGTTTTACCGAGTCACAAGATGGCTGCCAACTCTTCTTGGTTTGGAGTGTTGACAGCCAATCAAAATGAAGCTCGTGATCAGGAGGGTTCGCGGATCCACCGCGGTCACCAGATATCGATATTTTTTTATTTTTGAATTTCTCAGGAACTACTGAACGGATTTACAGCATTTAAAAAAAGAATGCTTTCTGAACCAAGACCTACCTTTTTGCCAAATTTGGTGTAATTCCGTTCAGTTCGGGCTGTAGCCTTGTCTAAAGTTTCCTATGGAGAAAACGCGTTTCGGGACCCCCCTTTTTTCTCGGCCCTTGCTCGACGAATCATCCAGAAACTTTCAAGACAGGAGTTGAACTGAGCGAACCATTAGTTTTGAAAATTTTGCGAAGATTCGTCAAACAGCGCCAAAGATATTGGCAAAAGAAAAAACGATTTTTGAATAGAAACGAGGTCCTAACTATAACTACCTACTGGCGACCGCCAGTAGGTAATATATATATACATATATATATATCCACAAACAACTTCCCAAGAAGTCTGGCCCCACTCATGAGTAAGGTTCAGCAAAAGTTTTATTTACACAACCCAGAAGGTCATGTTAACAGGGACCAGGCAAATTCCCTACACGTTTCGGTCTCACCGAGACCTTTCTCACGGGTAAATTACACAGTTTCAAAATCAGCCGTTTAATACAAAAGCTCATAACATCACTTGCTGTTTCCATTACCGCATGGCAGTCTGGTTTTTGTTGTACTAAAGAAAAGGACCTAAAGTGCAAAGTGCAATACAAATTCATAATATGTGAGGTGGCGATTATGTAAATAAATAGGTTGTCTAATCATTGGACAAAAAGCTCTGGTCGATCTTCACTTAAAAATTGTAGTTTAAAGTTCATTAAAGCCCAATGTTTACATTTCTAGATTGTCCCATTGGTGTTATGTGTCAAATTGTTCCCTCATGGTTTAATAAATGGGATTATTAACCTAATGAATAATTTCTACTCATAATCATAACACTTCCGGCTTCTATTGTTTGGTTCTTGCAATAGACAGATTTAGCACTGTGTGTTACAAAAATTTCACAGAATCAATTAATGTTGAAGAGTCGCCCCCAAATCATGCTCAAGGAAACCTTCCCACTATAGTGGTTTAACCCCTTCCGTGCTCGCGTCGGCCAACGGCCGTCGCGAGCACTACCTCCCCAGTGCTGCGAACGACCGTTGGCCGACGCAGCCCCGCCCACTCCGTGGAACGCCCGCACCGCGATGGAATTGCCACCGCGGTAAACGGGTTAAGTGCCCATTACTCTATGACCAGCATATATGTAGAGTATAATCATCTGACTCTTGTTTAGATTATTTGACATAAATAAATGAAATTATAACGCCCACCCACAAATATAATAGACTTGTGGTAGTGTGTGATCAAGTGCAATTAAAAAGTGTTTAACAGTTCTAATATGATTTGGAAAGGAGAGGGGCGACAGAATGAATAAAGTTCATTACAAGTGTGTATACAGTTCCTCATTCTGGTTCAGGCCATGTGGGGTGAGAATCCGTAAGCTTAAGATGTGTCCTGATTCTCGTTTCCTTAATTTTCGTTCACAATCACCACCCCGATCATGACATTCCACTTGTTCAATTGCATGGAACTTAAGTTTTTTCCAATCAGTCATGATGGGATTTCATGTGCTTGGCCACCGCATTGCTTTGATCTCTATTCATGGTTGCTCTCACATGTTCCAAGATACGATTTGAGCTTGCACAGTGCTTCCCACATATTTTGATTCACATGGACATTCAATTATATACACCACAAACTGGCCTTTACATGGGATGTATTGGTTGATTTTCCATACTTTATTGTTCGCCAGTATGATCTGTTTCTGTTGTTTGGCAATCTGGCACACTTTGCAGTGACTACATTTTCTTATTCTTATTCTTAAAGGTGACTTGTAGAGCGCTCGTTCACCGGTTGGTTTCATGGCGCTGATAACTAGGGGGGCTGCCAATCCGGAACAGGTTATTCATAAGCCTGTGTGAATAACCAGGTCTTGAGAGATTTTCTGAATATGAGCAGGTTAGAGCTAAGTCTGATTTCCAGGGGAATGGAGTTCCACAGACGTGGGGCAAGAGTAGCAAACCTGCAGCCCCCTTGGCGTTTCAGTTTGAAAGTGGGTATTGTCAGGAGGTGGAGTTGGGCTCCACCTCCTCCTGGATTTATAGAATCCAGTAAGTTTCAGCCAATTAGAGGTCTTCTTCTTCTCTTTACGAAAGTGACTATGTACTAATTTATCCTTTAAGTTTTTTGACTGTCTGAAGAAAATGGCGAATAGGCTCCATTTGATCGGAATTCTTTTCATCTCTGTTCTTTTGGATCTATTCAGTAACTCTGTTCTTGTTTTTCTTGTTGTTTTTTGGAGGCAGGATGAAATTACTTATTGTTTATAGCCTCTTCTTTTGAACCTCTGAAATGTCGCACTGCTATGTTTTTTCCACTCCTCCTCCTGTGAGCAAATCCTACTTATTCGCAAAAACTACCCATATGGAATACTATTTATTAAAGATGTTTGATGAAAGCTTTGTGCGTGTAGGATTGCATTTGTTGCAGTCTGTTTTCTATGGAGAGTGGTTTGGATTTTGTTCTCATGGATGTATGCTTCTGTGTCCAAGAACACAACCCTGGATTGTCTGATTATGTATGTAAATCTCAAGTTGGTATTAGTTGAGTTTAAGATCTTAAAATATTCCTTGAAATCATCCTCCAACCCATCCCAGATGATAAAGAGGTCATCTATATATCTAAGCAACATTATGGTTTTATTCACATATTGGTCATACTGTGGTTGCCAGGCCAATTGTTGCTCCCACCATCCCATTGTTAAACAGGTATAGCTTGGACTGAAAGAAAAACCCATTGCGGTCCCTTCCACTTGCCTGAACAGATCATTTCTAAACAAAAAGATGTTATGGGTTAGGCACAGTTGGATCATTTGGAGTAGCATCTCATTATGTCTGGCAAATTGTATCTTTCTTTTATTGAGGAAATATTCACAGGCTTTGATACTAATTTCATTTTCGATGTTCGTGTACAAAGAGATTACATCCATTGTGATTAATTTAAAAGTCTCTTTCCAAGGAATTTCTTCTAGATGTCTTAAGAAATAACTTGTATCTTTCAAATAGGAATTGAGATCTTGCAGGAAGGGCAACAGGAAGAAATTAATATAGTTGGTGACAGGTTCATAGTTGGTGTAATCGGGTGAATAGTTGTTAAATATTTACATTCATCATCATCTAGTAAATTATTTTCTGTCTACTCTTTAAGGTAGTTGTCAAGTTCCATCTTATATTGTAGTGCTGGATTGTCCTTCAATCTCTCATAATAGGTCTTATTCTTAAAGTGGGAAAATGCTTCTTTAATGTAATCATCTTTTTCCAAGATGATTATATTCCCACCTTTGTCAGCTATTTTAATCTCAATTGATTCCTCTTGTTGTAAAGCATTAAGGACTCGTCTTTCTGCCAATGTGAAATTGTTTGTATATTTTTTCTTATTCATTTTCTAAATGTCCTGAATTACTGATACATTAATCAGATCAATTTTTTTCCACGTGTTGATTGTGGGTAAAAGAAAGATTTTGTTGTTTTACCGCAGATGCCAGCCACCATCTGTGGACAATAGTTGTCTAGTTGGGAAGCTCCTAATTTCTGCTCTTCATTTTCCAATTTGATCAAAGTTAGCAGGCTCGCAGAGTCTCCCACATTCAGATCCACATTGGATTGCATTTTTTCCTTTGGATGCTCTTTCATGTTATTTTTTTCTGCAAAGATCTTTGCTAGCTTGATTTTTCTAGTATACTTATATGGGTCATTGCGGGTCTGTGCTAAATCCATGTGGTTAGCTGGACAAAAAGTTAAGCCCTGTTTCATTAGAGAGATTTCATCATCTGTCATAGTTCTTTTAGATAGATTAACTACTACCAGATCATCTTCTTTATCCCCTATACCCTCTTCTGTTTCATGGTCCTCGTGGTTGCTCCTAGTTGTTCTTTTGATGTTATGGCTTTTTTCTCTTCGCGTTTGTTTCGTCTTCCCGCAGCCTTTTCCTCGTCCCCTGAAGGTTTGAGTCGGGATTCCCATGTACGCTTTATTCGTTCGACTGTATGTTCAGATTCACCTTCACTCAAATCCAAGGAGTTTAAAGATGACAGACTTCCAGATGCATTTGTTGCATGAGCAAGCTTTTCTTGTTTTTTTAAGGCACCAAATTTCCTTGCGTAAGTGAAAATCCATCCCTCACTATAATCTTCCTTGTCTCTTTGAAATTTAATTTGTTTACGTAGTTGAACACTTGCCTCGTGTTTCTCAATTTGTTTTTCTATTTCCTCTTTGAGTTCCTTCATTTCAGAGTTTAATTCCATAACATTTATTTCTTTTTCCAATTCCTTTAATTGTTCTTTAGTGTTATTCAGTGCGATCTCAGTGTGTTTAATCAAAGTTATAATTAAGCCCAGAGACGAATTTAGGATGTGTTCACCCCATTCGTGTAAAAGTTCATTACTTGTGTCTTGATGGCTTGGCATCAACATTATGCGCAAACCCCTAGTAACTCGTTTCACTTCCAGATATTTTTTAAGTGAGAGTACTTCCCACCATTTGTTTATTTTTTTCCGATAATTTCTCCCACAATCTCAATTTACTCCGTATATCTGGTATAGGATGAACCAAAAGTCCCTCCGATTTTCTGAGGTAGTAATATCTTGTTTAAAAAATGTGCCATGATTTCATTCCATTCCACTTCTCTTCTTTCCATTTTGCTTAAACTGATACCTGTATAATTAATTTGAAATTCATACAATAAGCTTTATATTTATATATATATATATATATATATTCAAAACTAACAAGCTATATATCACATATCAAAAATAAAACATAAATTAGTGTTTACCATAGAAGGACTCAACTCAACAACTAGCTAACCAGGAAGGTAAAATGATATTAACATTAAAACATACTTGTTAATAAAGTTAAAAATGTAAAATAGCAAAAAAAAATAAATCATTCTCCAACTTCTAGATCTTTACATAAACTTCCTAAAAAAACTACGTCTTGAAAAATTGATAAACTACCAGAAAATAACTACTATCACAAGCCAGCAAAAAGATATAAGAAGATAAGCATGAATAAATTATTAAAAAACTATAAACTAACCCAGTGAGTACAAATAAACCTAATGACCTCAACCTCTACAAACTCCCACATTAGAACACCACCAACAGAAAAGTTGCAAAACTTTGTGAAACATCTAAACAGAACATACATGTAAGTATACAAAATAGAAATAGTGGGGGCGCTAAGGGGTGTGCAAGAAAGATGGCTGTTCGTCGGTGAGGCTCTGGTAGTCCGGACCACAAATGCACCAATAATCCGGATCAATCCCTGCTCCATGGGGAGCAAACCATGTGTGATCGGCAGCGGAATTCATCAGAAGTTGGACGGAGGTTCGTTTGGGGCCCCACAGACCTCTGGGAAGGCGTGGCAGCCAGACCTGTACTGATGCGGCTGCGACGGAGCGAGGAGCGCACCAGTTAGGCATTGTCCCTAACTGAGGTCGGTACTGCGCATGAGGCACGGGCCGCAACCGCTGAGCGCTCCTGAGTCCGGGCCTGGCGAACACGCCTGAGGCTCGACACGACCCGACAACACTCACTAGAACCCCGCGACGACAGCAAGAAGAAGGTGAGCGAGTAAAGCAGAGGCACTGGGGACAAGACAACCCAAAAAAAAAGGGAAAGAACAGAAAGAGAAATGCGTAGGCTGGACGAATCACGGCTCCTATGACGGGTGCCAGAAGCAATCACAGGCCTCTCCTATAGGCCCCCTCGATGCCAGCATAACTGCCTGCACAGCAGAAGCCCCGAGCGCCGGCAAACAGAGATATACTGACACCCGCGGATCCCAGACTTTGCAGAGGGGACAGACGACTTGTCCTGGGTGCCGACTCTACATGCTGCGGGGCTACGGCGGACCCCACGAGGTCTCGGGGGAGCAGGGCACCATTGCCAGGTGAAGCATCGGCGCACAAAACCCGACTTGTGCCGGGGACCACGGACCAGACAGGGACTGAACGGAAAGACTCGCAGTCAGGTATAGAGGCCTAGAAAAATGAAAGGACGCCCCCACCCTCAAGAGCACAAGCTACTGGCACCCCGAATCACAGCTGATAACTCCAGGGCACATGTGCATCACTGGATTAACTGACTAAGACCCCAGCCTTCTTTTTCTTTTTACATCATTTTAAAAACAAGAAACTGACTGGAAGAACAGACACTGGCCCTCGCGACATCAAACTTGCCAAGCACTAGTAGCCAGCACAGTGCCCCCTGAGCCTCCGGAATCCCATTGCCCAGCAGACCGGCATGAATGGACCATCGCTAACAGGGGCCCGGGACAGTTTCCAGCAGTAAATATTAAGAGATCGAGAATCGTCCACACCGAATCAGACTATCACCCTACAATATTTCAAAAGGTGTGACTGAATTGTGTGGCAGTGCCGGCCAGGGTGGACCAACAGAAAGAATAAGATGGGGCGAACAGACGGAAAGCAGTCGAAAGTGCCATTGGAGGCACGGAAAACGACCCGCACACAGCACGAAGAGCAAACTGATGCTGAGGCTCCCCTGGATAACCAGGAAGATGATTGGAGATCCCTGCTCCTCATGATGAAAAACAGCCTAACTTCCATCGAGTCCAAAATGGCCACCATGTCCACACGCATGGACACAATTGTTCATAAAATTGAAAAATATGACTAAAGACTCACAGAGGCAGAAACCAGAATCTCGGATCTGGAGGACAATGCAATGAGTAACAAAGAGCAGCTCTCCCAAATGGATCGCCTGCTGAAGGTAATCGCAGCTAAAAATTAAGATTTAGAGGCGCGCTTGCGCCGGAATAATGTGCGCGTACTTGGATTACCTGAAACTACGAACACTGGCAGCATGGAAGACTATATAGAACGGTTACTCTGTGAGGTGTTCGGGGACAAGGCTTTCTCGAAGCACCTGGTGATCGAGAGGGCACACAGATCATTGGGAGCGCGCCCTCCCCCTGGAGCGCCGCCGTGACCTATCATAGTCAGATTCCTTAATTACAGTGACAGGGATACAGTGCTACGTCTTGCACGGGAAAAGAAGAAAGTAGAATACGAAAACACAGTCCTCATGTTCTATCCAGACTTCATGCTGACAGTGCAAGAAGCAAGGAGAAAGTTCATTGTGGTTAAGCAGAAACTACAACAAGCCCAAATAGACTACGTCATGTTGTACCCAGCGCGACTTCGTGTCACCCACAAAGGGAAACAATACTTATTCCAGAACCCACAGCAAGTAGAGGATTTTCTGAAAAGGAACCAACCCACAACGTCCAACGGCAACTCCAGCAGGTCCAGATCCCGCTCTACCTCACTGTTGTTAAAAATTGACTGACGGCATTATAGCTAGTGAATTAATAACTGAGAAACGTGACATGCTGAGATGCTCAGCAACATAGCCCCCAAGCTAAACTGACTTCAAGACTATAATGGGGAACATGATGAAGCGGGACGACCCCGCCGACAAGGCCCGAAAGGTATCGCTGGGCACAGAACTCTTGAAGCCATATGAGGTGCCCTTTTTCCTTTGTTATTGAAGCATGCTTTCCCATGTGTGATAGTGAACGATACATACAGGTCTAGGCGCCCCCCACATACATCCATTGGTTGGAAGGTCCCCCTGTCAGCGGGACACAATGGGGAGGAGGGATGTCGCAACCCCTCTGGCAACACCTCCACGGGAGAACCCACTACATACCTTTTTTCTATGTAGTATGATAGTTAGGATGTCTGTAGGCAAGACATGCTGCTTGTTGTTTCTTTAGTTCAGATTTGGGGGGAGGGGAATGCATACCCGACAAGTTGGGGAAGTCGGCGTGGGAGGGGGAGGGAACGGGGTATCAGTCACAGTATCAGGTCCTACCCCGGCAGCCTTTTAGATCAGCGCATGTCAGCAAGTTTGAACATCGCTACAAACGTGTTGGGCACATCTTCATCAAAGTTAGCAGACAATGACAATCCCGAAGCTGTTAGTTAAAATACACTGTATGTCCTGGAATATCCGAGGGTTAAATAGCCCACGTAAAAGACAGCACATCTTAGGATATTTGGATGGACACCAAACTCAAATTGCCTTACTACAAGAGATGCACCTTGACCCAACCACACCACCTAACTTCGCTGCCCGTTGGGCATCACATCGTTATTTCTCGTCTTACTCCACATATGCAGGGGGGTTGGGATTCTTACCAAAAAGAATACACCATTTGAGCCAGGAGGTACCTTGATTGACCCGCAAGGACGATATTGCATTATATGGGGCCGTTTGTGTTCGCATGTGGTTACAATTGCGAATTGTTATGGTCCCAACACGGATGACCCCCACTTCTTTACTACCTTATGGGGCAAGATACTCGATATAGGAATGACATATGTCCTCGGGGGGATTTTAACACAGTTGTCTCGCCCACACTAGATAGATCTCACCCGTTAACACAACACTATACTGCAGCACACGGACAGCTTGCAGGGATCATTGCAGATAATTACCTCCTAGATGTATGGAGGCAATCATACCCCACAGTCAAAGAGGGCATGCATCACTCTGCAGTGCACTCAACCTGGTCTAGGCTAGACTACTGGATAATCTCAAAGGGTATGGGACATTGGGTAGATCAGGTTGAACAACTAGCAAGGACTTATTCTGAACACTCCCTGGTGAAAATGGCACTCTCCATTCCAGGCTGTGAGGCGCCATACAATAAGTGGCGATTAAACCCAATGGCTCTGCTGGATGAAGTCTTTAAAGATGAGATAGGACAAGAAATACAAGAATTCTTTGAACGCAATATTGACACTGTCCCAAAAGTCACCACGGCGTGGGAAGCATTTAAGGTCACCATGAGGGGACTCTGCATCACGAAGGGGGGGGGGTATATTAAGGGACAAGTAAGCTAGATACTGAGATAAAAGGAATAGAACTGGAAATTAATAAGCCAACCACAGAGGGAAGTATAAAAGCTTCCCTACGGGATAAAATAACAGATTACAAAGACACAGCAGAAAGAGAATGCAAATTCAGGAGTAAATATCACAGAGCTAGAATTTATGGCGAGGGAGACCACCCCGGGAAGGCCATCGCAGATTACATCAGACAACCTAGGTTCTCTAACTATGTATCTGAACTGCATGATCCAGAGGGAACTATTCATAGGAATGCCACTGAAATAATACATACATTCACGACATATTACTCTACCCTCTATACCGCACAAAGGACATAACCACTAAACCTCCCACAATACCTTGAGGATGTTGCGCTAGCTTGGCTCGGAGATTCCCAAAGAGAGTTTTTAGCAGCCATCATGCAAATGAAATCAGGGAGGGCTGCGGGATTAGATGGGCTGCCTGTAGAGTTTTACAAAACCTATGCCACACAACTAGTCCCCATTCTAAAAAAGGTGTTCGACGAGGCAAGCGAAGATGGTATACTTCCATCGACAAAGAGAGAGGCCATGACAATTTCGTTGCTCAAACCAGGCAAGACCACTCTTGCTGATAAACTGTGACACTAAAATCCTTGCCAAGACCCTCTCAAATAGGCTAAATTTGTTAATGGATAGATTGGTATTGCCCGATCAGGCTGGGTTCATCCCAGGGTGAGCGACATCGCACAACCTCCAGACACTGTTCGCTGTTATTCAAGACATAGACCCAGACACTGCCGCGGTGGCAACATTTCTTGATGCCACCAAGGCATTTGATTCCGTAGAATGGGACTACCTTACCGGAATCCTCCAACATATGGGAATACCTCCTGGCTTCCTTAAGTGGATAGAGCTTCTATACTGGATGCCCTTGGCTACCGTCCTCCTTAATGGCTCCCGCTCTCCCCCGTTTGCAATCACAAGGGGAACGAGGCAGGGTTGCCCATATCTCCAATATTATTTGCTCTAGCAATCGAACCACTGGTGGCAAAACTGGGACAGCACCACAAAGAGCGGGCAATAGCGTATCCCACCAGACACATCCTCATATCACTATATGCGGATGACATAACCCTATATGTTAAAGATCCACAAGGCAATTTAAACCCATTATTAAGAGAAATTACTAAGCTCGGGGGACTACTTGGGTATAAATATTAATTGGAGAAAATCAAGCATATTCCCCTCACTGACAAGGTCACACCCTATGCTCTGGACTATCCCCTAGAATGGATTGAGACGGAAGTCAAATACCTAGGGATCTGGATTACAAGAGATAGAAGCGAACTGATGCGCACAAACTATGGTAAGACCTTAGACACCCTAACAGATTCAATAACTCATTGGATAGCAATGCCACTGTCCATGGCAGGGAGGATATCATTAATAAAAATGGTCATTTTGCCCAAAATGCTTTATTTATTCACGAACATTCCCTACAACCCAGGGAAAGCATATTTTAAAGCTCTGCAGACGCGAATGATCCGTTTGGCATGGGGGCAAACAGCCAAGACTCAAGTGGGAGTTATTGATTCTCCCATTTTTGCAAGGGGGATTCGTAGTACCCGACCTCGAACTATATTATTACTGCGCACAAGCACATTATACTGTATATTGGTTTCAACCACCCCCTTTCATGCCGCATTTAGCAGTCGAAATTGGATATATGGAACCCACCCCCTTATCAGGATTTATCTCCACACAGCAAAAAATGCGTGATGCCGACCCCTCTACTGTATCATGCACCAATAACGGGTGGAGGAAAATAGCTGCCAGACTAGATGTGCAGATGCTATACTCTCCCCGCCTGCCTATAAAGTACCACCCAGACCTACAGGTTACTTATGAAGGTCAATGTAGACAAGTCTTAGACAAAGTCCAGATAAAGACATGGGGGGACCTCTATGTAGATGGGGTGTTTTTACAACAGAACAGTTCTTCCAAGACAATGACCCTACCGCAATGGAGTTATTTATGTTTGTTAGACTTAGACAAAGTGTTCGGGCTATCACCCCAGAGTTCCTACAAGAACCACGGACTCTCCCACCACTACATTATATACTACAATCAGAACCACCCTGACATGTGACCTCACGTATATACCACAGTACACAAAAAGCAACCACGCAGCCTCAGCTATCATCACGAGTAGCATGGGAGGAGGAACTGGGTACGCCAATATCGGACAAACAATGGGAATATTGCTGCAAACAGGTAGGGTACATCTCAGCCAATAGTAGCCTGAGAATTATACACTATAAGTTCCTACATCGCCTGTATTATACACCGTCCAGATTATACAAGCTCCACCTAGGCGATAACGACAGGTGTGTGCGGTGTGGACGGGAGGGGGCAGGTTTCCTACACTTAGCATTGGAGTGCCCCGCCATCTATGAATATTGGCAACAGGTGTTCACAGCAATGGCACAAATGGTGGGCTCCCCACTCCAGATAACCCCTATTATAGCCATACTGGGATATACTGAAGAAGTCGAAACCGCATACAAAAAATTCACAACACTAGGATTTCTGATAGCAAAACACAAAGTAGCTTGTAGATGGGGGAGAGGCAGGGCCCCTAAATTCAAAGATTTGATCCAAGATATGATCATATGGCAAGAGCAAGCACTTACCTATGCAGAACTATTCCCACCCACGTCTAGGCCAAAAGATATATGGGACCCCCTGAAGACTTACCTCCTGTCTACTCCAGATACAATACAAGCCACTCCGGAGGGGCGGGATGTTACGAGAGAATGAGGAAAACAGAAGTAGAGATAGATATACCAACCTATTGTAATGCTAACATAGTAAATATGCTTTGTGCAGAGTTAAATGGTGGCAAATGTGAGGACGCAAAACTGAGCAAGTAAATATCTCACATACAATTGCTATGATGTAATACGTTTGAAATATGTGTAACAAACCAAAGTACGGACAACCAGGGCATGATTCATCCCTAATGTCTATTGCTAATGCGAAATGTAATACTACGATGTAGGTATGTACTCACTGCACTGTAAAATACTGTGACTGATTTATCTTTCCTTTCTTGTATTGTTTATTTGAAAATGCTTAATAAAAACAATTTTTAAAAAAATAAAAAATTGAAATAGTTGCATAATTTTACATGTGAATAACAAACGTACAAACTTAAAAATATTAGATATATTTATACTATTTCAGCTATAATGACAGAGGCTGCAAAGTACTTCACTTCACAGAAAGGAAAGCACTTACTAAATCACATAGGTTACACCTACAGCCAAGAAAGTGCATTAACAGAAAACATAAACTGGAAATGCACTAAATATTAGTCTAATGCATGCCATGGAGGGCAACTACAAAAGATGATGTTGTAATTCATGTGAAGAAAGTACAACCACCTGCCAAATGTGACAGAAATAGAAGTAAGAGAGATATTGCAGAATATAAGAGAGGCAAGCACTATCAATCAGGAACCCACAAACAAAATCCTCAAAGATATACAACCTATAGTCCCTGAACACATAATAGGTGAATTACCACCGATACCCACTTTAAAACATTTAATTGCACAAACTAAAAAGGCCAGCAGCAATACTCCACCTGCTCCCAGAAGACGCCAAGATATACCTGAACATTTAACAATTACACATAATAAGGAACCTTTCCTTTTATATGACAACCTAAATAAAGAGAAACTGATCCAAATAGTCTCTACAGCAGATAACTTACTAAAACTTAGCCAAGGTCAAACGTGGATGATGGATAGGGCCTTCAATATGTGCCCCAAACCATTCACTCAGATATCCAGCATACATGGTGAATATCAAAACACAGATTTCCCCCTTATATATGCCCTACTACCAAATAAATAATGCAGCACTTACTATAACCTCTTAAACCATATTAAACATAAAACAGGTAATTAGTACCCCCAAGAAATAATCGTTGACTTTGACCAAGCCATGATTCAAACCTTTCTAAAGATTTACCCCCACACAGCCATACAAGGCTGTTACTATCATTTCAGTCAAAGTATATGGAGACACGTCAAAAAATCTGCACTAAGGGCCTGATTACGGTGACGTTGGGACCGGCACTGACAGCACGTCAGTGGCGGTCCCACCGCCATTGCAGTAAAGATTTCCACCCGCCACATTAGGAAGGCAAGTGGATGGTCGGGCGGAAAGACCGTACGACACTAATCCGACAGGCTCAAGGAGCCTGTCGGACGGTCTGTAATTTATTTATTTTTATTTTATTTTATGCGTTTCTATATAGCGCGGACTTTACCCGAAGGTGTCAGAGCACTTCACAATAGGAACAGTAACATTACATGAGGAGAAAATTACAAGTGAGCATAATACAAAAGCAAGCGTTACAATACATGAGGAAAAAGTGACAATTGTGCAAATAACAAAAACAAACAAGATACAAAAAGAGGTAGCAAATGATACGTTACAAGAGGAAAAAGTGACAAGTGTGCATGATACATAAGATACAAAATACAAATAGAGGTATAATACTGCAATAAGTGGCAGTCACTCAGAACACACTGGGAAGGCACTTCTATAGGCATGGAGTACAGAATTTCCTATAGTGGAAGAACTTCCTTGAGGGAGTAGAGAGGGCGTGAATTAGGTTTGGAAGTGTCTTTGGAGAAGGAGAAATTTGAGGTCAGTTTTGAAGGACCGGGAAGAGGTGGTGGTCCGGAGCTGAGGCGGAAGTGAGTTCCAGATTCTCACTGCGTTGCCTGTAATGCCTACAATGGTGGCGGTGTCTGCTCAGGCACCGCCGTAGGCATTACAATGTCAGTTTCCGCCGGCCCTTTCATGGCGGTGAGCCCGCCATGAAAAGGCTGGCAGAAAGGAACATTAAGGGCCCCTGGTGGGCCCCACTTACACCCTGGCCCCCAGACATGGGACCTGGGGGGCACCTACTGAGCCCCCTATATATCTCTGCACCATGTGGCAGACACTGCATGGTGCCTGCCACATAGTCAGGGATATGCAAAATGTGTGTTTTTCGGACTGGGACATGTGCAGCACCCTGCAGCACATGCTGCATAAAGAAAATACATTTTACAACTGCCTTGAAGGCGGTTGCATCGTAATACAGGGTGCGGGACCGCCGACAGCTTGATGGGCGGTCCCTTCCCCAATACGAAGGCGGTCGGACGTGAGTCCCAACTCCATCGTAATCAACCCCAAAGTGTAGAATATTCTACAAACAGCCATTC
Source organism: Calotriton arnoldi (assembly GCA_963921515.1). Taxonomy (NCBI): domain Eukaryota; kingdom Metazoa; phylum Chordata; class Amphibia; order Caudata; family Salamandridae; genus Calotriton; species Calotriton arnoldi. The sequence goes on from CAWUFW010009551.1 coordinate 313,182, forward strand.
TGCCTTTGAAATTAAAAAGATTATAGTACTAGCCTATGTCCCTGTCACAGAGTAAGCCACCCTCTACAATTTACTAATAGAAAGCCCTTTCTACCAACAAAATGAAGACAAGCTAAGGCCCCTAATGGACTATTTCAAAGACACTTAGGTTGGCAGACTGCATCGCTCTGGATACAGACGCCATCCCAAATTCTGAATAGCATGGTGGAATGTCAATGCAGCACCCTGGCGCTTAAAGCCAAAACAAAGAACACAGGGGAAGGATGGCACAAAGCACAACCTAACCTACACTCTATAAATTATAGAAGCACTACTAAAGAAGCAAAGCTACCAAGAATGACGAAAGGAGCAATTTGCTAGCCGAATTGCCCCAAAACGCAACAAACAAACCAAAAGGATGTCCATCATGCTACCATTTAAGGTAAAACTCCTCATAAATAATCAAGGAGTACATTACTCTTCTTCTTCTTCAATCTTTATTCGATTTAAAAAACCATAAAAGATACAGATTCCAACATTTCATGTATATCGAACATATGCCGAAACAAATGTGTAGTAAATATGATAGTCAAAACCCGCACATGGTGGTTACAAGGTTAATACCTAACATCTATTTTTAGGTTATTAAAATCAGTCTAAATATAAGTGTCATAGGTTAAAATATAAAATGGCACTATAAGGCACAGTTAACATGTAAAAACCGTGAAAATTAAATAAGGGTACAACCGTGGAGTTTATAAAGTGCAAATGCATTGATCACTTTCTCTATTTCCTGAAAGGCGTTACTTCTAGGCACTGGGGGCCATGCACCTATTCTATATAAAAGACAATAAAGTGCATGATCAATCATATAGATGATAAAGTGCTAATGCATCGGTCGCATTATCAATATCAAACAGATGATATACATAAACAAGGGATTTTATACAAAGTGTGATGCTAAAATCAATAATTAAAATAGTCATTAATAGTTTAAAATTTCAGACCATTTTTCTTGCGTATTAAATTTATAGCAAATAAATATCTACTAAGGCTAAAAACAATCTGCTGCGAAGCATCTGTTGTTAAAATACGTAATGCTCCTAAATGAAACCTGAGTCTCATGTTAATACAGATAGATTTGATCAATTTTTTCTGGGGAATTATGTATGCTGGGCAGAAGAATAGTATGTGCAGATCTTTTTCTACAACATTTAGGGGTCGATTCCGATGTTGGCCGGAAGCGCACCTAACAGTATTCGTCCGGAAAAAATACCAGCCGAACGCGTGTTTTTTCCGACCGACTCGAACACTCTACCGAACGAACAAGTACGATGCGCATAACAGCCCAGATTCCGAGCGAGCCGTACTCACCCATTCCAGCTCCTGTTCCCCGCCCGAGCCGGATCCGTAAATGCCGAATCGAGTCGCACGGAACCAAATACACAGCACCTTCCGGCCGGACTAGTACGATGCGTCTTCTGTACGCGCCGAACTCGTCGCTACGTCCGGCACATATGAGCATCCGGGAGAGCTGCACATAAGCTCCGATTCGCGCCACATGACGATCCACGGCGACAAGACGAACAAGCCAGCGACGAGTACGAGTCGAAGCCACGAGAAAGACGAACGAGACGAACCAACCATGAATCCCATCGCGCAGGTCCTACCAATACTCTACATCTATTACCGGGACCGGTACGGACGCGTACGGCGCAGACGGTAAGTCAAACACCCACAACACAAACAAACGACACGTACCCGAAATATGTCACACACACATAGGGATGCACAAATGACGTACACTAGCAACAGCAGAACCATAGGGGCGCGATGGCCATCACCAATGCCATACACACCCATAGGGGGATGGATGCCTGCCACTACTGCCATCCCCACCCATACGGGATGGATGCCTACCACTAACACCACCCCCACTCAGGGTGGGCTGGATGCCTACCACTAACACCACCCCTACTGAGGGTGGGCTGGATGCCTGTCACTACTGCCATCCCCACCCATAGGGGGATGGATGCCTACCACTAACACCACCCCCACTCAGGGTGGGCTGGATGCCTACCACTACTACCATCCCCACTCTTGGGGGGCTGGATGCCTACCACTACTACCATCCCCACTCATGGGGGGCTGGATGCCTACCACTACTACCATCCCCACTCATGGGGGGCCGGATGCCTGCCACTACTGCCATCCCCACCCATAGGGGGATGGATGCCTACCACTAACACCATCCCCACTCAGGGCGGGCTGGATGCCTACCACTACTACCATCCCCACTCATGGGGGCTGGATGCCTGCCACTACTACCATCCCCACTCATGGGGGCTGGATGCCTACCACTACTACCATCCCCACTCATGGGGGGCTGGATGCCTACCACTACTACCATCCCCACTCATGGGGGGCTGGATGCCTGCCACTACTGCCATCCCCACCCATAGGGGATGGATGCCTACCACTAACACCACCCCCACTCAGGGTGGGCTGGATGCCTACCACTACTACCATCCCCACTCATGGGGGGCTGGATGCCTGCCACTACTACCATCCCCACTCATGGGGGCTGGATGCCTACCACTACTACCATCCCCACTCATGGGGGGCTGGATGCCTACCACTACTACCATCCCCACTCATGGGGGGCTGGATGCCTACCACTAACACCACCCCTACTCAGGGTGGGCTGGATGCCTGTCACTACTGCCATCCCCACCCATAGGGGGATGGATGCCTACCACTAACACCACCCCCACTCAGGGTGGGCTGGATGCCTACCACTACTACCATCCCCACTCATGGGGGGCTGGATGCCTGTCACTACAACCACCCCTACTCATAGGACGGGTAATGCATGACACAACTAGCATACTCCCACATAAGGACTGTCTGTAAATTACATCCCACCCCCAACACCATGACAAGCGTGTGTGGTCTGTGTCAAATGCATACAACACTGAACATGATATTGAACATACAATGTGACCCCCTAACACATGTGTCACACATAATTGTGTGTGTGGCCTACACAATGCAAGCAGACCATGACCACTATGGCAATGTGGCCCAAAGCCCCATCACCACAGTGCCCAAAGGTAAGTGTGTGCTCCATAGCTGAAGCACATTTTGAACAGTGTGGCAATGGGGCCCAAAGCCCCATCACCACAGTGCCCAAAAGGTAAGTGTGTGCCCCATAGCTGAAGCACATTTTGAACAGTGTGGCAATGGGGCCCAAAGCCCCATCACCACAGTGCCCAAAGGTAAGTGTGTGCTCCATAGCTGAAGCACATATTGAACAGTGTGGCAATGGGGCCCAAAGCCCCATCACCACAGTGCCCAAAGGTAAGTGTGTGCTCCATAGCTGAAGCACATTTTGAACAGTGTGGCAATGGGGCCCAAAGCCCCATCAACACAGTGCCCAAAAGGTAAGTGTGTGCCCCATAGCTGAAGCACATTTTGAACAGTGTGGCAATGGGGCCCAAAGCCCCATCACCACAGTGCCCAAAAGGTAAGTGTAGTCCTGGTAAAAGCTGCAAAAACAAAACTGCAGGGATTATTCCTGGCCACACAACACCAAACACTACAGTGGCATTGTAGTGCTTGTGTCCCATAGCAACATAGATTGTGTGAGGCAAGCAGTGCAGTGCCAATGACACATCGTTCTGGCCATGTGCACACAAACATCAGCCATGGGGGCCCACATTGTCTACATTCACAAATAACACAATGACAGAAGTGAGCATCATAATGCAGACCCACATATCAGCACCAATGGACACACAAATGTAGATATCCTGTGGAGACTGTAGATGTCAGGTGAACAAATACCATACCATGGCAGCAATGGGACATACTAACCATGATCAATGTGCTGACTGATGACCTAGCAGTCCCAGGGCCAGCAGGGGAAAGCCAACAAACAACATACAGCCAATGGCAAACTAAAGATATGCCAATGCAGTGGTGCAAATGCACAAACACAAACAGGCAGACTCACACTGCATATCATACACAACAGGTGAGGGTGGTTGTGTGCCAGTGTCCCCAGGCAAACACACAGCACATGAGGAGGCCAGATTCACTAATACACAGATGTCAACACAGTCACATACAAAAGTAACTCATGGATTGGATTCCCTATGTGGGCAAACAGGCATTGTGAGATGAGAGGGAGCCCAAATTACACATGTCACACAAGCTTGTAGGAACAGCAACAAACACAGCAAGAGACAGAACCACCACAGCACTCCCCCAGGGACCCCACATTGTGGTGACACTAGCCTGCATGACAATCACACTGTGATGACAAAGGTATATGTCATCCACACTGTGAACCACAGCCATGTGTCCTGAGCAACAAACTACCATCACACCCATACAAGCACAAAGCACTCAGCATGGCCTGCCAGCCAAGGAAAATATGGAGGTAGTGCCCCAGCCGTGCAACAACTCACATTTGCACACACTCAACGCCACACACCTTGAACTCCAACAATGTGCAGCAGGGAAGCTCACATGGACTGCTGACATTGCACATGCACCCATGACAATCCCAGGGGTGGTGGGGGAAATAAGGTGCAGAAACACATCACACATGGCCAGTCAACAATACTTGTGAATGTCTGACACACTGCACAGTATGCCGTACATGGGCATGACGTGAAATCCACCCCAAACAATGGGATCCTGGCCATAGTCACACACCAATGAAGAAGCCAAGCTGACCCACAAAGGACACACATAGACAACTCCCAACATTGCAGCTCTGACCCTGAGGAGTGGCAGCAGTCACACACACAGCGTGTCACAATCACTGAAAGCATACACAAACAGAAAATCACATTACTCGTGTAACCAACAAGTGCCAAGAGGAATCCTGACTGTGTCCCATCTGCGTTTGCCCACATCCCCAGCCCTGACAACAAAGACAACTAGGGATGACAACCTCATGAACATTAGTTTGCCATGTTATGTTATGTTATATTATAATACACTTATAACGCGCACAGATACTCAAGAGTGTCCCGGCGCGGGAAGTGACCGTAGCAGTGTGAAGCAGGGGTTTAAATGGGCAGATTAAAAAGAAGGGTTTTTAATTGTTTTTTGAAGAGCCTAGGATCCTGAGTGTTCCGCAATTCCACACATCCCGGAGAAACCAGGTCCAAGATGCTGGATGAACACAGAACAACTCAGCAAGCATCACAAACAGGAACATCCGTAGGGACACAGCCTGTGTAGGAAAAGGAGAAGGGAACACGCACAGACATGCCTACACAACACACAACACGGGCACAGCCTATATCACGGAATCACGCACTGCCATGAGGGCACTCCACTCCTGTGGAAGGTCAGCTGTGCCAAACCTTGTCTGTGCACGACTCAAACATGTCAGCAGAACACTCGGTCAGTGAGTCAACAACTACAACACACTGAAGGCTCTGCTCATATCAGCCTGGGCACGGGAGTGTCACGCCAGTCATCTGCATACACCCAAGACACGTGTCAAGCAACTTGCACTGTGTACACAGATGAGTCCTCCAAATTTGATGTGCTAAACTGCATGTCCATTGGAGACGGGCACACAGTCAGGGTACTAGGAACATTGGACAGTGGTAAGCCCACCAGATGTGCATCAGTGTAGGACAAAGATGGTAATCTACAAATGCTAAACGTACATCCCTGTGTCAAATGCTGAACATTACACCCTCAGACTGCAGCAAAGGATGCTATAGATCCAGACTAGATTAGGACACATATCCCATGGACCACATGGAGCCCATCACAGCAAAACTTCATTTACCTGATCTGAACACTATTACAACAGCAAATGCATGATTCTACACATCTACATCATGTACCTCCAAAGATTAACCACAAGTAAACAAAAAGCGGCTTTATTCAGCAAGTGTGCAGCTCAAATCAAAAGTCCAAAATAAACTAAGGCCAATGGCCAGTCCAAATATACAGTCCCAACAGGGTGATGTGTGACAACTTGTCAACAATTGCTTGCCTGCACAGGTACGGACAGGGGACATCCCCTTGGAGGGGCATACGAGGGGCAGGCCGGGCACCGCAGGGACAGGATCAGGGGATGCCAGAAGGAGGCAGTGAAGGGGAGGTGGGTGCAGGAGTGTCACCGGCAACTGCAGTGGAGGTGTCTGACTCAGGGGGCTGGCACCACCGCAGGGCTCAAGTCAGATGGTGTTGGTGCTGCAACCACTGCAGTGGGCTGGTCAGATGGAGTGGACTGGGTCCCCAATGCAGTGCCCGAGTCAGACTGGGTGGTTGTGGACTCCACCACAGTGCATGACTCCAAGGTAGTGGAAGGGGGGCAGAAGAGCTGGGCAGGACAGAGGGGGGACACGGTCTCCACACCAGTGGCACAAACAGGCAGAGCGTCTGGTTTTGGGGTGGAAGAGCAAGTGGCAGGGGGAGGGCCTAAGCAGTTTGGGGATGCGGTATCGGTGTGTGGGGGAACCTGGGGCAGGGTGTGGCGGTGGAACCTGTGGAGTGGTGGCCTGGGGGATGGAGGTGAGAGACTGGGTGGTTGACTTGCAGGGCGGTGGTGGGGTCTTGCTCTTCCGGGACCGGGGGACTTGCGGGTGGGGTGCTCACTCTGCCTGCGCCTGGGGGAGGGTGTCCGGGGGCGAGGGGCACTCCCCTCTGTGTGGGTGGACTTCCTCTTCCCCCGGTATGCTGGATCAGCGGGATTGGAGGGGAAGAGGCCGAGGTCACTGAGGAAGAGCTGCTGATCAGGTGGGGTTGCAGGTGAGGCAAGGGAAGGGGTATTGGAGGGAGAGGATCTTGAGGATTGTGGAGTGACTGTGGTTGCCTGTGTGTGTGTGTTCCCCATCCCCTGTGTCTGTGGTATCAGTCCCCTGAGGATGCTTGTGTGCACGTCTTGCCTTTCTCTTGGGTGTGTCTGTGCTGCTCATGTCTGTGTGTTTGGGTGACTGTGCAGGTGTGCATGTGCTTTGGACAGGTAGGGGAAGTGTGGATGGGGCAGAGGTGGGAGGGGTGAGGGACACTGCTGCCATCAGGGAGGAGTCCATGGACTTATTGCTCCTCTGTAGGGCAGACATACCCGTCGAGATGCCCTCCATGAACGACACCAGCTGTGTCAACAGAGTGGTGTGTGCATGGAGGACACTCAGCATTGCTGTCTGCCCTACATGGAGCTGCCGAAGGAGGTACACAGACTCTTCACTCAGGGCAGCAGGGAACACAGGGGCAGGGGGTGCGGTGCCTGGCACGAAGGAGACACGCTCCTGAGTACGGGAGCCTCCACAGACTTCAGGAAATGGAGCCAATGGGAGGGTGGTGGTGGTGGTGGTGGCGGGGCCAGACAGACTAGCTGGCCTTTGGTGGCTGCTGAGACCTGCCTCCACAAGGGAGTCATCCTCCAAGCTGCTGTGGTCCTCAGCTGAGGTGGATGGTGCTGAGGACTCCTCGGTGTGGCTCCCCTCGCCCTCCGTGCCACTGGGTCCCTCTGACCACTCGTCCGATGCTGACCCAGTCTGGCTCCGCTGCTCCTCCTGGTCCATGGAGCTGTCCCCTCCTGTGGCCGTGGATGTATCTGCAAACAATTAGGGAAACATACAAACATCAGTCACCTGCACTGACCGCACACACCACAGTAAGTACAGCACATTACAGAGCAAGCCCTGGCATCTTTAGTTGAACATTGCCTAAAGTCCCCACACAGATTCGGGGAAGCCAATTGTCAGTCTGATGGTCAACCATGGGACTCACACCCCTCCTGCCCTTGCACCCATCTGTCTGGTGCCTGTCTGATGGTAAGACCCCAGTGCGGACACATGCACCACCTACACAGTTGTTGGACATTGCAGGGAACACGGTGAAGTATGTGAACATGCACACATCACATCTCTTGCCACTGAGTCAGTGCAGGTGTCCGGATAAAGGGATGGCCAGAGTCTAAATAGAAATTCATGTGATGCATACCAGCACCAGACACTATGATGCACCCATGTCCGGATAGTCAATGCCACAATGGGGTGCATGTTGCACATGTCACTCCCCTGCAGGATCAGTCTCAGGAAGTTTAATGCCATGACACAGGAATGCGTGCAAAGTCATACATTACTGTCTCAAGTCACATGGCCATGGCAGCCAGCCAACAACAGTCTGCACTGTGTCACAATCCGAGGGCATGGGGAATGCAAGTTATGTGACTGACAAGTGCACATGTCCATCCCCCAAATACCACATCATCTGTACTACTATTTGTCCACGTCATACCAACTGGACATATGGGGGACATGAAACACAACTCTCTGAACATGAGCACCTCAGTGTGTGCTGTGAATGACAATACAGCTGCCTGAAAGTCACAGTTGCAAACACCTGTGTGCACAGTCAAGTGATCAGACACCTATAAGTCACAGAAGTATCGTCTATCATGGTCACATCTCAGATGGCATGCTGAGCCCTAACCGATAAACATACCAGTAGTCCTGACAACGAAGACACAGCACAATGAGACAGAGGCAGACACCTGAGGGTACATTTCACTGATCACAACATGCCAGATGATACACGGGAGTGGGAGTACAGAGTGTATTGCATGCCCTGGAGTAGGCATGACTGTCCAGCTCCACCTGTAAGAGGGATGAGTCCTGGACAGTAGGCAGGTGGCTAAGCATGTGTGACACACTGGATACACATACTCCTGAGGCCCAAACATTGTTCCCACCAGCAGCATGGGTGTGTGCCAAATTCCCCAGGGACATGTGGTGAGCCAGAGCAGCAAGCGGACCACATATCAAAGTTACACCCAGATTACATGTCAGAACTTAGGCATTGTGTAAGCAATTGAGACACCCATGAATCGCACAACATAGTCACGGGAACAAATGCTGTCCCCCACCTTGAGCAAAGCAAAATGCAATGACACAGTCCCCAAATGACACAATTTCCTGACTATAAGGGACACACATATGCGTATCAGAGGAGAAGTGGGCATGTCACAAATGAAGGACATGGGTCCTGGACCACATGACTGATGTACTGTGGAAGTTTAACCAGGCCAGAGGAGGGCACATAGCATGTCAGACAAAGTGCACAGTGCAGTCATGGACTCACCCCCTCCTTGCTGCTGTCTGTCCTTCAGCTGCCCATCCAGGTCAGGGAAGACCACCGCCAGGATCCGGAGCATGTGGGGGTCAGGGTCCGGTGTCCGCCCCTCCTGCGAGGAGGCGACAGCTTCAGCTGGACCCTTGCGATCCTCCGGGTCCAACCACGAAGGTCCTGCCACCTCTTCTGGCAGTTGCGGATCCTGCGCCTGTAGACCCCCACGGATCTTACTTTCCGGGCGATGGTCAGCCAAATTTCCTGCTTCTGGTGGGCATCAACCTGTGAGGATGACAAAGTGAAAAGGCCATTACTATACATGCAACATATACGTGCATCACACAGTTGGATATACATGTCTCAATCACAGGGGCATATGATGTACACAGGCAGTCCAACAATGGCTATGAACAGTTTGCCAGCAGTCACTACATGGTATCATTGCATGGGAAGTAAACCTAGTTGGAATGCACTGTTACTGCACTGTACCAGTTCAGTGCATGTAACTACACACTTTGGGGTGTGACAACTACTCAGTGGGCATGCTAGCCAGTGGTGTGCACACTGAAAGCCCTGCTAGTCAGACAACATGCACAATTAGTGAGGCAGTGGACAGCACACTGACCTGCTCCCCTGGTTTCCCATACAGCTTGCTGTACTGTGGAAGGAGGCTGTCCAGCAGGGCCTGGTTCTCCTCAAGGCTGAAGGCTGGGGCTCTCTCCACAGTACGTGCCATTTCAGGAGCCAGAGGATGCATACACAGCAGCAGTGTTGGTGGCAGATGTCGTCCTGGAGCATGTAGTGCAGGCAAGTGAGCTCTCAGGGGAACAGCCAGCATTATATGTGTGCTGCAGAGGCAGATACTGTCCCATGTGTCCAACGTGATAGGTCCAAGTCGTTTGCATCTTCTGAATCTGACCAATCCATGGAATAGCAGCACTAATACACGCCCACAGCATCCTTCAAATCTTCAACATCATGACACCCATGATTTTGCAACATTGTTGTGGCTGGCCAACTGAATTCACTGCATCAGACTCGTTGGAGCTTCGAAAACGCGTCCGTTGCCATGCCAGGCCCCAGCCAATGTGTGCGCACCGTTCGGTCCACTGCTGTACAACACGTATTTCGGGATACAACGCATACCCGCACACATCATACACAATGGGCCGGCCGGGCACACCGATCGGTCCATTGCTGTTCAACGCGTACCCGCTCACATCCAATGCAATGGGCCGTGCGGGCACACCGATCGGTCCATTGCTCTACAACGCGTACCCGCTCACATACAATGCAATGGGCCGTGCGGGCACACCGATCGGTCCATTGCTCTACAACGCGTACCCGCTCACATACAATGCAATGGGCCGTGCGGGCACACCGATCGGTCCATTGCTGTACAACGCGTACCCGGGATACAACGCGTACCCGCTCACATACAATGCAATGGGCCGTGCGGGCACACCGATCGGTCCATTGCTGTACAACGCGTACCCGGGATACAACGCGTACCCGCTCACATACAATGCAATGGGCCGTGCGGGCACATCGATCGGTCCATTGCTCTACAACGCGTACCCGCTCACATACAATGCAATGGGCCATGCGGGCACACCGATCGGTCCATTGCTCTACAACGCGTCCCTGGACAGGTCACACGCATATTTCACCATGCTGGTCACTGGTGAACCTATGCCAGCCACATATACTTTCCAGGGACTCAGGGGCACACCTACAACACCACACCCAGTCCACACTGTATCTAAGGCATGTGTGGCAGCATAACCTTATCTGTGTATGGGGGTGAACATGTGGTTTTTGGGGTGGCATTTGGGGGCAGACACACCCAGGCTGTGCACGTGTTCATGGGGACAGGGTCCTTTGTGTGTTGTGCACCTGACCACTGTGGTGTGCAACTTTTCATTTTGGAGCATGTGTCATGGTCACATTTCCAGGTTGTGTATGTGTATGACATGTCACATACCCCCAGGCTCACATGTGGGAAGGCATGTACGTCACAGGGTGGCCCATTGCCACAATAGTGATGTCCCTCCGCAGTCTGTGTGCATGTTGTGTTTCACATGTCTCTGACTCCACGTGCACAATGGGAGACAGTCTCCACAACCACGTGGTTTGTGCATGAACTTTGATGTTGTGTGTGTGTGTGTCACAGACATCCATGTCTGTCCTGCAGAGGCTACAGGGGCCACTACCTGTGGGTGTCATGTTAGTTTTTCTGACGTGTACATGATACGCAATGTCATGCCAGTGTCCATGTGGCAAGACAGGGTCCCTGGGAATCTACCTGTCAATGAGCTGTGATGCCTGTGGAGCATCTGTCCAGACATGTCACTGAGGTATGTGTGTGGAACGTGAGAGCAGTAAATGGGTACTGTGACACAGCCTAATGGTTTCCCATAGCACACCCTGGAACCTGTTGTCAACACTTGTTGAACAGAGATGTTAGATGATGTCCATGTAGGTGCCATATATGTCCAAACAGAACGACACACACATCAAGTACTTGTGTTTGTTAATGATGTATCATGTGAAATTGAGTATGGTGAACGGCACATAGTTGGGGTGACTGACAATCTTGCTTTCTTCACCTATGCACTGCAGGGCTCCTGCTGTCCATCGACCATTCCCAGACCTGGCAACGATGGTGGAACGTGACAGCATCCGACGGTACCGCTTCACCAGGCAGCTGATTGAGGATTTGGCAGTGCGGTTGGACCCACATTTGCAACCTGGCCGTCCGTATCCTACAGCGCTGACCCCCAAGGTGAAGGTGATGGCAGCCCTACACTTCTTTGCCACCGGTACCTTTCAACACACTGTGGCGACTGCCGGTGGGATGTCACAGACTATGTTCAGCCGTGTGCTACGCGATGTTTTGGGGGCAATGTTGAGATACCTGAACCAGTACATCTATTTCCCAACACGTCAACGACTCACTGACATCAAGAGTGACTTCTATGCCCTGGGGAGGATGCCACATGTAATTGGCTCCATTGATGGGACACATGTGGCTTTGATACCACCACAGGCACATGAGCAGGCATACCGGAACCGTAAACATTACCATTCGATCAATGCTCTGGTGGTATGTCTTGCAGATATGACCATCACACATGTGTGTGCCCGTTTCCCAGGTTCGGCACACGATGCCTACGTGATGAGTAGTCGCATCCCGAGGATGATGTCACAGATGCCGAACCAGCGTGCCTGGCTTGTTGGTGTGTACTGACTTTGTACCATTGTGTGTGTTCTGCTATGTTGTTTTCCGCACACATTTTCAAATCGGCTAATGTGCAATTGTCTGTCTGTAGGTGATACCCCAACATGCCGTGGTTTCTGACACCCCTCAGGAACCCTGTGACACCAGCCCAGATGCGCTACAATGAGGCACATGGTCGGACGAGGAGGGTGATTGAGCGGACCTTTGGTCTCCTGAAGAGCCGCTTCCGCTGCCTGGACAAGACAGGAGGGGCCCTCCCATATGCCCCAGCAAAGGTGTGCAAGATTGTCATCGTCTGCTGCATGCTACACAACCTGGCAGTGCGGAAGGAGTTGCCTCTCATCCTGGATGACGATGACCAACGTCCGCCACCTGTGGAAGATCCTGGCCTGGGTCACGATGCCAGTGAAGAAGATGATGATGATGATGGTGATGTCCGCACACAGCTCATCACCAACTTCTTCAGCTGAATGTGAGTCTCCAGAGGGTTGTAATGTCAATGATTTGAGTTTGCATGATATGTGTGTGTGGTGCTCTGGTGCTGTTTGAGTGTGGCCATGTGCTACTTGACTGGATGCGTGCAGCGATGTGTCCTTGCAGGTGGTCTGTACTGCCCAACAGTGTTGACATGCTAACTTGGTTTTGTGTAGTTATCTCGTGACATGTATTAGACATGAGTATTGCCGTTCTGTGCTGTTCTTCAGTGGTTTTGACTGTGTGTCATGTCTGTCCTTCACAGGGTGCTGCCGGAGTTGTTTGATCAACTTGGATCCCACGAATCCATGAGTCAACTTCCAAGGTGGAAGCAGTTGTTTCCCTACAGGTGATGTGCCACACACCCCTGGACTTTCTATCTTCTGCACTTTTTGACTTTGTGGCCACAGCCAGGTTGGATTAGCTAGCATTTGTAGTGGAAACAACATGTTGCAAATGTGTAATAAACCTGTGCTTCACTTTGGGATGTGCGTTGTCTGTGGTCACACATCTGACTGACTGACATTTGCTTACTGCACCTGTAGTCTAGTTGACAGACTGTGAATAGGTGGCGTGTCTGTGCATTCCACTGTATTTAGTTGCAACATCAGTATAGGTGATGAGTCTGATGGCCCTGGTGTGTATGTGTTGTGTGGCCCTAGTGGTGTGTCTGCCTCATATGTGCCACGTCGCCATGACTGACATGACGGTGTTGGACTTGCTGTAGCAGTTAGCATGCACAGTGTCATTTTTCTGATCACCATCTCCATGACAGAGAGCACGTTGGAATCACAACAGAGGCAGATATGGTGTATTGGTGAGTTTATTTACATACAGGTGTGAGAATGGTGCACAGGATGGTGGGTGCTGTACATAGAAATTGGAATCCAAAGTTTCCATGTGATTCGGAAGTCTTGGTAGCTGAAATGTCCAGAGTAAAGTCCACAGTCATCTGATGAATTTGGCCAACTAGAGCTGCCCATGTCATGTGGGAGAGTTGGGTTGGCTTCGACAGGGCGTGCAGTTTGCACACAGAGGAAAAGTTCCAGAATAGGTGTTGGCTTCCTGGGGGATGTAGATGGCCATCGGCCTCTCAGTTTGGCCTCCTCGGACGGCCCCTCTTCTTGGGGGGGACCCTCAGGTGCAGGCTGCGGCGGTGCAGGGGACTCTCTGCCAGAGTCCTCCTCCCTCCCTGTGGCATTTGCAGTTGTTTCAGCAGCAGATGTTGTGGGCACACAGGGAGGTGAGGCCATGTTGGTGCTGATCTGGCGGAGGCATGTCAGTATGTCCCTATGCACCGATGTCAGTTGTTCCAATGTGTCCCACTTGGACTCCATGCCAGACATGTGTGTCTCGACACGTGACATGTTTGTCTCAACATGGGACATGTGGGAGTCCAAGCGGGCATGATGGGCAGCCTGCTGCTGTTGTATGTCCTTGAGGATCCACACTACCTGGCTGACCTCTCTGGTGCTAGTCTGGTACGCATTTGCGATGCGTGCCAGTTGTGGGTCATCATGCAGTCCAGACCCCTCTGCAAAGAGCGACCTATGTCTACCACCCCTGGCGACACATGCAGGACCTGCGGTGGCACGCACAGGTGACCATGGGCCCACTTGGGTGTTGTTCCTGGGCTCGTTGTCACCAGCTCCAGTTTGGGTCTGGGTCCCTGCGCTGTTGTCATATGTGGTCCTTGGTCTGTCCGTGTTGGCAGGGGTGGCCTGTGTGTTGGCAGTTGTTGGAGGGGTGGGTGCAGGGGGTGCAGATGTTGGTCCTGCTGGTGCTGCATGATGACTCACACCGGAGGGTCCAGCTGGTTCTTCGCCATCCGAGGAGTGCAGAGGCTGATCCACACCAGTGAGCTCAGTGTTCCCCGGAGCCTGGGACAGGGACTCCTCCTCGTCTGCTGCTGTGTCCCCATCATCACCTGTTTTGGGGAGAGACATAGATTGTATGTTATGTTTCTACTGGCATCAATTGTTCAAACACCTGACAGTTGTGACTGTACCTCTGGATGTGGGCCTGGACATTGCATTCTCCTAAATTGTGACAGTCAGAGAGTGATATTGGTGTAGCACATTGTCCTGCCAACCTGTGGCATGTCAATGTGAATGTTGAGGTGTGTGCATGACCAGCATTGGTGGCATTTGCTTGCCATCCGGGCCTCCTTCTCCCCCAGCCCAGTTATCCCACCATGAAGCGTGCTTCCATTGCAGGGAGTGCAAGTTGTCTTTCAGGATGTCAGTCAGTGGTGTCCTGCTGTTGGTTGTTGCACAGTTCCCAGCAGGGCCTTGTGCTCCCCCAGCAGTACCCAGTGTGAGCCATCTTGTGAGTCCTTTTCCACTCCCTGTGATGTGAGCATGGTTCAGGGTGGTGTTGATGGGCCAATTGTGAGGCTGACCAATATCTGTGACTACCACTCCCATCATGCTATTGCCTACACCCCCCTTCCCAGCATGCCCATACGTCCTTCCTTTTGAGTGGACTTCAGTGTGTGTGAGTGTGACAGCAATGGCAAGATGGCTGGCAGTGTGGTCCTGTTGTTTGTTGGTGCCCAGTTCCCATCAGGGCCTTGTGCTCCCCACAGCAGTACCCAGTGTCAGCCATCTTGTCAGTTGTTTTCCACTCCCTGTGATGTGAGCATGGTTCAGAGTGGTGTTGATGGGCCAATTGTGGGTGTGACCAATATCTGTGACTACCACTCCCATCATGCTATTGGCTACACTGACTTGACCAGCATACACAGAATTCCTTCCTTTCAGTGAGCTTCCCTGTGAGGTGGTGTTCTAGTGGTGGTTAAATATCTGGGAGTGTTTGTTGGTTCTATTTGTGCCACTGCCTTGCTGTATTTGTTGTTAGGTTTGTACATGTCATGACACAGTTACATATCACTATGAGATGGGAGGTATTGTGATGTCTGACTAGCATTCACATCCTGGGATGAATATCTTTTGGTTGCTGTGTATTTGCTAAGGGTGCATGGTTTGCCTATCCCCTTGACTGTGATGTGTGTGTGTTGTCACACCATATTGTGTATATTAGTTGTGTACTCACCAGGCTCTGGGATGTCTGTTAGTCCTTATACGCTCACTGGTGGTAGGATGGCCCGCACCTTCTCCTCCCAGGGCCTGAGGTATACTGGTTTTGCAGGAGGGCCACTGCCGGTGTGCTGGCTGAGGAGGTAGTCCTTTTGAGTCGGTCCCGGACCCTCCTGCGCACATCATACCACCTGTTCTGGATGTCTTCCTTTGTGCGCAAACATGGTGATTGTGCGTTCACCCTGTCGACAATCCTCGCCCACATCTTGGTTTTCTGCGACATGGGGTCTGTTGTACCAATGTACCAAACAACTGTGGCTCTACCCTCAGGATCTCGTCTACCAGGACTTCCAATTCACTATCTAGGAACTTATGGTTCTTCTTTGGGGGCATGGTGATGGGTGGTGGTGGTGATTGATGTGTGTGTGTGTGCAAGTGGGGGGGTGTGAGTGTAGGTTTAGCTGGGTGTGTGTGAGGGTGCTATATGTAGGTGTGGTAATGGTGTGTGGCTTGTGTGATGTATGAGCTGTGGTTGCTGTGTGATGGTGTTCTGTGCTGGCAGGTCAGTGGAATTTGCAAAGGATCATGGTAGGGATTTGTGGCCTTTATGTAGGTGGAGTTGGAGGTGTGTCCTTGTTCCATTTTTTTTTTCCTCCCTGTATTTATTGGCTTTGTGGTTGCTTGTTTGGCCCTTTATTTTTTAATTTTTTCCTTGGTGTTTTTGGTGCATGTAGGAGTCGTTCTTCTGTCCGAGTAGGACGCTGCAGTTGTCTGGTGCGATCTTGTCCGACTCGTTCCCGCTGTGTGTCAGCTAGGTTTCATATGCGGCGTACGAGTCGGTCGCGGAGTATTGGGTTGCTTCGGCTGGGTTTTGTATGCGTGTCAGTCGTACGGCTTGTGCTCCGGGCGAGTCGGTCGTGTTTTGCACGCACAGCATCGTACTACGCGGGTCGGAGTTCGCGGGTACGTTTCGTTCGGGTTCAATCCGGGTGCGTGTCGGTCGGTTCGTTTCGCGTGATTTCCCGGCCGGATGGCTTGTTTCCGTCCGGCTCGGTCGGTCGTTTTGTATTCCGTCCGAGTCTGTCGGATTTCACATGCATTTCATCATACTACCCGGGTCGTACGCGCCGGTCCGAGTCGGTCGGACTAAATTCCCGTACCGAGTCGGTCGGTATGTTTTCCGGCCCGAATCGGAATCGGCCCCTTAGTGTGCATAAAGTGCAAATGGCCTCCTTATCATTGGAATTTTTACACAGCCACTTGGATGTGTTAAATTTTGTCTGGAACACATCAAAGCGAAACTTCATATATAAGGACTTCGCTAGTTGGGGTTGTATTTCGTCCATGTAACCCTCAAACAAGGGAACCGGTTTTATAGTTAGAAACTACATAGTCAGCCTTCCCACTTTTGAGCTGAGATGTATGCTATCCTGGATATACATCCAATAGGAATTTTTAAGATTCTTTTTGAATGCTGTGACAATGATTGAGGATCGTCCCAATAACTATTTAAACTTAACTTATCAAACCAGCTACGCACATGTCGGAGCCATGGAAGTGTTACATCATGATCAAGTCCCAATATCTCGATTAGCCCATCTTTATAGTGTTTGAGCTCTTGTATAGTCCACAGACGAACCCAGAGTAACAGAGGTCTTAATATGGCTTGGGGCTCAATTTGCCCGAGTTTTATGTCTTGAATTATGGGGATCATGGGTGTACGTACAGCAAGCTGCAATGACATCCTTATAAATTTATTCTCTTCCACAGTGAGCTTATTTTGGGTGTTGATGGCCCAAAGTTCTGCACCATAAAGGGTCGCTGTTTGCGCCCTGCACTTGTAAACTTCTAGGGCCAGCGACACTGCTTTGGATGTACTTTTTGGGTGTTTTTTGACAATTGCCATGGAATTTTGGACCAGAGTTGACTTACATTTGAGCATATGTGGCTTCCATGACAGTTTGGTGTCGAGGGTAATACCCAGATAATTAAAACTCGGCACATATTCCAATTTTTGCTTTCCGACTATGATGTTTTTCTTGAATGATTTGTGCGGATTTAGGGCCATATATTTGGTTTTATTTGTATTGATTTCTAGACCTTTTTCCATGCAAAAAGCACCAAAACAGTCTAGAAGATTTTGCAGGCCCTTAGGCATTTGAGATAGTAATATTGTGTCGTCTGCGAAGAGTAAGGCACGTAATGGCACCCCTCCTAACTTTGGGGAGTCGTGCTTACATCCCTGAAGATATTGCACTACATCGTTGACATATAATGAAAAGAGGGTGGGTGCCAGTACACATCCCTGCCTTACTCCTCTTTTTATTGGAATCGCCTCAGTAAGTTCGCCACTGGGTCCCCATCTAACTTTTGCATAGTTGTATGTATGGAGTCGTATTATTTGGGAAAGAAGGTGATCGGGTACTCCCTGGATTTTTAGGGAATTCCACAGGGAGGCCTAGGGATGAGATCAAAGGCAGCCTTCAAATCTATGAAGGCTATGTACATGTGGCCTCCCTTTAATTTGCTGTAATTCCATATTATACATAACAATCTAAAAACCTGGTCTATTGTGCTTATTCTCGCTCTAAACCCGGCTTGATATTGGGACATAATATAATTTTCTTCTAGCCAGATGTTAAGCTTAAATAGTATCTGGTTGGCATACATCTTCTGTAGGGTATCTATTAAGCTAATTGGCCTGTAGATGGCGGGGTCTTGACGGTTTCCCTTCTTAAAGATGGGAATAATTCGGCCCCCTTCCATGTTTTAGGTTTTGGTGCACCTGCGGCTACAGCATTGCAAAGTAAATTTACATAGGGTGCCCAAACCTTAATATCGTGCCTCAACAGGTCACCTGGAATCTTGTCTGGGCCTGGGGCTTTCCCTGGCTTAACCGCTTTCATTGCTATCACTGTCTCGTCTAAGGTAAAATAAGAAGTGCTAATTAGTCCATGCCAGTTGGCTACCCCAGTGCTTTTTCCCTTAGAGAGTTCATCAGTTATTGCCGGATTGCCAGTTTTGCTACCCTGGGCTAACAGTTTCCAAAATCCCACATGGTCCTTATATTTTGCTGCCACAAGTAATTCATTCCAATTACTTTCCTCCCAATCTTTTTTTGCCTGAGCTAACAGTTTCCTATACTTTGTCCTGCTAGCTCTTAACTTTACTATATTGTTAGACCGAGCGGCCAGCATCAATTGGTGTTTTGCCATGCGGCATTCCTTGGTATACCAGGGATTGTGAAAGAAGTGCTTGATGGTATGAGGTGGTTCTTTCTTGCGAGGGATTTTACTCAGGAGAATTTCTAGCTTCTCGGCCAGGGTAAAATGTATTTGCGAAATCGGGATATCACGTGGGAGAGTATTTATATAGGGAGTTAACACATCTGCAAAGGTATTGTAAATCTTTGTCAAAGCTTGGGGATTCCCAACAATGGAAGGCCACTTTAATGCCCTGCGATTATTGCTGATCAGTGGATTTAAAAGAGGGTTTTTCTTTGTACAGTTGTTTCTCAATGCCCATGTTTCAGAGAATATTCCCTCCATTATCAAGCACAAGGGAAAGTGGTCACTGTCGTCTCTTTGATCCACTTGTAGATCAATTAGGTTGCCCCATAGATTGGTGCTCACTATTATATAATCTATTTTGCTCCTGGTAGTGCCTCTTTTAAATGTATATGCACTCGGGCTGTCTGATGGCAGCCTACCATTGCAGGCCCTTAGTCCTTGCCCTGAAATCAATCGAGCCAGTTGCATTGCCGCCATTGTACAAGGAACAGAAATTCCGGCTTCCAATGGTGGAATACCTTTTGCCATATCCTCCTCTTCTAAGACAGTTTCTAGGACCACCACAGGCTCAAACCTACAATTAAGATCCCCACCTATAATTACCGGTATCCTAGGATCAATAGTATTTAAAAGGTTTTCCAGTATCTCCAATATTTATACTGAAGGTCCTGTAGCCCAGCTTGTGGGGCGGTTCCAAAGCCCATGTTTCTTGTAATAGACAGAGATCAAATTGATTCATATATTCTTGCCATTCTAAGTATATTAATTTATACCTCCCCCCGCTATGTTCCATCAAACCAGGTGTTTTGATCTTTGTATGTACTCCTCATTACCCTTCTGGGTGCTAGAGTGAACTGCTACTGCTTCCGTGGTCTCATCCCTTTCTCTGACAGTTCCCTGGTGTACTTTATGGCAGTGGTCAGGTACAGATTTGCCTTTGGCTATTCCTTTGAGCAGACTGGGGACATAGGAGGGCCAAGTGCAGTGCGTGAATCCAGTTCCCTGTGTTCCTAGTCAGTCGACTGCCTCTAGATCATTTTGGGTGCAGTTGGTTTTAGGTAGTTGACCAATGTTTGCAAACATTTTCTGGTGTACTGTCTCGGTTCTAGATCTATTTAACTTGAACCTCACCGCATAGTTGGAGTTTGAAGGTGCTCTTAGATCCATTGCTAACAAACCGTCGACTATACTTTTGAATTTAAAGACAAGGAGAATGGTATCATAGGGTTCGTGCTTGCTCACTAGACGTTCCGCTTTTATAATGTTGGAGCGTATTACTGATAGGCACTCACGCTTGGATCTAATCCAGTGGATTGCCTTGTTTTTTAATGACTCTTCATCTTCCCTATGGGACGAGAGGGTCAATTTAGAGACGTTAATCATGTATAGTGTCCGGTCTGTCTGACTGTTTTTGTCATTGAATACATTACTATTGTGGTTCTGCCTAAGAACTAGATTTCTATTACCTAGACAATATTTTAACTGCTCACACTGTGGATCCTGCTCCCTTCCAGTTATTGTAGGCCCTGTAGGATCATTGAATTCTCCCCCACGTTATGGTTGTGTTGTAGTGCGTTTTTATAAGAGTAGTTTCGACCAATATCACCCTTGTTATTCCGTACACCCCCTCTCTCCATCCTTGCTCCATCCTTGCTCCCATAGTGCCAGGGATCCTCCCCTCGTCAGATTTCCCCCCTGCATAGGTAAGTTCTTGTATTCCAGTGTTCATACCACTTGCTGATTTAATTGCATGGCTGTGGGGTCGCATCAGAGTTTTAGAAGTGTTAGCAGCTTTGGACTCCTCATGCTGTTTCCTATTGAGGCCCTGCACTACCTCTGAGTTTGCCTGGTTCTCCAGCATACCTCGGGATGTAAGGTTCCTAATTTGTGTTTTTAGGAGGGCAACTTCCTCTGTCAGGGCTTCTAACTTCTGCACTAATACAGTTATCAGCTGGGCAGGGACATTTATTTGAGCCCTTTGAGCCAATGTTTCAGAATCGTTAGTAGGACGAGGGGGGGGGGAGGTTTTTGGACCTGCTAGTCATTGTGGTTTGAGAGTGTTGTTGAAATCGGATTATGGGTTGGAGAGGGTACACTCCCGCTAACTATTGTTCATACTAGGGCTAATGGTGAGTATCTGTTAGTACACACAATTGTTGGTATAGCCTCCGTACCCCTATCTGAACAGGATTGGTCTTCTGAAATGTTTGGTTCTATAGGGTTGACTGGCTGCGATCTTTCTATGTCAGTTTCTGTTTCAGACTGAACTGCTCCATGGGGTGGAATCTCGATAGTTGCAAGTGTTTCACCTGGACTTGGGATAGTTTTATTCTGGGGATTTGCCTCTCGTTTCCCATAAAATACAGTAATCTTAGATTTATGTGTTCTAACTGGCTTGTGTTTATTGCTTAATAGCGACTCTACTTCCTCTAGTAGGTCATCAATCTCTTCTAGAGTACAGTTCTCTGCTGCACTTCTCCTTATTTTTGTTTTTTCCCCTTATCCGTGCCCTCCGTAGCTTTCCATTTGCCCATGCTAACGTTGTATGTGAGGAGGAATCCTTCTCTACAAACTTCCCCTTGTTAAATAGTTAAAATTATTATTTCCTATTCAGGGGATGGGATGCGAGTTAGGGACAAAAACACCCTCTAAGGAAGAATGAGCAGCGCAGAGAATAATACTTTTTACAACAAGCTAGCAACTACCTTTCGCAACAACCTCTGTACCACCCCTCTTGCAGGTAATCAATAGAATAACGTTGCAGGATAATCGCACACTCGGGGTAATTTCCGAGGCTTAGCGTCGCTACTGTAACAGCTTTGGTCCACTGTAAAAGTTTCCACAGGAGGTTGGCGGGAAATCCTTTCTAGATGAGAAAATGGTTTAACAGGTGTCCAATTCCTGCCCAAGCAGCAGAGGACAGAGCGCAGGAGATAGGCAAAACAGTCTTCCCAGTAAAGCAATTCTGCAAAGCTGGAAAGTTGGCGCCAAGGGGGGTGGCCCTGCCCTGCCTCCTCCTGTCGCCGACGGGCACAAGACGGGCTCGCCCTTGGCCCGGGCTTTGCCTGGGCGTGGCCTGCGTGCGTCCCATGCTGAGGGGGGTGAAGGCAGCACTAAAAGCGCGAGGTGACCACGCCTCTCCCCTGTCAGCTGTGCAGGGATGTGGGCCTTGGTGCACCCTGTGACCTGATGTCCCACCAGGGTGTAGGTGATGGCAGCAGCAATACGGCCCCAACAACAAGCGATAGCCAAAAGCATAATATAAAATAAATACTAACCTACCAAAGTCCTCAAAAATTATAACAAAATCTAAACCAACATAACAAATCTGTTTTGCTTTAAATAATAAATATAATATTTTATAACATCTGTCAAAAAATTCATTAACATTCCAATGGGAATGAAGACTGACATAATAAAATTATATATAAATTATTTTTCTTTTTTTAAAAATGTAACTGTCACAAACGAAGAAATTAAAAAACAAACTCAATCCATCACATAAATTAATTACAACACATAAACCAAACAATTCCAAATGACAATCACATAATATTTACACAAACAATAAAATATCACATTTCCTAGACAAAAAAAATGAAAGAAATAAAACCTACTGTTCTGTAGCTGCAGATCGTTCTCTGTATCCATGTAATCAAAAATAGCAATCCACCGAAAACGGGAAAAATATTATCCAAAAAGCCCCCAAAAAATACAAAATTAAAACAAATCCAATAAAAATCCCTTGAAGCACTCCAAAGTGTCTTGAAATTTTTTTGAGGAAAAGAAACACTCCAGGAAACACGAAAAAAGGATATCAAAGTAAAAGCATTGGGTTTATTATAAACCAAAAATGGTTAACACAATTTAAATAACATAGTGACACATCTCCATCCCTCCTCCAGTGCCTTTAGACCCTTACTGGTGAGTAGTTGCTCTTTACAAGTCACCTGATAGATTGATTGATTGATTGATACATTAGTAAAATAGTGCAGAAAAACCCAACACTAAATCCTAGTGAAAAACATTAATACATCTAAAAATACAAAATGGACTTCCTGGTTCTGGCAAACAGCAGCACCTTATCACAGCTTGGTTCGGGAAACATAGACTAAAAATAACACAGATAGATTACAAAATAGACTGTAGCAGTAAAAAACAATGGCCACTAAATGAAACTAAAGAAAATACCATGTCCCCATAGAAATGAATTGGAAATATAGCAAAAATGTTGAATAGATGTATAAAAAAAGTAACGAATTATTAAACATGTAAAACATGTCAAAATTGTTGTGAAAATATAGTAAACCATAAAGAAAATACTAGTATAAAATATGTATAATTATTTCATGTATACTGAGAAAATGTATGTTAAAATGATGCTGAAAATATGTACAAAACAAACTAAACATTGTTAAAAAAAACTGTCAAACAATGGAAAATAAAAGTTGAAAATGTACAACATACAATAGTATTTAAATATAATTTACATTTTTTTAATAGATAATATTAAAAAAAATGTTTTACTTAACTTACATAACTGTTTATTTTTAAGTTACAATATATATGATAAAAAATGTAAAATATACAGTAATTAATCTTTTAAAACATAAATAAAATTAGAAAAAGGTGGGACGTCTTCATTCTATAAAACCAAGCAATTGAAGATATTATTGGTTACAAACATACAACAAACTAATTTTGTATTATATTTCTAATCATCAACAATACTAATAAAATAAGACCAACTATTTCTACTACATACAAATAATATTCAAATAAAAGATTTCAGACGAAGCATACAAAATAAAGGGCCTGATTATGAGTTTGGTGCAGCTGTGCCAAACCTGAGCATGGACTGCAGGCCGTATTATGAGTTGTAAAAGTACAACTCGGAATACGGCCGGCAGTCTTTTGGCCTTTCCCATGGCGGTGCCTTGAAAACAGTCACCACAATGTGAACGGCCAAAACGTTTCAGCATGCCATGGACGCTGATGTTCATTACGTGTTGGGACTGGGGGGAACAAAGACAGGGGGGCACATGTTGTGCCCTCCTGAATGTATTCCCATGGCAGGGGGGACATGGGGGCCCTGTAATGGCCTCTTTGTTTTTGCACCACCAGCCTTTTCATGGCGGGGCTCTGCCATGAAAAGACTAGCAGTCCAGGAACTTGCAATATGCTGAGTGGGACTGTGCCAGTCCCTGTCAGCATAATGCATTGTGGTGCTCCTGCGCCACCGCCAGGAAATGACTGTTCCCTGGCGCAGCCTGCGGTCCACCGCCCCTATGACTTTAACAGTTGTAATACAGTGGACTGTGGACCGCCTGTGCGAGTCTGGCAGTCGCAAGACCGCCAGACTCGTAATAGGGCCCTAAATAATCACACTTCAACATAAATCATAGTTTAAAAAGTGTTAGACACAAAGGGGTGACATTCACTATACCCACTCCAATCTAAGCATATTGGGGGATGGTGTTGGACATTAAAGGGGTGACATATACTATTCCCATTCCAATATAAAGCAATTTGAGGAAGGCGTTGGATACTAAAGGGGTGACATTTACTATTCCCACTCCAGTCTAAGCCAATTTGGGGAAGGTGTTGGACATTAAAGGAGTGACATTTACTATTCCCACTCCACTGTAAACCAATTCGAGGAAGCCATGGGACACAAAAGGGGAGACATTTACTATTCCCACTATTATCTAACCAATTTGGGGAAGGTGTTGGACACTAAAAGAGTGACATTTACTATTCCCACTCCAATGTAAACCCATTTGGGGAAAGTGCAGGACACTAAAGGGGTGGCATTTGCTATTTCCACTTTAATCTAACCATATTGGGGGAAGGTGCTAAACACTAAAGGGCTGACATTTACTATTCTCACTCCAATCTATGGCTATTTGAAGAAGGTGTTGGACGCTGAAGAGGTGAAGTTTCAATATCCACTTCAATGTAAAAAATTTTAAACAAGGTAATACAAATATAAACATTTTAAATACACAATCACATAACTTGTTGTACTATACAATTTAATTTAAAAACCCACTAACCAAACCTACAAACCTAAATATACAAATTTAAATATAAAAATATTTAAAAATTACTATGAATAATTAATATCTTTTTTAAGATATTTACTACTATTCCTAAACGTTAAACCATAAACTACAAGTGAAAATCATAAACCAATTAAACATTAAAAAATAAAAATATATTTTTAATATAACATTACAATTTTAAAACAAGATATTTAAAATATTTCTATAATTTAAAATATTGTTTACAAATATTTCTAACTATTTTATTTTATTAAAAATGTTGTTATACATTTTTCATTTTTCAATTATTTAATTTTGTTTATCTATTTTTTATATTTAATACCATTAATATATATTTTAATAATATTACACTAAAATGTATTAAATATATTATTGTAACAAAACACAATTTTACATTCTAAATTAATGACTTGCTTATCATTAAAATTATTAACATAAAATGTAATTTAAAATATACACTTTCTAAAAAATTCCCCACCCTTATTCCCTAAAAACCAATATTCTGCTACTAAAAGAGTATACATCAATTATTTATAGACATTAATACAACAAAAAATACAAATTTCAACAATTTCATAACTAATAAATGATCTTACCAAAAACACAAATAAGGAAAATAATAAACATATAACATCAAACATACTTCAATAAATTACATACTAATTAACACTTACAAACAATATGACATACAAGGATATTTTCTCTATCAATAATTTTTATTACAATATTAAAAGCAACACTAAAAACAATATTTTTACCTTCAGTATTTTTGATATCTTGATAATCCTGCCACAAAATTTTTGTATCAAAATATTTTTTTCTATACTTTGTCCTAATACCAGCTACAGCCCCATAGCATTGCAATCGCCTCTCTTTTTAGGAATATCTTTGGTCAATTCACATCAGAGCTCTGCTTGCATATGCAACAGGCACCCAGATATCATGTTGTTGTTTTTCCATTAATATTAATATTAATATGGCTCCAAGCCCCATGGGGTTGGCATCAATGATCTGTTTGCTTTGCAGGGTCGTCATATGACATGGTGTTGTCTGCTGACAGGGCTGCCTTGATTCTACTGAATGCTTGTTGATGGCTTTCCCCCTTAAGAACTTGAAGGCAGAAGCAGGTAGAAGGTCCTAGACTTCATCATCACATTGTATTGAGGCACGGCCATCATCAACCCCGGGAGACAAACTCAAGCAGACACACACGTTCAGTTATCCACTCTACATGCAGTGCCCTACGCAGGAATGTGGACAGAATTTATATGGTGTATAATGACACCGAGGACGAAGCCACAAGTGACAGGGATGTGGGGAAGTGTCAACTCATTTCCACTTCAAAAGACACTGCAATAGAACAGGCATTTCTTTTGATGGCAAGCCAGTCAAGTTTCAGGATATATAATATTAGTGCCAGGATTTGGAAATCTCTTTTTTTTCACTTGCTGCTTGCACCGATTTTAGAAATTTACAAAAGAAAATGCCTCCCCCCCTGTTACTTATGGTTATGGGTTTTGCGGTTGTAGAGATTTTAGGGGCTAGTCAAGTGGAAGAAAATTTATTTTTCTGGTGTCTGTTGGGGGTTCCCCCTTCAACTCCTCATTTTTCTTCACACCTGAAATTAGGCTTAGAATATGTAGAGGACGTCATAAATGCAGCTCCAGTAGTACTCTGGTGCTCGATCTGGGTGAACAAGAAAACAGAACTTAACCGGGCAGTCATTAGAGATTGCCTTTTCTGTACATTTGGGCTAAATATCCACGGGTTAAAATATATAAGAGAAAAACACACAGGGGCCAATTACGATGTCGGTCGGAAGGGCATCCGAGAGCCTGTTGGAGTCGGATCGTCCGACCGACTCGTTTTCGGATGCTGTTATCCCGACCGATGCAATATGATGCCCAAAACCCATTGCTTGCCGACAGACTGGGTTACTCGGAATTCGACTGGATATTCCGACGAGCAGCCTTCGGCAACTCCAAAAGAAGACGTTCGGAGCCACTTCCGAGTCCGAAACCGCCCGACCTATTACGATGCGTAATTCCTACACGCCAGTCGGGCCAACCACAGCGTCAGAGCAATCGGAAGGGGAGTATTTCAACTCTGAATCTCATCACAACACGATTCCTGCAACAGAGATTGTGCAGATATGCATTACATCGCACATGTCATCCCTCTACTGTACATCTACATTGAATATTACAACCCCAACCGACGCGGTAGTCGCCGATGGTAAGTCAGACACCTACCCCTACAGAATAACGTAAATACCCCATGAAAGACAATACAGTAGAAAGTAGGGGCGCAACTAGAGCCAAATTCAATGGGGGGCTAATACTTCCAGCAATGTCTCCTTGTATTATGTAACTGGTGCTCATGCAAAGTGCCTCAATACCTTCGGGTGAAGTTTGATCTGAATAAAACTGCAAAAAACACAAAGCCTAAGGTTACTTATCAGGAAATGCATTCTCACACTGTGGCATCAAAAGTAATTTGCAGCTTTAAGGAATAGGCAGAGTGGAAATGCAAAGGCTCCAGGAACGGGTGAAAAATAACAATGCCCGTCATGAAGTAAATGGTCTTTTAAAGACCTGTGTCATACTCGGGTGCGGCTGCAAGAAGACGCCAGACCATCCAGCCCACAGCAGCTAAAGTACTGTCTGTGTGTTTGTGGGGAAGCTGTCTCAGCCCGTGATGACACACACCGAAGGGGGGGGGGCTGAAACCCTTTGAGCTCTATTGGCGTTGTGCGCCTGGGAGGGCGGTATATGGGGTGGGCAAGAAGCAGCCCGCCAAGGTTCCCAGGTCCATGCGTGATGTTCTGCTCCCATCCGGGGTTTTTCCTTTGAATTCTGGGACTTGTAGTCCTGTTTATTGTATTATAAAACAGGACTACAAGTCCTAGAATTCAAAGAACAAACTGTGAAATGGAGCAGCACATCATGCAGGCACCTGGGAAACTTGGCAGCTGTGAAGAAGGTATAAGGAGGAGTGACTGCACTGCTTAGAGCCTGGGGCCTTGCTGTTAGTACAGTGTGGGCCTTGGAGACCTAGGACACCATGAAGTCATATGGGGTCCACACTAGTCATACAGCCTGGGTTCCTGAGAGCCTATAGCTACCCTCCAGAGGTGTGGGGCCACACTGGTAGTATTGTGAGGGCATCTGAAAGCTGGGGTATCTTGAAGACATGTGGGTGTCACACTGCTATAGATTAGGCCTCTGAGAGACAGGGTATCGTGAAGACATATGGGGGTCACACTAGCATAATTTAGGCCTGTTGTAGGTCCTCTGAGAGACGGGGTGCCATGAAGTTATGGTCAGGGAGTCACACTAGTATATTTTAGGCCTCTGAGAGATGGGGGTACCATGAAGACGTATGGGGGTTCACAAAGGTATAGCTTAGGCCTCTGAGAGACAGGGTACCACAAAGATGTGTGGGGTTCACACTGGTATAGCTTAGGCCTCTAAGAGAAGGGGTACCATGAAGACGGTCAGGGACACACTTAGTTTAGGCCTCTGAGAGACAGGGCACTATGAAGACGGGTGGGGTTCGCAGTGATATAGCTTAGACCTCTGAGAATCTGGGTACCATGAAGATGTGTGTGTGTCTTTACACTGGTATAGCTCTAGCCTCTGAGAGACGGGGTACCATGAAAATGTGTGGGCGTTCACACTGGTATAGCTTAGGCCTCTGAGAGACTAGGTACCATGAAGACGTGTGGGGTTTCACACTGGTAAAGTTTTCGCCTCTGAGAAAAGGGATACCATAAAGACATGTAGGCGTTCACACTAGTATAGCTTTGGCCTGTGCGAGACGGGGAACCATGAATACGTGTGGGGGTTCACACCGGTATAGCTCTGGCCTCTGATATAAGGGGTACCCTGAAGATGTGTGGGTGTTCACACTGGTGTAGCTTAGGCCTGTGGGGGTTCACACTGGTATAGCTTAGGCCTCTGAGAGGTGGGGTACCATGATGAGCTCTATGGGCGCTGCGTGCCTGGCAGAAAGTGGTCTGTACAGGCTCGGATTGGGAAGGCGGGCAATCGGGCTTGGGCTGATGGGCTGGTGCCTCAAGGTCACCTGTGGGTTGGCTATGTTGGGCCTCTGTAAACCGGCCCAAGAGACTGACTTTCTTCACCAGTCCCCACCAGGCTACCTAAATGTGGTGCCAGTATCTTGGTCGCTCTCCTGTTGTGCTGTAAATTTGGTCTGGGGCCAGCCTTTGGGGCATACTCACCTTGCCCTCCTGCCTCGTGTGCCCTGCCAGAAACAGTGTCATCTCCCCCACCGGGCCTTCATTTTTAGATCATGGCAGGTGTAGGGAGGGTGGGTTGTATTCATGGGCCTCACAGGGGGGCAAGTTTTACTGGGCCTTTCATACCTACCCCCCACCCCCTTGATCAGCAGCAGTATGCTGTTTTGACACCTCCCTTGCCAGGTAAATGCACAGAGGCTATAATGAAAGGGATGATCAGGGAATGTGGCCTGCTTTCTTTTAGCGTGCCCAAGCCTAATTGTGATCCCAATCCAACCCTGGTTCTGTGGCATGTTGTGTATGTCAAATGAGGGAATGTCATCCTCAGGTAAGTACACTCAGCCTGCAAAATACTGCCAGAAACACACATTTTACTTTGGAACAGGAATGCCCATAGCCACATATATGTATGTTTTACAAAATGAATGCATGAGTAGATCACAGCACACAACCAAACATCACAGAGCAACAGAACTTCAATGTACACACAAATGTATGTCCACAGACACATATGCACTGGCACCAGCCAACACCTACATCCATCAGTTCCCTAGGAAAAATACACACATATGAAACAGAGACAAAGACAACAACACCTCATGTTCTAGGAAGTCACTTTGCAGGAAGTGACACCATTTGTCCTAATTACCTTGCCATTTTCAAAACCCCATAGCAAGAAGCACATTATTTACTCTGGATAGCTTCTAAATAAACTACAACATGTATAAACCACACAGGAGAGTCAAGTCAAAATCTGTGGCCGATCTACCAAGTAGCAACACAATACATCCACCCAATCAGATGGGAAACCTAGGCCTAGCTTGTTTACTCTCTCACAGATCACTTTACCTGATGCAACAATTGTTGCCTGAGCAATACATGTCTCTAAACAACAAAATTGACTACTACAGTCCAACCTGCCCTGTCACTTCCCCATCAGCCCAATAACACAGTCCCACATCCTGTGTCCTGATGAGTACTGCAGTGTCTGAGCAGGTATCCAACAAAGCCTTTGTCCACCATTATCTCAGCCTCACCGCAGGGCACGTAGCCAGGTCATCATGGTGAGACATAACCAGAAAGGGATGTTGGATGTGTCAGGAATAACAATGTGGAAGGATCCTACACAGATACAGAGCAGGACTCAGACAGAGGAATCACTTCACTTACATACAAACCCTACCATGCACACAGGTCTGATAGCATGCACACCACACTCAAATACATTGGGACACAACAATCTTGGGGCCCCTATGCTTCGCTAGGTCATGTTGACACGCCCCTGGTGGACCCGTGCCATTAACTCACCACTGTTCACTCAGGCTAGCCAGCAGGGCATGGGATATGATACCTACCTGTTTAGTCAGGACAGTGCATCAAAAATAAATGTACCACTTGGAGACACAGCACTCAAAAAAGGGACAAAGTGATAACAATCTACATGGAGCAGGCATCAAATCTTCAGGTACACAAAGGATGGTTCATCATCCAAAACCTTGGAAAAAGGAAGACACACATCTACAAAAAAAGACAATTTCACACATACAAAAGACAGAAACAAGGAAATGCGTTTGCTCGCATATGGCACAATGAATGTCCCTGCACAAAAGTCACAAGACATTTCCACATCCAAACCAAAACCTCACTATCAGCTCATTATCATGTCCTGGACACAAATTAGGATGGATAGTAAATCACCTCATATTATTCAGGAAATGCAGATCTGGTCAGATGGGCAGAACAAATAATCGGCAATGAGTCAAGAATACCACAACAGGAGCATATGGAACAAAATTGAACAACATGATAAGCATAACAAGATAGATGAGCACAGAGGGATCATGTGCATTTAGGAGGTCAGCAACACACATACCTCACAGGCCACACATGGGGGGTTAGACTGGGGCCTCTAATACAATAGCCATTGTCAACAGTTGACATTGTAGCATATGTGTACCCTAAGAGAGCCCCCGTAGACGTGAACTAAGGAGGAAATGTTATGCAGCCAGTCTGCCTCACATGACAGAGCAGCTGACTCATCTAGCCATGTCCGGAACACCTCTCAAAGGTCCATGACCACGTGTCTCTGACCCTCACCCTCCAAAATCCTACACCCATCCAGTGGCTCTTCATGTAACAAATTGCCCCACAGCTTAGCTATTGCAATCCTCTGGAGGCACACAACTCACTCCCTGAGCTGCACAGTCATCTCAGTATTACATCATTAGTGAATTGCTGCGCACAAGTGTTGCAGTGTTGGGACTGCAGTGGCCTAACAATACATTTAAATGGCCTGGCGTCTGATGAGCATATACAAATCCATCCTTCAATTGGATAACTTCAAAAACATCATCACCAGGAATATCCCTCTCCGCATCCACTCCAATGGAAGGAGGTTGAACCAACCCCTCACTGGGTCAAGTACATATATAACTCAGCAACACAGGTTAGTCAGCATACAGCCATGTCCAGAACATATGTATCAATGGCAAAATAGGTACATTACGTAATGTGCACAGATGGCAGGACACAAACTTTTGTGGTCGGACAACTGAGGTGAGACATGCCCTGTGCCACATGTCAAATTCAATGGAATGGATTTTTCCATCTTGACATATTGTACATCGGTCGTGTCTAGTCCAGTCTCACTCCTCGTCCGTAGAGGACTCACAAAATATCAGTGTCCCAAAATTAGCGAGCAGGTGATAGTGGATCATTCTTCAAGTGTCCAAACACATCAAGAAATTAGATCACCAGTCTCAAAACTCCACCCATGACGCGCAGGCAGTGGGTTAGTGGCCAATGTGCAGACTCAGTGTCTGTCACTCTATACACGTGTCCCATCTCAGCCATCGGTGAGTCATGTGGCAAGAAATGGAGACATTTCCTACAACTGGACAAAGATAATGTCCTCCTGGAACCTGATTAGGTCCGCCACTGAGATCAATACTGTGTCTCTCCATGCTGTTAGTCCTTCCCAATAATGCCTCCATGGAAAACTGCTAGGAAGTGCAGAATAACAGATGTAGAGTGCAGACTCATGCCTCTCAGTTGCCACAGGCCCACTACCCCAAAAACACACTTTCACCAGGTTGTCAGCTCCACAGGGGAGCTGTGCTTCAGGGAGCAACATTGATCCTGCAATCTCATGTGCCCTGCATTGTGAGAGCATGCTCACTTTGTACAACTGCCTACCAAACAAACAACACTGGCCATTGCAGTCGTACAGCCACATGACATTCCTACTGAAATGCACAGCCTGTACAGCCTTGGTTTTGATAGATGCAGCCTACACAGAGCCACACTTATCATGCCACTATTGCAGATTAACCCTCACAGCATGGAGTCGAACTCCCCGGAGGTGGAAACAGGCACAGCCACTGTATGGGGATGCCAAAAAACACAAGATGAAGGGGAGCACTATCTCCCCAGGAAGTAAAATATAGCCTTGATCTGTAACTGGAAGAGTGGTTAAAAAAAAACATCTGTGGACGTAATGAGGATATGGCCCTGCTAAGATCCACACAAAGAGATATTTTGCATCATCACAGTTACAGATCCATAAGTACCCAAAAATATTAAGGTCATGCATCAGACTATGCTCATCCGCCATCACCTCTTGTGGAGGATCATCCACACAGAGGGGAAAAACACAACACTTGGCCCACTTAACACACAAACTCGACACACCCTGCAAATCTGATTGTCAAACAGAAATATCTGAAATGTCCATGCCGATAGACTGAATATAGAGCAGCATGTTTTCTGCATCAATGGATACTGCATTTACCTCATTACCCAGTGGAACTCACCATTATTAACACCCCTGATAAATTTCTTGGCTAGCTGCTACATTGTCAGGGCAAAGAGAAGTTGGGAAAGGGGAA
Source organism: Calotriton arnoldi (assembly GCA_963921515.1). Taxonomy (NCBI): domain Eukaryota; kingdom Metazoa; phylum Chordata; class Amphibia; order Caudata; family Salamandridae; genus Calotriton; species Calotriton arnoldi. The sequence continues at coordinate 346,528 of CAWUFW010009551.1, forward strand.
AGCCCCGACAAGTCACCCTGGACAGTCTAAAAGAGGGTGACACTTGATCTGGGCAGTTGGCTTGGCATGAAAAACACATATGTGGTGTTGCAGCTGCCCTGCTACGTCCAGTTTTGACCAAGTGGCAAACATGTATACACAATCAACGGTATTGTATGCTTTCCCCAATTCCAGCACTAAGCAGCCTACGTAGGGACACCTCCCATGGACCAGCTGCAGCACACAATTTTGCATTAGAATGTCAAGCATCATGGTTCTATCAGGGGTAGAAACATTTTGGACACCATGCACTAGATGCTGTTGGTGTACCAGCAGGCGAGGCACCACAACTATACTAAGGATTAACAATTTGTTGCTAGCATGGTCAAAGGAGTTTGTGGCCATAGGCTCAGCTAGGTCACTGTTGTTTTAACAATGCACACTGAAGAAATTGCTACATGGATTGGGGGTGTCTCAAATCACTGAAGGTGGCCCAAGGGACATACAGTGTTCAAGTACAAGCTCATAGGCATTATCGAGACTGGGTGGGATGCTGTCCAATGCATGAGTGGTCAACGTGGCAGTGCACAGAATCACTCTGAGTATCTCTTGTACCAGCCAACGGGGTGTTAATCACTGCACACGCTGCCAGATTAAGTACAGGTAGATTCAATCCAGTCAGGAATCAGGAAACATCCACCTTGCGGTCAGACTAGGGGGAATGTATAGGCCACAACAATACACTGTGAAGGATTCATGGATGGTTGCCTGACTAGTGCGCATCTGGGGCCAGTGATCCATAATCATCAACATCTACTGGGTTGTTGTTAAGTAACAGAAGAGGCAGGACAGGAATTGCCCTGACTTAGCTCACTCCGTGGGCATTCCAGCTTGTCAAGTTGCAAAGTAAAAGCAACACAGTTGCTCATTCAGATGGGTGTGGTGTGTTTGAGCATCTGTCAACATGGCTAACATCACAGCCCGCAACTGGACCGCAGTCAATTTCTGACCTAGAGATGCCTCTGTCTACAGCAAATCCCTGGGGATATTGGCCCTAGACAACACACAAGTCCCCAGACCCAGCCACTCAGTACTGATTTCAGTGCTTCCCACTCCAATCACCTAGAAGTTGTTGTGTCCCAGTCATCAGTGAAATATTTCGAGATGGAATCACTCAGGAATGAGAAAAATTCATAGGCCACCAACAATGTAGGATACAGTCACCTTGTGTGGACTGGGGGTGCTGCACACTATCACCCAATCTGTATGTGTATTGGGTCATCTTCTGAGAATGTCATTGACAGGTATTCAGCATCTAGCTCCTCAGGTTATAGTGGGAGCTGTTAAGAAATAATACAATTTAGAATGTGCAGATTGTGTACTACAGAGTAGTAGGAATACTCATGAGTCTCAGGACATATGATCCACCAACAGTGTTATAGGGACCTGTGCCCAGCCCATTGTGTAAGATAAACTGCCAGCACTGGTGAGTAGGCCGAGGGGGGGGGTCACTTAATCTGTGGCTCTCGGACACAATTGACATAGGCGTCCTCAAGCCAGGGGATATGGGTACACCTTGTAAGGATGAGGGATATATGCAGAATGAACCTTGCTTTGTCCACATTTGGCACTGAAACACTGACCCCTAATCTTTGAAGACCTCAAGGAGACCCTCTACAAAGACATATTGCCCTCAGGCTTTGTGGCAGTTTTTAATGGGGTAAATGGGACCCCGTATGGACCCACACAAGGGCTACCTTTCCCAAACCAGATTAGAGGAGGCAAAAATATTGACAATGCAAACACCGATGGAACTGGGTGTATTGAGATATCATTACAATGTGTCTATCTCCCTTGGTGTCCCCATACATCTGACATTGAAAGTCAGAATGCCATTAGTACCCATGTACATGTAGTGTACTTGGAAGCGTGGGGATGCATCTCAGTAGTAGTCTGCCCCCAGGTGGCCCATCAACACACATCCTGGACTTCTCACTTGGGGGGCTATAGCCCTATAAGCAATGGACTGCCATCCAATGTTTCTGCATCATGTCAGTACAATATGAGCAATCAACACCTCCATCCCAGGGCAGGATCCAAGGGGAAGAACGAGCAATCAGTGAAAACATCTACCTACAAAGGGTAACTTGGCACTTATGCCCACAAACAACTCAGACAAGGCAAGGCTAGGTGAAGTGAACTTGTCCTGTGATGCCAATAGGTTTTGCATATGCAGTGTACTCAAATTGGCCATTTCAACAATCTGTCATGAACAATCTGTGGCAGACAGCAAACTGCAGCAAACACATACTACATCCTCAACATTCATCTGGCAACTGTTTTTGCATACTTACATCCACATAATCTACACATGTGTACATCTCAACATTACTTCTTGGCCTGCATAATCTCTACTCATGCTGGTATGACCCCTCTCACATCCACCTCAAAGCACATGCTCATCTCTCAACCCATCCATCATATACAAGCTCGTCATAATCCCCCTCTGGTACAGCTATCCCAAAAACCATGTCTGCCCTCAAAGTTCCAGCCTTGTACTCTAACTCTTCCACCCCGACTCTCACAATTTCATACTGGCACTGCCCTTCTTACCTCCACACCTACATTCACAGCACCACTCTTCATCACAATGACAACAACACCTCTCCCATACATGACATGTAAACAATGTTCTGTACTCATCACTCCTCAGCAGACGTTAAATGAATCATGTCAAATGGACACATCTCCTCACCATTTTGACCCTCAGTAACGGCTTGGTCTTCACATTTATCACAATGTGCAGCATCACATCCAACTCTGACATTCACACTTAACACATCTTATCATCTCTCAACAAGACACTTACATTTTTCAATGAATATGTCATCATTCAATTGCATCTCACCCTTCATCCACCCTACTCTGCTTAAGTTCTACAGATAGATAATATCAATGGGGTAACCCAGTAATGCGCAGAACCTGGGGATAGGTACGGTATAGGAACAGTGGTTCTGCCACCTTACAACTTATCTTTTGTGTCCCCCTTCGGGTGGGACTCTCAACATATGATCAAACAGCACAACACTGAAAATAAGTGACAATTTGAATTGAATATTCTTTTGTATTTGACATTTTTTTTTGCTAAATTAGAGACAATAACCAAACGGCATTATTCTACATACACAACAAATACATGTGAATATTTACAAAAGTGACATATAAAAGTGACAGATTGTGACTATACATATCACAATACTGCAAAGTTTTTACAAAACACACAAAAACATGAAACATCAATTTTTCTGGATTATGTTGTATTACTAGCAACCCAAAAGCACCCTAGCAAGACCTCTTCTAATTGTATGGGTCTTGTTGGGCAAAAAATGCTAGATCAGGAAAGTTGACGTTTCGACCCCTAGTTATGTGTGCGTGTCAATAACATCACTGTGGGGTCTTCTTCAGGACAAATAAACTGTTGTGTATGCCCTGTTCAGAAGAAAGAAGAAATACTACTAGTTTTAGATATCAGTGTGTGCGTTTTACAAAATGAAAAAGAGGCGCCTGGAGAATGAGCTCACCTTCAAAAATAAATCAAGAAGCGCAATGGAATGCACGGTTTACTCCGTCAAAATAGCCAAGAAGGATTCCAAATGTACCAGAGGTATCTTGATCCTAATACAAATATGAGTACCTGTTAGTAGCGCATTACATAAACAGGTCCCGAGGGATAATGATTAGATGGGTTGTAGATTCTACCTGCAATGTCAATAGTTTCAAGGAATCAAATTTCCATATAGATTCTACAATTTTCAGGGGCACACTGGCTCCCCATGAATCTGTGTTAAAAAATAATCCATATGTAAAGAACTATACAGGTGAGTCATGAGTCACCAAACCACCACTGTGTGCTTTACGTGGTTTAGAAGTATAAAAACACACTCACCTCCGGCGTGCCATGCTCGAAGAACAGTAGGGGCTGATACTCCTGCAATATATATCTCACACAACCACACAGACCTGGTCCAGCCCAAGGTCTGATCATACCAAACGTAACAGGTTATGAGGTTCAACTCTGTAGAAATAAATAAAATGATTGAATGAAGTTATGGCCGCGGATTGGGTCTATAAATTCATCTATCCCCATAGAAGTGAAAAAGAACTTACCTCCGGCATGACTGCTCAGAGTTGCGGAAGAGAGCAAGTGGACCGCTACGTCTCTTGCTAAAATAGAAAAATAGAGATTCACGCGTTGCCGGCATCCGTGTGCACACAGGCACGTTCAAAATCATCGGCCGGGGCGCATTACTATGGGAACCGAGACACAGGCTTCCCAAGAATGCAGAAAGCAAAGCTCGGTTCCCAGTGCCATCGGGAGTCGTCGATGGTGGCGCCTATCAGCAATCAAAGTAGAACGGTTTGAAACTACACGGGCATTCTAAAACAACTTAGTGATTGATCAATCCTCATTGGAGGAATGTAAAAACGTGTACCGAGGGGTGTTGAATAAACCCTCATGAAATAAAGTGAAAAACGGGGTAAAAATACAGACCGTAAAAAATGTCATGGGTACAAGACTGAGTTTATATGGCCACGGAGACCATAAAATGTATGTATTCATGCATGCGTCATGTAAAAAATGTGAAAATCTTCGTTACTAAATAGTTGGAAAACCATAGCTATTATGTGGAGGCCATTTTCTATATGTACACAAACCATACGTAACCAGAATGGTTACTTTGGGTGCAATAGGTTTAAAATGAATTTCATCATGTTTTGATATGCCAAGCATGTACACCATGTTTTGCGTTAATATATACATTTGCGCACAGATCCTAGGCGGATATCTCTGTGCAGGATGATAACCGTATCTGAGCATATTTTTCATATCCATTAACATCACTAGAATGTTATATACGCTCATGGCAAAGGTTCCACATCAAAGCAGATTACATTGTGAGCATATACATATTGTTAGAAGCTGCCCATAGACAAATCATAGTACAAAACATTATACAACTCAAAAATAATAATTTGGTGTTTTACAGCAATCATTGAATATGCTAAACATATGTACATAACCAGAATTGCTGACATTCTGGACAACTTATGTCGACACATACATTGGAACCCGTTAGATACCATTGTTGCAGTCAAAGGGATACGTCATCACAACGGTTCCGCCCTAGAAAGGCCTCATCCTGAATCAGAGATCGCCATGTCTCTGGTCTAAGATGTAACTCATGTAGTGCAAAGTAAGGAAATGTGTCCAGCAATTTCCTCAGATTCATTCAAACCCTGTCTGACTGAATCGAGGAGATGTATCCACTTACATTCGCGTACGTTAAGTGTGGCCGCTAGATCTCCACCTCTGGGATTAGGTAGAATTCTCTCAAGGACCCACCACTTCAGGCTATCAATCTGGTGTTGCATCTCAGTAAAATGGTCGACCAAGGGTGCCCCCTGTACTCGACAGAGTATCCTCGAACAATGCTGAAGGATTCTGGTCTTAACCTTCTGCTTACTTTGGCCTACATATACCTTATTACACAGGCACATGATAATGTAAATCACGTCTTTGGTGCTGCAGTTCGTGTGGTGCTGGAGGAGAAATTGGTTTCCAGCATACACAAAATGCTTCTGCTAACCGCCATGTCACATGCTTTGCAGTGCCCACACCTAAAATGGCCCTGTAAGGGTGGTAGCATCAATTTGATTCAATGAAACTATTGACATTGCAGGTAGGATCTACAACCCATCTAATCATTATCCCTCTGGACCTGTTTATGTAATGTGCTGCTAACAGGTACTCATATTTATATTAGGATCAAGATACCTCTGGTACATTTGGTATCCTTCTTGGCTATTTTGACGGAGTAAAGCGTGCATTCCATTGCGCTTCTTGATTTATTTTTGAAGGTGAGCTCATTCTCCAGGCGCCTCTTTTTCATTTTGTATAACGCACACACAGATATCTAAAACTAGTCGAATTTCTTCTTTCTTCTGAACAGGGCATACACAACAGTTTATTTGTCCTGAAGAAGACCACATAGTGATGTTATTGACACGCGCACGTAACTAGGGGTCGAAACTTCGAAGTTGCTGATCCAGCCTTTTTTGCCCAACAAGACCCATACAATTAGAAGAGGTCTTGCTAAGGTGTTTTGGGTTGCTAGTAATACAACATAATCAAGAAAAATTGATTGCTTCATGTTTTTGTGTTTTTTGTAAAAATCTTGTAGCATTGTAATGTGTATAGTCACAATCTGTCACTTTTATATGTCACTTTTGTAAATATTCAAGTGTATTTGTTGTGTATGTAGAATAATGTCGTTTGGTTATTGTCTCTAATTTACAAAAAATTTTTTAATACAAAATAATTTTTAATTTAAATTGTCACTTATTTTCAGTGTTGTGCTGTTTGATCATAGGTTGAGAGTCCCACCCGAAGGGGGACACAAAAGATAAGTTGTAAGGTGGCAGAACCACTGTTCCTATACCGTAAGTTCTACAGATAGTCATTTCAGAAACTACTGCATCCACAGATTCAAACACAACATACATCAACTGGACAACACCTCACATTTCACCATACAGCACCCTAATTTACAGCACTGGTGTATACCCTTGACATACACTTATCCACTTTGTTACAAATAACAAGTTTAAGCTTGTCACACTGTGGCCCTGTCACATCTCAGTTCCATGCTCCATACCTCCATGGACTTTGGGACATCAACAATTACTTCTATCAATGACACTGCCCTGTCACAGTCATCTCTCACCATAGTGCCACAGACTACAGCTCTCATCTCCTGCCAGACTCCAAACTTGTCTAGCTGGTTCTACCTCTATCACATCTACCAGTTCCGAGCATACCTTGCCCAGGCTTTAAGTAGTCTCACGTGGTCACACACTCTGATTCACACCTCTGCATTTCAAAACATTCCCTTCGGAACAATGAGGATACTTCACGTCTCTTACACAAGGACAGGCTCTGAACTTAACTCATACCTTACACTCTCAGAAAAATCCAAACTTGTGTTGCCCCCATTACGTATGAGTCTCCATTCCATTTACAAAATGGAAACACAATTCTCTCTCACCTCTACCCTTGTGAAGCTAGCTCAACCCATGCAAGATTAACCTTGCAAAACACTTCTGCAGCGAGGCCTCACATTCCAAGAGCCACCTCCTCCCCTGGCTGGCAACTAAGAGCATGGGTGTGACACAGGCTCCTGTAGCATCTGCACAGCAGACGGGTCCACAACACTTCTGTGCACTCACAGTCCACTCGGCTTACCACATGCAGCACAGGGCAATCCACTAGACATAATAGCACTCCTAGTTCAGCTCTGTGTGATCTTGGACAGCATCAAGCATAGCTCAAAAGTACTCCATTGTCATCTATGCACAAATGACAACATACTCACAAATCATATGGTCTATTACAAATGATGTGTGGTTAAAATTTTAAAATCCTAGCTTGGACAGACAAAACAATTGTCAGCTGAAGAGTGTTTTCAAAATAAATAATCACAACCATTCTCAATTCTTCATACTCGGCACTCACCCCTTTTGAGCAGTGCCCAAATTGCTATGATTACATTATGCATGTCAGACTTCAGTTGTGGGGGCATGACATAGGATTCACCGATATTCATCCAGGCAGGGGTAGGTTGCAGTCACGTCCATAGCACTCACAAGTGATGTGGCCACATGCCGCAATGATGACAATGCATTGTGTACGCTGTGTGTGGGGTGACCACAGGTCAAGTGTGACATGAAAGCCAATGCAGTTTTAAAGATACAACATTCCATGCCGTGAACGCAAGGTGTGTTTATACCAAACACATTGACATCTCAGCACATTCCTAAGTGTCCCAGGTGAGAGGTGTTATGTGTTGTTTCTACATCATCCTGATGCACTATGGATGCAAACCCAAGGGAGGGGTCTGTCCATCTGTAGCTGGTAACAGTGACTGCACACTAAAGGCAGTGCTCGGTTGCTGGGCTCTGTAGTCATTAGCATTTGTGGTGCCCTAGGCATCTGACCACGGGCAGCGTCAGCCTGGACTGGCACACAGCATCCACCCTCGACTAAATCCACTCCACAACACTCCTGTTACCAACAACTGAGGTTCAGACTCCTTGCATGAACTGAGCAAAGAAGGAGATTGTTGCCATGCATTGTCATGCTGAAAAGATACACCTTCGGCTGTGTCACATGAGGGGGCTTGAAGGGGCATTGGATGACCAAGCACACACTAATGTTGATCACTATAAATGCACCAACAGGGCTTGACATAACGTAGCATTCCCAACTGGACAATTATATGGACACAAAAAATAGCCTTTGAAATGACTAGACTTTCTCTAAATGTATGAAACAGAAATGAGACTCAAAGACTACGCAGCACCCAGCATTGTCCATGAACAAGTAGATGACATATCCTGGACACAACAAGCAGAATCCACTCCTGACAGTATCGTGACAACTCCCAGTCCATATGTACCTAAGTCACATGTGTGTCACCTAAATGATATGACTATTGCAGCCTTTGGCAGATACAAACTGTCTTCCGTGTTAGGAACAATGTTAGGTGTGTCAGATCCCATCTCTGAATCATATGCCTGAAACAACAACATTTAGAACTTGTGCCCATATGTGAAATCCACTAGCAAGTTGCTCACTTGGGTTGAAAAGCTAGACACATACTCATGACACATATCCCCATGACGACACACAAACAAACCCTTGCCAAACCAGGATACACAGTAGGTTTCATTACATCGACAACATAAAGCTTATAACAATGCAAAAAAAAAAATGAACAAACAACAAAAGCACAAGCCTGAAGTTCCACGCATTGTGTCTTGGTTACAGTTAGCCTGGCACACATCCTCTCTGGCCACATAGACACATTCAAAGTCACTTATCACACAAATACTCATTGTAAAGCTTGGACAACATATTGCAACTAACATCAGCCTGGGATAGACCATACATCCCCATCCTGCTGCTTACCATAGTATGGTCTGGTACATCATTTTCTGGTTGTATAAGCAAACGTACAGCCATGTGTACACCAATACAGAATCAAATTGAATATCACATGAGCATGATGTGGCCTATGTCCACTTCACAGAATTGGGAAATGGCCAGACTCTCACACTATAACTGTGGCATAAGGCCAGAATGAGATGCACATTACAACGTTAGCTACTGTACAACTTTGCAATCACAGCATGTCACCACTATTATTCCAATTGTGTGACAAACATTCATGTACCATACGCTGTATATACATTCAACTAACACATATAACAACTGTGTCCCTGTAAAGAATGTAAAACAATGTAACTTACTGAGACATGTCTTGGAAACACACACCATCCACATGATGTACCCAAACAAAAGCAGGATGTAATGACTGACATCTACATTTAAAGGCACTGGACAATAAAGACCACAGACACCTTGCCTAACGGGAATATCTGTAGAAAGTGGAGTCCTTGGAGGCACCAGGATCAGGACACTGTCAGAATAATGCATACCTTACACTCACCATGGGCACAGGAAATGTATCAGATGGGTACACAGCCTTGAAGGGTATTGGCCTACAGTGTCTTGCCACCTGCAGCAAGGTTGTCATTGCCACTAGTCTAACAGATCTATGGAAGACACAGACATGGGTCCACCACTATCAAGTCACATACAAGTATTGTACCGTTACTTTGTGTACATGGTTGTGTCCAAAGTCACTACCATGTATTCAAAGACCATATGTATTCAGGTGTATTGATGAGACAGGTGTCTTTCGGCACATCATAAACATATGCAGCATGCTTCTCCCAAACGCTTGTACTTTTACACACTTGCACTATGTTGACATGTAAAAGCATGAACCATGTGGAACTGTATTTTCCTACACAAAGCTTTGTGACTGCGCCTAAGGCAAGCCCGTCTGCGCTCGTCAGCGTCCCGGAGGCGGCCAGCGGCAGCCACTATGTCGGTGACTCTATCCAAAATAGCGCTGGCACTATTCAGTATAATAGAAAGGAGTTGCTGTCCCTCAATGCTCTTAATTGTAGAGACTGTGCTGGATGGGATGTCGCGTTGGACAGCTCCTACGCTTGTGATAAGTGTAAGCTAGTACTTTCCCAGTCCCCCATTTCCTTTGTTGATAAGCTCAGGGGTGGGAGGGTGCCGGTCACTATTAAGGCTGCACTCATAAATGCACGCTCTATGCCTAAACACTGCCAGTACATATTTGAGCTACTCACTGATGCGTCTCTTGACATACTCTTCTTGACTGAAACATGGCTCACTCCATTTTCTAGTCCAGTTATTGAAATGGACATTCCAAACGGCTTCAAAATTGCCCGTGCTGATCAAAAAAATGGGCGGGGGGGTGTGGCGGTGGTGGTAAAAGAGGAATGGGAGTGTCAATTCAATGAACTGACGGATTCTCCTGACGCTGAAGCCTTGGATTTCTGCATAAAAATTTCCCCCCACTATTGCCTGGGTGGGATTGTGCTTTACCGTCCTCCTGGCCCCGTTGGGCCCTTTCCTAAGTTGCTGGATACCTGGATCATGCCCAGAGCTCTGCGTTATTCACACTTCCTGCTTCTCTGGGACTTTAATATACATGTGGATAATTTGGATGGGAATGATACGCGTGATTTCTTAGCCATGCTGCATGCGACCGAACTTAAACAATATGTATCCTCTCCGACCCATAGTGGAGGCCATACGTTAGACGTAATCTGTTCCAGTTTGCCACTGCTGGTGACCCCCCCGCAGCCAGTCATCTGGTCAGATCACTATTTGATCTCCTTCTCCTGGAGTATTGCCAAGTGTCCCTCCTCTTTTAGGCCGCGTTGTGCTGTTACACGCAGCGCGCCTCATAAAATTGATCCAGCTGCTCTTTGCATAGCGCTGGCTGATTGTCAACCGCAGCTCCCTGAGGATTTCGACCTGGCCCTTTTGCAGTTCAACAATTGGATTGAGAAGGTGGTCTGTGATATCACCCCGCAAGTTACACCTAGACGCCATAATGCGCCTCTGTCCAAACCCTGGTTCACGCCCCTGCTTAAATCTCAGAAACAGCAGTGTAAAAGGCTAGAAAGAAAATGGAGGCAGAATTATAGCGCAGCGGATAAGACAGAATTGAAAAAAGCCCAAAAAACCTATTACGCGGCGATTGTAGCGGCTAAACGCTCTTTCTATGCCGATCGTATCGCCATGTCAGGCAATGATGCTAAGGAACTATTTAACATTGTTAGAAGTTATGTTACCCCAAAAGCTATGAACAACGCCCACACCCCTTCTCTTTCCTGGTGCGAAGAGCTTTCTGACTTTTTTATGAATAAAGTTAGGTCGCTTCAACTGCTCTTTAGCAACCCAGTAGCCCAGCCCATGCAGGCGTTCTCTGACCTTAATACTGCCTCTTCCACGGAAGCTACTTTCTCTTCTTTCTCCACCATATCCCTTGCCCATTCCTTGGCTGCATTGTCCTCTTTAAAATCTGGTTCCCCTCTCGATCCCTGTCCCGCCAAACTCATGGCTCGTGCAGCTGTTGCCATCAATCCTTTGGTGAACCATCTGATTAATGCATCACTGGTTTCTGCCTCTGTTCCTCCCGCCTGGAAGCAGGCCCTGTTGGTCCCTCTTATCAAAAAGCCAACGCTGGACCCCCACATCCCGTCCAGCTATCGTCCTATTTCTCTACGTCCGTGTGTGGCCAAAGAATGTGAGAAACTGGTTAATAAACAGCTGACCTCCTATATTGAACAGCAGGGTTTGCTGCATCCGGCTCAATCTGGGTTTCGAGCTTCATACAGCACTGGGTCTGCCTTGGTGGAAATTACGGAGGCCATTCGAGAGACCTTAGATGCTGGGGGCAGGGAAGTTTTGGTCCTGTTGGACCTATCTGCCACCTTTGATACTGTCCCCCACGCTCTTCTCCTGGCCCGATTGCAGAGGTTAGGTATAATTGGTGCAGCATAGAAATGGTTAAAATCCTTTCTCGACCGTAGAACACAACAAGTATGGATCCCCCCCTTTTGGGTCAACTACCCAAGCCCTTCAGACAGGGGTCCCTCAGGGATCCATTTTGAGCCCTTTGTTGTTCAATATTTATATGACCCCTCTAATCCAGCTGGCCGAGGACCTTGGTGCTAAAGTGGTCGCTTACGCTGATGATACTCAGCTTTTATTTACCTGGAAAAAGCATGAGACAGCTACCACCGATGTCAGAGCCTGCCTGTCTGCTGTGTTCAACTGGTTCGCGTCTGCCCAGCTGAAATGTAACGAAGACAAAACAGAAATTCTGTTCTTTGGGGAGTTTCCTTCGCTGTTTTGGCACGAATGCTGGCCTGATGATGCCCCTCGACCCTCCCCTTCGGGCCTCCCGGTAAAAAACCTTGGGATCTGGTTTGACGAAAAACTCAGTTTTGGTAACCAGATCAGTAAACTGACAGGCACCTGATTTGGTATCCTGAAGCTTATCAGAAATTTTTTGCCCCTGCTGCCTCTCTCTGCCAAAGAAACGGTAGTTCGGGCCTTAGTCACCTCCCGTCTCGATTATGCTAATGCATTGTATGTGGGTCTTCCTGGCTACCTCATGGATAAGCTGCAGGTTGTGCAGAATGCCGCTACGTGGCTGCTGTTGGACTTACCCAAACATACTAGTGTTAGGCAGCATTTGCGCAACTTGCATTGGTTGCCGGTAAAAGCTAGGGTCATGTTCAAGGCTCTGGTTACGGCCCATGCAGCGCTCTACGAGTATGGCCCGGCATATTTGAGGAACCATTTTTTGTTTTATGTCCCTGGCAGACTCTTGCGTTCCTCGAACATGTGCCTGGCTTCCACATCCAGAATTCGTCTGAAAAGAAAGGGGGGCAGTTCCCTGGCCTATTTGGCTGTAAAGTCTTGGAACTCTCTTCCCCCGGATCTCCGTAGTCTTCAAAACCCTACTCAGTTTAGGAAAAAACTCAAAACTTTCCTATTCAATTAAGCTGGTTTTTCTTTTGCCACTACTTCTGTACTCTGTTTCTGCTTTCTTTTGGGCTCGCGCCGGGACACTCTTCCGAGTAGCCGCGCGCGTTATAAATCACTGCTAACATAACATAACATATCACTCATAGACCAAACCAAGGTCGACATTGACATCTAGCCAAAGTATGCACAGAAATCTAGGATACATACTAACCAAGTGCTTGCACTCCATGGATCATATGCAATCCACGGCATAGTAACATCATTGTACACTTACATCACAAATTGCACATGAATGACAGTTAACCAGAAATTAATTTTGGGGACACACTGATATTGAAAATAAATAGTGATAGCTTTAATCAGCAAAATAAATAATTTACTGTCCGAAGAAAAAGGCCAATGGCCAGTCGAAATCAGTCTTTGGCTTTGAGGGTCACAAATATCAGGCCCTTCATTGCTTGTCTGCACTTGTCCTGCAAAGGGACATCTCCCACAGGAGAGGCATCTATGGGGAACGCCAGGCACCAAAGAGACAAAACTAGGGAGGACTGGTTTGGGTTTGGTGAGGGATGGAATCAGGAGGGGGGTCCTACTGCAGTAGTATGTTCTGATTGAGGGGGGTTTGGGCTACTGCAGTAGTAGGGTCACATTGAGGGGGAATTGGTCAACTGCAGGTGTAGGTTCTGATTGAGGGGGGTGGGGCAACTGCAATGGGTGAGCCAGATAGAGGTGGGGATGGGCTGGGCTTGACAAGTTTGGGAACTGTATATTTTTGAATGGTGTGAACAGGAATAGGGAGGGGATGTGGCTTTTTGGGATGGGTTTTTGTGGATGTGGGGGTACTGGGCTGGGATGGGGAAGTGTGGGTTCCTGGAGGGGATTTGGACTTTTGGGACCGGGGGGATTTTCTTCTGGGATGTGATTTAGCCCTCTTTTTCTCTTCTTCTTGGGAGGGGGTTGGTCGGTTTGGGTAGGGAAGAGTTTAAGGGAAATGAGGTGGAGAGCCTGGGCTGAGGGGGGAACAGGAGAGGCAGGGGTTGTGGAGTCAGTGGGTAAGGAGGTCCGCGGCGTGTCTGTGGATGCTGGTGTGATGTCTGCTGGTATGTCTATGGGGCTGAGTGTGCTTTCTGTCTTGTGTGTGTGCTGCGTGTGGCTGTTGAGGTGGATGCATGCCCATGTTTGCGTGTGCTTCGGTCAGGGAGGGTAGTTGGGACTGTGGATGGGGAAGAGGCAGGAGGGGGATGGGACAGCTGGAGCTGGGACACTGCTGCAGTCAGTGTGGAGGCCAGAGCCTGATTGGATCTCGGTAGGGCAGACATGTCAGAGTGAATGCCCTCCAGGAATTATACCATTTGTGTTAGATGAGTGGTATGCACCTGGAGGACATTCCACACTGCTATCTGCCCAACAGAGATCTGCCTCAGGATTACAATGGCGTCCACATTCAGGGCAGCAGGGAAGACAGGGGGTGAGGTGCCTGGCATGAAGGAGACGCCTCCCCTTTTAGGGGAGCGGCCACGGACACTAGGCCGGGTAGCAGCTGGGAAGGTGGAGATGGTAGGGATGGTGGGGGACTTGGATGTAGATGAATCAGTCCCTGGGACATCCACCACCACAAGGGAATCCTCCCTGGAGCTTGAACTGGTTGGTAATCCAACAGATATTATGTCCGATGTGCCCTCAGTGAGGCTCCCCTCAACCTCCGTGCCACTGGTTCCCTTCTGCTCAGACTCAGCACTGGAACCAGTCTGGCTTGCTGTTTCCCCTTGCTCCATGGCACTGCCACCTCGGCTGGCCGGTTCTGATGCTGTGAACAAGAAGGAAAATGAATTAAATTAGTTGTCCGTATGTACTTGACACATGGGTATCATCACAAATCTTCAGAGATCAACCAAATACATCAATTGGACTTGTGCTATCACATTTTAATATTGTTACATACAGAGCACTTGTTAGTATGTCAGTTAACCAATGCTCCCTCACACATGACGTTGTCAGCGACATTGGGTGTTTCAATATCAAAAACCACAACCGCAATGTCAATTACTTCACTATGAACCAGCTGATGTATTGGCATTTTTACTGACTGTCTTGTGTCATGACATACCTGGCTCATCTAATGCAAGGGAGTTTAGACCTCACAATGGAAATAGGATTCACACAATTTAATTGAGACATGGGAACCATTCTGAAATCCCTAGTCATCTAATTGGGAACCATTGGCTCTAATGTTACAGGTCATATAACTTTCTTATCATACATCAAGCTGGCGTAGTCATTGCATAAGTCATATCACCCAGATAACAGTGATTGTGCTCATATGTCCTGTGGCTTAAGTTCTTTCCTGTCTGGTCACACATCTAACTCTTATCGTGGAGACAACAAGGTAGTTGGCATAGCTAGGGTGAGAGGTATGTGGCCCACAGTCTTATGTCATCAATGCACAGTGTCAGGAAGATGACTCCGAATGTTGTGCACATTTGAAACATCTCACCAGTGTCACATGTGAACACTGCTCAACACACTGCCAAGTCCCATGACTGCATCTTCACAATGCTTCAGGTGGATCACTATGCCAGTGGGCCATCTGGGTGCATCGTCTGCACAGACTATAGTAATGTACATCTCTTATTTAAGAGTTTAGTCAACACTGTGTACCATCCTATCTAGACTGCAGAAGTACCCATTTGTAGAGGCCAAGTCTGAATGTCCCTCAATTCTTTTTGACATATTGCACACTTTGTACTGCTTAAATTGCTCTTGTTTACCATCTCATTTTGTTAACTTACTCCAAAATGATGCACATTTGACATCTCTGAATCTAAGTGATGCATCGAACACATGGTTTAAAAAGGCATCAAGTATGAATAGTCACAAGCATTTACACACATGGTAACCATTGTGAATGTGTATCTAACATCATGCCTTACAGTTCCAGCCCTGTTTCCACCAGTGACCACCTTTGTTTGCCACTGAATGGCATGTGTTGTCATCGTTACAGAGTCAGACACATGGACTCACTATTTGGAAGAGAGAGAATGGAATCTTACACCCAATCATGTGATAGACCAGTGTGACAGGTGACCTGAGTTAGCAAACCTGTGATTAGCCCATGGGATACAATGGAATACACTGAGCACCAGGGCTGGTACCTAACATTGGCACACTGAGCAATCACAACTAAACAAGGCCTCAACATTGACATCACCTGCTACCGGGATGTGTTGCATGGGCTTTTTACACTTGAGAGCTCCAACGACAACATATTTCACAGATTTGGTGTGACGACACTGAGACAGGTAAGACATTAGTCAATGTGCTGACACATGTTGAGCAGTCGCATTACTCCTGAAGGTTATCTCCATGCACATGTTGTAATTTGTGCAAATCACATGAGCATGGCACTACTGTCACCACCCTGAGCATATTTTCCTCATATGTTCCTGATGAAAGGGGCATAACCAGGTGTAGGAGAGTAGGATCTGCTTCTTATGGTTACCCCCACTTTTTGCTGATGTTTCACTGTTTTTCGACTTTAGTCCGGCTGGGGCCCTGCTATCCAGGACCCCAGCCTAGCTGCTTCCTCTCTAAATTGATTCTCAGTACCTTAGGTACACCACATATTGGATTCTGGGGTACCCTTATAAGTCCCTAGTATATGGTATACTATGTACCCAGGGCATAGGTACACCAGAGGCCTACCAGGGGCTGAAGCATGTATTATGCCACCCCTTGGCAGCCTTCCAAAATGACACCACAGGACTGCTACAGCAGCCTGAGTGAGGTGGTGCCTGCACCCCTTACCGAGATATAGGTTCACTATATCTCACCCTATCACTGCACATATAAACGTATCAGTCACCCCTATGGCAGGCCTTATCAATCCTGAAGTCAGGGTGCTTGGTTTTGTGTGAAAGGGTGCCCATGCATGAGCAGAGCCCCTCTGCAGCCTTCGGAATCTCTCCTCCGGGGTTGTCTGTGAGGCAGCCTGACCATATACTCTTAAGTGCATTATAACCTAGCGGTAAATGCTAACTTTGGGATGGCTGCACGGAAACATGTTGTGTTTGGTGTCAAACACCTTGGAATCATACCCCCACACCAGTAACTGGTGTGGGAGTATGATCCCACCCTTCTAGAGGGAGAGACATGACAGCACCGGTATACCCAGTACCAGCTAACAGAGCCCTGGCATCACAAAATGGATGCTGCAGCCACAGACACGAGTCTGGCCTCCTGCTGCTGACCGAAACTCTGGCAGGGGAGGCCTGGACAATAGGTTTCCTGTCACAGGGAGGTGTTACCACCTCCCAGACAGGCTTTAGTGTATTGGGGCTGGGTGGGTGCACTCTCAGAGTGCTTTGAAGTGCTGCACTGGGGGCACATTTGGTCTCCCTGTGCATAGCCCAGTTCAAACCGGTTGCAGGGGCTACCAGCCCCTGCTCTGGCGTGAAACTGGACAAAGGAAATGGGTGTAGCCACCCCTCTTTCCAATCCCTGGACAAAACTCTGCAACTGAATCCTGGACCTTCGACGATCTGTTCAACGCCAGATGACTGAAGAATCTCCCTTGGAGTAAAGGAGTTACTGCCCTGCTTGGCAGGCACCAAAGACGCATCTGCCTGGTCTGCATCTCCGAAGCTCCCGCTGGACGCCGACAACTTTGCAACCCAGGAGGTGGGTTTCCAGACTTGCCAGAGGCTCACCCGAGTGTCCAGCAAAACTGAGACCCATAGCCCTCGTGGGTACCATGGAACCGGAATCCCTGGACACCGTGCACATTTGCAAGTGCATATGCATCTTGTCAATCCTAGAAGCTGTGCTTTAGGTTACTTGTAGCCCTGATCCCAAGCAGTGAATCCACCGAAGATTGCTGGCCTAACCACTCCAAGTGACCCGTGGGCCACCATTTTGTGATTCCTCTTGAGGTCCCTTTGCGATCCCTTGTCTGTCGACTTGTGGGTCCCTGAGAAGGACAACTGTACTTCAATTGGGCTTTCCTGGTTGCTCCAGATGTTCCTTGACTCTCCATTGCTTGGGGAGTCCCCAGGACCTTGCTGGTCCGCACCAAAGCATCTTTCCTTTTCCTGCGTGGGCTGCTGTTGCCAAGGCTTGTTGTGTCCAATCTGGGCACTGACACTGCAGCACTCGACATCCTTTGTGGGACAGCTCGAATCCAGCTCCTGGTTGTCTTCAACGCCTCGTGGTCCTCGTGGCTGAAGAGTCAAGCTTCCCCTCCTAGCACCTGAAGCACCCGACATCGGTGGGCATTCAACTATCGTGCCCCTGGTCACTGGCAAGTGACCCAGAATCTGTCCCCTCTGCTTTCAGGTTATTCACATCTTTGATCCAGGCTTGGATCTCTTCGGACACTTCTCCTCTTCCCGGCAGCAGCACTTTTCAGCAAGCTGCCATTGAAAACAACGACCCGACACCATTTGACACCTATGCACCCGGCTTCCCTGGGTGAGGTAACACAAGTACTCTGGTGCTCCCGTGGGTGTTGGCCCTAGAACCATCTAAGTCCAAAAGGGTTTGTTCCTAGTCCACTCCGAAGTGTCCCTAAACTTTAAAACTCTAACCGCGACTTTCCCCATAGAAACTAACGGAGCTCGCGGCTGTGTTCAAACACTGCACACGTCCCCCGTGGGTCCCCTGTGTCACTACCTTGGGTGGTTCCTTGGGGTCCCAGTGATTCTACAGGCTCTAGGCCTTGTGTCTAGTCAAGTCGTGGTTCGTATACCACTTTCTTAATATATGGTTTGGTTCGCCCCTAGGGCCTATCGTATATTGTGCTAATTTACTGTGATATTTGAAGTGTAACATATGTGCTTTGACCTCTAGCCTCATAAAGAGACTAGCAGGGTGTGTTTAGAAATAAATACATATATTTTATATATATACCTGGTGTGGTCTCCTTTCATTTAGCCATTCAAGAGATTATAGACTGGTAAAACAAACAGCTTTACACTCCTTCAAGACTTAGCCTGAAGGCTGCTCTCCATAGCTACCACTAGGATAGTTCAAATAAGGTTGTCTTAAACCTATCATCAATAAGGGGTTGTTTGGAGTGGTGCAAGGTGCCCACTATAACTAGTGGACAGCATAAACCAGGCCAACTTCTCACATTGGTGGCAGCAGTGGGATTCAAGCTTGCCTTTGTTTTACCAGATAATCTCAAGTGAGTGACTAACTGAAAACCACTAAAGGTACCTGAGGTACATATAATTCAAGCTTAAAATTACAGTAAGTTCAACTGAACTTAGAGTTGTGTGTCAAGGGCTTAGCACACCCTTTCTACAACTCAAGAGAGTTTAGTAGGCCACACTAGAGTAGGTAGTGCATACACCACACCTCACTAGTGATGTCTTCAAGGCCAGGAACCAGTGGGTCCCTGCCAGAAGCCAATGGGCTTCTACCATCCAAGTATGACAACCTCCCATTCTTGGAATTGAGAGCATTGTGTAGTACTAGGAAATTGAAGACAGGAAAAAGTGCAAACACCCAATGCCTCATAGAGGTACTGCTGTTGGATGATCTCAGAAAGACCTCAGGGTCTGATGGGGTAGGCAGAGAGGGTGGGGCAGCAGATGAGGAAAGGCCAAGGGGTGAAGATACCCATGACCTGACCTCTGAAGCTGACCAGGAAGATGACAATGATCTTAACATGGGAAATCCAGCTCCCCCTGCAGATGAGGAGGATGGCCACAATGGCCCCCTCTTTATCCCACCAGGGAGAGTTGAGAGTGTGACTAGAAGGTCAAGATCTCTTTCTCAGGATTCTAACCATTCTGACACCTCAATAGGGACCTCTGTTTCCTCTCATAGGAGGGAATCCTCTCATGAAAGGAAAGAGAGACTGCTCAAGTATGAAGAAGCTTAGCTTAGAATCAGAAGAGAGCAGTTGGCTTTAGATAGGGAGTCCCTAGAGCTTCAGAAAACTAGAAGAAAGTTGGGACTAGAGTCCCATGGTGGCAGCAACTTCCCTAGTGTTAGGGAAAGGTCTCATGACCATAGAAACCTAAGCAAGATTGTCCCTCCCTACCAGAGTGGGGATGACATCCACAAATGGGTTACTGCACTGGAAAAGGCCTGTAAAGTTCAGAGGGTCCCCCAGGAGCAGTGGGCAGCAATCGTGTGGCTCTCCCTTGCAGACAAAGGTAGAGACAAGCTCCTCACTGTAAGAGAAGAGGATGCTGATGATTACCAAATCTTGAAAAGTGCACTGATTGAGGGGTTTGGCCTAACCACTGAACAGTATAGGATAAAGTTCAGAGATACCCAAAAGGCACAGAATCAAGACTGGGTGGACTTTGTAGATTGTGCTACTAAGGCTCTGGAGGGCTGGTTACTTGGCAGTAAGGTGTGTGATTTCAAAGGATTGTACAACTTAATTATGAGGGAGCAGATCCTTAATAATTGTCAAAATCAGCTGTTGCATCAGTACCTGGTGGACTCTGATCTGACCTCTCCCCAAGAATTGGGAAAGAAGGCAGACAAATGGGTCAGAACCAGGGTGAGGCAGAAGGTTCAGAACCAAGGTGGTGATCCAAAGAAGCAAGATTCTAAGAACTCTGACAAGGGTGGGGAAAAGGGTAAAGACCAGAAGTCTTCTCAAAGTCCCCAAAAATCGTCATCTGGGGGGGAGTCCCAATCTAACAAAAGTAAAGGCCAAAAGAAACCATGGTGTAAAATCTGTAAGCAGAAAACCCATTGGACAAGTGACTGTACAAAGTCCAAATACTCAACTCCAGCCACCATTGCCCCTAAGGCAACTGTTCCCCCTAGTGCAGCTACAATTGGTGGTACTCAGAATAAGGGTGTAGTAGGGTTAACCCTGGGTTTTGAGATGGGCTCTGGCCTAGTCAGAGTTCCAACTCAGGCTGTCCTGGTCTGTGATGAAGGCATGGACATGTCCTCCTTTGTGAGTCCCAGTAACTTGGGCAAATACAGACAGCAGCCTTTGATAAATGGAAAAGAGGCTTTGGCATTCAGGGACACAGGAGCAAGTGTCACAATGGTGACAAAAGATCTTGTGGCTCCTGGGCAGATTATACTTGGTGAAATGTACCAAGTGACCAATGCTAGCAATGTCAGGACAGACCATTCCTTGGCAGTTGTTAATTTCTCCTGGGGAGGGGTAACTGGCCTCAAGAAAGTTGTGGTAAGTGCAGACCTCCCTGTTGAATGCTTGCTTGGCAATGATCTAGAAACTTCAGCTTGGGCAGAAGTGGAGCTCAGGACACATGCAGAAATGCTAGGGATCCCTGCACATGTATTTGCTGTGACCAGGTCACAGGCCAAAAAGTCTAACACTGAACAGGCCCTGGATTCTGGAAGAATGGACCAGGTGCCTCCCAAGAGGAGGAGCAGTAGGCTTAAGGCAGTGCCTTCTCCCCTGACTCAGAATACAGATCAACCTCCTGAGGGAGATGATCTTAGTCCTCAAGAAGGAACTGTCCCAGAGGAGCTGGAACCTGATCAGGTTGAGTTCTTGGGGACAGGGGGCCCTTCCAGGGCAGATCTGAGCCAGGAGCAGCAAAGCTGCCCCTCTCTTGAAACCCTCAGAAAGCAAGCTGCTGATGAGGCTGCTGGGAATGCCAGTGGCACCCATAAGATATATTGGGATGATGGACTCCTATATTCAGAGAGTAGAGACCCCAAGCCTGGTGCTTCCAGGAGGTTGGTAATACCTCTGAAATGTAGGGGCTTCCTATTGACACTAGCCCATGATATTCCTCTAGCAGGTCACCTGGGCCAAAACAAGACTTGGGACAGAATTGTTCCTCACTTTCATTGGCCCCACATGTCTGAAGACACCAAGGAGTTGTGTCGCTCCTGTGTCACCTGCCAAGCCAGTGGGAAGGCAGGTGGAACCACAAAGGCCCCCCTGATACCACTACCTGTGGTGGGGGTGCCCTTTGAGAGGGTGGGGATTGATATAGTTGGTCCCATGGATCCTCAGACAGTCTCTGGGCACAGATTTATCCTGGTGGTGGTGGACCATGCCACTAGGTACCCAGAAGCTATTCCACTTAGGACCACCACAACTCCTGTGGTGGCAAGGGCCCTCTTGGGAGTATTCTCAGGGGTGGGTTTTCTCAAGGAGGTAGTATCAGACAGGGGTGCAAACTTCATGTCTAGTTACTTGACTGCAATGTGGAAGGAGTGTGGAGTGAATTATAAATTCACCACATCCTATCACCCACAATGCAATGGTTTAGTTGAAAGGTTCAACAAAACCTTAAAGGGCATGATCAAAGGTCTCCCAGAAAAGCTTAGGCGCAGATGGGACATCCTTTGCCCTGCCTTTTATTTGCCTACAGGGAGGTGCCTCAAAAGGGGTTGGTTACAGCCCTTTTGAACTTTTGTTTGGCCATCCTGTTAGGGGTCCTTTGTGTCTGGTGAAGGAGGGATGGGCGTTGCCTCTCAAACCCCCTAAACAGGACATAGTGGACTATGTACTTGGTCTCTGCTCCAGGATGGCAGAGTATATGAAAAAGGCAACTAAAAACCTTGAGGCTAGCCAGGAATTGCAAAAGGCCTGGCATGACCAAAAGGCTGTGCTGACTGTTTACCAGCCAGGGCAGAAAGTGAGGGTGTTGGAGCCTGTGGCCCCAGCAGCCTTCCAAGATAAGTGGAGTGGCCCCCATACAATTGTTGAACAGAAGGGGGAGGTTACCTATTTGGTAGATCTTGGAACTCCCAGGAGTCCCCATAGGGTACTTCATGTCAACAGACTGAAACCATATGTCGACAGGGCAGACATGGGCTTGCTCATGGCTACTGATGAGGGACAGGAGGAAGAAAGTGATCCACTCCCTGACCTGCTCTCGCAGAACCCTGATGATGGATCAGTAGATGGTGTAGCCTTGGCAGGCAGCCTCACTGTCCAGCAAAAAACTGACTGCAGAAAAGTTCTCAGCCAGTTCAGACATATGTTCTCCCTGACACCTAGTCAGACTACCTGGTGCACTCATGAAGTGGACACTGGGGACAGTCTGCCTGTCAAGAATAAAATCTACAGGCAGCCTGATCATGTCAGGGATTGTATAAGGACAGAGGTCCAAAAGATGTTGGATTTGGGAGTCATTGAACCCTCAGATAGCCCTTGGGCTAGTCCAGTAGTCCTTGTGCCTAAACCTCACACCAAAGATGGCAAGAGAGAAATTAGGTTTTGTGTGGACTACAGGGGTCTCAATGCAGTCACTAGGACTGATGCCCATCCCATCCAAAGGGCAGATGAGCTTATAGATACTTTGGCCTCAGCCAAGTGTCTGAGCACATTTGACTTGACAGCTGGCTACTAGCAGATCAGACTAGCTGATGATACAAAGCCAAAGACAGCATTTTCTACCCCTAGTGGGCATTATCAATTTGTGGTGATGCCCTTTGGTTTGAAAAATGCACCTGCCACTTTCCAAAGGTTGGTGAATACAGTCCTTACAGCCCTGGAAGACTATAGTGCAGAATATCTAGATGATATTGCTGTCTTTAGCTCCACCTGGGAGGATCACCTGGTCCACCTAAGGAATGTTTTGGAGGCCCTGCAAAAAGCAGGCCTAACTATCAAGGCTACTAAGTGCCAGATAGGGCAGAGTCAGGTTGTGTACCTGGGCCACCTTGTGGGTGGAGGCCAGGTTCAACCATTGCAGAGCAAAATCCAGACCATAATGGACTGGGTTGCTCCCACTACCCAGACTCAGGTGAGAGCCTTCTTGGGCCTGACTGTGTACTACAGAAGATTTGTAAAAGGTTATGGATCCATAGTGACCCCATTGAATGACTTTACCTCTAAGAAAATGCCCAAAAAGGTTCAGTGGACAGTTAGCTGTCAAAAGGCATTTGATGACCTGAAGCAGGCCATGTGCACTGCTTCCATTCTGCAGAGTCCTGATTACTCCAAAAAGTTCATTGTACAAACAGATGCATCTGAGTTGGGGGTAGGGGCTGTACTGTCACAGTTGAATGATGAAGGTCAGGATCAGCCAGTAGCTTTTATAAGCAGAAGGCTGACCCCCAGAGAGAAACGTTGGTCAGCCATAGAGAGGGAGGCCTTTGCTGTGGTTTGGGCTCTGAAGAAGTTGAGGCCATACTTGTTTGGCACTAACTTCCTTGTTCAGACAGACCATAAGCCCCTCTTATGGCTAAAACAGATGAAGGGTGAAAACCCCAAACTTTTGAGGTGGTCCATTTCCTACAGGGGATGGACTATACAGTGGAACATAGACCTGGGAGTAGCCATGCCAATGCAGATGGACTCTCCAGATAATTCCACTTAGAACATGAAGACTCAACTGGTCAAGGTTAGTTTAATGTCCTTGCGTTGGGGGGGGGGGGTTGTGTAGGAGAGTAGGATCTGCTTCTTATGGTTACCCCCACTTTTTGCTGATGTTTCACTGTTTTTCGACTTTAGTCTGGCTGGGGCCCTGCTATCCAGGACCCTAGCCTAGCTGCTTCCTCTCTAAATTGATTCCCAGTACCTTAGGTACACCACAGATTGGAGTCTGGGGTACCCTTATAAGTCCCTAGTATATGGTATACTATGTACCCAGGGCATAGGTACCCAAGAGGCCTACCAGGGGCTGAAGCATGTATTATGCCACCCCTGGGAAGCCTTCCAAAATGACACCACAGGACTGCTACAGCAGCCTGAGTGAGGTGGTGCCTGCACCCCTTACCGAGATATAGGTTCACTATATCTCACCCTATCACTGCACATATAAACCTATCAGTCACCCCTATGACAGGCCTTATCAATCCTGAAGGCAGGGTGCTTGGTTTTGTGTGAAAGGGTGCCCATGCATGAGCAGAGCCCCTCTGAAGCCTTCGGAATCTCTCCTCCGGGGTTGTCTGTGAGGCAGCCTGACCATATACTCTTAAGTGCATTATAACCTAGCGGTAAATGCTAACTTTGGGATGGCTGCACGGAAACATGTCGTGTTTGGTGTCAAACACCTTGGAATCATACCCCCACACCAGTAACTGGTGTGGGAGTATGATCCCACCCTTCTAGAGGGAGAGACATGACAGCACCGGTATACCCGGTACCAGCTAACAGAGCCCTGGCATCACAAAATGGATGCTGCAGCCACAGACACGAGTCTGTCCTCCTGCTGCTGACCGAAACTCCGGCAGGGGAGGCCTGGACAATAGGTTTCCTGTCACAGGGAGGTGTTACCACCTCCCAGACAGGCTTTAGTGTATTGGGGCTGGGTGGGTGCACTCTCAGAGTGCTTTGAAGTCCTGCACTGGGGGCACATTTGGTGTCCCTGTGCATAGCCCAGTTCAAACCGGTTGCAGGGGCTACCAGCCCCTGCTCTGGCACTGAAACTGGACAAAGGAAATGGGTGTAGCCACCCCTCTTTCCAAACCCTCCCATAGGTGGGTCCCCAGAGTATGTCCAACCCCTTCCTTGGGTATAAGATAGGAACCCCTGGCAACAGGACTTTAGATATCCCTGGATGAAACTCTGCAACTGAATCCTGGACCTTCGACAATCTGTTCAACGCCAGATGACTGAAGAATCTCCCTTGGAGTAAAGGAGTTACTCCCCTGCTTGGCAGGCACCAAAGACGCATCTGCCCGGTCTGCATCTCCGAAGCTCCCGCCGGACGCCGACAACTTTGCAACCCAGGAGGTGGGTTTCCAGACTTCCCAGAGGCTGACCCGAGTCCCCAGCAAAGCTGAGACCCATAGCCCTCGTGGGTACCGTGGAACCGGAACCCCTGGACACCGTGTACATTTGCAAGTGCATATGCTTCTTGTCGCTCCTAGAGGCTGTGCTTTTGGTTACTTGTAGCCCTGACTCCAAGCAGTGAATCCACCGAAGATTGCTGGCCTACCCACTCTGAGTGACCCGTGGGCTACCATTTTGTGATTCCTCTTGAGGTCCCTTTGTGATCCCTTGTCCATCGACTTGTGGGTCCCTAAGAAGGACAACTGTACTTCAATTGGGCTTTCCTGGTTGCTCCAGACGTGCCCTGACTTTCCATTGCTTGGGGAGTCCCCAGGACCTTGCTGGTCCGCACCAAAGCATCTTTCCTCTCCCAGCGTGGGTTGCTGTTGCCAATGCTTGTTGTGTCCAATCTGGGCACCGATGCTGCAGCACTCGACATCCTTTATGGGACAGCTCGAATCCAGCTCCTGGTTGTCTTTGACGCCTCCTGGTCCTCGTGGCTGAAGAGTCAAGCTTCCCCTCCTAGCACCTGAAGCACCCGACATCGGTGGGCATTCGACTATCGTGCCCCTGGTCACTGGCAAGTGACCCAGACTCTGTCCCCTCTGCTTTCAGGTTCTTCACATCTTCGAACCAGGCTTGGATCTCTTCGGAAACTTCTCCTCTTCCCGGCAGCAACACTTTTCAGCAAGCTGCCATTGAAAACGATGACGCGACCCGACACCATTTGACACCTATGCACCCGGCTTCCCTGGGTGAGGTAAAACGAGTACTCCGGTGCTCCCGTGGGTGTTGGCCCTAGAACCATCTAATTCCAAAAGGGTTTGTTCCTAATCCACTCCGAAGTGTCCCTAAACTTTAAAACTCTAACCGCGACTTTCCCCATAGAAACTAACGGAGCTCGCGGCTGTGTTCAAACACTGCACATGTCCCCTGTGGATCCCCTGTGTCACTACCTAGGGTGGTTCCTTGGGGTCCCAGCGATTCTACAGGCTCTAGGCCTTGTGTCTAGTCAAGTCGTGGTTCGTATACCACTTTCTTAATATATGGTTTGGTTCGCCCCTAGGGCCTATCGTATATTGTGCTAATTTACTGTGATATTTGAAGTGTAACATATGTGCTTTGACCTCTAGCCTCATAAAGAGACTAGTAGGGTGTGTTTAGAAATAAATACATATATTTTATATATATACCTGGTGTGGTCTCCTTTCATTTAGCCATTCAAGAGATTATAGACTGGTAAAACAAACAGCTTTACACTCCTTCAAGACTTAGCCTGAAGGCTGCTCTCCATAGCTACCACTAGGATAGCTTTCAAATAAGGTTGCATTAAACCTATCATCAATAAGGGGTTGTTTGGACTGGTGCAAGGTGCCCACTATAACTAGTGGACAGCATACACCAGGCATCTAATAATCCTTGTGCATATGCATCTTTTAACACTGAACAGTGGTTTAGGGTGTCTTACAACCTGTAAAAGGGCCAGCAGGCTAAGATACTTCAAGATGCATAGTTAAAAATGTTGTGGACAAGGCACATACTCACCCCCTCCTTGCTGCTGTGTGGCTTTCAACTTCCCATCCAGGTCAGGTAAGACCACTGCTAGGTTGCAGAGCTTGTGGGGGGTCAGAGTACGGTGCGCACCCCTTTTGCCTGAATCTGACAAGCCCAGCTGGACTTCCGCGATCTTCTTGGTCCAGCAAAGGTCCTGCCATGGTTTTCTACAATGATGTGTGCACCGATTGGCGACCCCCGCAGAGCGCACCTTCTGGGTGATGGTCCTCCACAGCTTGTCCTTCTGATGCGAGTTGACCTGTAAGGATGACATGGTGACAGACCCTTAGTTCACATGCAACATGTTTGTTAGTCAAAACACTGGTACACATGGGTCCTGGTCAGTATGGCAACAATGTATAAGGGGTAGGCAAGTGACATTATGTCCAGATCTCCTGTGTTCAATGGTGACTCCATCCAATGAGAACAGTGACAAGATGTTTATACCAGTACATACACTTCTACAGCAGAGCACTTGCCCAAAACAGTCATCTACACACTTTAAAACTTTCATATAAACAGTTTTTATGCTTGTCTGTGAGATTCCTAATGCCAGTACTGCATGGTTATTGCACATGTCAAATAACAATGCAGTGTGATCATCCCTCACCTGCTCCTCTGGTTTGCCGTGCAACTGTCTGTACAGAGGCAGGAGGGTGTCCAGCAGCACCTGGTTCTCCTGCTGGGTGAAGGCTGGGGCCCTGCCCTCTGTATGTGCCATAGTAGCTCTCAGAGGATGTGGACACCGCAGCAGAGAGATTGGGAGATGCAGGAATAATGCAGGTAGTGGAGGCAAGTGAAGTCTCTAGTGAACAGACAGACTTATATCTAAACCGCAGAGGCAGACTTCACTCCATCCGGGCAAAGCAATAGGTTCATGTCAGTTGCATTAACCGAATCTGTCCAATGCATTACATTGCTTGCAGACGACACCCAGTTCAAAATAATATCATTGAACGGCGAGTGACTTTGATACATTGACAATGGGAGCTAACCGAGTCAGTTTCCACTGGATGCAGCCAGAATCCTAAACCCGCGTCTGTCACCATAACAACTAACAGCCAATGGCTGTGTCTGAATCGGTTATGTTGCGCCTACCGTGTCCTTTGAATAATCGATCTGCAGGGCAGACAGTTCGGCAAGTGTTGTATTTTTGTGATAATACATGGCTGGTGACAGCTGTTTCCTGGAGAAATGGACAGGTAACTGAATCGCTCACACTCCCATGAGGACCTAACCTTGAGGGGCACATGGCACACTGATTAGGAGGCTAATAACAACTGGGAAACCAACAACTCCATTTAGCCTCTTAGGCTTGTTCACAGTCGCAATGCGTTTTTGGGGCAATACAAGTACAGTTTTTATCTAGTCACTGCATTACGGGACAGTGTGACCCAGTGTGCAGTCCGTGTGAAGTGAGACTGGAACAATGGTGTGTTTTCCAAGTCATAGATACTGCATTTACCAAGGAATGACTACATCTTGACATTAAGCAGCCATATAAACTTAGGTTTGATATGTGATTTACTAGTTCATCTTTGTGTCCCACACTTAAGTGGACAACTACGTTATGTGCAACTCCTACATAGTTGATGGTTTGTTTTGTGATTGTATGTGTTATGCAGACATGACAGCATTACATTGTCCACCCTGCGACAGTAGTGTGCATAATTTACATTATGAGACGCTGTGTGTATGTGGTGTCCCACATATATGGCATTACATGATCCTATTGTGGGTACATTTGAACCATGTGATTGTTCTCACAAACCTATATTTTGGCTTACTTAGGGGTGAGTTTTTGATTATGTCATGCTTGCTTTACATAAACGGTGACAGACACTAGTGGATCTTACACTACTGCACTCAAATTGCTATGTCACCATACCTTGTCAACATATCTAGCAAAGGTCAGAATACTGTGATATGTATATGAGGTCAACCACATTCAGTGAAATGTGTATTTCCATTGTCAACTAGTTTTAGGTGTGCTCATATTTTATTGTGGGTTTGTTGTAATGCATGTTGGTTTGTACATTGTGCACTAACACCAACTGTGTTTACACTCTACACGTAGATATTGCAGACAACCTCCAGTGTATAGGCCCTTTCCAGACCTACAAACAATGGAAGAAGCGGTAAGCATCTAGAAATACCATTTCACAAGGGCTAAGATTGAAGAGTTGTCCCAGCAGTTGTCACCTCATTTGCAGCCGGGTCGCACATATCCAACAGCACTGACCCCCAAGGTGAAGGTGATGGCAGCATTACATTTCTTTGCCACAGGATCATTCCAATACACGCTGGCAACATCAGGTGGAATCTCCCAGGCCATGTTCAGCAATGTCCTTGGGAATGTTTTGCAGGCATTGCTCCGTTATCTGGATCACTACATCCAGTTTCCGAAACAGGGAGAGTTGTCTGACATCAAGGGTGATTTCTATGCCTTGGGACAGATATCCCATCTCATTTGCTCTATTGATGGCACACATGTTGCATTGGTCTCACCACAGGCCAATGAACAGGTCTATTGCAACCGTAAACATTACCACTCTATCAATGTACAGGTGGTGTGTTTGGCGGACATGTCCATCTCACACGTCTGCGCCCATTTTCCTGGTTCGGCACATGACGCGTACATCATGCAAAACAGCGGCATCCCCCATTTGATGTCTCAACTGCAACCTGACTGGGCCTGGCTTGTTAGTAGGTGATGCTGTATGTGCATGTTGCAGTGTGTATTTGTTGTATTTCATATAGTGATCTTTTGTCAGACAACTCAAGTATTTTCTGTTTTCAATGCAGGAGACTCTGGATACCCCAACCAGCTCTGATTACTGATACCACTGGCAACCCAGGCACTTCAATGAGGCCCATGGTAGGACCAGGCGAGTAGTGGAGTGGACTTTTGGCTTACTGAAGACAAAGTTTCACTGTCTGGACAGGACGGGCGGAGCTCTCCAATATGCCTCATTGAAGGTGTGCAACATCATCACGGCTTGCTGCATGCTGCACAACGTGGGAATACTTAGGGGCATACTCCTGATAGTGGACGACGGAGACCAGCAGGTGCCACCAAGTGTGTGTATAGCAGAGCCTGATGGGGGTTGTAGTAATGGCAACCACTCCTCTCTCTGCTCAGTACAACCAGTTCATCTGGGCCTATGGCTACATGACGGTGAGTGGAAATGTACTAGCAAGATTGCTGACACTGGTACGTAGTGTTTGGAGCACAAGACCATGATGGGAGTTGTGGTCAACTCAGACACCAGTCTCCAGTGTCAACCATCTTGATAGTACACGTCTATTCACTGTCAGGTAGCCATAGGCCCAGATGATCTGTTTGGGCTGTGTTGGAGGAGGAGTCTTTGCACTGACTCCCCATCAGGCCCTGTCCTAAACACACCTTCTCACCCAGCTTAAACAGCATACCTGGGACTATGCTGTCCCTAATAGTGAGTAGAAATGTACTGGCAAGATGGCTGACACTGGTGCATGGTGTTTGGAGCACGAGGCCATGATGGGAGTTGTGGTCAACTCAGACACCAGTCCCCAGTATCAGACATCTTGATAGTACACTTCCACTCATTTGTCTGAACACCAATCTTTCTGGTTGGCTGGTTGAGCTGGGTGGGAAGGTGTAAGGGGGCCAAGGCCTTATGGGAGTTGTAATGACAGCAAAGACTCCTCCTTCCACCCATCCCAACTAGCTTATCTTGGCCTATGGGTACCTGACAGTGTGGGGAAGTGTACTGACAAAATGGCTGACACTGCTGCATGGTGTTGAACTTGAAGCCAACTCCCATCAAGGCCATTTGATCCAAACCCCAGTCCCCAGTGTCAGCAATCCTGCCAGTACATTTCCACTCACGATGAGGGACAGCATAGTTCCAGGTGTGGTGTTTTGGCTAGGTGGAAGGTGTGCGTAGGACAGGGCCTGATGGGAGATGAAGTCAGTGCATGTTCCTCCTCCCACCCAGCCAAACCAGGCCACCAGGAAGAGTGGTGCTCAGACAATGAGGGGAAGTGAATTATCAAGATTTCTGACACTGGTGCCTGTTGTTTGACTTGACTACAACTCCCATCAAGGCCTTCTGCTCCAGACACCAGGCAGCAGTGTAAGCATCTTGCTTGTACATTTCTACTCACTGTCAGGAAACTATATAGTTCCAAGTGGGCTTGTTGTGCTGTGTGGGAGGAGGAGTGTTTGCTGTCACTACAACTCCCATCAGGTGTAGGCCCACACCCACCTTCCCAGCCATCCCAACCAGCCTACCTGGGACTCTGCTTTCAAGCGAGTGAGTGAAAATGTGCTGGCAAGATGGCTGACACCGGGGAATGGTGTTTGAAGCACAAAGCCTTGCTGTGAGTTTGTTAGAGGTGTGTACATGTTAATAGTTTTATGCATTTTAATTTTAATTGCAGGTGTGTGGTTTATCTATATGACATACACATCACATGCTCATTGACTAGTTTTTTTTGTATCTACAAACAGTCATTTAGTTAACTGTGTCCTTTACAGTGATATCTGTAGAGGTGTGATTGCTAACTTTAGTGGAATGTGGAGTATGTACTTACCAGACTCTGGTGCTTCTGTGAGTTCATAGATGCTCTCCGGTGGAAGGATGGCCCGCACCTTCTCCTCCCAGGAAGTGAAGTGCAGAGATGGTGCAGGAGGGCCACCACCAGTCTGTTGGCCTGCTGAATGTTTTTTTGCTAGTAGTTTTTTGACCCTCATTCTAACTTCATAATACCTTTTCCTGATATCCTCCATTGAGCGTGGGACAGATGCTTCAGCATTCACCTTGTTGACTATCCTGTCCCACATCCTATTTTTCTGGGCAATGGGGGTCTGTTGGACTAGGTTCCCAATTAAATGTGGCTCTACTTTGACTATTTCATCTGCAAGCACTTCCAATTCCTTCTCTGTAAAACGTGGCTTCTTCCTCTGGGGCATGATGAGGGTGAGTGTGAATGTGAATATAAAATAGAGGGTTTGTTTGTAAGGAGGTTTTGAAACAAAAAAATAGAAATCTGTGCAAGTTGTGTGGTGGGTGAAGTGTGTGAGTGTGTGTAAGGCAGAGAGCAGGGAATGTGGACAGACTCCTATGAGCTGGCAGCAGTAGTGTTTGAGCAAAGGATCATGGTCATTGTTCGGCCATTTATATAGGAGGATTGGTGGGCGTGCCTAGTATTTGATTTTTTTTTTTAATTAGCGGTGCTTATGCTTATTGTTGTGACTGATTTTATCATTTTACACTTGCCATGTGTAACAAAAAATGACACGGTTCCGAAACCGCGTCAGATGCATTGTAATCTGTTTGTCGGCTCAACCGAGTCTGGTTCGTAAGTGGAATGCCTATGTGACGGCATTTATGACCAAATCGATCGGTCGGGCAGAATGGTTTCCGAACGACTCAATCAGAGTTTAACCTGCTATACATCGTAATACGCCGGTCGGAGGGCGAGTCGGTCGAAATGTTTCCGAGGATAAGTCGGTCGGACCTTCTTTCCGACCGAAATCGGAATCGGCCCTATAGCCTTGGATTGTACATATCTTTTTGAATAACCAGAGACCATCACAAAAAAAGACAAAGACTCGGTTAAGTACTGTTTTTTCAAGCACATGCAGGCCGCAAGGGAGACAGCAGAAGTAATGAACCCAGCTGGGAGAGAATATTGCTTAATCCAAATGCCAACTGGGGTTGCTCATTATTTGCTTTTTGTGCAGAATGTCTGGGAGCAAATGTTATTAACTTGCTTCAGATTAGGGTGCATTCATTGCCAGTTAAGCTTTCCGCAAAGGCAATTTTCCCACGCACATATATGCATTTACCCATGCAATGAGCAGTCACCACAGACTCTCCCACACTTTGTATTTTTATGCAAATACTTACTCCCTTTTACCAAGAGATTTTATTGCCCCTGTTACTAAGATATACATTTTCACCAAGTGTAGGGCCTCTTTGCTCTTCCCCCAACAACTTGAAGACTATGGCACCTGTTACTTAGTTGGCTGCTCTTTAAAAGTATTTTAGGCCAGAGGAAAATCATGCTGTTTTAAATGATGGCACACATATGAATTTGTACCTAATGTCCTGGCTCTAACCGATTTGTCCTGTTTCTTAGTAACAAATATAGTTTTGTATGTTTATTGGTGATATTGTTTTTACATAGATTTACACTGTTGAAATGATTTTAACATATTTAGCAAATACTGTGGCATTGTTTTCAATCTTTTTAATATCTGTATTTTCTTTTCTAAATCTATATCTTATTTATTGTCTTTTTAATATTGTGTTTTTTATATATGTTTATCTTTTATGAAATACTTTTGTATGATCGAATAAAGATTATTGAACTTGGAAATCTATTTAAAGCTGAATGTTTGGAGAACTTGGATATTTGGTGTTGAGCAGTGTTACAACTTTCTAAAGCTATATTGCAGTAATATGAGTTTTATTTTGGGTTGGACAGCTTTGTGTGACAGTTCTGGCACTGGAATTGAAAAGAAGGCAACTCATCTGCCAAGGAGGGCATTCAGTTTTATATACATGTTTTCATAACACAAAAAAGATGTAATAAAAAAGGCAGGTAGAAAGTGAAAAGAAAAATAGAGATACTTTGTAAGAAGAAGAAAAAAGTGCATGAAAAATCTGACTAATCTAGCTAAAAAGGAAAATAATTCTCAAAACAAATTAAAATCAGGAGAAAGGAAAGTGCAAGCAGCATCATGTGATGGACAGCT
The DNA here is from genome assembly GCA_963921515.1 of Calotriton arnoldi. NCBI lineage: Eukaryota > Metazoa > Chordata > Amphibia > Caudata > Salamandridae > Calotriton > Calotriton arnoldi. The sequence continues at coordinate 380,494 of CAWUFW010009551.1, forward strand.
CTTAAAATGAGTTGGTATGGGAAAAGAGTAAAATACAGAAAGGCAGATTTTAAAACACAAATGTTGTATGAAAATAACTTTAACCTTACCTTGAAAGCACTTGATCTTAGTTAGTTTGGGTCTCTTAGTCTGGTTTGGATGAGATCCATACATCCTCTCTTTTCCACAAAGGGAGCCAGGAGAGAAATGGGAAATGAAAAGAAGGAACAAGATAGTTCTACAAGACGGTGGAGATAGACAGGGCTAAAAGCCAATTGAGAGAAATCGTGGTGGAGGCCCATGTGCTGCATTTCTCATAGGCAAATGTCAATGTTCATGGGCTCGTTTTACTCCTGGTGTCTAGATGTGGCCACCAGGATCATTTTCAACAGGCCACCTGGCCTTTAAAGCACACGCTTTGCGGGTAGCTGCTCCCCCCAACAAAATTCACCTCTGCCTGCACTCCCCAAGACCCATGGCCTTTTGGCTATCTTGCGGGGTACCCAGGGCGGCAATGGAGTCCAGGTATTTCCCCCACTAGTCCTCAGGAGGCATAAGGGAGGCAGCACGGCTGGCCCTAGAGAGGCCCATCTAGTCCTCGGGTCATCTGCAAGCAAATACCTTAGTTCATCAGGGACATCAGGGGGCTTCTGCTTCCAGCTCTCCATGATTTTTCTGTTGTCGCCTACCAGAGCACATGTCTTGCTTCCTGTTTCTCCCTTGTGCAGGAGTTTATAAATGTGGTTGGAAGGTACTAGTAGCCCTGGCCAATCCTATGATGGCACATCATCACCAACACCAATGTCCAACTTTCCTGCACAGCATTCTGGAACAATCCAATATGGCAGAACCCTTCTTCCCCTATGCAGAGCTTCTATGCCCATCCAGAGGTGTGGCTATGCTAATGGCCAAAACTTCCCTTGTGGCCAGTCCAAACTGGTTCTCAGGAAGCTCCCCCTGCCACTGGTTTTGGAGCCAGCCTGACTAGATGGACAATAGGGGCAGGGCTGGCTTCAAGGGTCGCAGGGGGGTGACAGCACCGGGCGCCGAGCTCAGAAGGGGTTCTGATTGGAAATATCTTACAAGTTTAAAAGCACCGACTGCAGAGTTCCTTGTATGTCAAACAGTTTTCAGGCAACAATCAAATTGGAAGATAACTCAAGTAATTATTCTTCCTGCTGGAGAGAGATGGGAGTTCTGTCTAGTGGCAGTTTGGCACATCAAAATACAGTGCAGAGGGTTGATATGCATGCTGGAAAGAGTATGTACCATGCAGAACACAGGACAGTATATTATGTTGATAGCTCAGTGTGTTACTGCTTATGTCACAGTGATCCTGTTGTTACTTGCTGTTCATAGGTTACAATCCTAATATAGCACAGTGACCTATAAACTGTCATCAAAGAGCTGAATGCAAACTACATGGTTTAGGTTAGAAACATATTTTTTTTGTCCCAGTCTTTAATTATCCTGATGCTTCTAAAAAGGGTTCATTATTAGTAAACCCAACCCCAAAAACTGTGTTAGGTTTGAAATCGAAAGTTTGTGCTCCTACAGACCAAGCAATCTTAAAATATACTGCCTACCAGTATAGACCCCTACACCTTGTAGCCATCATTGTCTTATGTAACATTTCCTATACACTGATTTACAAACATATGATTCATTGCCTCTGCATAATGTATGTGTGATGTAAAGGTTCTGACACCCTACACTGACAGGAGTAGCACTATAAAATAAATTATATAGATGTGAGAGAGGGGCTATAGAGAGATAAGGGGCACTGTTGGAGGGTGGTAGTGATGGAATCCGTAGATAAGGAGGTCACTCGGGGCCCCTACAAAGAATGTTGTGCCGCGTGCCACCAGGGCTAATGCTGGCCCTGAATAAATGGGGTAGGCCTAGGTGTCATCTAAATGTGACAGGGAAGCTCTCTTTGAAGTTAATCCAATTACTGAGCACAGCCCCAGGCCATCCTGTCAGGGAGGGAAACTCCCTTCCAGCACTCAGCGCCCTTGGTCCACTGTCTAGGAACAATACACATCTCACTACTGGTGAGTCATCCAGCTGCCAGGTGGCAGTTGAATGCTTAATAGCTTTAGACAGAAAATTTTTAACTTTTGCTCAATAGGTAGACAATATTCAATGTTACCATTAAATTGGATTTTGGATAACTAGAAAAATGAGTGCTTGAACTGTTTCTCTAGCAGCTACCCATCAAAATGTAGCATTTAATAAATGGAACAATGTACCCCAATGTTTTCTTATGGAATCAGCTAGCCATGCAATAGTGAAACTAGCTTTTTAGAGATAGTTTAGTGTAACATTTTGTTCAACAATAATTTTACATGCCTAATTTTTTTAATATTATGTATCCTGCCTTTATGTGCAACAAGGATCCTGCCTTTATGAGCAACAAGGCCTTCTTAGGAGTGAGATATTAATATTTTAAATGAAGGTTTCAGCCTGTCAAAAGGGGTTATTTTGACAGGCTGGATTTGCAGTTTAAAACTGCCACATGCTTGTTACCTTTGCGCATATACCAGGCTGTGCATGATGGAGGTCTTTTATGCACAGCCCTCACCAGTGCACACGAGTGCACACACATGTTCATGTATAACCAGCTCAATGTCCCTCACCCTAGCTGCATCTCAGTGGCTTTATCTTAGAAGCCAGACACTGGTGGAAAACACGTTCAGTCCAATTACCATGAAATTATAGGAAGTGAGACTCAGGGAATGAGACGCAATAAAGGTCCAAAAAATGGAGATCGAAAGCAAAGAAATCCAGGCGGACTAAATACCCTTTTTTATTCTTCTCTTTTTTTTTTATCTTTAATTAATCTCCCATGTCATCACCCCTCATCTTTCTCTGTCACATACTTTCAGTTTCTCCATAATCAATCAATCACAGAGTTTGTAGAGCGCACTACTTACCCGCGAGGGTCTCAAGGCGCTGGGGAGAGGGAAGGGGGGGGGATGCTGCTACTGGTCGAACAGCCAGGTCTTGAGTAGCCTCCTGAAGGTCAGCAGGTCTTGGGTCTTTCGTAGGCTTAGTGGAAGGGTGTTCCAGGTCTTGGCGGCAAGGTGTGAGAAGGATCTGCCGCCGGTGGTTGTTCTTCGAATGCGGGGACGGTGGCGAGGGAGAGGTCGGCGGAGCGGAGCTGGCGGTTGGGGACGTAGAAGAGGAGCCGTCTGTTGAGGTAGGCTGGGCCAGTTTTGTGGAGTGCCTTGTGTGCGTGGGTGAGGAGTTTGAAGGTGATCCTCCTGTCGACGGGGAGCCAGTGCAGGTTCCTCAAGTGGGGGGTGATGTGGCTGTGGCGTGGTACGTCGAGGATCAGTCGTGTGGAGGCGTTTTGTATGCGTTGCAGTCGCTTGATGAGCTTGGCCGGGCTCCCACGTAGAGGGCGTTCCCATAGTCCAGTCTGCTACTGACGAGGGCCTGGGTGACTGTTCTTCTTGTGTCTGTCGGGATCCACCTGTAGATCTTGCGAAGCATGCGGAGGGTGTTGAAGCAGGAGGAGGAGACTGCGTTGACTTGCTTGGTCATGGAGAGCGTTGAGTCGAGGATGACTCCCAGGTTGCGTGCGTGGTTGGTGGGTGTCGGGGCTGCTCCCAGCGTCGTTGGCCACCAGGAGTCGTCCCAGGCTGAGGTGTTGGAGCCGAGGATGAGGACCTCCGTTTTGTCCGTGTTCAGCTTTAGTCGGCTGATCTTCATCCAATCGGCGACGGCCTTCATTCCTTCATGGAGTTTGGCTTTGGCGGCGAGGGGTCCTTGGTGAGGGAGAGGATCAGTTGAGTGTCGTCGGCGTAGGAGATAATGTTGAGGTCGTGTTGTCTGGCGATGTGTGCGAGCGGGGCCATGTAGATGTTGAACAGTGTTGGGCTGAGGGACGGTCCCTGGGGTACGCCGCAGATGATCTCGGAGGCTTCGGATCGGAAGGGTGGGAGGCGGACTCTCTGGGTTCTGCCGTCGAGGAAGGAGGTGGTCCATTCCAGGGCCTTGTCTCGGATCCCTGCATCGTGGAGGCGTGCGCGTAGAGTGCGGTGGCAGACAGTGTCGAAGGCGGCGGAGAGGTCCAGCAGGATGAGGGCTGCGGTCACACCATTGTCCAGCAGGATCCTGATGTCGTCGGTGGCGGCGATGAGGGCAGTCTCAGTGCTGTGGTTGCTGCGGAACCCTGATTGGGATGGGTCCAGGATGCTGTTTTCTTCGAGGTATCGGGTTAGCTGTTTGTTGACGATCTTCTCGATGACCTTGGCTGGGAACGGAAGCAGAGAGATGGGCCGGAAGTTCTTGAGGTCTCTCGGGTCCGCCTTGGGTTTTTTGAGTAGGGCGTTGATCTCTGCGTGTTTCCAGCTCTCTGGGAAGGTCGCGGTCTCGAAGGAGAGGTTGATGATGTTGCACAGGTGGGGTGCGATGGAGCTGCTGGCTTTGTTGAAGATGTGGTGCGGGAAAGGGTCTGACGGGGAGCCGGAGTGTATTGTGCTCATGGTCTTGATGGTGTCCTCGATGTTCACGCTGGCCCAGGCTGGCAGGGGGTCGTGGTCGATGGTGTGTGGCGGGTCGATCTTAGTTGGGGTTGTCTGGGTGTCGAAGCTGTCGTGGATGTCGGCGATCTTGCGGTGAAAGAAGGTGGCGAGGGAATCGCACAGGGGTTGCGACGACGGGATGTCGTTGGTGTTGGAGCTGGGATTGGAGAGTTCCTTCACGATGTTGAAAAGCTCCTTGCTGTTGTGTGCGTTGTTGTCGAGGCGGTCTTTGAAGGAGATTCTCTTGGCGGACCTGATGAGGTGGTGGTGGTTACGGATGGCGTCTTTGTGGGCTGTGTGGCTGTCCGGTGTCTTATTGCTGTGCCATTTCTTCTCTAGTTTCCGGCAGGTGCGCTTGGAAGCTAGGAGTTCCGAAGTGAACCAGCTGGCTCTTTTGGTGGTGTCGCTGTAGGTGAGCTTTTTCAGCGGGGCGAGGGTGTTGGCACATTCGTCCATCCATCGTCTGAGGTTGCAGGCAGCGTCATCGGTGTTGGATGGGTCGGAGGGAGGGCTGAGAGCGAGGGTTGCCCGGAGTTGGTCTTCGGTGACTTTGCTCCAGCAGCGGCGTGGGGTCTGTTGGGTGCGGTGGTGTGTGGTGGGTTTCTGGAAGGTGAAATGGATGCAGTGGTGGTCGGTCCAGAGGAGTTCCGTGGTGTGGCTGAAGGAGACGTGGGAGCTTGAGGAGAAGATGGGGTCAAGCGTGTGGCCGGCGCAGTGGGTCGGTGTTGTGACGAGCTGGCTCAGGCCGAGGTTGGCGAGGCTGTCGATCAGGGTGGTGGAGTTGCTGTCGTTGTTGTTCTCCAGGTGAAAGTTCAGGTCTCCGAGGAGGATGTAGTCGGTAGAGGTCAGGGCGTGCGTGCTGATGAAGTCGGCGATGGAGTCGCTGAACTGGGGTCGGGGCCCAGGGTGTCTGTAGACCAGGGTGCCTCTAAGGGTGGTGTTGGGGTCCGTGTGGATCTGGAAGTGCATGTGTTCGGCGGTGCTGAGAGTGTCGTCGGTGCTGGTCGAGACCCTGATGGTGTTCTTGTGGACGATGGCGATTCCTCCTCCTACTGCGTTGATGCGGTCTCTGCGGGTGATCTTATAGCCGTCTGGGATGGCTATGGCGATGTCGGGGCGGAGGAGTCGTTCATCCAGGTCTCTGTCAGGAAGGCGACGTCTGGTGATGATGTGTCGAGCAGGTCCCAGAGCTCGACGGCGTGTTTGCGGGCGGAGCGGGTGTTCAGCAGGATGCACCGGAGGTGGTTGGGGTCCTTCTTGGCGGGCGCCTCGGTGGCTCTGAGGCTGGTGTAGCTGCAGTTCCGGCAGGTGAAGGGACCATGGGTGCGTTTCGGGGCGGCCTTGAAGCAGTTGTGCGTCCGTCCGGGGTTGAGAGCGTGGAGTGTGGTGGCATCGTATCGGCGTCGGTCCTCGAGGCTGGAGCGGGGCGCGCGGTCCAGGGGTTCTGGCGCTGGGCGCGGTCCAGTCGCGGACGGGCGCAGACGGGCTTGCCTTAGGCGCGCCTTCGGCGTGCCAGCGGCGCGGCCGCACAGCGGCCGCCATTTATGGGGAGGTGGGAGGGAGGAGCAGCTGGGAGGCGGGAGGCAGGGGCAGCGAATGGGCAGTAAGGGGGCGGGGCCACAGGGGACGCAGCGGCGGGAATGGCGAGAGGCAGCGGGGGCACAGAAGGAAAAACGGAGAGAAAATCAGACAGAAATACGGGCACAGTACAGTGGGGCAGCGGGGGCACAGAAGGAAAAACGGAGAGAAAATCAGACAGAAATACGGGCACAGTACAGTGGGGCAGCGGGGGCACAGAAGGAAAAAGGGAGAGAAAATCAGACAGAAATACGGGCACAGTACAATGGGGCAGCGAGGGGCACAGAAGGGAAAATGGGGAGAGAAACAAACAGAAATACGGGCACAGTACAATGGGGCAGCGAGGGGCACAGAAGGAAAAACAGAGAGAAAATCAGACAGAAATACGGGCACAGTACAGTGGGGCAGCGGGGGCACAGAAGGAAAAACGGAGAGAAAATCAGACAGAAATACGGGCACAGTACAGTGGGGCAGCGGGGGCACAGAAGGAAAAACGGAGAGAAAATCAGACAGAAATACGGGCACAGTACAGTGGGGCAGCGGGGGCACAGAAGGAAAAACGGAGAGAAAATCAGACAGAAATACGGGCACAGTACAATGGGGCAGCGAGGGGCACAGAAGGGGAAATGGGGAGAGAAACAAACAGAAATACGGGCACAGTACAATGGGGCAGCGAGGGGCACAGAAGGGGAAATGGGGAGAGAAACAAACAGAAATACGGGCACAGTACAATGGGGCAGCGAGGGGCACAGAAGGAAAAACGGAGAGAAAATCAGACAGAAATACGGGCACAGTACAATGGGGCAGCGAGGGGCACAGAAGGGAAAATGGGGAGAGAAACAAACAGAAATACGGGCACAGTACAATGGGGCAGCGAGGGGCACAGAAGGGACAATGGGGAGACAAACAAACAGAAATACGGGCACAGTACAATGGGGCAGCGAGGGGCACAGAAGGGAAAATGGGGAGACAAACAAACAGAAATACGGGCACAGTACAATGGGGCAGCGAGGGGCACAGAAGGAAAAACGGAGAGAAAATCAGACAGAAATACGGGCACAGTACAATGGGGCAGCGAGGGGCACAGAAGGGAAAATGGGGAGAGAAACAAACAGAAATACGGGCACAGTACAATGGGGCAGCGAGGGGCACAGAAGGGACAATGGGGAGACAAACAAACAGAAATACGGGCACAGTACAATGGGGCAGCGAGGGGCACAGAAGGAAAACGGAGAGAAAATCAGACAGAAATACGGGCACAGTACAATGGGGCAGCGAGGGGCACAGAAGGGAAAATGGGGAGAAAATCAGACAGAAATACGGGCGCAGTACAATGGGGCAGCGAGGGGCACAGAAGGGAAAATGGGGAGAGAAACAAACAGAAATACGGGCACAGTACAATAGGGCAGCGAGGGGCACAGAAGGGAAAATGGGGAGAGAAACAAACAGAAATACGGGCACAGTACAATTGGGCAGCGAGGGGCACAGAAGGGAAAAAGGAGGGAAAACAAACAGAGAAATACGGGCACAGTACACTGGGGCAGCGAGGGGCACAGAAGGGAAAAAGGGGAGACAAAGCAAGAGATACGGGCACCGAGGCCACAAGCGGAGGGGCGATCTTACCAGCAGCAGGCGGACAACACAGGTGGAGCTGTGTGGTGGGGGAGCGACCTACCTGGCAAGGTCAAGGGTCCATACAACTTTCTATCTGTTTCTTTTACTCCCACTCTGCATCACTCACTATTCCTCCTACTCTCTGTCTTCTGCATGACTCTTCCAATAGTGCCTTGGTCCGCTTCTTTGTCTCTGCCATTATTCTTCACACATTCATTCTCACACTCATTCCGTCTTTCCCTCTTTTCACTCTATTTCCTATAATCCCTCTGTGTCTCTCACTGCCTCACTGTCACGCTACACCTGTGTGTCTTCTAACCAGACTCTTACTGTCTTGGTTGCCCCTGCACCATTTCCCTAACTGTCCATATTGTTCCTTCTATCTCCCTGCCACACCATTCCTCTCCTTTTCACTAGACAGTGTAATTGTCCTTCCTTATGATTCTTTATTTAATATAGCATTTAGATGTTGGTTGGGCCAATGAAGCTAGTAGAGTGGCTCAAGGGCAAATGATGGTTGCTGTTTTTCCTATTAAAATTTTGAAAATTTTGAAAATTATATACGCACTCATTGGAATACTCTATGAGCCATATAGACATTCTGTTTTGGACAGCATCAGTCATTAAAGGTCCCCTCCCACATATTGGTCCCATGCCTGGGCTTCAGGCTTTTAACTTTGTTTACGGCCGATAACAATAAGTGGCCCCTGAGCAGGTGGCTATAATGCTATATTGTAACATCTTTGCACTTACCTGTTGTCTCTTTGTGTATCTATCTCAAACCAAGGCTGTCCACCACACTTACCCCTTGTCTGCTTTCTTTTATTTTGTTTACCAAACTATTTACAGCCCACTTTTGCCTCTGTTCTTTATGTTTAGTACCATGGATTTAACAGTCTCATTATATTATAACTTTTCTCTTGCACTGTTTTTTTTTAGGATCTTTCCTCCTCTGCTTGTATAGTACACACTAAAGTTATAAAAATGAAACTGGAAATTGAAAACAAAGGGCCTGATTTCAATTAACCCTGGGCATAATACTTCGCTACACTCACAGAGCATGCAAAGTTTGTGCTACTACACACTACGCAAATTGCACGTAGCAGAGTGAAAAACTGTGCTAATTGACGTAGCGTAGCAGCAGTATAATAAACACCTACAAATACTTTGATAAAACAATTTTCAATGCTAAAATGCATATAACCAACTCACAAAAGTGAACTTTAACAATAAAATATCAAGCAATGAGAGAGGTGAGGATTTTGGGGTCCCCCCTAACCTAGGGGGAGGACCAAGCAGATGCCTTGAACACAAAAAGCATATCATGTGAACGATTCAGTGGTGGTCCCTTCCTCCTAGGACCACCCCAAGCACAGTTATGGGCAAAAATACAATCCCAACCAAAGGCCCTGCAAAGCATTATGGGACGAGATTAGCAGTGGGCAGTGAATATTATAGTGTCCAATATCAAAATAATTCTACAAAGAGCTGCAGTTCAACTAGTCGTTACTAGATGTCCCTCACGAGTCAAATGCAAAAGCATTGAAATTATTAATACATCAAGCTGCAGTTCCACTAGTCGTTACTAGATGTCCCTCACGAGTCAAATGCAAAAGCATTGAAACCCTTTCATGAAGCTTTTGCATTTGACTCGTGAGGGACATCTAGTAACGACTGGTGGAACTGCAGCTCTTTGTAGAATTATTTTGATATTGTATACTATAATATTCACTGCCCACTGCTAATCTTGTCCCATAATGCTTTGCAGGGCCTTTGGTTGGGATTGTATTTTTGCCAATAACTGTGCTTGGAGTGGTCCTAAGAGGATGGGACCACCACTGAATCGTTCAAAGATGTGCTTTTTGTTTTCAAGGCATCTGCTTGGTTCTCTCCCTAGGTTAGGAGGATCCCAAAATCATCACCTCTCTCACTGCTTGTTAGTTTATCGTTTTCACTTTTGTAAAATGACTATATGCATTTTTAGCATATAAAGACAGAGATATTTATTTTATCTTAACTTGCACTGAGCAAGATACTTTTGGCAATTATTGTACAGTGCAGTCAAACACACAGCTATGCACTACACTACGCAATTTGCATAGCTACGTGTAGTTCAAAATGTACTTTGCGTAGCTACGTGAAGTGCTACTACGCAAACTACGCCCAGGCTTAATTTCAATCCTAGTGGATGGCACATGGGTCTCCAAGGGTAACAGAGTAAATAACTCTGTTGCCTTGGTGGAAGAACCTCTCACCAGATTTATAAATGGCCGCAGGCAGGCAGTCATTTTAAAAGCATTGCCAGGAACTGGTGTGACGGTGGTTCCTGCCAATGGATCTTAGTCCCTGCTTCAGGGCTGCAATGGCAGGATGCAGCCCTCTAGCACAGAGTATTTCAATTTTCTTTTGAAAAAGAAAATCTCAAAGCAGATTTTCTTTTTGAAAAGAAAAAATATAATGCTACCTTCGCCATTGGAACAGGTAACGGTGCCAACAAGGGATGTTGTTATGAAATACTCTGTTTATGATTTGCGTCACATTTAGTGGTGCTTATCAATTGCATCTGAATCTAATTCAATATTAATGCAATGAACATAACGTATTCAAAACCAAAAAAGACAAATTAATTAACACAGGGGTATCCATTGAAAAAATTGTATTTAACATCAAGTATCAAAATGGCATTCTATTCAACACACACAGAGATTTTTCTTCAGGGGTTATCTATAAAAAATATTCAAATACGTCAATGCTGTAAAGTCTGTTACACAAGTTGGGTTGATGTTCTTAAACCTACGCCGATGTACTGGATGCCCACTTTCTCTATATATCTTAAGAATGTATGTCTGATGAACATTACAAACCCACTCTAATGAATGTTATCAAAATAAGGGTGGGAGATGCATCGACGTTTCGGTCTCAAAATGTTTTCATCCCCGAGACCATCTTCAGGACTGCGTCGTTCATATGAAAACAAAAAGCCCCTATGGCGATTTATGAGCAGAATGTCTGGAATGTTGGAAACAACAGTCTTCCAGATAGTTGAATGATTTACATCAGTGTGCAAAAGGCTCGGATTCAAATCCAGGCTCCTGTTTTTTTTTTTTTAAATGTCTTTATTGATTTTCAACAAGTTGTATATGTTACAAACTTTGCCAATTTTATTACACAAAGCATCCCAGTGACATTTGTTGAATCGACTCTTGGCAGGGTACCAGGCAATGTGGTATACTGGTGCTAGGAAACATAAATAACATTTGGTGCATGGTATTAAGTATTATAGATACTATAAACCAACAAATAGAACAATACATTTTGCTTCTCTCTCCCTTTTTTGTGTTACAATCAAACTGCTATTCGCATGAAATTATATGACCACATCTAACTTGCATTTCCATTGCGATGCAGACGCTGTGTACGCAGGAATGAACAGTTATATATGAATGTTTTTAGACAGAGGAGGGAGCAGGAGAGGGGACTCCACCTGACCCATTGAAACGTGTATATATGTGTGGTAGCCTGGGCTCATAGCAAGTATAGTTATAACCGCCAGAGGGCATATCACATACGCAAGTATGCGGCAGTGTGCTGTACCTAGTATAAAGAGCTGAGGACTGCCTCAGACCCCAGTTGAGTTGGATTGATGCAATCTATCCTCTATGAATGACAGGTATTCTCGCCATTGTTTAGGATTAGTCTGTGGGGGGATACGAGGGGTAGTGAGTGCTTGCGCTGTGTGTTCCATCACTAGTGCCTTGCAGAGGTCCAAGAACCAAGTACATGTGTTGGGGGCCGCGCTTGACTTCCATGACATAGCTATTCGACGCTTTGCCAAGCCCAGCGCTAAATCCACAAATTTATTAAGATTTTTACGTGCAGCAGAGTGTTTAGTAACACCTAATAAGGAATGTGGGCCCTGGGCAGTTAATGACGTATCTGTTGCTTCCGCTAAAGCGACGCTATCTCAGTCCAGTAAATATTAAGGCAAGGGCAGGACCAGACCATGTGAAGAAATGTTGCTTCTGTAGCCGAGCAGCGAGGGCATATATCGATAGAGGTAGGGTACATGCGAGCCAGCCTATGTGGCGTTAAATAGGTGTGGTGCAGGTAGTTGAATTGTGTATATTTCAACCTGGCGTTCGTGGATATCATTTTAGGATACCCAATACATTGTGACAATTGTTTATCACTCATGGTAGTTGATAACTCACAGTCCCAGTACCAGTGTAATGATGCTAATAAGGAGGCAGGGTCAGGTCTAAGGGAGCTATAGATTGCTGTCACCACATGTCTGCCTCTTCCATGTGTTAATAAAGTTTGCAGTAATTGCGATGTGACGTGTTCAGTATGATTGTTCCCCCATGTTTGGTGAAATCGTCGTGTTAATAGCACATGAAGCATAAAGGACCCCCGTGGTATTCCAAAGTCTTCTATTAATCCTTCAAAATTCTGCAGTTGTGAGTCTGCAAATAAGTCACCCCAGGTATCTAGTCCCGTCGCTACCCAGGACTCTAGTTTTGGATGGCCATGGCAAGTAAATGAGCCCGGAAGAATCTCTAAGGGTATCATGGGTGCATATGGTGCAGTTGGGTCTTTAAGGAACACATATCTCAACCAACTGCATCTAGCTGCCAACATTAACAAGTTACCCTGCTTCCTCTGCAACATAGTTGTGGTACCCAATAGCCATTCCATGATGGCTGGTTGTCTTAATGACAATGCCCAGGAGGACATCTCAGCAATATTAGCACCTGCTAGCCATCTCATTGGCCACTGAAGCTGTGCTGCAGCATAGTAGTGCTCATAATTTGGTGCACCCAAGCCTCTGTCTGTGAGTGGTAGATACAATTTACGATGTACTACCCTGGATCTCGAACCCCCCTTATCAGTGAGACAAGTAAGGATTCCAGATCTTTGAATATACTCCATGGCAAACTATGGGGGAGGGCTGTAAAAAAAATACAGAAGCCGTGGGAGCAAGAGCATTTTGGAGATGGCCACCCTACTCATAGGGGACAAGGGAAGATTCCGCCAGAACGGTAGGATTGCACAAGCTCTGGACACTGCTTTACCTATAGTCCCATCAATGATGTCTGACCGGGACTGGTAGATTTGTACACCCAAGTATTTAAAGGTATCAAATGCCCATTCTAATGGGGTACGAGGCATAGTCTGTCTCTGATCTGGTGTAAGCAATTTCATAGGGAACGTTACTGACTTAGCCCTGTTAACCCGAAGACCCGAAGCCTGAGAATGGGTATCTAATAGTCCCATCAGTTCTTGCAACACAGTGAGCTCACCCCGAAGATAGATTAGCGCATCATCTGCGTATAACAAGACTATGTGCCATTGTCTATCTGCGTAGATACCCCAGTCCAGCACCCGTTGGCGCAGTCTGCATGCCAGGGGTTCCATGGCCAATGCAAACAATATGGGTGATAGGGGGCAGTCCTGCCTGGTGCCCGGTTCTATTACAAACTGCGGAGAAATGACTCGGCCTGTCTTTTCCTGCGCAGGAGGCTTTGTGTACAGCAAGCGCACCCATCTCAAATACTTAGGACCAATGCCAAATTTGGTCAGCACTACCAGCAAATACTGCCAACCCAAGGTGTTGAACGCCTTCTCAATATCTAAGGCTGCAAGCCAGGAAGTGCCAGGTTCAGACCGTGCCCAATATAATAACTTGAACAGCCGGCGCAGGTTCAAACCAGTTCTTCTCCCCGGTATGAAGCCATTTTGGTCTTCATGTATCAGGAGGGGTGCTACCTCTATGAGCCTGTTGGCCAATATTTTCCCCAAGATTTTATAGTCAGCATTTAATAGTGACATAGGCCGATATGATGCCATCTGGAGAGGGTCCCTCCCTGGTTTAGGTAACACCACTAATAGCGCTTCACGTAAGGATAATGGAAGCTCACCCCTCTCAAATGCCTCGTTTTATACAATGGACAGCTGAGGCACAAGTTGTTCCGAATAGGTAGAATAGAGCTCCGAAGGCCAGCCATCCATTCCTGGGGTTTTACCTGCCGCTAACTGTTTAATAGCGTCAGTTATTTCGTCCACTAAGATGGGCTCCTCAAGCGAGTCATATTGGGGTTGTGTGACCTGCGGAAGCTGAACATGTGACAAGAAACGTTGGATGAGGGGAAGGTTATCCAGAATGGGCGCACTGTGCAGAGTAGTATAATACTTATGAAAGGAATCATTAATCATCTCCTGCGTATTGACCAATCACCCTCAACATTATCTATTGACGTAATGGGAGGTTGAGAAGTGTCAATTTTCAAAAGCAAGGCCAGCATTCTGCCCCCTTTGTCACCCTCTGAGTGTTGATGAGCCAGGTATTGCTTATAATCTAGCGCACAGAGACTATCCAACGTCTCCTTGTATGACAGACGTGTCTCGGCCAACAGGGGGACAACATGGGGATCTGTAGGTGCCAAGCGTTCACACCTCTGAATTTCTGACTCATGTTTCTGTAGTTACTATGTAAGTGCCATGCAGGAACCATATGTTGTTTAATGGCGTGTCCACGAGCGACCAATTTAAAGGCATCCCATTCTATACCTCTATTAGAGGCGGTACCCGTGTTGGTCTGAAAGTATGTAGTGATCATTTGCGAAAGAGAGGAGCGAAATGTCGTGTCTCTGACCGCTGCAACGGAGAGGTGCCAGGTTGGAATCTTAGCCCTGTAGGTGCCCCATGAAAGATGCAACAGTGGTGGGCTAAGATCCGAGATTGTGCGCGCCAGGTATTCCATGTGCAATACCCTAGACAAGTCATCCACAAAGCAATATATTACATCTATCCTCGTGTGGAGATCATGTAGCGAGGAGTAATGTGAATATATATGCTTTTCAGGGTGTTGACTTCGCCATGTGTCACGCAGCTGCATGTGATCAGCCCAGTCTCTGATGTGATGCCCGGAAGCAGCGGGCGAGAACGATCCCAGTCAAGATCAGAGGTGCAATTGTTATCTCCTCCCCAGAATGCCAGCGCTGCAGGGTTGGAGAGCAAAGACGGTGTGAGTGTCTGCAAGAACACCACTTTCCCTGAATTCGGGGCGTACAAAGAGATTAATGTCAATGGGGAGGCGTCCAAGAGACCCTCCAGAACTACATACCAGCCCTGAGCGTAAATTCGGGTGTGTAACACTCTTAAAGCTGTGCCTGGTGACACCCATATAAGGGTACCTCTAGCATACCCAGAATACGTGGTACCTAGAACTGTGCCTCTCCAGCGCTTGCGAAGTGAGGCAAGTGTTTGTGTAGTGAGGTGCATTTCCTGTATTAATACAATTGAGATTTTGTTACTACGCAGTTATTGATATACATTATGTTGTTTAACATATCCTGCCAGACCCCGCACATTCCAGGTTAATAAAGTATAGTCACTATGTGTTATCTAATCAACAATAGAAAAAGAAGAGAAAAGGACACTGCAGTATAGAGCCTCCCAGCTCCAACCTCCAGGTCCATATTTCTGCCCCCTCCCCACTACCACATTGTTGTGCACAACAATAGTAATCCTGCATTTTATACACATCACAGCAGAAGAGAGAGAATGCATTAAACAATAAAAGAAGTCCCCCAACTCCCCACCCAAGGCCGGCTTGCCAACGGGCAATTGGCCATCTGCACTGAAATGCAATCGAACGTATTTTAAAATTGAATGCTATAACAGCCATTTAACATTGCTAGGGGGTGTAGCAATACACCGTGCTATCAGAGACTGGCCGCCATATATGGAACAGAATTGCAATAACCTATGATGTGAACCCCAGTTATTCACACAACAAGAGATAAAAGTAATCAAGCTGATCAATCTCAAGCTGACCCCCACGCTGGCGACAAGCCATCCATGCCCAGTCTGCTAATGTTCGAAACGATTATCGGGGTATCATCCAAGTTCGTCTGCCATCTGTGGAGTAATCTCTGGGCCTCCTCCCCGCAACTCTGCATGTTGTGACTCCGTTAGATGTAATAGCTGCTCCTGTATCGCACCTGAGTCCGAATCAGATCTATTGGACGTTGTGGAGAAGTTCAAGTGTTCCACCGTCTTTATGGCCTGCCCACATTCTGTGGCCAATTGGGCCATTGTAGGCCGTTGTATTCTGTTTTGGCCGCGCCCCCTTAGTGCACCCACAAGTCTCCAGGTTTGTCGTGTATCCATCAGGGTGGTGGGCGAGGAATGTTCAAGTCCATTTTGATCCGTCCACGACCATGCTTCCTCAGGGGTAGAGCAATATATGTTGCTGTCCTTATGACGGATGCGCAATTTAGCTGGGTATTGTAATGCGCATTGAATCTGATGTTCTCTGAGGCATTGTTTGACTTCCGCAAAAGGAGGACCTGCAGCGTTACACAGACAGGGTGTAATCCGGGTAGATGTCTATTGTTGCATTCTCAACTTGCCAGGGGCCGTGAGTTCTTGTCACCTGGAGGATATGGTCTCTGTCACGATAGTTTAACAATCTCGCCACCACTGGCCTGGGCGGGTTACCTGGACGTGGAGGACCACCTGGAACCCTGTGTGCCCTCTCTATGGAGAAAAATTTGAAGACCTTGCCTTGTAGGATTTCCGTTGAAAGCCAGGAATCTAGACACAGGTCCATACTAGGCCCCTCCACCCGCTTCGGCAGTACAACAATACGAATATTATTTCTGTGGGATCGACCTTCCTGGTCGTCCACCCGGCTCGTCAGGTACTCCACTTCCAGCTGCAGAGATTTAATCTGGTCTGTGGCCGTGGACAGTGTAGGGCGCAAGGATGCCAATCTGGATTCCGACTACTCCACCCTGACTTTGAGTTTTTTATGATCTTCTCTCAAGAAGCCCATTTCTACACACAACGTATCAATTTTTGGGCCCAATGTAGTTTTAATGTCCAATATTGCTGCAATCAGTTCATCAAACCGGTGTGAGTGGTCTGGTGGAGCACTCGGGTTTAAGGCAGCATGTTGTGAGACCTCACATCCGCCAGTGGCAGAAGTTATTGTATCGGTCGGCTAGGACTGTGTTTTGTCCGAGCGAGGCTTTCCCATCCTGCTTGTCAGTATTGGGGCTTAACTGGAAGGTGTGCCTGTGTGCGAGCAATATGCAGACAGACAATTAAAACTGTTTATCAGAGTTAAAAGGGCACCAAAGAGTCTCAATACACTTATGTGGCAATGTAACTCAGGCGATGCTGGAGTACAGTGCGAGGGAGGGAAGGCCCACTGGCGAAGAATATACAAACCTACCCTCGTGACGAACCTCTATGAACATGCAGGAGTCAGGCCACTCCAGCCGCGTTAGAAGTTGTGCAAGAGCACCATTAGAATCGCATGAATAATATGCAAGGAAGTGCAGTGACTGTGCACATGAGGCGCCCATAAGAGGAACTGATACAGTGCCACGAGGGAAGCAGCAGCCACGAGGGGGCCACAACACCAACAGCACATATGCAGATACCCAGTCCATGCGTGCAGTATGGCAGTGGACAACAGACCGGACAGAGATCAGTTATTCAACGTCCGATGGGAGAGACGATGAGGAGAGGCTGCAGCGCAGGATAGTCCCCAGGGGATGCTACACCGTCGTGTAAGTGTCCTGAGCCCGCTGCAGGGCTCCCAGTTCCACCGCGCCTACACACTGGCGCACGCACAGCAGGAAAGAACAACAACGGGCGGCATCCCCCAACAGTGACTCACGGGGTTGTAGCCAGTGGTTATGGTAGTCCGCTCAGATCCGGAGCCGAGGGCTCCTTGGGGCGCAAGGAAGGGAGGGCGATGTCACGGCCCCCAGCTCTACCACTCCCAGCGAGGGCAGCCACAGATCACAGCGGGCACAATTCCAGCTGGCTGGGCACGCGATGTATTTTGTCCCCACAGCAGGGTCCCCTTCAGGAGCACATCCTCACATTCACTACAGTGATTACACTTCAGGCACTACACCCCTCGCCTTCCGTTCCCAGCCACGGGCAGGTGGATCAGCCAAACTCAAGGTCCGCAGCTGAAAGGGCATCCGAACGCCGGACCTCCACCGCCGCTGTTTGCACTACTCAGCCCCAGCAGTGGGGGTCAGCACGACCTCAGGAGGCAGTTTCCGAGGCTTGCAGCACACCTAAGCAGCAGGTGCAGGATATAGCCAGGATATTTGGGCAGGCCTTGAACGGAGCTCCGCAATGCGCGTCTGTACATGCCGCCGTCTTGGCCATGCCCCCGCAAATCCAGGCTCCTGTTTGAGATTAATCCAGTTGAATCATGGTGAGTCGGCAAACATGTTGATTGCTCCAAAAAGGTGCTGAGAAAGAATATTGAGTTGGAAATATCGACTTACACAATTATCGAGTTGGAAATATCGTGATTCAGAAATATCGACAGCAAGAATATCGTGGTCAAGAATATCGAATTTAAGGTAAGGAATATAGTTTTTAAAAATATAGAAGTCAATATTGTTTGCAAAAATATAGATGTTTAAAATATCGATTTTCATTTAGTGTTATGTATTTTAGTTTATATTTTAATTGTGTGTGATGTATGTTTTTTGTATGAGTATTGTTTATGTTTTTTAATATATGTGTTAAATTTTTAGTAGTTATGAATTTTATTTTAATTAAATTTAGCATTTTTTACTTCCGTAGCGAGTTGTGGGTCTATAGGGAAATAGGGTGGGAAGTAATTTAATTATAATAAATTAATGATTATTTTTTATTTATTTAATTTAGATTTTATAGCGTTACCTGTGGGAAGTAATTTATTTGTAATTAATTAATTATTGGTTGTTAATTAATATTAATTAATTAATTGATAATGAATTATGGTAATCGTGTAATTGTTTTAAGTGCGGGTTGTGGGGTTTATAGGGGTAAAGGGTGGGAAGTAATTTATTTTTGATTAATTAATAATTAGTTGTTAATTTATATTAATTAATTGTTTGAAAATTAATTATGGTGATTGTGTGATTTTTTTAGGTGTGGATTGTGGGGTTTATGGGGTAAAGGGTGGGAAGTAATTATATTTTTAATTAATTAATAATTCGTTTTTAATTAATGTTAATTAATTGATAGAAAATGAATTACGGAAATTGTGTTATTAATTTTAGGTGCAGATTTTGGGGTTTATAGGGGGAAGAGTGGGAAGTAATATATGTTTATTTAATTAATAATTAATTGTTAATTTATATTAACTAATTAATTGATAATTAATTATGGTAATTTTTGTTTAGGTGTGGGTTGTGGGGTTTATGGGGTAAAGGGTGAGAAGTAATTTATATTTAATTAATTCATAATTAGTTGTTAATTCATATTAATTGCTTAATTGAAAATTAAATATGGAATTTGTGTAATTAATTTTAGGTGTGTGTTGTTGGGTTTATATGGGTAAAGGGTGGGAAGTCATTTTTGTTTCATTAATTAAAAATTAGTTGATCATGAATATTAATTAATTACTCGAACTCAGGAAAAGGGAGTCAAGGCACATCAGCAGCCTTGGGACCCGCTATCCAGAGGGCCATATTATAGATGAGGAGATGGCTATACACATCCAGGAAGAATAGGAGTCTGGTTTCTCTTATCTCCCCCTAGCTGTTTCTCTCACTGTGTCTCCCATTGTTTCTCTCTGACTGTCCCTTGCCAGTAATCTCTCTCTCCTGATCCTTACTTTTCTCCCCTTCATTTGCCGCATGGTATACCACAGGACCGTGGGGCTCCAAAGTCAGCTGTCTAGAAAGGTAACATGATCAACATACCGGGACATGTTGTGTGGCAATTGCATGCTAGAATAGTCAACTTGAACACTAGCCTACATGTTAGGCGAGATTCTTCCACTGTCACACAAGTATATAAGTATATATATATATTTTCCAATGTCATATACTGAGATTTTCTCTATTTCCTAGTACTCACCTAGTGTTTTGTCTGTCTCTTTCAGGAGGAAAGGAAGGGACCCGAGATCGGAGCCATTGGCAACATTTGGGTTCCCTACCCTTTTATTCAAGACATCCATCTGGTGTATTGTACCCTTCAGATAAGAATTTCTCACGCATTTTATTATTAATGTTCCTTTATATTTTTGCACTCTGGTTGGGTTCTTTAGGGTTTGATATCACATTTGCATTGTTTTACAGTCTATATACATGTTCTTATTTGTAGCCTTGCTCAATGTTTGCAGGACAACCACGTATTTCAATGTGACAGAATTCTTTGAGCCTCCCTATTCCCATGGTGCACGTGCCCCGGGAATACATACAGCACCTTCAGCTATCTGGCACTACGCCAACTACAACATTACACACTGCGTTCACATGCAGATTTTTTATGGGCACTTGCCGAGTCCACGATGATAAAAGCCTTTGTATACACCACTCTCTGTGAAATGTGGGAATTGACACATACTTATGTCAATCACAATATCAATCACTAGGATGATTTCAATGTATCTCTGACAGAATCTCAGTCAAGAGGGTGGTTCTGTATTTGACAATATCACAATATCACATGCAAACCAACACACGATGTGCAGTAACCGAGCATTTACCTGACAATCTGTTTTTGAACACGTTCCAATATGGCTGCCATAATCTTTAAAATGTTACGAGCGTGTTGTAAATAAGCCTTTGTCAGTTTTGGGCAATAGGTATGTACTGATGTCTGACATTGCACACTAGGTTTATATGCAGGTTTTCTCAAGGCACTTGCCGAATCCATGATGATAGAAGCCTTTGTATACACCTCTCTATGGGACATGTGGACATTGGTACATACTTGTATCTATTAGTATGTCAATCACTATGATGAGTTCAATGTATATTTGACAGAATCTTGGTCAAGGCGGCAATTCTGTATTCGATAATATCACAATATCACATGCATACCAGCACATCTTGTGCAGCAACTGAGCATGTACTTGATATTCCTTATTTCGAACACGTTCCAATATGGCTGCCATATTCTCTTTAACTTTGCAAGCTTGTTGTAAATAGTCCTATGTCAGTTTCAGGCAAAATGTATGTATTGACGTCTGACAATGCACTTTGGTGTGTGATCTAGACCGTATGCCAGTTGAAACGCGCCACAGAGGATTTATGCCATTAATAAATCCCTTTATCTGTTGAAAATTTCCTTTATCTTTTGCCTGAGTGCGTGCTACATTGAACTAGATTAATGAAATTAACAGCTGGTTGTCTCCGCCCGCAAGTGCGCCACCTTCCACGGGCGGCGGTTCCCAGAAGGAGTTTCTCGTGTTGTGGGTCTATATATATATATATATATATATATATATATATATATATATAGATCAACAAAAGTGCCCGTGAGCATTGAGAAGGCACTCGACGTCACCCTGCGCCTCCGGCATGAATTGCAGCAAGTCAGGAACTTTCCAAGTCTTTATTTAATTTGCCTACGCGTTTCGAGGCACAGAGGCCCCTTCTTCCTGGGCAGCTTTAAAACCTCACTGACACTCACAGCAGATTTTACCGGTATAGATTACCCACATGTCCTTGCTGCAACTCCTCCCATCACGTGTTGCTGCAATGTATCTTGGGGCATGTAGTCCCGTCGTTGTGAGTACAATTAATAATAACTTTAAGTAAGTTCAGTCAAGGTTCCATTTTTACCAGCATTATATTCCTGAGTGGATATGGAATCGTCCGACGAGCTGCTGTGGTTACTTGCAGGGCGATGTGCTGAGCGGAGAAGATTAGTTCTTCCCCCAGCCTCTCTTTATTGCGAGATGGTGCCTCCTCCACGGCAGGGACCAGCCGTGAATATCCATAGATCAACAAAAGTGCCCGTGAGCATTGAGAAGGCACTCGACGTCACCCTGCGCCTCCGGCATGAATTGCAGCAAGTCAGGAACTTTCCAAGTCTTTATTTAATTTGCCTACGCGTTTCGAGGCACAGAGGCCCCTTCTTCCTGGGCAGCTTTAAAACCTCACTGACACTCACAGCAGATTTTACCGGTATAGATTACCCACATGTCCTTGCTGCAACTCCTCCCATCACGTGTTGCTGCAATGTATCTTGGGGCATGTAGTCCCGTCGTTGTGAGTACAATTACTAATAACTTTAAGTAAGTTCAGTCAAGGTTCCATTTTTACCAGCATTATATTCCTGAGTGGATATGGAATCGTCCGACGAGCTGCTGTGGTTACTTGCAGGGCGATGTGCTGAGCGGAGAAGATTAGTTCTTCCCCCAGCCTCTCTTTATTGCGAGATGGTGCCTCCTCCACGGCAGGGACCAGCCGTGAATATCCAAAGATCAACAAAAGTGCCCGTGAGCATTGAGAAGGCACTTGACGTCACCCTGCGCCTCCGGCATGAATTGCAGCAAGTCAGGAACTTTCCAAGTCTTTATTTAATTTGCCTACGCGTTTCGAGGCACAGAGGCCCCTTCTTCCTGGGCAGCTTTAAAACCTCACTGACACTCACAGCAGATTTTACCGGTATAGATTACCCACATGTCCTTGCTGCAACTCCTCCCATCACGTGTTGCTGCAATGTATCTTGGGGCATGTAGTCCCGTTGTTGTGAGTACAATTAATAATAACTTTAAGTAAGTTCAGTCAAGGTTCCATTTTTACCAGCATTATATTCCTGAGTGGATATGGAATCGTCCGACGAGCTGCTGTGGTTACTTGCAGGGCGATGTGCTTGGCGGAGAAGATTAGTTCTTCCCCCAGCCTCTCTTTATTGCGAGATGGTGCCTCCTCCACGGCAGGGACCAGCCGTGAATATCCATAGATCAACAAAAGTGCCCGTGAGCATTGAGAAGGCACTCGACGTCACCATGCGCCTCCGGCATGAATTGCAGCAAGTCAGGAACTTTCCAAGTCTTTATTTAATTTGCCTACGCGTTTCGAGGCACAGAGGCCCCTTCTTCCTGGGCAGCTTTAAAACCTCACTGACACTCACAGCAGATTTTACCGGTATAGATTACCCACATGTCCTTGCTGCAACTCCTCCCATCACGTGTTGCTGCAATGTATCTTGGGGCATGTAGTCCCGTCGTTGTGAGTACAATTAATAATAACTTTAAGTAAGTTCAGTCAAGGTTCCATTTTTACCAGCATTATATTCCTGAGTGGATATGGAATCGTCCGACGAGCTGCTGTGGTTACTTGCAGGGCGATGTGCTGAGCGGAGAAGATTAGTTCTTCCCCCAGCCTCTCTTTATTGCGAGATGGTGCCTCCTCCATGGCAGGGACCAGCCGTGAATATCCATAGATCATCAAAAGTGCCCGTGAGCATTGAGAAGGCACTCGACGTCACCCTGCGCCTCCGGCATGAATTGCAGCAAGTCAGGGACTTTCCAAGTCCTTATTTAATTTGCCTCACGCGTTTCGAGGCACAGACGCCCTTCTTCCTGGGCAGCTTTAAAACCTCACTGACACTCACAGCAGATTTTACCGGTATAGATTACCCACATGTCCTTGCTGCAACTCCTCCCATCACGTGTTGCTGCAATGTATCTTGGGGCATGTAGTCCCGTCATTGTGAGTACAATTAATAATAACTTTAAGTAAGTTCAGTCAAGGTTCCATTTTTACCAGCATTATATTCCTGAGTGGATATGGAATCGTCCGACGAGCTGCTGTGGTTACTTGCAGGGCGATGTGCTGAGCGGAGAAGATTAGTTCTTCCCCCAGCCTCTCTTTATTGCGAGATGGTGCCTCCTCCATGGCAGGGACCAGCCGTGAATATCCATAGATCAACAAAAGTGCCTGTGAGCATTGAGAAGGCACTCAACGTCACCCTGCGCCTCCGGCATGAATTGCAGCAAGTCAGGAACTTTCCAAGTCTTTATTTAATTTGCCTACGCGTTTTGAGGCACAGAGGCCCCTTCTTCCTGGGCAGCTTTAAAACCTCACTGACACTCACAGCAGATTTTCTTTTCCGGTGCACCACAGGGGATGTCACTTCCGGTAAACCACAGCTTTGTCGGGGGTGTGTAGACGATCTTTTCTGGGTGGATTATGTTTTTTAACCAATCGGAGGGCTTAATGGGAAGTATAACCACAAAGGTCCTCCTAGTACCGCCCCTTAGACTGTCAATCGGTTTAAAACCTGCTTTCTGATAGCCAGCTCTCATCTGCGCACATCAACGTTGGATAATAACAAGCATTTGCAATGCAATAGGTCTCCAATTTACGCGAGACCTATTGCATTGCAAAGGCTTGGGGAGAAGGCATGGACATCAGTAGAGAGGGAGGGAGGGGGAGAAGGCACAGACAACGGGAGGGCAGGCGGGCGGGGGGGAGGAGAGGAGAAGGCACGGAAAAAGCTGCGTGATGTTACGTGTGCAAGTCGTCCGCCTAATGGAGAAACTTAATAAAGGAAATAGTACACGCCCCGTGTAACAACCAAGTACAGGGGCCAGTAGCCATGGGAGGATACAAATGACGACATGGCTGTACTAAGGAGGGACTAACAAGCCTCATAATGAATCAGAAGCCAGCATTTACAAAGGACAAACACACAAGCCAATAAAAAATAAGGGCGGGGGAGTGGGCGAAGCTCCGCTCCCTACTGAACTACTACAGATCTTCGTAGAGCAGCGCTTGCACGCTGGCTCACGCTCGACCTAAAAAGGAGCCAGCAGCATGTAAGCAGATATGCAAGGAAAAAAACAGCAAAACACAAGAAGAGCTATAGAGAAAAAAACATCAAGCACAGTAGCATGAAGAACACACATTCAAGCAAGGGAGGAGTAAAATGAAAAAGGTAAAGGAAAATCACGATGAAAACACAAAACAAAAAAAACAGAAAGATGAAAGACCACAGACGAAACGCCATTCTCATATTAGATGGAAGACAAAAAGGCAAAATTGAAGGAATGATGACCGAGCTATTCAAGAAAAAATTAATGGAGAACGTATTTGGGAAAGAAAATAAACCAAAGCAAAGAGAAAAGCCACCTAAGCAGAAACTATACATTGTGGGAGTAAATGAACAATCATTCAGCATTAAAAAAAAATGTTCATAATGATTTTAAAAGCGCTGTCTAAAGTCAGTCTTTAACAGAAAGACAAGGAAAGCACAAAAAGTAGAAGTAGAAACATTTTGCGATGTAATTGGGGGTAAATTGAAACATATCTCAAGCACAGAATCTTTTTTGTAGAGGAACGTTATTGATAAGAAAGTCCTCTAAAATACGCCGGAGACACACATGAATAGAGTTATCAAGTAGTGAATAGAAAACCGGTGGCAAGGGAAAAGTTAGTTCCAGAGAAAAGAACTGTGGAAATTTTACCACTGATGGTTCAAGGGCGTCCTCAGGAAATAGTGAATCAATGGACATGCTCTGCATTGCGGGAAATATGACTAAAATGTATTGGCAAAAACACAGGCCCACAAGACACATCAAACTAAACAACATTTTGCAAAGGTTATATACCCTTGTGAAAAGGAAATCTACGTAAATTGCAGTGGCATTCACTAGTATGTTTGGCTGGTAGAGTGTGTGACAGAAACGCAAATAAAGGGGTCCTCTTTTGCACAAGAGTGCATTGAAGCTCTGTACACTATTCTTTCATTTATGTAAAAGTCTCATCATGCTCCAAAGGAGCACTCTCTGTCTTGGGATATAGTCAATCACTCAGTACGTGCTGTTCTCTCCATAAATGGGATAGTCCCCTTTGGCACTGTTCGAATGGGAGACGCGGTCTGCTTCATTTGTAAAAAGTTGCAACCAGAAATTCAAATCTCAGTCATCAAATAATGTTAATTCACCTACTTTAAGGTTCATTGTTGGTTCAATATCTCACTGACCATCATCTCAATGTGAACATCCATTTGATTCGTTCATTGTACTTCTGCATATTTTACTGGTTAATCAAAGCCATATTCCTTCCAAACCCCTATGCATTTCGAAACGAATGGCCCTTCATCAGGGCAGGATATGACATTGTAAAAAATCTGCAAACTTCGAATAGCAAACAAATTATAATGAAACTGATCAAAGGTTCTAAAAAGGAAGCGAGAGTGTGGTTTATGCGACCAAACCTATGTTCAATCTGTTATGACAGTTTATCCTAGAAAGCATATTGTAGACCAGGCATAATAATTGTTTCCCCACGTGCTGTTAAAGTGCAGAATACAACAGCAAAACTAGATGTTAACTGACCGAGCAGCCAAGCGGTTAAATAAAATATGCCTTTGCAGCTTGTGTGCAGTTTTAAACTGCCAATTTGACTTTGCAAAATAAACTGTTTGCCAAGCTTAAACCTTAATTTTTAATACATATAAGTCATCCCTAGGGCAGGTCCAAAACAGCCCATGGGCATGGTGCAGTGTATTTAAAAGGTTGGTTATGTACTTTAAAGTTTTATATGTGCTTGTAGTGAAAACCCATAAAGTCTTTCACTCCTGAGAGGTCTACCTCTCCCATAGGATAACATTGGGTTATCTTATTACATTTAATAAGTCATAACTTTTTTGGGGAATAGGTAGAAGTGTCATGTTTTCTCTCTATTGAATTGTAATTTAAGACCCCCTTTAATGGTAAAGTCGGATTTTAAGTCACAGTTCTTAAAATGCCACTTTTAGAAAGTTGTAAAATCAAACAAACTATCTAGTTGACTGTTTTTAATATACTGACTCTACATTGAAAGGATCAATAATCTCATTTTCATTAGCCCTTGTGATTTATTTCACATTTCTTCAGTATTCACTCAAGACCATTTAGAACATCTTATCACATGTCTTTTGAAGGGCACCGCTCCCAGCAATTGCGCACCTACTGAATTATAGAGACCGAGATCTTATTTTGCTGCTCTTCCGAATGAAAGGCTCATGGACCTCTGGAGGATCCACTATTACAGCCTATTCAGACTACATGGCAGATGTCCAGTGGTAGTAAAACTCTTACTCTGCAGTCAAACAACACCTCCACTTTAGGAACGTCAGGTACGCCCTACTCTTCCCTGCCAGACATTGGGTGATAGAGGGTGAGACAACACGTTTCTTCCCAACACCAGAGGAAGCTTGGACTTGGCTACAGGAGAAGGGCGAACTGCCCTTGGTGAGAACGGCTCCCAGTGAAGAGAGATGGGAGTTGCGGACAACGAGAGGGGGGCACAACTAGAAGCAAGGCAGTGGCCCATCCTCTGAGCAGGCAGGCAATCAATCAGGGAATTATAAAGTGCGCTACTCACCCGTGAGGGACTCAAGACACTGGGGGGGGATGCAGCTCCAGGTCAGTCGAAGAGCCAGGTCTTGAGGCTTTTCCTGAAGGTGTGCAGGGTGGTGGAGCGCCTGATGTTGACTGGGAGCTCGTTCCAGGTTTTTGCTGCGACATAGGAGAAAGCTCTTTTGCCTGCTCTGGTTCTACGGATGCGTGGGGTCTCAGCCAGGGCTAGGTTGGCGGAGCGGAGGTTCCTTTTGGGTGCGTGGAAGGAGACTCTTTCATTGAGGCATTTGGGTCCTTTGTTGTGGAGGGATTTGTAGGCGTGGGTGAGAAGCTTGAAGGTCACTCTCTTCTCGATGGGGAGCCAATGGAGGTCTCATAGGTGCTGGGTCATGTGCTCGTGTCGTGGGGTTCCGAGGACGAGTCTGGCAGCGGTGTTCTGGATGGTTTGGAGCTTGTGTAGCAGGGTTTTGTTATTCCGGCGTAGAGGGTGTTACCGTAGTCCATTCTCCTGGTTATGAGTGCATGGGTGACGGTCTTTCTACATTCGGGGGGATCCACTTGAAGGTCTTGCGGAGGATGCGGAGGGAGTTGAAGCAGGTGGTGGGGACGGCGTTGATCTGGCGGGTCAAGGTGAGGGAGGAGTCTAGAATGATGCCGAGGTTTCCGGGTGTGGTCTGTCGGGGTGGGTGGGTTTCCGAGGGCAGGGGGCCACCAGGAGCTGTTCCAGGCAGTGGGGGAAGGTCCGAGGACGAGGACCTCTGTCTTCTCCGAGTTCAGTTTATGGCAGCTGTCGCTCATCCAGGTTGCGACGTCCTTCATTCCTTCCTGGAAGCTGAGTCTGGTATCTTCAGGGTTTTTTGTGAGCAAGAGGATGAGCTGGATGTCATCGGCGTAAGATACTATGCTGAGCCCGTGCTGTCTGACGATGGCGGCGAGGGGGGCCATGTAGATGTTGAAGAGCGTGGGGATGAGCGAGGATCCCTGGGGTACTCCACAGTTGATCTCTGTAGGTTCGGAGAGGAAGGGAGGGAGTCTTATCCTTTGGGTTCTGCCAGAGAGAAAGGAACGGATCCAGTCGAGGGCGGTACCTCGTATACCGGTGTCGTGGAGTCTGGCTGCGAGAGTCCGGTGAGAGATGGTGTTGAAGGCTGCTGAAAGGTCCAGTAGGATGAGGGCCGCAGTGTGGCCCTGGTCAAGTAGCATGCGGATGTCATCGGTGGCGGCAAGGAGGGCGGTCTCGGTGCTGTGGTTGCTGCGGAATCCAGACTGGGAGGAGTCGAGGATGGAGTTCTCTTCGATGTAGGTGGTTAGCTGGGCGTTGATGAGTCTCTCGGTGACTTTGGCTGCGAAGGGAAGGAGAGAGATGGGCCGGTAGTTTTTCAGGTCCGTCAGGTCGGCCGAGGGTTCCTTGAGGAGGGGCTTGACCTCTGCCCGCTTCCAGTCGTCAGGGAAGATGTCGGATTCGAGGGAGGCATTGATGGTCCGGCCTAGTTCGGGTGCTATGGTGGCGGCGGCTCTGTGGTAGATATGCGGCGGGAAGGGGTCCATGGGGGCTCCTGAGTGGGTGTTCTTCATGGTCGTGGTGGTGTCTTCAGTGGTGGCAGGCTTCCAGATGGTGATGGTTGGCTGGTTGTTGGTGGTGGAGAGGGGGGTTGAGTCCGGCATCTGCTTGCTGAAGTTGTCGTAGAGGGCCTTGATTTTCAGGTGGAAGAAGGCGCTGAGCTTGTTGCAGAGGTCCTGAGAGGGTGTGACGTCCATGGCTTCGCTGGGGGGTTTGGTGAACTGCTGTATGACGTTGAAGAGTTATGTAGCGTTACTAGCGTTGGTGTGGATTTTGCTCTTGATAAAGGTCCGCTTGGTGGTCTTTATGCACTGGTGGTATCCATTCATGGCCTTCCTGTAGTTGCTCTGGTCTTCGGTGTTTTTCCTGTTCCGCCAGAGTTTCTCGAGGCATCTGCAGGAGTGCCTGGCTTCTTGGAGGTCAGTGGTGAACCAGGCGGCCTTCAGGGGGCATTGTTGGTGGGGTGGTGGAGAGGTGCGAGCTTGTCAGCGCAGCCGGTAATCCAGCAGTGTAGTTCCTTGGCTGCGGAGTTGGCATCGGTCGTGGTGGGGGGGTCGAGGGGGAGGGTGGTGTTGAGGTGTTCCTCTGTGACCTTGCTCCAGTTTCTTCGTGGCGGGCGTGGGGGGGGTTTGGGTGCGGTGGTGGTGTTGAAAGTGAAGTGTACGCAGTGGTAGTCAGTCCACAGGGGCTACGTGGATGTTTGTCCCTCCTTCGAAGATGGGGTCGAGGGTGTGTCCGGCTCTGTGGGTAGGGGTGGTGACGAGCTGCTTCAGTCCGAGGTTGGCAAGGTTGTCAAGGAGGGTGGTGGAGTCGGGATCGCTGCGGTTGTCGAGGTGGAAGTTCAGGTCTCCGATGAGGATGTAGTCCATGGAGGTGATGGCGTGAGGGGCGACGAGGTCAGCAATGGAGGTGGCGAAGGAGGCGCAAGGCCCGGGGGGTCTGTAGACGAGGGTCCCACGCAGCGTGGTTCTGGGCTGGTTCGGATCTGGAAGTGGAGGTGCTCTGTGTTGGAGAGAGGGTCGTTCATGCTGGAGGTGGAGAGTCGGAGGGGGCTCTTGTGTGCGATGGCGAGTCCTCCTCCTGGGCGGTGGGGGTAGTCCCTTCTCTGGATCTTGTATCCGTCGGGGATGGCGGTGGCGATTTCGGGGGCGGAGGTGGTGTTGGCCCATGTTTCTGTGAAGATGGTGACGTCTGGCAAGAGGGTGTCGAGCAGGTCCCAGATCTCCGTGGCGTGTCTGTGGAGGGAGCGCACGTTGAGGAGGAGGCACGTCAGGGCTTCGGTGGTTCGGGCGTCGGGCGTGGGTTCCACGGTCGCGGGGGGATGTTGATGGTGAAGGAATGTTGGCAGTGTTGGCAGGAGAACTGGCCGTGGGTGGTGTCGATCTCTGGCACTTGTTGTCCCTTCCGGGGTTGAGTGCGAGGAGGGCGGCGGAGGTGTAGTGGAGGGGGGTCGTAGATCCAGGGTTCCTGGTGCTGGCTGTGGTCAGGTCGCGGACGGGCGCAGACGGGCTTGCCTTAGGCACGCCTTTGGTGCGCCAGCGGCGCGCCTGCGCAGCGGCCGCCATTAAATAGGGGAGGGGGGCGGGACGAGGTGCTGGTAGGCGGGGGCTGTCCAGGGGCAGCAGCGGTGGGAAAACCGGCCGAAATGCGGTCAAGAAATAAAATTAAAATTAAATAGAACTCGGTGGAAGCAAGAGTCACCAAGCGGGGCAGAGAAATAAAGTAAACCAGGCAGGCGAGGTGCTGGCTAAGGCTGGAGCGAAGAAAGAGCTCAAGTGGTGGTGGACGTGGTGCAACACAGAAAAAAATCCTTTCACTGTTCTGTCATCGGAGCATGGCTCATACTCTGAGACTGGCATTTTTGGTTCTGGTGCCTCAGGGGAAGGGCCGGATTTCAGCTCTTGCTTCCTGATTGGCGGATAATGTTGCATGCCACAGGTCGCACATCGAACACTTATGGACCACTGGTGAGCCATTTGTTGATTCTGGACTTGGTGCACACTTAGGTTGGGGGGGTCCTGTAGAGGAGAGTTGCCATTGGAGGGGTGCTAGCCTGACCGGACCACAATGGAGGCGCCATCACACCCCCATGCAAATCGTATGGGACATTTACTTATTTCCTATGGTTATACACCAATAGTTAGAATTATGTTGAATTTTAGTGGCAAGGCAACAACTATGTGCCTGTTCATGAGGGGGGGTAGTTGTGAACTTTTGTTTTATCAAATACTGTTAAGTTGGAGGCTGCACCAGGGCACATATCAAGGAATGTACAATGGGACATACCAGCTGGGTACATTGCAGGACTCTCAAAGGGACTGGAGTCTTGCTGCAGAACGGGTAAATGGGAAACACTACGCCTATGTGAGCCTCAACATTTAATTTCCTGACTTGGAACATTCGAGGAATGGCAATACCCAGAAAGGCATGCAGTGTATGCATATCTCAGATACCACCACATTCTTATTGCTTGCTTGCAGGAGACCCACTTGGTGGTCATTGAATTGCAAAGTAACAGAAGAGATGGAGGGGGGAGGTTTTCGGCATGGTTAACTCTGCTTTTGCAATGGGGTGCTAATCTGGATCTCCCCAAGTGTCTTCTACATAAAAGTGTCCCATAAAATTGACCCGGAGGGCCAACGCATGGTATTGAAGTGGTACCGAGATGAAGATCCCTACTCGCTGATAGGGATCTTTGCGCCAAATGTGCAACATTTGTACTTCCTGACTCAGTTGACTCTGGCGATAATGCGGAATCTGCTGGAGCCCTGTCTCTGGGGTGGTGCCTAGACTTGGGCAGGTCTACCTCACCGGTGAAAGGAGCCTCATGTCACAGGCTTATGCAATACTTGGTCAGTAGATGGAGAATGGGAGGGTACATGACATCTGGAGACTGCTACACCCAATGGTAAGAGAGTACTCTTTCTACTCTCCAGTGCATGATGCCCACACTTGACTAGACTTATTTCTCGGATGTGACGAGATGTGCTCCACGTCCTTGGGGGCAGAATGCATAGCCCGAACTGTGTGAGATCACTGCCCATTGAAACTAACTATACAATGGGGCAGGCCGTGGGCCAAAGTCCCAATCTGGCAACTCTGGATAGACGCAAGCTCTTCCCCAGTTTATGAGGCTGAAAAAGAAAAAAGGAAATCCCTCTGCTGTAAACAGCAGAGAGATTTTCTGGTGTGTGCAGAGGATGGAACGGTTCCATCCTCAGCACACGACCACCGTGGCTGAGGACGGAACCGTTCAGTCCTCAGCACTGAACGGTTAATTAGGCAATGCGCTGTTTACATTATTCATGTTTTTGGTTTAGACAGTGGTATTGTGAGTATGAATGAGTGAGTGAAAAGAAATACTAAGAAGCTGTTGAAGATAAGTGGTTGAAGAATTCAGGCTCAATTGTAGTCGGAGGACCCCGGGGTATACATATATAAATTCAATAAGAAGACTTGTTTGCAGGATAAGGGGTACTGTGTGAGGTACCATCACCTATACCATTGACACAGGGTGACTGAGCATTGTTGTGATTGATTAACATTGATCAGTGTTAGTGGAACCTAATTGCGCAAATGGGTGAAGTTGCATTGATTTGGGTGATTTCCGCTAGTCGAGATTTCACTTGTGGTTGTGGAAAATATTCTTGAGCAATTGAGATACTGTTATTTCTATAGTAGAAGCAAACAAGAAGGAGTTTAGAGGTTTATTGTCGAAGCTGTGTGAATGCGAGGAAAATTGTAAAGGAGGGTGAGCTACTGTAAGGAGTGAGATAGAACGTCATATTGTTTCGCAATGAGATTTGTTGGTTGGTGTGCTTTCTTGATGGGACTGGTTGGTGAAGTCAGAGTGTCGAACTGGGATTGGATTGCTAGAAGTGAATAACAGTATTTGGATTTGACAAAACAAATTGGTAAACTATTACCTTAATTTGGATTGCTTTACTGTGAATCAATGTATACGGAACAAAACAATAATATTGTGATTGAAATTTCTTGTCTCTCATTGTATTGCAAAAATGAAATGTTTTAAAGAATTTAAGAGTTTAGTAAGAGGATATGCTACATTTCCAGTATGGAAAGGTGAAGAGGCACCTCCTGAGGGTACGCCTGCACATTTTATGACAACTGAGCATGGGTTACACATTTGTTCTTGGGTTTACCAATGGAGCAGAATTAATGAGAAAGAAGGTGCATTGAGCTTTTCTAGATATGGGATGTTTAAAACTAATATTCTTGACAATTTGAAAGGAAACTCTGCACGAGATTAGGCCACCACCTAGACCTACTCAATCTGAAGCTTTTCATGCATGGGAAAAGGTTGTGAAAGAAAAGGAAAAAGAAAAATACAAGAGAAGGACAAAGCGAGCAGTGCTAATTATGCAGATGCTCGAAGGGATGAAGAACAGCATAGGTGGGGGAGGAAGAACAGCGTAGATGGAGAAGGGCTATCATAGATGGAACCAGATTATATCCAGCTATTACTATTGAATCAGTTAAACAGGGAAGTGAGAAAGATCCCCAAAAGAAAAACAGGGATGAGTCAGATACAGATTCAGGGGACGAGATTTTAGAGCAGATGTTGGCTTCAAGTCCTCCACCATATACTTCTCCTTTTGATCACAGAGACTCTAGTGCTGATGCAAGTGCCACAATGGCACCTGCTCCCGTAGATCCAAGTTTAGCCCTGATTGAAAGACCTGTACAAATACTTCAAATGGCTGTGGCTCGACCACAGATTGCAGCTCTGACTGTGACCAATGTGACTGTGACGCATACTACAGCCCAAAAAACGACTGTGAATGCCCAGATAGTGCCCAGAGTTGTCGCAACTGCTCCTCAAAATGCAGATTTAAGGCCAATAGCTTCTCAAGCCATTGGAGGTGTGCCTACCAGAGGGTGTGTTCTGACCTTACAAAATTCTCAGATTGTTGACTGGAGATCCCCACAGGCAGTGCAAGCGCTATAAGATGGAGGGACCTTAGTCTTCACAGCTACTGTTGCCCCTGGAGACATAAATGCTTCTGCAGAGGGGAATGTACCAATATGCTTAGAAGAAGCAGCAGGGACTAGAAAGACAGACAGCACTGAGATGGTGGAAAAGCAAGACATGGAAAGGGAAACATCTTTAAATGTAGTCCAATTGAAGATGGAATTAGAACTAATAAGGGGATGCTTAGTATTTGAACATATTGAGCAATATCAAGGACAGGAATTAATTTACCTGTGTAAAGAGATCACACGAAGAGCAGCTATAGTTGATCTTGAGAAAAAATTTCACTTGCGAAGAAGGTATAGAGTTCAGTTGGATGATCCAGCATTAGAAAACATGGGAATTTCAGGAATGCTTTTGCACATCTCAGAACTGGTCAAATGCATTCGCAAATGGAGTGAGACTGATTAAATGAAATGGGCAGAGAAGCACAAGAAGAAAAAGTGAGAGGAAGCTATAGCAAAGAAACAAGATTAGGGAAGCAAGGGAGAGATGACAGTATTTCCACTCAGAGAAATAGCAGGAGGCATATATGTACATGTTCCTTGCAGTAGAGCTGATTTGTCTGCAGTACGAGCAATTTCCCCAAATTGGGAGACAAACCGGTGCAACTGTATCCACAAGTTGAGTAGTTCATAAAGATTTCTAAGGTGTAATGGACAGATTTGAATACGCTTTTTGACATAGTAGTACCTGCTGATTTGTGGGCTGAATGTAAGACTACGCGATACAAAAGGGGATGATGGACGGAACGCTTGAGCCAATCAAACACTCACCCCCAGTCAACTGATCTGGGTTTAATCCATCATCATTCTTTAGCTCACTCCACCACCCCAGTTCAGACATGGCCATATGCAAATCAGTCTGACCCTGTGCCTCATGGGAACAGTCCAGCCCGAACTGCCAAGCCATGTCTTCCTGGACCGGAAACAAGCATCCTAGGACCGGTTTCTGGCATTCCAGCCGTCATCAGCCAGGCTTGCTTGAATCCAGTGGCAAAGTGAGCAAGGGACCCACGTCTGGGCATACCCCCGCCAACTTAGGGCGAACAAAGCGATACAAAGGGGATGATGGACGGAACGCTTGAGCCAATCAAACACTCACCCCCAGTCAACTGATCTGGGTTTAATCCATCATCATTCTTTAGCTCACTCCACCACCCCAGTTCAGACATGGCCATATGCAAATCAGTCTGACCCTGTGCCTCATGGGAACAGTCCAGCCCGAACTGCCAAGCCATGTCTTCCCTGGACCGGAAACAAGCATCCTAGGACCGGTTTCTGGCATTCCAGCCGTCATCAGCCAGGCTTGCTTGAATCCAGTGGCAAAGTGAGCAAGGGACCCACGTCTGGGCATACCCCCGCCAACTTAGGGCGAACAAAGCGATACAAAAGGGGATGATGGACGGAACGCTGAGCCAATCAAACACTCACCCCCAGTCAACTGATCTGGGTTTAATCCATCATCATTCTTTAGCTCACTCCACCACCCCAGTTCAGACATGGCCATATGCAAATCAGTCTGACCCTGTGCCTCATGGGAACAGTCCAGCCCGAACTGCCAAGCCATGTCTTCCCTGGACCGGAAACAAGCATCCTAGGACCGGTTTCTGGCATTCCAGCCGTCATCAGCCAGGCTTGCTTGAATCCAGTGGCAAAGTGAGCAAGGGACCCACGTCTGGGCATACCCCCGCCAACTTAGGGCGAACAAAGCGATACAAAAGGGATGATGGACGGAACGCTTGAGCCAATCAAACACTCACCCCCAGTCAACTGATCTGGGTTTAATCCATCATCATTCTTTAGCTCACTCCACCACCCCAGTTCAGACATGGCCATATGCAAATCAGTCTGACCCTGTGCCTCATGGGAACAGTCCAGCCCGAACTGCCAAGCCATGTCTTCCCTGGACCGGAAACAAGCATCCTAGGACCGGTTTCTGGCATTCCAGCCGTCATCAGCCAGGCTTGCTTGAATCCAGTGGCAAAGTGAGCAAGGGACCCACGTCTGGGCATACCCCGCCAACTTAGGGCGAACAAGCGATACAAAGGGGATGATGGACGGAACGCTTGAGCCAATCAAACACTCACCCCAGTCAACTGATCTGGGTTTAATCCATCATCATTCTTTAGCTCACTCCACCACCCCAGTTCAGACATGGCCATATGCAAATCAGTCTGACCTGTGCCTCATGGGAACAGTCCAGCCCGAACTGCCAAGCCATGTCTTCCCTGGACCGGAAACAAGCATCCTAGGACCGGTTTCTGGCATTCCAGCCGTCATCAGCCAGGCTTGCTTGAATCCAGTGGCAAAGTGAGCAAGGGACCCACGTCTGGGCATACCCCGCCAACTTAGGGCGAACAAGCGATACAAAGGGGATGATGGACGGAACGGCTTGAGCCAATCAAACACTCACCCCCAGTCAACTGATCTGGGTTTAATCCATCATCATTCTTTAGCTCACTCCACCACCCCAGTTCAGACATGGCCATATGCAAATCAGTCTGACCCTGTGCCTCATGGGAACAGTCCAGCCCGAACTGCCAAGCCATGTCTTCCCTGGACCGAAACAAGCATCCTAGGACCGGTTTCTGGCATTCCAGCCGTCATCAGCCAGGCTTGCTTGAATCCAGTGGCAAAGTGAGCAAGGGACCCACGCCTGGGCATACCCCGCCAACTTAGGGCGTAACAAAGCGATACAAAAGGGGATGATGGACGGAACGCTGAGCCAATCAAACACTCACCCCCAGTCAACTGATCTGGGTTTAATCCATCATCATTCTTTAGCTCACTCCATCACCCCAGTTCAGACATGGCCATATGCAAATCAGTCTGACCCTGTGCCTCATGGGAACAGTCCAGCCCGAACTGCCAAGCCATGTCTTCCCTGGACCGAAACAAGCATCCTAGGACCGGTTTCTGGCATTCCAGCCGTCATCAGCCAGGCTTGCTTGAATCCAGTGGCAAAGTGAGCAAGGGACCCACGTCTGGGCATACCCCGCCAACTTAGGGCGAACAAAGCGATACAAAAGGGATGATGGACGGAACGCTTGAGCCAATCAAACACTCACCCCAGTCAACTGATCTGGGTTTAATCCATCATCATTCTTTAGCTCACTCCACCACCTCAGTTCAGACATGGCCATATGCAAATCAGTCTGACCCTGTGCCTCATGGGAACAGTCCAGCCCGAACTGCCAAGCCATGTCTTCCTGGACCGGAAACAAGCATCCTAGGACCGGTTTCTGGCATTCCAGCCGTCATCAGCCAGGCTTGCTTGAATCCAGTGGCAAAGTGAGCAAGGGACCCACGTCTGGGCATACCCCCGCCAACTTAGGGCGAACAAAGCGATACAAAGGGGATGATGGACGGAACGCTTGAGCCAATCAAACACTCACTCCCAGTCAACTGATCTGGGTTTAATCCATCATCATTCTTTAGCTCACTCCACCACCTCAGTTCAGACATGGCCATATGCAAATCAGTCTGACCCTGTGCCTCATGGGAACAGTCCAGCCCGAACTGCCAAGCCATGTCTTCCTGGACCGGAAACAAGCATCCTAGGACCGGTTTCTGGCATTCCAGCCGTCATCAGCCAGGCTTGCTTGAATCCAGTGGCAAAGTGAGCAAGGGACCCACGTCTGGGCATACCCCGCCAACTTAGGGCGAACAAAGCGATACAAAAGGGGATGATGGACGGAACGCTTGAGCCAATCAAACACTCACCCCAGTCAACTGATCTGGGTTTAATCCATCATCATTCTTTAGCTCACTCCACCACCCCAGTTCAGACATGGCCATATGCAAATCAGTCTGACCCTGTGCCTCATGGGAACAGTCCAGCCCGAACTGCCAAGCCATGTCTTCCTGGACCGAAACAAGCATCCTAGGACCGGTTTCTGGCATTCCAGCCGTCATCAGCCAGGCTTGCTTGAATCCAGTGGCAAAGTGAGCAAGGGACCCACGCCTGGGCATACCCGCCAACTTAGGGCGAACAAGCGATACAAAAGGGATGATGGACGGAACGCTTGAGCCAATCAAACACTCACCCCAGTCAACTGATCTGGGTTTAATCCATCATCATTCTTTAGCTCACTCCACCACCCCAGTTCAGACATGGCCATATGCAAATCAGTCTGACCCTGTGCCTCATGGGAACAGTCCAGCCCGAACTGCCAAGCCATGTCTTCCCTGGACCGAAACAAGCATCCTAGGACCGGTTTCTGGCATTCCAGCCGTCATCAGCCAGGCTTGCTTGAATCCAGTGGCAAAGTGAGCAAGGGACCCACGTCTGGGCATACCCCGCCACTAGGCGTAACAAAGCGATACAAAGGGGATGATGGACGAACGCTTGAGCCAATCAAACACTCACTCCCAGTCAACTGATCTGGGTTTAATCCATCATCATTCTTTAGCTCACTCCACCACCTCAGTTCGACATGGCCATATGCAAATCAGTCTGACCCTGTGCCTCATGGGAACAGTCCAGCCCGAACTGCCAAGCCATGTCTTCCTGGACCGAAACAAGCATCCTAGGACCGGTTTCTGGCATTCCAGCCGTCATCAGCCAGGCTTGCTTGAATCCAGTGGCAAAGTGAGCAGGGACCCACGTCTGGGCATACCCCGCCAACTTAGGGCGAACAAAGCGATACAAAGGGATGATGGACGGAACAGCTTGAGCCAATCAAACACTCACCCCAGTCAACTGATCTGGGTTTAATCCATCATCATTCTTTAGCTCACTCCACCACCCCAGTTCAGACATGCCATATGCAAATCAGTCTGACCCTGTGCCTCATGGGAACAGTCCAGCTCGAACTGCCAAGCCATGTCTTCCTGGACCGAAACAAGCATCCTAGGACCGGTTTCTGGCATTCCAGCCGTCATCAGCCAGGCTTGCTTGAATCCAGTGGCAAAGTGAGCAAGGGACCCACGTCTGGGCATACCCCGCCAACTTAGGGCGAACAAAGCGATACAAAGGGGATGATGGACGGGCTGCAGCCAATCAAACACCACTCCCAGTCACCGATCTGGGTTTAATCCATCATCATTTTAGCTCACTCACCACTTCAGTCAGACATGGCCATATGCAAATCAGTCTGACCCTGTGCCTCATGGAACAGTCCAGCCCGAACGCCGCCATGTCTTCCTGACCGAAACAGCATCCTAGGACCGGTTTCGGCATTCCAGTCGCCATCAGCCAGGCTTGCTTGAATCCAGTGGCAAAGTGAGCAAGGGACTCACGCCTGAGCATACCCGCCATCTTAGGCTAACAAGTCGATACAAAAGGGATGATGGACGAACGCTTGAGCCAATCAAACACTCACTCCCAGTCAACTGATCTGGGTTTAATCCATCATCATTCTTAGCTCACTCCACCACTCCAGTTCAGACATGCCATATGCAAATCAGTCTGACTCCTGTGCTCATGGGAACAGTCCAGCCGAACCGCCAGCCATGTCTTCCTGACCGAAACAAGCATCCTAGGACCGGCTTCGGCATCTGCCGCCATCAGCCAGGCTTGCTTGAATCCAGTGGCAGTGAGCAAGGTGACCCACGCCTGGGCATACCGCCAACTTGTGGCTAACAGCTGATACAAAGGGATGATGGACGGAACGCTTGAGCCAATCAAACACTCACTCTCAGTCAACTGATCTGGGTTTAATCCATCATCATTCTTTAGCTCACTCCACCACTCCAGTTCAGACATGGCCATATGCAAATCAGTCTGACCCTGTGCCTCATGGGAACAGTCCAGCCCGAACTGCCAGCCATGTCTCCTGATCGAAACAAGCATCTAGACCGGCTTCTGGCATCTAGCCGTCAGCCAGGCTTGCTGAATCCAGTGGCAAGTGAGCAGTGACCCACGCCTGGCATACCGCCAACTTAGGCGAACAAGTGATACAAAGGGATGATGGACGGACGTTGAGCCAATCAACACTACCCCAGTCAACTGATCTGGGTTTGATCCATCATCCTAGCTCACTCACCACCTAGTCTGCTGATATGCAAATAGTCGATGCCATGGGAACAGTTCAGCACTGCTAGCCATGTCTTCTGGATCGAAACAGATCCAGGATCGCTTCGGCATTTCAGCCAGGCTTGCTTGAATTCAGTGGCAGCGAGCAGGGCCCACGTCTGGGCATACCGCCGCCAGCTTAGGGCGAACATGCGATACAAAAGGGATGATGGACGGAACGCTGGCAATCAGACCTCACCCCAGTCAACTGATCTGGGTTTAATCCATCATCACTTTAGCTCACTCGTACCACCCCAGTTCAGACATGGCCATATGCAAATCAGTCTGACTCCTGTGCCTCATGGATTCAGGCACAGCCTGGCTGCCATGTCTTCCTGGATCGAAGCAGTATCTAGGACTCGGCATTA
Organism: Calotriton arnoldi; assembly: GCA_963921515.1. Lineage (NCBI taxonomy): Eukaryota > Metazoa > Chordata > Amphibia > Caudata > Salamandridae > Calotriton > Calotriton arnoldi. The sequence continues at coordinate 420,248 of CAWUFW010009551.1, forward strand.
GCCGTCATCAGCTAGGCTCGCTTGAGATCCAGTGCAGAGCATAGGGACCCGACTGTCTGGGCATACGCCCCGTCCAACTTAGGGCGAACAGATGCGATACAAAAGGGGATGATGGACGGAACGCTGAGCCAATCAACCACTCACCCCCAGTCAACTGATCTGGGTTTAATCGCACTCAGTTGGCGGGGTATGCCCAGACGTGGGTCCCTTGCTCACTTTGCCACTGGATTCAAGCAAGCCTGGCTGATGACGGCTGGAATGCCAGAAACCGGTCCTAGGATGCTTGTTTCCGGTCCAGGGAAGACATGGCTTGGCAGTTCGGGCTGGACTGTTCCCATGAGGCACAGGGTCAGACTGATTTGCATATGGCCATGTCTGAACTGGGGTGGTGGAGTGAGCTAAAGAATGATGATGGATTAAACCCAGATCAGTTGACTGGGGGTGAGTGTTTGATTGGCCCAAACGCTCCGTCCATCATCCCCTTTGTATCGCTTGTTCGCCCTAAGTTGGCGGGGGTATGCCCAGACGTGGGTCCCTTGCTCACTTTGCCACTGGATTCAAGCAAGCCTGGCTGATGACGGCTGGAATGCCAGAAACCGGTCCTAGGATGCTTGTTTCCGGTCCAGGGAAGACATGGCTTGGCAGTTCGGGCTGGACTGTTCCCATGAGGCACAGGGTCAGACTGATTTGCATATGGCCATGTCTGAACTGGGGTGGTGGAGTGAGCTAAAGAATGATGATGGATTAAACCCAGATCAGTTGACTGGGGGTGAGTGTTTGATTGGCTCAAACGCTCCGTCCATCATCCCCTTTGTATCGCTTTGTTCGCCCTAAGTTGGCGGGGGTATGCCCAGACGTGGGTCCCTTGCTCACTTTGCCACTGGATTCAAGCAAGCCTGGCTGATGACGGCTGGAATGCCAGAAACCGGTCCTAGGATGCTTGTTTCCGGTCCAGGGAAGACATGGCTTGGCAGTTCGGGCTGGACTGTTCCCATGAGGCACAGGGTCAGACTGATTTGCATATGGCCATGTCTGAACTGGGGTGGTGGAGTGAGCTAAAGAATGATGATGGATTAAACCCAGATCAGTTGACTGGGGGTGAGTGTTTGATTGGCTCAAACGCTCCGGTCCATCATCCCCTTTGTATCGCTTTGTTCGCCCTAAGTTGGCGGGGGTATGCCCAGACGTGGGTCCCTTGCTCACTTTGCCACTGGATTCAAGCAAGCCTGGCTGATGACGGCTGGAATGCCAGAAACCGGTCCTAGGATGCTTGTTTCCCGGTCCAGGGAAGACATGGCTTGGCAGTTCGGGCTGGACTGTTCCCATGAGGCACAGGGTCAGACTGATTTGCATATGGCCATGTCTGAACTGGGGTGGTGGAGTGAGCTAAAGAATGATGATGGATTAAACCCAGATCAGTTGACTGGGGGTGAGTGTTTGATTGGCTCAAACGTTCCGTCCATCATCCCCTTTTGTATCGCTTTGTTCGCCCTAAGTTGGCGGGGTATGCCCAGACGTGGGTCCCTTGCTCACTTTGCCACTGGATTCAAGCAAGCCTGGCTGATGACGGCTGGAATGCCAGAAACCGGTCCTAGGATGCTTGTTTCCGGTCCAGGGAAGACATGGCTTGGCAGTTCGGGCTGGACTGTTCCCATGAGGCACAGGGTCAGACTGATTTGCATATGGCCATGTCTGAACTGGGGTGGTGGAGTGAGCTAAAGAATGATGATGGATTAAACCCAGATCAGTTGACTGGGGTGAGTGTTTGATTGGCTCAAACGCTCCGTCCATCATCCCCTTTTGTATCGCTTTGTTCGCCCTAAGTTGGCGGGGTATGCCCAGACGTGGGTCCCTTGCTCACTTTGCCACTGGATTCAAGCAAGCCTGGCTGATGACGGCTGGAATGCCAGAAACCGGTCCTAGGATGCTTGTTTCGGTCCAGGAAGACATGGCTTGGCAGTTCGGGCTGGACTGTTCCCATGAGGCACAGGGTCAGACTGATTTGCATATGGCCATGTCTGAACTGGGGTGGTGGAGTGAGCTAAAGAATGATGATGGATTAAACCCAGATCAGTTGACTGGGGGTGAGTGTTTGATTGGCTCAAACGTTCCGTCCATCATCCCCTTTGTATCGCTTTGTTCGCCCTAAGTTGGCGGGGGTATGCCCAGACGTGGGTCCCTTGCTCACTTTGCCACTGGATTCAAGCAAGCCTGGCTGATGACGGCTGGAATGCCAGAAACCGGTCCTAGGATGCTTGTTTCCGGTCCAGGGAAGACATGGCTTGGCAGTTCGGGCTGGACTGTTCCCATGAGGCACAGGGTCAGACTGATTTGCATATGGCCATGTCTGAACTGGGGTGGTGGAGTGAGCTAAAGAATGATGATGGATTAAACCCAGATCAGTTGACTGGGGGTGAGTGTTTGATTGGCTCAAACGCTCCGTCCATCATCCCTTTTGTATCGCTTTGTTCGCCCTAAGTTGGCGGGGGTATGCCCAGACGTGGGTCCCTTGCTCACTTTGCCACTGGATTCAAGCAAGCCTGGCTGATGACGGCTGGAATGCCAGAAACCGGTCCTAGGATGCTTGTTTCCGGTCCAGGGAAGACATGGCTTGGCAGTTCGGGCTGGACTGTTCCCATGAGGCACAGGGTCAGACTGATTTGCATATGGCCATGTCTGAACTGGGGTGGTGGAGTGAGCTAAAGAATGATGATGGATTAAACCCAGATCAGTTGACTGGGGGTGAGTGTTTGATTGGCTCAAACGTTCCGTCCATCATCCCCTTTGTATCGCTTTGTTCGCCCTAAGTTGGCGGGGGTATGCCCAGACGTGGGTCCCTTGCTCACTTTGCCACTGGATTCAAGCAAGCCTGGCTGATGACGGCTGGAATGCCAGAAACCGGTCCTAGGATGCTTGTTTCCGGTCCAGGGAAGACATGGCTTGGCAGTTCGGGCTGGACTGTTCCCATGAGGCACAGGGTCAGACTGATTTGCATATGGCCATGTCTGAACTGGGGTGGTGGAGTGAGCTAAAGAATGATGATGGATTAAACCCAGATCAGTTGACTGGGGGTGAGTGTTTGATTGGCTCAAACGTTCCGTCCATCATCCCCTTTGTATCGCTTTGTTCGCCCCTAAGTTGGCGGGGTATGCCCAGACGTGGGTCCCTTGCTCACTTTGCCACTGGATTCAAGCAAGCCTGGCTGATGACGGCTGGAATGCCAGAAACCGGTCCTAGGATGCTTGTTTCCGGTCCAGGGAAGACATGGCTTGGCAGTTCGGGCTGGACTGTTCCCATGAGGCACAGGGTCAGACAGATTTGCATATGGCCATGTCTGAACTGGGGTGGTGGAGTGAGCTAAAGAATGATGATGGATTAAACCCAGATCAGTTGACTGGGGGTGAGTGTTTGATTGGCTCAAACGTTCCGTCCATCATCCCCTTTTGTATCGCTTTGTTCGCCCTAAGTTGGCGGGGGTATGCCCAGACGTGGGTCCCTTGCTCACTTTGCCACTGGATTCAAGCAAGCCTGGCTGATGACGGCTGGAATGCCAGAAACCGGTCCTAGGATGCTTGTTTCCGGTCCAGGGAAGACATGGCTTGGCAGTTCGGGCTGGACTGTTCCCATGAGGCACAGGGTCAGACTGATTTGCATATGGCCATGTCTGAACTGGGGTGGTGGAGTGAGCTAAAGAATGATGATGGATTAAACCCAGATCAGTTGACTGGGGGTGAGTGTTTGATTGGCTCAAACGTTCCGTCCATCATCCCCTTTTGTATCGCTTTGTTCGCCCTAAGTTGGCGGGGGTATGCCCAGACGTGGGTCCCTTGCTCACTTTGCCACTGGATTCAAGCAAGCCTGGCTGATGACGGCTGGAATGCCAGAAACCGGTCCTAGGATGCTTGTTTCCGGTCCAGGGAAGACATGGCTTGGCAGTTCGGGCTGGACTGTTCCCATGAGGCACAGGGTCAGACTGATTTGCATATGGCCATGTCTGAACTGGGGTGGTGGAGTGAGCTAAAGAATGATGATGGATTAAACCCAGATCAGTTGACTGGGGGTGAGTGTTTGATTGGCTCAAACGTTCCGTCCATCATCCCCTTTTGTATCGCTTTGTTCGCCCTAAGTTGGCGGGGGTATGCCCAGACGTGGGTCCCTTGCTCACTTTGCCACTGGATTCAAGCAAGCCTGGCTGATGACGGCTGGAATGCCAGAAACCGGTCCTAGGATGCTTGTTTCCGGTCCAGGGAAGACATGGCTTGGCAGTTCGGGCTGGACTGTTCCCATGAGGCACAGGGTCAGACTGATTTGCATATGGCCATGTCTGAACTGGGGTGGTGGAGTGAGCTAAAGAATGATGATGGATTAAACCCAGATCAGTTGACTGGGGGTGAGTGTTTGATTGGCTCAAACGTTCCGTCCATCATCCCCTTTTGTATCGCTTTGTTCGCCCTAAGTTGGCGGGGGTATGCCCAGACGTGGGTCCCTTGCTCACTTTGCCACTGGATTCAAGCAAGCCTGGCTGATGACGGCTGGAATGCCAGAAACCGGTCCTAGGATGCTTGTTTCCGGTCCAGGGAAGACATGGCTTGGCAGTTCGGGCTGGACTGTTCCCATGAGGCACAGGGTCAGACTGATTTGCATATGGCCATGTCTGAACTGGGGTGGTGGAGTGAGCTAAAGAATGATGATGGATTAAACCCAGATCAGTTGACTGGGGTGAGTGTTTGATTGGCTCAAACGTTCCGTCCATCATCCCCTTTGTATCGCTTTGTTCGCCCTAAGTTGGCGGGGGTATGCCCAGACGTGGGTCCCTTGCTCACTTTGCCACTGGATTCAAGCAAGCCTGGCTGATGACGGCTGGAATGCCAGAAACCGGTCCTAGGATGCTTGTTTCCGGTCCAGGGAAGACATGGCTTGGCAGTTCGGGCTGGACTGTTCCCATGAGGCACAGGGTCAGACTGATTTGCATATGGCCATGTCTGAACTGGGGTGGTGGAGTGAGCTAAAGAATGATGATGGATTAAACCCAGATCAGTTGACTGGGGTGAGTGTTTGATTGGCTCAAACGTTCCGTCCATCATCCCCTTTGTATCCCCCTTTGTATCGCTTTGTTCGCCCTAAGTTGGCGGGGTATGCCCAGACGTGGGTCCCTTGCTCACTTTGCCACTGGATTCAAGCAAGCCTGGCTGATGACGGCTGGAATGCCAGAAACCGGTCCTAGGATGCTTGTTTCCGGTCCAGGGAAGACATGGCTTGGCAGTTCGGGCTGGACTGTTCCCATGAGGCACAGGGTCAGACTGATTTGCATATGGCCATGTCTGAACTGGGGTGGTGGAGTGAGCTAAAGAATGATGATGGATTAAACCCAGATCAGTTGACTGGGGGTGAGTGTTTGATTGGCTCAAACGTTCCGTCCATCATCCCCTTTTGTATCGCTTTGTTCGCCCTAAGTTGGCGGGGGTATGCCCAGACGTGGGTCCCTTGCTCACTTTGCATGGGCGTTCCCATGCAACCACCCAAGGTTTCTGATGCTAAACCAAATTAACAAAAAAAAATTGAAAGGGTTTAGAGTCAGAAAATAGTGCACACTTGAACCAGGCGCTATGAAGGAGAAATGCTTTTTTTCTCTTTTTAATTTGCGACTTTGCTTCTGTGCTGCACTGTACAGCACACATATAAAGTGGGAAAATGTTTAAAATTAGTCTAAGCATAGTATTCTGTACTGGAAGGGTATCCTTTCAATACAAAACTAATGCTTGACTCCCAAAGACACCCTTGCACAATGGCGCAAAGGTGTCTCTGTGGTACACTGCAGCTGATTTCAACGCCGGCACTAGGGAAAAGGGAGGAGAGTGCCATATTTCTGTACATATGGCATTCTCTTGCTCTCTCCTTCTCACGCAGTGCAGCATTTGCGGCTTCTGCACTGCACTGCATTAAATACTGGTAAATCTTGCCCAAAGTGTCTCCAGGAAAACTGCAGTACTGTCAAAGAGAAGTTCAATATCTGGGACACATTATTGTGAAGGGAGCAAGAATGGTGTCACCAGAGATAGTGGAAGGCATCCTACAGATGAATGCATCACAAACTCAAGAGGAAGTTAGGACATTTTTGCGAATGGTTGGCTACTGCAGACAGCGATACCAAACCTTTCCTTAGTGGCAAAACCTATAATGAGGTTGACACATAAGGATGTGTCAGATCTGATTCCATGGGACAACGACTGCTGAAAGGTGTTCCTAGAGTTGGAAAACAAATTGTGTTGTGCCCCAGCCCTAGGAATGCCTGATTATTCAAAAGAATTTATACTATTTTGTAGTGAGAGAGATGGGTGCGCTCTCTCAGTGTTGATGCAAGTGCATGGAGATGCCCAAAAACCAGTGGCATATTTTTCTACAGCACTTGACCTCATAGCTGCAGGTCTTCCTGGTTGCCTTAAAGCGGTAACCATGGTGATCACTAGTCTGGAAAAGAGTGAGAGCATAGTGATGGTGTACCCTTTAACTATTAACCAGAACCAAGACTCAGTACCTAACTCATAATCGCTCGACCAAATGTGAACAGACTATTTTGTCTTGCGATAATGTAGTTTTCAAAAGGTGCAGGGTGCTTAACCCTTCAACTTTGTCACCTATAAATGATGCCGATGGTGATGAAATGGAGCACGATTGTCTAGATGTCACAGATTTATGCACCAAACCAAGACCAGATATTAAGGATGAACCACTAATTGAGCCTGATCATGTACTGTTTGTAGACAGCTCATGTTTAAGAGGTAACAATGTTATACTAAGAGCATCATATGCAGTGTGTACAATAAATTATGTTATTGAAGCATTCTGGCTACAAAGAGTTACCACAGCACAATTTACCAAATTAATTGCTCTTAGCAGAGCATGCAGATTAACAGCACAAATGAGTGTCATAATTTTTTACAGACAGTCAGTAAAGGTTTGGTGTGGTCCATGATCTTGGACAGTTGTGGTCACAAAGGGATTTTCTAACCTCTTCAGACACTCCAATAAGAAATGGGAATCATGTCAAAAATCTATTGGAGGCTTTGTAGCACCCAAAGAAATAGAAGTGGCCAAATGTACAGCTCACTAAAGTGACAATGAATGCTATGGACAATAGATACGCAGATTCAGTGGCATGGTATTGTGCTCTGTTGGCCTGTACATTTAATGAAAATTTCACATGTGAGTCCGAAGAGGAGAGTTCATTCTCTATGTTGATGAAAGCCACAGACACCTGGGACGAATTAAAATGAGTCCAGGAAAATGTTTCAGAAGCAGAACAAAAGAGTTGGATAAAGGCAGGTTGTGAAAATAATTCAAATGACATTTTGATGTCTGCTGATAGGAGACCAGTGTTGCCCGATACCTTGTTGTTTCCAATGACACAATATTACCATGGATGCACACACTTAGGTAGGGATTACATGGTGAGGCTTTTCAGGCGAAGTTGGTTTAATCCCAGATTCCAAATGTTGGCTGAAGAAGTTTGTCATAGGTGAGTTATATGTCAACAAATGAATGCAGGAAAGAGAACACACGTTACACTGACATACATAGGGAGATCAGGTGGTCCTTTCAAAAGGATGCAGATGGACTTTATCAAAACACCAGTTTATAACAGGCTGAGATATGTCCTGGTTATTGTGTGCATTTTCTAGAGATGGGTGGAGGCCTACCCAACTCAGAGAAATGACAGTTTCACAGTAGCCAAGCTGTTATTTCATGAACTTATACCCAATTTCTCTTGAGTCAGATAGAAGAACGCATTTTAACAATGAAGTTCTGAAAATGATCTGCACTGCATTACAAATTGAGCATAGACTACACTGCAGTTACATACCTGAAGCTTCTGGAATAGTTGAACAAGTGAACAGGACTATAAAATCCCGATTAGCAAATGTTTGTGCTTCAACTTCCTTGAAATGGCCAGATGTACTTCCTTTGGTGTTAATGAGCATTCAAAGTACTCCAGACAGAAAGACAGGTCTGCCCACACACTAGATTCTTATGGGAAGGGCAACGAGATTGCCAGATGTACCTACAAATGCTCTTTTAAATATCACTGCAAACATTATCTTGGATTACTGCAAAGGATTAGCTCATGTGGTCCATTCTGATTCTATTTCTCATCAGGTTTCAGCAACAACGCAAGATCCGCATCAAGAACAGTGCCACGACCTCAGCCCTGGTGACTGGGTCGTGATCAAGAAGTACGTTTGGAAGACTTGCTTAGAACCTTGATGGAAAGGCCCTCACCAGGTCATTTTGACAACAAATAGTGCTGTTAAGTGTGCTGCAATTCCAAACTGGATTCATGCTTCACACACCAAGAGGGTGAGAAATCCTTCAGAAAGAAGCACTTGTGATCTATGATCCTAATTGCAGAGCATTGGTGAATGTACCAATACCTGACAGACCACCCAGACCAGCAGCATCATTGCTTGAACAACAGCAAGAGGAAGAGAGGGGTGAAGATCAACTAGTTGAGTGGGACTAAATTGTCTAATGAAAAACAAGCAGAGACTTTTCCCAAGAACAGAAGTTGTGCTGAAACTGTGTCCGCACAAACAGAAGTCCCAGGAGAAGGTATGAGCACTGGATCAAAAAGAGTAAAGCTGAATGGCCACAAAGTAATGAGCACAAAAACCAGAGAAGAAGCACATCGATAGCATGAATACCAGACAGTATATCTGAAGAAATTAAGTCCAGTGATGAGAGTGGTACAGAGCGGAAAGAACAAACTCTGAGAAGATGGAAAAGAGCAAGCGTGCCCTGTTGCAGGTACTCATTACCAGAGTGTTCATACTACGTGAACACAGCATTGAGTGTCACTTTGGAAGTCTTGTGAAAAGTGCACCCTGAACTGCTAGAGCCCCCTTGAGAACAATGGAAAACTTGAGGGGAATAGAATCAAAAAAGCAAAAGAAGAAACCTTAAATAATTCATTGATAAAACGAATTGTGCTGTTAGACCTTTATTATTTTAGTCTTTTATTTTACAGACGATCAACCTAGGACCAAGTGAGCAGTAGAAGAATAGGGATAACATTTTAGAGAACACGGAGTAGGGTTAAGTGTTGTCCATTTAGTAACAGAACTTTAAAAAAGACTAATACTGAAAAAAGACAAGTGAAAGAAGAAACAAACTGATGAACTCAAGAAGTGCAAAACTGACTCAGAGAGAAATGTGGTGCATTGGAAATAAGTGTAAATATATCATGTGTTCAATTTTTGTCATAACAGCAATAATGATTTCCATAGTGCTAATAGGATTTTATTAAATACCTAAGACAGAGAATAAAAATCAGAATTCTACAGCATAGAAGATCTAGTTAAATATCCCTGTGTGCGCTACAAGAAGGATGATTTCTCTACTAAAGTTTACTCCAGGTTAGTTCAAGAATACACTAATCCTATGAATGCTAAAGACTGTTATGTTTGTGCACACTTACCCACGTCGTTTTCAGAAGAAGAACATACTACCACATGCCTTTATGTTATGCTATTTCCTTAGTTTATAGAAGAGGACGTTTCGAATATTTTTATTCCAATCATGATCTGATACTTTCTAGTGTTCCCTTGATAGAAATCATGAATTTACACACGCAAGCGAAAGAAATGGATACTAGCTGGTATTATTTCTTCCCTCATAGGTCTATAGATAGTGTACAGGCTTACCAAAAGAACTTAACCTGTTTAATGTGGCCAGTGGAAAGAATATATATAATGGCTTTAGAGGAAAGATACACTAACATAATCAAAACTATTGATAAGAGTAGTGATGATTTAGAAAATGCCTAGAAGAAGGAAGAGAATTAATTTAGAAAGAAGATTGTTTACCTTAGATTGAGATGAGAAAGTCAGCACAAATGAAAAAATTGTGTTTACAGGAGAAGGCCACCTAAGCAAACTAGACATGTAGGAATCAGTAGTTGTTGATATACTTTTGAACTAACAGGGGGGACTTGGCAAATCTTGCAGGGGGTGAGAACGTAATTCCTGGGTTTTACTATATTTGTGGACTAAATGCGTATTTCTTGTTGCCAACAGACTGGGAAGATATGTGTTACTTAAGCCTACTAATCCCTAACATGTATAATGTGAAAAGAGTAGGCCTGGGCGGTAAATTCTGTTCCACTTGCGGAATTTGGGTAATTTTGCGTTCCGCAGAGAACGCGGAATTACCAAAAATTCTGCGGCTTTGCGGAATTTTTTGCTTGTTCGCGCTTTCAAAATGCGTCTTTGCAAGATATTTCTCCCCGAGCACGCAAACAGCGTTCGCGAACAGGAAAAAAGCATCGCGAACGGGCGGAACAAGCAATTCCGCGTGTTCGCGGAACTTTTGCGTGCTCGCGGAGATTTTTTACCGTTTCGCGGAGCTTTGCGTAGCGCGACTACGCAAATTCCGCCCACCCCTAGAAAGGAGATGCATGCACAATAACACCATCAGATAGACAAAACCAAAATCCTGAAACTGGAACAGATCTAGCAGACATATTTGAAGCAATCTTTCCATCTGTAGGAGTCATTTTATATGGCAAAAAGATTAGAAAGTTAGCTACTGTTGTTGACAAAATGGCAACGAGTAAATCTAGAGCTTTGCTTATAATTAAGGCTGAGCTAATTGCTGTAAGGTCTATGGTACTCCAAGACCGACTTGCACTAGATATCTTACACATAGAAAAAAAGCAGAATCTGCAAAATGCTTTAATTAACTCACTGCTGTACATACATACCTGACGGAAGTAAGGAAATAGAAGACTATACAAAGAACATTTCAGATTTAGAACCTGATTTACACAAGTTTTAAACACCAAGGGGCATATTCTCAAGGAGCCATCGCCGATTTATCGGCACTTTAGCGCCGCAAAAGTGGCGATAGACTTATTGCCCTATTCACAAGCTGGTGCAAACTGCCGACATCGCCAGTTTTCCTGCGATAGCTGCCGCAAAACACATCGCCATTGATGAGAGCGACAATTAACGCTAATGATATGCAGAGTAGGCGTTCCCGTGCAAAAACACACGAAAACACCACTTCGCGATATTCTCAACGACCAGCCAGATCTGCGATGCCGGACAAAAACAGGCGATAAGGTGCGTTAGCAGCAGGGACTTAACACCTGCTTTTTACTGGTCTTAAGTAGGACGAAAAACTGCAGTACAAAGGGAGCCCAGGCCAGAGCCACATCTGAAGACCAACAGATGCCATGGAGCTACTAATCATGCAGCTCGGAGACCCAAGAGGGCCACAACACCCACTGCCACCACCCCCAGGACCACCCCCAGGACCAACCCCCCCCCCCCGGACCACAACTGAGGCAGCGCAGAACAAGACAGCGGACCTTCCGAAAACACATTAGCCTCACAGACTTAACACGCCAGAGGATGTCATTGCCCACTACAGGCTCAAAAGGACAACCATCCTCCACATCATGACCCACATTGCCCACAGGCTGACGGTACCAACACAGCGGACAACCAACATCCCTCCGCAGACAAACCTGCTGGCTGTGCTGCACCTGTTGGCCTCTGGTACCTTCCAACCTACAACTGCCAGAGTCGGAGGAGTCTCATAGCCAGCCCTATCAAAGGCCATCACACCTGTCCTGGATGCCATCATCAGTTTCATACCCCAGCACCTTCACTTCCCCCACACTGCGCAGGAACAGCTGGAGACCAAGCAAGGCTTCTACGCCATAGCTGGATTCCCGCACGTGTTGGGGGCAATCGACTGCACACATGTACTACTTGTGCCCCCTGCCGACACTGCACACAATTACCACAACAGGAAGCACACGCATTCCATCAATGTGCAGGCAATAGTGGACCACCGGGGACTGTTCACCAATGTCGTCGCCAACTTCCCAGGCAGTGTGCATGATTCATATATGTTCCGACAGTCCATCATCAACCAGCGCTTTCAGGATGGCACCTATGGAAATGGACTGCTCGTTGGTAAGTACCAACGGAACACACCACTCACCTCAATTCCACAATCACACAACGCACAACTGTGGGAATGGACAAGTAACAAAATCACATTCAACATGCCAACCAACATGCACACCTGCCAGACACGACAACACAAGTACCCGTGGTAAGAGGGTGCAGAAATGTGGACAAACCATACACCCAGGCATAGCCCCTCTGCCACACATTTGCAGAATGTGGGGAGAGGTGGGAACCATGATTGTGCCAAGGAGGCAATGGACCTATGAATAACAATGTACACAATGCCAAGTGTGGCGGTGATGTGCTGGACAGTCTTGAGAATGCAGAGCACAGACATGTCCATGTGGACACATACTGCTGGAGTCTGTAGTGTCGTGGACAGTGGACGCAACCATGTCATCACAGGCAGTGGGGAACACCTTGGAAAAGTAGCCATGTCGGCCCCCCTGTAAGCGTAAGCGTAGTGGGCAGGGCCGGCGCACACCAGTCCAGCGTAGGGGAGTGACTAAATAGGCCAGGGCTCAGGGAGTGGTTCACTTCCGGGACGGCCACCGAAGTAACTACTGTGTGTGGCTCTGTGTCCGCCATAACCTGACCATAGACCTACACACACGTGACAGACCACCTACAAAGTGCGAGGTGGCTACGTCCCACGCCACCCGGCGCACATCTCGTCATCGCCTGCAGTGGCGTGTCTGCCAGGGCGGCGTCCCTCACCCTGCCACGAGGCCGCCATCATGACCGGTGGTGCCTGTGCGATCCTGTGCGCCTGCCGCACCCCAGCCCGCTGATCCCCAGACCCGACCTGCGCCCAGCGGTGAATGCCCACCCCTGCGCACCCAGGCATCACTGCTCACCTGCCGCCACTGACGTCTCTCCAAGAGGGCCCACCACGTGCCAGTGCAATCTCCAAGGCCGGGCTCTGCGAGCTTGGCAGCCTCCTCAGCCGATCGCTGGATTCTGCGCAACAGGCCCCCAGCGCACCCAGCGGCACTGCACCGCGGAGTTGCAAGTTGGCTACTGCTGCCTTCTGACCACACTGTGGTACAGCAAGTAACAGACACATCCTTTCCAGTCCGCCCCTCCAGGCCTGCTGCATCATCGCAGGCTGCACACCTGCTCAGCTCTTCCGGTGGGCCGAACTCAGTGCACCACAAGTCACTGTCCAGCCTCCAGCATTATAGCATGATGCACACCCGATCAGCTCTTCCGGTGGGCCTACCTCAGTGCACCGCAAGTCATCGCCACGTGGCGGTTGGCCCGTGCCGGACACAGGGCCTCAGGTGCCACTAACTCAGTGCACCACAAGTCACCGTCCAGCCACCAGGCCTGCTGCATCATCGCAGGCTGCACACCCGCTCAGCTCTTCCGGTGGGCCGAACTCAGTGCACCGCAAGTCATTGTCCCGAGGGGCTACCCCACAGGTCCACCTCCAGTAGCCAACAGCATGTCCTCGGTAACGCCACTGGAGCCCTTCACAGTCACAGGGCCACCCCGTCCCAGGCAGGCCGCCAGTAAGCCTGGGTAGATCGTCTGGAGACGTACTCCAAAGCGCACGACATCCCAGCGCGGCGGCGGCGCACGCATGTGAGGAGTACAGAGAAATGGCCCGGGGCTCTGGCCGTGGTTCAGTTCTGGGCTCTGGGCGTGGTTCAGTTCTGGCCTGGCCACAAAAGTGACTATGGCGTGTGTCTCCGTAGTAGTGTCTGCGCCACCCGGCCTATAATCGACAATGTTGCAATGTAGCATGCACCAGGAGGGCGGCCTCGCCCGAATGGATTAATAAAGGAGAGCGAGACCGCTCGGGGTCTCGGCTCCTACATGCCAACTGTTGTATGTGTATCTACATTGCCGCAGCCTGAACCGAAGGCCTAGCCTCAATATCAGCGCGAGTTCAGCCAGGCCAGAACTCCACATCCGTGTCCGCCCTATCCTTACCATAGGCCTACACACACGTGGCCGCCCACCTTCAACGGCCAACATTACAGTCTTGCTGTCAGTCCTGCGGACATGCGCAGACAGGCATGACAATGGTGTGCCGTAGGAGTGCAAGTGATGCAACCGCGCAGCACACACAAGTAAATAGGCTCGGTGGGAGGGAGGAGCAGCTGTGAGGCTACGTAATACACATTGTCCTACCACATTTGCCAGCAGCAATACATGGCTAACATGAATCCCAAGGTCGCACAAATCACACACCACGAAACTTGTATGTCTGCCAACACAGCATGCAGAACCACCAGTTAACACTAATCTCACTTACCTCACACAGGTGATCAAGGATATGCACTCTGCCCGTGGATGATGACACTCCTCCGAGACCCGAACACCCCGGCCCAGAGGCAGTACAATGTGGCCAACAAACGCACCAGGGGCATTGTTGAACGCACAATTGGCGTATTGAAATCATATTTCAGGTGCCTGGACATCACCGGTGGAAGACTCTTGTACAGCCCAGAAATAGTGTGCAAGATGATCACTGCATGTTGTGTATTGCACAACATATGTGTACGTACCAATGCCCCATGGATCCAAGTCCCAGAAGCACCGGACGATGATGAAGAAGGTGATGCAGGTGGACCACACCCCACTGCAGCCGCAGCAGGAATAGCCCGAAGGAACACAATCATCAACAATTTCTTCGCATGAGCACGTGACATTGTGACTGTCCACAGCAATCATGGCACAGTACAAGATGACCACATGACCAGCATGTGCAAATAAAATCTTAGCAACACACATTCCCAGTGTGTCCTCTGCATTAGCACATTACTCTGATGGGTGTAAGTGCAACATTGAGTGCTAACATTCGCATATGTTGCAAGAAGAGATGGTGTGTATGTCACCTCTGTACCAAGAGGCTGTTTAGGGCGTCATGTATTCAATATGCCATATCAGGGTGTCACATGTAGTACGTCATGCCACTCATCAGCGTCCCATGTGTACATGAACATGACATGAAGGCCGTCATTGGTGTTCAGGAAAAGACAACAGGGTGCCATTTGTGGTCAGAGATGTACCTGCCTGATGCAAATATACACATTGTGTGTCGAGTCCCACAACATGCACAACATGGCCGTAAGGGGGATGTGGGCACAGTGGACACCTCAGCAACATTGGGAGATGCACCCCAGCCTAGAAGCCAGCAGGTCCACCTTGCGTGGAACACACCAAGGTGTCCCCTGGTCAAATGTGCCATGTACAGGTCACATGTGTACACGGACGTCATCCATCAAGAGTAGTGATCGGTGCCAGCTAATAGGTGCAAGGTGAGTGGTCAACCGCCTCCTCACAGCTACCTGCTCCCATCACTGTCAGACTGCAGCAAAACAACACTGCTACATCAGAGCATGCAATACTGACCGTGAGAGCACGTACATGACTGGTAAGGGTTCAACCATGCCGGAAGGCGAAGCAGTGACATCCCCCCCACCCAATCCCCATCACATTTCCAGAATGCAAGCAGATGACAAACTAACATTGTGGATGACAGCCCCTCTGTCTGAACTAGAAGGCGGTAGCACATCTGCACCTCCGACCTTGGGAATGAATGCGCCCGGCACCCCTTGAGCGATACCATAGCAGCTGCTGACGGCTCCCACACTATGCACAGCGCTAACCAGAGACCAACGTATACACACCCCACACACAGGAGTCCTTGCTCGTAGTTCACTTGCATGGTATGACCTTCACACTTACGCACTGACCATCCCAGGAATCCAAGCGCTCCACACTCAAACCAATCATTGCTCCGAGCTGTGGCTTCCACATAACTTTGACTTTGCCTTTGTGACACACAGCCCTATTTCATACATTGACGTGGGGCTAAGTTTGGAAATAGCAAGATTGTTGTTTTGGAGCAATGAGGCCACAGCTAGTTCACACATTCCCAGTCAATTCAATTCAATTCAAAATATGCTTTATTCGATTTTAGTCATTTAAATCACAAAAGCAAACAGATAAAACAATTCATATTTATACAGATGTTAAAAATAGATATACACTTATTACGCAGATCAAAAACAATTAATCCAATCATATTAAAATTTAAGGATATACTTTTTTTTTAAACTGGGAAAGCCTACAGGAATTAATATAATCAAGTCTATATACTGGGAACTTTTAGTAATTTAATATTTTCCTAACTTTCAGTATACTCTTTAAAAAGCCAGCCATTACACCAATACAATAAATACTGTCCAAAAGCTGCAGATGTAAGAAGGCAGGTCGACATTGCCTCCATCCCCCTCTTTAATAGAGGGATAATCCATCTTCGTCTTTCTTTATCATAAAATTTACAGAATAAAATCACGTGAATGGTAGATTGTGTTGACAAATTATCGCATGGGCAATTACAAAGTTCCCTAGACCAATCATTCATCTCTGGATGGCTGATTAAACGATGGAAAGTACCAAACCTGAAACATGTTAAGAGATACCTATCATACCCCCCCGGGCAGCATAGGAGATACGGTTGAATATTATAGGTTATTAAAGTCAGAATGTTGAACAACCATACTCTTATTCATCTCCGAGGCAGCCCTAAGTGACTCAAGATGGGTCATACAAATTACTTTAAACTCCTTTCTAGAGATGGAGTTAATAGAATCTGGAAAAGTATAATAGTCTCGGTGACCTAGATCAGTCATAAAATCCTTGACATATTTCAACCAGGGGATCTTACTTACATGATCCAGACTCATCGAATCCCTAATAATTTTTCTATTTAGACCTGTAAAACTAGAAGTCCAAATTCTGTGCCAAAGTAGCACCGGTTGGGCTTTAATAATGTCTGAGATGTAAGGGATTCCCAACTCACTGTGACAATTAAAAACTGGGGAACTGGCAGGCACTGCTAAAACAAATCTCAAGAATGCATTTTCCACACATTGTATAGGAGAAGCATCATAAAAACCCCAGACTCCTGCACCAAAGATCGCAATGCTCACCCATTTCGCTTGGTATATCTTAAGAAGAATATCCGGGGGTCTTTTACCCATTTTCTTGGAAAAATTTACGAGAGCCGCGGTTGACCTCATAAAGAGTAAGCTCCTGCTCTTAACCGCCGGTCTCCAAGAACCTGATTGTTCAAACAAGACACCCAATCAATCAATCAATCAATCAGGGAATTGTAAGCGCGCTACTCACCCGTGAGGGTCTCAAGGCGCTGAAGGGGGGGGTCCGCAGTACTGTTTAGCCGAAGAGCCAGGTCTTGAGGGTCTTCCTGAAGGTGTTCAGGGAGGGGGCGCGTCTGATGTCTGCCGGTAGCTCGTTCCAGGTCTTGGCTGCAATGTGAGAGAAGGATCTTCCGCCTGCTCTGGCTCTGTGGATGCAAGGGGTTTCGGCCAGTGCAAGGTTGGAAGATCGGAGGTTTCTTTTGGGTACGTGGAAGTTGATTCTGTCGTTGAGGTATTTGGGTCCGTTGTTGAGTAGGCATTTGTAGGCGTGAGTGAGGATTTTGAAAGTGACTCTTTTCTCCACGGGGAGCCAGTGGAGACTTTGTAGGTGTTGGCTGATGTGTTCGTGTCGGGGGATGCCGAAGACGAGTCTGGCGGCGGTGTTTTGTACTGTCTGGAGTTTGCGGAGTAGGGACGTGTTGATGCCGGCGTAGAGTGCGTTTCCATAGTCCAGTCTGCTGGTGATGAGTGCGTGGGTGACTGTCTTCCTTGACTCAGGGGATCCACTTGAAGGTCTTGCGGAGGATGCGGAGGGTGTTGAAGCAGCTGGAGGTGACGGCGTTGACCTTTCGGTTCATGGAGAGTGATGAGTCGAGTACGATGCCGAGGTTCTTGGCGTGGTCTGAGGGGGTAGGTGGGCTTCCGAGGCGGTCGGCCACCAGGTGCTGTCCCATGCAGAATGGGTGGTACCGAGGACGAGGACTTCTGTCTTCTCGGCGTTGAGCTTCAGGCAGCTGTTGGTCATCCAGACTGCGACGTCTTGCATTCCTTTCTGGAAGTTGAGTTTGGCAGTGGTGGGGTCTTTGGTGAGGGAGAGGATGAGCTGGGTATCGTCGGCGTAGGATACGATGTTGAGGCCGTGTTGTCGGACGATGGCTGCGAGGGGGGCCATGTAAATGTTGAAGAGGGTGGGGCTCAGTGATGAACCCTGTGGGACTCCGCAGGTGATTTTCGTGGTGTCGGAGAGGAAGGGTGGGAGTCTGATCCTTTGGCTTCTTCCAGGTATGTAAAGGAATCAGTGGAAACTACCCTGCTTTCTCCTAGACTACTACATTTTTTTTCTCTGCCGGCCACAAGTCATTATGAAAGTTTTTTTGGCACATTCCCAGTCATCTCACTGCCTATCTGGGTCACGGACATACATGCGCATTGAAATCAGTTCCCAGGGAGCACCGTTGTTTGGAATCACTGCCCCTACATACATCCATACTTTCATACTTGCTTGATTATGGACATGACTCCTCTGTGTGAATTTGAATGTCTTAATCACATTCGGTGGAGTGGTGAAGGTGGACCAGTACCTGGCCATGCACACGCTACTTTACAATGTTGCCCTGTGGAGGGCCAGCCAGGGTCCTTTGGGGAGGGAAAAGTATATCGTAGGAGAGGGAGTTCAGTCCGCAGTCTGATTTCTGTGTCATTGGTTGCCTAAACAAATGTAGCAGTCCATGTCAGGGGCCAAGGTGAGTGTCGCAGAGTGTTAAAGGGGACAGTGGAGGGTGTTATTCCTGGGCATGATGCAGAGGGCAGAACCAAGCAGAAAGAGGCCATATGGCGGAGATGAATGCTACTGCTTCCTACTTAGCCCAACGGCAGATTCCTCCTCATCATCGTCCTCCTATGTGTGATGTGCCTCACATGTGGGTGGTGGTGTTTTGTCTGCGGCACTGTGTGGCAGTGACACATCAGGGGCCGGAGGTGGACTGTCAGCTGCACTGTGAGGCACTGGCACATCAGGGGGCGGTGATGTGGAGGGAGTAGTGGCAGCAGCATTCATCTGCGCCAGGCCTTGTGGCCGCACTGCCATGATGAGGATCTGCAGGGCATGGTAGATCCCTGCTACATCTCGCTGGTGTGCAGCCATGGCAGACATTCTTCCCGCCTGCATCCGCTCCATGTTCTCCATGTTCCTCCCCATGTTGGCCAACTCACGGCTGAGATCGCTGGAGCCACTCTGACTAGACAGTTGTTCTTGTCTACGAGTCATGACTCCGGCGATGTCAGCCATGGATTGTTGGAGACCATGGAGCGGACTGTGGGTGTCCGTTAGGGCCTGTAGGTGGTCCCTGACAGGACTTGGACACCCACGTATGGTATCTAGTTTGGCTGCCATGAGGTCGAACCCCACCCACACCTGCTCTGCCATCCCCTTCTGGCCCTGCGACACACAGCGTTTGAATGCCATGTGTTGCTTGTGGGGATCATGGGAGACGGCTGTGGCGGTGGGTGCTTTCTGCTGTGTGGTCTGTGCAGGGGGTGGGTTCTCCTCAATGCAGCTGGGCTGCCCTGCTCCTGGGGGTGGGGTGCTGAGGGTGTCCATGAGCTGTTGGAGGGCATTGGAGTCGATGGTGTGTAGGTCCTCTTCATCATTGGTGATGAGGAGTACGGTCTGCTCTGCAGGAGGTGATGATTCTCCCTATCCAATGTGAAGGGGAGATGCAGTTTGACATTGTGTTCACATGTATGTTGACACATTGGCCAAGTTTACAAACAGACTGCATGTCAATGTACATTGTGACTGTTTGTGTGGAGATGCCTATTTAATGCTGGACAGTTGACATTTCGCCACCATCAAGGATGTGAGGTTGTATTTGTCCATTATCATCTCACAGTTGCCTGCTATGCCAAATGCGAATGGCCATTTTCTACACACAAGCGTCAGCAGTTGTGTCCTCTGTTCTGTTGTGAAAGTGTTGCTGTTTGGTCCACTTTGTTGTAAATGTTGAGGTGCTCTGAGTGTTATGTGTGTGTGCTGCATTGTGGGTGATTTGCCCCTTCAGCTCTGATTTGGCTGGCCCTTATCCCTTTTAGGCGGTGTGTCTTTCACTTCTGTGCTTATACAGTGCTGAGCTGTTGCAGACTTGGGTAAATTGGGCTCTTGGTAGGAGTTGTGACTCTTAGGCATGGTTTGTCCGCAGATGTGCTGTACTTACTTGTGCATGTGTGCCATTGTGCCCATCACCCCCCGTCCCCCCAGTCCCTGGTGGTTACTCACCCTGTTGCTGTTGTGTCAGGTCATGTTGAGCAGTGTCCGGTCCTCCGACTCCTGCCACTGTCTCCACACTGATGACTGTGGACACCATTTCCTCCATCTCATCCAGCTCCTCCTGTGGCGCAGGACTCCCACCCCCAGTCTGCATTGCTGCTTTGCGGTTGTTGGCGAGTTTCAGCTAGGTTTTGCGCTTCACATCATTCCAGCGCCTCTTGACCTCTTCCATTGTCCTCCTCAGCACTCCGACTGCATTCACCTTGTCCACGATGGACTGCCATATTCCATTTTTTGTTGCCAATGACACAGTGGAGGTGACGAAACAGTTGTTGATGGTGTTTTGTCACCTCTGTAATCAGGATCCTGTTTTCCTGCGGACTGAACCGCGTCTTCCTCTTCTTCTTCTCCTTCTCCTTGCCCTTCCCTGACCCCGAGGTCCCAGGCTGGTCCTCTGTGGGGTTCGGGTTGTCCTCTGTGCTTGCTCCGGCTACCTCCATGGTGCTTCGCATTTGTTTGTGTTTTATTTGTATTTCATTTTTGCCGCTTTTATAGTGTTTTTCCCGCCTTACTTGTGGGACTTGCGGGCCTGGCGCTGCTTTTCGCTGGATTTTTATCGCAGTTGGGCCCATCGCAACTTTTTTCACGTTCGGGTTTCCTTTTTTATCGCCGTCGCGGTAGTTGTATCGCGGACATTTGAGGCGTTATCGGGAAACTATTGCATGTTACCGCCGTGTTGGGAATACGACGTTGACACAGAGTTATTTTCCCGCGATAGACAGCGATATGAAAAATTGCGTTAGCCTATTTTGGCGATGTTTATCGCACGTTCTTGAGATTATCCCCCCAAGTCTTTTGGAAAATTTTGGAAAGGTAGTGCAAATGATTGGAAACTGGTTTTCAACCACACAGAAAAAGATTTTGAAGGCTATACAAATGCTGATAATAATAATAGGGATTAGCTTAATATTTCTTTATGCTTTATTTGCAAAAGACAGGAAAGGATGCAGAGAAAGTTATATGAGACGGATTTAGTTTTGATTTTGATGAAATGCCCATGGAATGAAATAATAGAAAACTTGCCCTTTCTTAAATGTGCAAAGTAATGTGTAGCAGGATTTTTTTGTATTAAGCAGCCATTTCTATCAGAATTACAATGTCAAGCCAGACTAGGCCATATTTATTTATTCTACTTCTGTCAATTTAACCTCTTTCTTAAATAAATACATAAACAGATGCCTTTAACAGAAGCTGCAAGGTTCTGTATTAAATAAAATGTTCCTGTTTGACTTCATTAAACATGTCATCTTTGTAGAATGTGTTTACTTTAAAATGTATTTCTTTCCTTCCTAAGCTGCATGTTCTCATCGTATTTAGTAAAGTTTTAGCTGCCACATATTCGTAATAATGAATGCTAAACAGTATATTAAAACAATGGTGTATTCAGGAGAATGTGAAGCTCATGACTTAATTTCTGTAAAAGTCACTACTAGAATGTTTCTGCTTTAGAATAGTTCATTGTCACACAGTGGAGTTCTGAATAGCTAAGTAATTTAAACCTTAGGGTTTCTCGTGGGAACTCACAGTGAATCAAAGCGTAACGCATATGAATATTAGCAATTAAGCAGACATTCTGTCGATAATACCTTGCTGACTTCCTATGTTTACCATGGGAATAAAGAAAGAAGCAGCAGACCATTGGATGATCCTGTTTCAATGGTTTGAGATGACCTAACACCGGTATGGATGGATGCATGTGTTTCTGTGTTCAATATATATGTTCCTAGTTAGATTCTAGAGAGAGCTCTTCTATCAATTTTCCTTGAAGCACGCTCTGAGAGCTTTATGCTGCCCAGACTGGTCCAGGCTATTTGTTTTGTCACTGTCCTTTTTCCTTAGCCTTTTGCTCTTTTCGCTGTGATCTACTGCTGACAGTGATTTTGAGACGCAAATGAGTTTCCAGAACTGCTCTTCATGAGGAGTTCAACTAAAATCTGAGGGCCCAATTATGAGTTCGCCCCTGCTGGCGGTCTGATCACTGCCACACTGCAGGATTGCCCGCAGTATTACAACTGTGGTGGTCGGACCACCACGAGACTGCTGGGATCAAGGATCCTGCTGGGCCAGCAGTCTTTCACCGGCAGGAATATGCTGGCAGTGCCGCAGCTGGCACCGCTGAGCATATTCTGAGTTGCCATTTCACCGCCCTTTTCATGGCAGTGAACACGTCATGAAAAGGGTGGCGGAATGGGAACAAAGTGGGCCCTTACAGGGTCCCCTGCTGGATATGGTCCTGGGGGTGCATGCGGGGAGGCCCATGTAGTGCCCCCATGGGTTTGCACCCCCACTTCCTGCATGGTGTGGCATATTTGTTACACCGTGCAGGAAGGTGCAGTCAGGGCTCTAACTGCAGCGGTCTACATGATAGGCATTTCGATAAGCCTAGCAGACCGCCACAGTCAGACCGTCGCAGGACCACCCGTCAGACCAGGATCTAATCTGGCGGGTGTTCACACCACGGCTTTGGCGGTCCTACAGCAGACGGCGTGTTGCATCATCCGCTGTAGTACCGCCAAAGTCGTAACAGGCCCTTATTCTATTTCAATGTTCCTTAAAATTCTCTCTCTTTTCTGGAAGGACTCTATGGGTTCTGGTAGGCTAGGATTCGATAGAGTAGAATAGAGACTAAGGGGCATATTATCAAGGGCCGGCGATAAATATCGCAAAGCGCGCTTAGCGCTTGCATATTTATCGCCGGCTATCTCTGGAATTTATCGCCCGGTTAGCGCGTTATTAACAACGCGCATCGCCGAGGCGATAAAAATGTCAGAGATAGCGTGGATATCGCCGTTTTCCATGGGAAAGCGGCGATATCCTAGATGATAGGGCCTGTGGTCTTAGCCACAGAATCCACCCCCATGTTAAGTATGCCTTAGTCAGGAATTTAACAGGCGTTAAATTCCTGCGTTAAAGCATACTTACGCGATAAAATAATCGCTTCCCGCATTGTAAATATCGCGAAGCTGCCTTCGCGATATTTACCCGTGTTGTTTCCACAGACACGCCTACTTTGCATCTCATTATCGATGCGAAGTCAGGCGTGCTGGAAGCGGGAGCAAAATCAGCAAAACACGCGATAGCGTGTCTTTGCTGATAAGGCGATATAATTATCGCCGCTTTTCGGCCGAAAACGGCCGCAAAAGCGGCGATAATTGTCTATCGCCGCCTTGTTAATATGCCCCTCAGTTAATAATTTCCTTAATGGAAGACACTGCAATATCATTGCTCGTCTCTAACCCTTTATTTTGCCTGATATTTCTGTAAACAGATGTATCTAATTTCTAATTTTGAATAAAGATACCAAAAACAAATTACTAAACTTTAATGACGAATAAAAGTTTTAGAACTATTTTAAAACTCTCATTGTTGACTGAACATAATAAATAGTGTTTATTGAGATGATGTTAACTTATGCTACATTCTAAAACGGTGGCAAAGATTTAGTCGACTTGAAGAAGAACAAGGCACGGCGTTGGAGACCACCTTTCTAAAAAGGGTTGAACTGTTTTAATTAAAAAGTATTTCTGCGCCAGCAAAAGCACACCGTGTTCACAGAGACCAACTGAACCAGAACTCCCTGAATTCAAATTGTTTCTATTTTTTTCACTAGGTGTTTAAAATCATTCTTAAAACGAGTGCAGCAGTCATAAGGTTCTTTGTGCACATCAGTGTGAGACTAAAAACGAACCATTAACCTTGCTCCTGTGCATCTCTCAATGAGGAAGCAGTGGAGCTGAAAGGTCAAGAGTGCTTTACAAGTCAATAATAACATTTTTAGTCTATACGAAACTTGTCAGAAAACCAATAATGAGGACAGAAAATAATAATGGTGGTTGTTTGGAAGAGCTAGTATCTTTGTCACAGTCCTTTGAAAGAATTGAATTTCATAGATTTATGAGGGCATTGCAGCACTGAAGCAGCACAATGCGATTATTTATGGGCTGTTCTCTAAATGCAGTAAGTTGTGTTTCATCACAGATATTAACAATATTGATTTACATGCAACATATATTGTGTGCATACTTGACAAATACAAAACTATCTGCTTTAGTCTTAAAGCAGTTTATTTCTCAGCGAGGTTCATGTTCAGTTTATATTTCACAAGAGAATTAACTCTTCACGGAATAAAAACACACCTCTGCCAGACAGCAACCAGACACCAGATTAATGAACTCTCCACCAGGCCTGAAAGGATTTGCTTAAAATGTTTACTACCTTAACTGATAGCGAGCTCAAACGTGTATTGCTTTTGTTATCTTAGTACTCGACTTTCTTGCAGAGGTCGTGCACACAGTCGGCTTGCAAGCTAGTCCAATCGAGCAGAGGGTAGGTAGCTCAGTGTGTGCCCTTTGTTGTTGTTGGCTCATACAGTAATGTTCTTGTAGGTCAGAATGCAGTCTGCCCAACTCATTGTCAAGGTCACTAATGAGTGCGAAGCTGCTGATCCAGAGTTGTGACATATTCGGATTTTAAGGGGGTGACCAGCACTTTTCCTAAACCAGCCGATTGCCTTGCCTTGCCTTCCTGGACGTTTTACTTCTCTTCCCTCTGGGGCACTTCTCATTTCACTTGCAGAGTTACACTGTTGTTCGATTGGCACTGGTTGCACTTAGTTTCAGATAGTTTTCAAAGTTTGTGAAAAGTAAGGTCTTAGATGTTGCAGACAGGGTAGGGATGCCGAACTTTGTTTGAAACCATTAAACTAACCACCTAAACATTTAACAGTACCTGCATGTTGTAGTTTTTTGTTTCTTAATAAGTGTTACATTTTAATTTAATGTAAAATATTATTACAAATTAAAGAAACAGAACATTAACAATGTATATGTATATAAGTGTGTACACACGCATAAGCCTGTATAATACATGTGGCTAAGCAGTGCAATATGCTATTTACTACCATTGTTGAGTTATTACTATTGGTGAATTGTGTTATGATGTCAATCCTAACCCCTAGGTGAATAACATCCCATTTAATCACATTTTACCTATCTGCAATTTTATGTTGACTTTCCTCGCCCAAATAATCTGTACTTGCTTCCAACATGTACACAAGGGTAAAGGAGTAATGGGGAACCATACAGAATATGTAAAAACAAGCATTGGAAATGCAATAGGTCTCGCATTTGCTTGAGTTAGAGCTATTGGCATTGTAAATGACAATGTCGTTTACCCATGTGTTATGGAGTGTATGTATGTGGTGTGTAGTGGAATTATGTGGGTTGGATTGGAATTGTTAGTTGTGGAATTGTGAGGTGTGGAATTGTGTGGTGTGGAGTAGATTTGTGTAGTGGAATTATGTGGCATGGTATGCAGTAGACATATGTGAATAGTAAGTATGTGGTATTGAGTGTACAGGAAGTATGTGGAGTGTGATTGTGTGTTATGAAGTAAAATTATGTGGAATGGTAATTTGTGTTGTGGAGTGATATGTAGTGGAGTTTAATCATGTGGTGCACTGCAGAATTTTGTGCCATGATGTGGAATTCGGTGGTGTGGATTGGTTGTATGTGGTGTGTAGCATAATTGTGCTGTTGAGTTGAATTATGTGGTTTGGTGTCGATTTATGAGGTGTGGATTGGAAGAATGTGGAGTTGAATTGTGTGGCATGGAACTGTGTGGATAGCTTTGCCTTTTTGGTGACAAATAAACAAAAAGGTAGGAGCTAGGCTGCCGATCTGTGTCTCTGGGTGTTAAAAAAAAAGAAAACTGATGTCAGGACACATAACTGGAGCCTTTATGGGGCTCCTTGTCAACATTTTCATGGGCAGGATGGAGTCACGACAGAGGGAAAAGGTGCCACTTCCAAGAGGAGAGAAGGTATTGCAAGCGTTACCACAGGAAGAAAGAGGCAGATGGCCCCACCTACCAGAGGAGAGAAGCTATTGCAAAAAGACTGCCACAGAAAGGCTGGTGCCTGAGGAGATTGACAAGCAAAAGCACCAAAAGCACAATTAAAGACTGCAGCAAAATGGTATCATATGTAAATAAACTAGCATCTACATGGCAGCCCTCTGCTTACCAAATTACACACTAATGGTTCATGGAGGTTGGGGGGCTGCGGTAACACGTGTCAAAAGCAGTAGAAACAAGGAACTTCTGCTACCACTGTTGAAAAATAACAGTGCATTAAATGGACTAGTTCTGTTGCAGCAAACTGTTGATCGGGGGCAGTGGGAAGAGGCCCTTGTAGATGCCACTGCAACTACTAAACGAGAACTTGTCAGGATGTCTGGTCATTGAGTTACTACGGTGAAGAAACTGTGAGTCATACCCAAGAACTGAAAATAAAGTCAGGAGGGCAGGATAACAGAAACGTAATAACAAGCGCATTCATTGACACCAATATTAAAACAAGAAAAACAAGCAATAAGGGGATAACAAGTGAAACTGGAACAAGCTAACAATGGAGAAAGCATTACCAACAAGGGATGTAAAAAAACAAGCATTGGCAAAGTCAATAGATCTGGCGGTAGCCGCCAGCATTCTGGCAATTCTTGTTTTGTTTTGTCATGGTTTTGCTAAACTTTATAATTCTGGTATATGCCCAGCCCTCAGCAGTTTAAAAAATTCTAATCATTTGCTACAGGTAAAAAAGTTTGTTTGGTTTCAAAACAAAAAACAAAACAAAAACACATTCCTATAGGACTCTCTGGCACTGAAGGAAAGTACTTTGTGTGTGAATGTGTTCTTTGTGAAAGGGCAGCATGCTGTAACTTGTAATGAAGTCATTTGATGGCTGAAATGGGTTGATACATTTCCCATTAATTCATGCTGGAGTGGATGAAGCCCAGCTGAAACCCCTATGAGTAACTATGTAATACACATAATTTTAGCAAAATTAAGAGGTCTTGGCTAAGACAGACCGAAAAAAGTCAATCAGTCTGGCATTGGCTGCAGATCTCGTGCCTTTGCGAAAGGAAAGAAAAAATGCAAGAAAAAAAGGCCAGACAGAAGAAAAGAAAGAAGAGAAGAGAAAGGAACAAAGAAGGGAAGGAAATAGAAAAAAAGAAAGATGGACAGAGAGAAGGAGAGAAAGAAACAAAAGGGAAAAGAATTAGGAAGGAAAGAAAGAGAATGAAAGTGAAGGAATGAAAGAAGGCAAGAAACCAAACAGGCAAGACTGAAAGGAAAGAGAGAAAAAATGAGAGAAAGAAAAAAGGAATGAATGAAGGAAAGAAAGAAAGAAAGAAAGAAGGAACTAGAAGGAAAGAAAGAAATGGAAAGAAGGAACAAAAAGAGAAGGAAAGAGAGAAGGAAAGAAAGAAAGAAAAAGCAAGAGAGAAGGAAAGATACGCTGTCCAGGCAAGACCTAAAACAGAAAACATTTGGGCATATTCGGTGAACAGTCATAATATCAAAAAAGAAAATATCGACTGGACAGAATATCGAGTTTTTTTATATAGAATGGACAGAATATCGAATTGCAAAAATATAGTGGTGCAGAATATAGAAATTCAGGTAAGAAATATCGATTTCCATAATATCGAAGTTAGTAATATCGACAGTCATAATATAGTTGTTAAAAATATCGATTTTTTTTATAGTGTTTTAAGTGTTAGTATATGTGTTAAAAGTATGTATTATTTTTGTAATGTATGTTTTCATTTTTTTAAAGTAATGAATTTTATGTTATTTAAGTTTTTGCGTAATTTAATTCCGTAGCGGGTTGTGGGTTTATAGGGGAATAGGGTGGGAAGTAATTTAATTATAGTAAATTAAATATTAATTTTTAGGAATTATTAATATTTTTAATTTAATTTTGCGTTTTAGTTCTGTAGCAGGTTGTGGGTTTATAGGGGAATAGGGTGGGAAGTAATTTAATTGTAATTAAGTAATTATTGAAATTATGTTTGTGTATTGATAATAAATTTACTGTTAAGTAATTATTAATTGGTAATTTTTGTATTACTTATTAATTTTTGGTATCGAACATTAATTGGTTGTTAATTAATTATTAATATGTAATTAATTTTTAATAAATAATATTTATTGGTATTTATAATTAATTAATTATTAAATATTTTGTAATTGGTAATTAATTTTAATAAATTTTTTATTGGTATTGATAATTTATTTATTTTTATTTAAATATTAAATCATTACTTTCCCTACTGTTGCACTCACTGGAGTGGGAATAGTAATTTTTACCCCTACGCTATCGAACGCTTTCCCTATTGTTGCACTCTCTGGAGTGGGAATAGTAATTTTTACCCCTACACTATCCAACACTTTCCCTACTGTTGCACTCTCTGGAGTGGGAATAGTAATTTTTACCTCTACGCTATCCAACACTTTCCCTACTGTTGCACTCACTGGAGTGGGAATAGTAATTTTTACCCCTACGCTATCCAACACTTTCCCTACTGTTGCACTCTCTGGAGTGGGAATAGTAATTTTTACCCCTACGCTATCCAACGCTTTCCCTACTGTTGCACTCACTGGAGTGGGAATAGTAATTTTTAGCCCTCCCGCTATCCAACACTTTCCCAACTGTTGCACTCACTGGAGTGGGAATAGTAATTTTTACCCTCCCGCTATCCAACACTTTCCCTTCTGTTGCACTCTCTGGAGTGGGAATAGTGATTTTTACCCCTACGCTATCCAACGCTTTCCCTACTGTTGCACTCACTGGAGTGGGAATAGTAATTTTTACCCTCCCGCTATCCAACGCTTTCCCTACTGTTGCACTCACTGGAGTGGGAATAGTAATTTTTACCCTTCCACTATCCAACGCTTTCCCTACTGTTGCACTCACTGGAGTGGGAATAGTAATTTTTACCCTCCCGCTATCCAACGCTTTCCCTACTGTTGCACTCACTGGAGTAGGAATAGTAATTTTTACTCTTCCGCTATCCAACGCTTTCCCTACTGTTGCACTCACTGGAGTGGGAATAGTAATTTTTACCCTCCCGCTATCCAACGCTTTCCCTACTGTTGCACTCAGTGGAGTGGGAATAGTACATTTTACCGTCTCGCTATCCTACGCTAAAAATATTGAATTTTTTTTTTTAA
Organism: Calotriton arnoldi; assembly: GCA_963921515.1. NCBI lineage: Eukaryota > Metazoa > Chordata > Amphibia > Caudata > Salamandridae > Calotriton > Calotriton arnoldi. The sequence goes on from CAWUFW010009551.1 coordinate 449,461, forward strand.
TATTAAGTTAATATATATATGTATTAAAAAATAAAAATGCATGTTTAATTTTTTTCTTACATTAATTATTTATTAATTTTAAGGTTATTTAAGTATTTCTAAGTATGTTTTAGTTAATTATATTTATTATTTCATTAATTTTACATTACTTTTAAGACGTTTTAAAAATTCGATATTTTAACAAACTATGGGGCATATTAGCAAGAAGAGGCAATAATCATCGCTAACCCTGCTTAGCATGATTTTTTTTATCGCCGGCTATCGCTGGAATATATCGCCACGCTAACGCTGTATTAGCAACGATTAGCGCTATGGCGATGAATATTCCAGCGATAGCGAGGAAATGGGCCAACATCGCTGAAAAACCAGCGATGTTGCATGGAGAAGGGAGAACACCTTGCTGATACGACCCTGTGGTCGTATCAGCATAATCCACCCCCATGTTAGGTATGGCTAACACCTGCTAATTGCAGGTGTTAAATAAATGGCGATGACCCCGGTTAGCGCGACTTTTCACGTCGCTAACTGGGGCCATGGCCACCTTGCTAATAGGCGATAGGCCTGTTAGCGAGTGTTTCCCACGTTTGTTCGTCGGGAACGCCCACTTTGCATGTCATTAGCGATAAATATCGCTGACATGCAAAGCGGTAAAAAAACGGGCGCTAATGCCGCAAACTGTCGCTAACTGCTGTTAGAGACAGTTTGCTGATAGGGCGATATAAATATTGCCGCTTTAGCGGCAAAAAGTGCCGCTAAAGCGGTGATAGTGCCCTTGCTAATATGCCCCTATATTATTTACAACGATATTTTGGATTTGATATTTTTGTACTTACCTGTTTGTAGATAGGAATTCGATATTCTGGCATTCTATATTTTTTCCTCGATATTTTGTCGTTTTTGCTATTTCCATGTGTGCTGCCTTGTGCAACACACATGGAAATAGCAAAATGCCATGGTTTGTTTATGTACACGAAGGTGTCCCTTCCTGCACATAAACAAACCTAAAATGCAGTTTAGTAACTTTCATGTGTGCTGCTTCATGCAGCACACATGTAAGTTACAAAACGGCATTTTTTTAAAAGGTTTGTTTATGTACAGGAAGGGACACCTTCGTGTACATAAACAAACCATGGCATTTGCTATTTCCATGTGTGTTGCACAAGGCACTACATGGAAATAGCAAAAACGAGGAGAAATTAAGCATTTCTCCTCGTTTCGCCACCTTAAGACCAGGATTTTTCTGGTCTTAAGTTCGGCACTGCCAACTATTATCGCCGCCCTTGATAATAGGTGGCAGCGTCGAATTCAATGGGTGTTGCGGTGGTACGCCCACCGCAACACCCACTGCACGCCCCCTTTCACGCTAAGGGGGCCCTATTCTCAAGGCAGCGTTAATCCACTTAACGTGGTTTAAAGCCACGTTAAGTGGGTAACGCTGCCTTGAGAATAGGGCGCTGGCCCTATCGCCACGAAAACGTCAAAAAAAGTGACGTTCCCGTGGCGATAGGGGCTTGAGAATATGCCCCTCTGTCTGAAAAACAGAAGATTCTTGCCTGGTTTAACTCTAAGTAGAGGTTTAATGTTGCGAAATAATGGTTAAAAAGACTCTGTGGCAATTTGGTGGATTTTTGTTGTCATATGTCTTGTATCTACCATTCTTTCATAAACAGTTGTGAACTTCTAGTTGAGCAAATAGCATTAAAAAGTATATATGAACCTTCTGATAAGGATTATGAAATATCTGGATGTTGTTGGTGTGCAAACAGCAGTAATTTAAACAAGTACCATTCATGGGAACGATGCCAAACCTGTGAATTAAACTGCATGACCATTGTGAAATAAATATCTCAACCAACAGGAAACTGGTATATTCGTTCTTCAGTCTGCCTCCATTTTCAAATAACAAGACTTATGGTTCTTTCATCATGGAAAGTCTTTAGAAGATAAAACAACTGTACAGTTTGATTAATCTCCTTTGTTCAATGAGCAGAGTACAAGTTAAAAGTACACTAGCCTTTAACATCCATAGCAAGCATCGACCTACTGTTACCGAAGCATTATAAAAACAAAACAAGAATTTACTAAAATCACAACCAGATGACAATACCTTTTCGCTTTTTTGAGCTTGACAATGCAATAATATAAAACTCCCTGCTTATGATACAAATGTTCCTGGTTAAAAAAAATTGTGTCATCATGCAATCGAAACAAAATGAAAACATTTATTATGAAAGTATACAACAGGAAAAATCACAATAAAAACAATAATATAATCTTCGGTCTCCTTGCCATGCAACCATAACCACCACTCCTTGTATATAGAAAATATAAAGAAAGGCACACAAGTCTAGATACACCACAAATGTGTTTCAACTACATCAATGCAGAAAAGAAAATGCAAATAAATAAATAAAAACACCACTTTGGAACATACATGCTTAGAACAATCTTCCAAATCTAAAAAATAGTGTTTTTTATGCTGCCCAAGTATTACTTCAAGCAAATGGTATCAACAGTGATTAGTTAGGAGGTATTCACATCGAGTCACTGCAGACTTAGGGGTATATTCACAAGAACGTGTGATAACTACCGCAAGAGTAGCGTACCGCACCTTTCAATATCGCAGCCTATCTCGGGAAAATAACCCCGTGTCAACGTGGAATTCACAACAAGGCGGTAGCATGCGATAGTCACCAGATAACGTGTCAAATGTCAGCGTGAAAATCAACGCCACGCCGAAAAAATGCAAAACGCGAACGCGAGAAATCATGCGATGAGGCCAATCGCGGTACAGAAATCAGCGAACACCAGCCACAGGCCTGCAAATCCCACGCGTCCGGCGGGAAAAAGCACCATAAAAGAAAGAAAAAAAAAAGCCCAAAAACAATTCAAACTGCGTAGCAACATGGATGCACCCGGACCAAGTGCAGAGGACAAGCCGAACACCACAAGCCCCACGGAGGACCAGCCAGGAACCCCGCGTTCGGGGAAGGGCAAGGACAAGAGGAAGAGGAAGACCGGGTTCAGTCCGCAGGAAGACTGGATCATCGTCACGGAGGTGACCGAACACCATCAACAACTGTTCGGCACCTCCACTGCGGCACTGGCAACCCAAACCGAAATATGGCAGGCCATCGGCACCAAAGTCAATGCAGTCGGAGTGTCGAGGAGGTCCCTGGAGGAGGTCAAGAGGTGCTGGCATGACCTGAAAATGCAGACCAAACATAAGCTCGCCGCCAACAGGGAGGCAGCAACGGCGACTGGAGGTGGGAGTCCTGCGACACAGGAGGAGCTGGATGAGCTGGAGAAAATGGTGGCCACAGTCAGCAGTGAGGAGACGGTGGCAGGATTGGGGGCCTGGACACAGCACGATACGACCTGACCGAACAGCAACAGGGTGAGTAACGACTAGGGACGGGGGGAACGGGGGGAGATTGGCACAATGGCACACATGCACAATTACGTGTAGCACACAGCACACCCACAATGACCGTGGACCATGTCCCTGATTGCCTTGGCACACTGCAGCACACATAGAAACGCCAAGTAGGCCCCCGTCCACAATGTGCACAGAGGGGCCCCCCTATCACCAATATCACAACCAACCCATGCACATGTGCATAATCCAGCAAAGCAGCGGCTCTGTGACCCACATTGACTATGCAAGTAACACTGCCTGTCCGATAGCATGGCAGCAGCCAAAAAAAAATGACATGGCCCACGAATCGACATGGAGGTAGCCCAGTGCGGATTACATCCGTAAAGGAGCAGGTCAAACTCCGACATGTCCACGTGCACCCACAACCCATGCCGTACAATACACGCAGCAGACGAACAATGCACCAGGCCACAAAATCTGTCCGAGAGCACATATGACCCAAGTCAAAAGCAAATCAGGCCCTGAAAAGCACACAATTCAAAGGCACCCCGCCTCAAAGGGAGAAGGCTCCCCCACAATGCAGCACACACACATAGCAATCACAGGACATCCGCAATGACGGCAATGTGGTACAATGTGCAACACCAGCACCACAGGACAGAGCTCACAACAGGTTCCGCTCGTGCGTAGTAACTGTCCACTCACATCTGGCATTGCCTGACACCGTGTGATGACAATGAACGGGTACTACCACACATCCGTCATGTATTCGGAAAACACACTGACTGCCATCAAATAGCCAGCTCCCCCAAAACAGTCACAATGTACATTGGCATGCAGTCTGAATGTAAACATCAGCAAATCAACCTGCATCTCCCCTTAACATTTCAGAGGGAGAATCAACACTTACTGCAGAGCAGACCACAAACCCCATCATTGATGATGTAGAGGACAACCTGCACATATGTCAAGATACCCTCCAACGAATACTGGACAGCCTCTGCACCCCACCCCCAGGAGCAGGGCAGGCCAGCTGCCTCAAGGTGACCCCACCACCTGCACAGACCACACAGCAGGAAACACACACCACCACGGCTGTCTCCCAGGACCCCCGACCAATACATGGAATTCCAACGGCGTGTGTTGGGTTGCCAGGTGGAGTTGGCTCATCAGCTGCGTGTTGGTTTCGAGCTCGTGGCAGCCAAACTCGATGCCATACGTGGGTGTCTGAGTCCCATCAGGGACCACATACAGTCCCTATCAGACACCCCCTGTACGCACCATGCTCCGCCACAGACCTTGGCTGACCTCGCTGGTGCCATGAATCTAATACAAGAACTGTCTGGTCAGACAGGCACCAGCCATGACAGCACAGAGTTGGCACAGATGCGGAGGTCAATGGAGACCATGGAGGAGATGCAGGCTGGAAGTATGTCTGCCACGGCTGGACACCAGCGAGTAGTGGCTGGGAACTTCAATGCCCTGCAGTACTTCATCTTGCCATTGCTGCCACTGAGCCGTTCCCAGATGACTGCAGCGGGAACATCGACACACACAGCTCCGACCCCTGATGTGTCTGTGGCACACTGTGATGCTGCCCCATCACCTACGTAGTCTGATGTGTCAGGGGCACACAGCGATGCAGCCATCACCCCGCCACACACACCGGACACACCGGACACAGAACCCGTATCAGGGGAGTGAGAAGGGGATGGGAACTACTGTGTGAGGAAGGAGGCAGTAGCATCCATCACCACCATATGGCCTGTCCCTGCCTGGTTATGACCGATGCATCATGCCCTGGGAAATACCTCCTACTGACCTCTGGAACACTCTGCGACATTCACCCTGACCCTGACACGGACTGCCATTTGTTCACCGCTGGCCAATTACATAGCAATCCTGCTGCGGACTGCACTCTCCCTCTTCCTAATCACTGTGCAATCCCGAAAGGACTCTGGTTGGCCCACCAATGGGCTTCCATGTGATGTGGGCTTGGATGGCCATGTACTGCTCCAGCTCCGTCAATCACCTGAATGTGAATAAAACATTCTAAATCACACAGATGTGTCATCACTATGTTCACTCACGTATGGAAGTATGGCTGGATGTAGGGACAATGATTGCACATCAAGGTACACCCTGGTAACTGACATCTATGCGCATGTCTATCCCTGAGACACATGGCCAATTGGATGACTGTGAAGGTGAGTACTAGCTGTGTCCCCATTGCACATCAACAACAATCTCACAACCCCCCAACGTAGGCACATGTCCATGTGTTGAATAGGGCTGTGTATAGGAGTGACCGAAACTGTGGCAGGCCAGGAGTGGTGTCCTACACCACGTGTGACAACAGAACTTCACGTCGCATACCTACTTATATACATCTTTGTGGACACATTCTGTTGTGATGTATGACATTGCTCCACATGGTCAGAGGTTGGACACCATACACACATAGCTGAAGTCATGTAAGTGCACATGTCGTCCAGCACCTATCCAAAAACAATGTCTGGCTCACAGAGGTGGAGCTTGCCAAAGGGACACACCCCCATTGCACATGCGTCAGTCAGTTCCTCCCTGTGTTGGGACGATGCTCATTGTGGCACACGAGTGGACAATCTAAACGACACACCTCACAGTTAGACACAAGTGGAGTGTCATAGACTTTATTGGCATGTGCGTGTCAGTACGGACGAGGCAACGGCCACAACAGGCAGGGACAGGCTTAAGACACTTACATACAGCATGGGTACATGTCGAGGTCCAGAAAATGTTGGGGCTGAAATGGACAACATTCATCATGGATGGCAACGCTCACAGCACACCTTGCCTTGCTGGATGAGTCATGTGTTGTTTGGCGTCTGCCCATTGCCCCCTGTGAGGGGGCACGACTCACTGCACGTGGGATCTGCATGGTGCTCTGCCTCCGGAGTGCGCCGATTGTCTGCTCTGCTGACAGTGATCAGGTGTGAGGGTCCGACAGGTTCACATGTCGTGCTACATTGCCATGTGTGTGCTCTCCCCCAGCAGTGTGTCCGAATTGGCAACGTTGCCAAACGACGCTGTGTTGCTCCGACCATGGACCTGCGTCACCTTGCACAGGTGTGTGTACACACGCGTTGTTCCACGCACATGCATCCAGAGCCCGACCGAAGGCAGACGTGTCCTCTGTTGTGGTGGGATATGTGAGCAATCCCCACGATGCAACAAGTTGTTGGGCCATGTGCTGTGGGTGGCAATCGGATGTGGCTGCAGGAACGTAGTTTCTCGTCCATGAATGCCCGTGCAGCTTCATGTGCAATGTGTTCCAATAGTACGCCGTTGTCGTGTTCAAGGAACACCAGGGTGAGCCAATCCATTAGGTGGTCCAGGCAGGTGTGCTCAGCCCACGCCGTCTCACCGATCCGCAATACAGCCCAATAGGGGAGCGCCTCGATGTGGTCACTGCACATGAGAAATTGTGCAATCTCCCATGCACAACTACCAATACATACGCAGTATGTCAAGGCATCCCATGCACGGCTGTCACGGTTACACTCCTGTTCGTGATCCAACAGGGGGCGCAGACACAAGTCATAGTCCAATTCATCAACAGTTGTGTTGGATAGGCAGACATCCATGGGACACTCGAATGTGCATGTTCGGCAGTGGAACCAGAGCTGGACGCAGGTGACGTGGGCAATGCGGAAGCTGAGCCTGTAACTGATCCGCAGCACTGCCAGAGCGCCCAGTAAATGCAGCATACGTGCACGGTACTGTTCCACGTGACGGGGGTTGTGCATGTGTCCGGTATGGCCTGCCATTGCGTTGGCGCGTCTCGTGAACCGGCACTCTTCTGAACTGCGGCAGTTGTGTGGAGGATATGCCACAGCTCTAATCAATGATTCGAATGTGTGTGCAACATTGTGGGTAATGGGTTGCTGTTCCGTGAGTGTCAAGGGCATCCCATGCGGGGGTACCACAGGCAGGGCCTTCTGTGTGTGGGCTGTGGATAAGTCGGATGGCTCATTTGCGGAATGCGTGGTGTGGGAGTCGTCCCCATCTGCCATTGCATCTCTATCAGGGTGTTCCAGGCACGTTCTGGACCAAGGTCAGAGGTGCAGGTGTCCTCCCGCCTTCTGCATTGGGACAATGGTGCTTTCATCCCTGATGTTTGTCTGACTACTACTTGCGTTTTCGGAATGTGATGTGGCTTTGGCGCTGTCATTGGGACAAGGCCTTGGGCTCATGGTGTACGGATGGCGATGCACACACACATGTTGGCATGTGGAGCCAGGTGCCCGAGCGGCCTTGCGCTGCTTGTGCTATCTCACTCTGTTCCTCTCCCTCGCTCTCTCCCTCTCTTCCCTTTGTTGGGCGCATGGCACACCTTCTTCTCTTGGATTTGGTCTGCCAGGCTGTGTGCTACGGATTGTCCAGTGAGGAGCCGCTAGGACTCATCCTAAGGGTTGTTTCTGCTTTTGTTTGTATGGTGTTTTGTGTTGGTGATTGCATTGCTGTATGACTGATTCTCCATTTTCTGGCCACGCATGTATGTTTATTTTCCTGCTTGTGCGACATCAGGCAAAATGTTTGTTTTGGGATTTGTGGTGTTGGTGTGCAGTTTCTTAGTCCGGGGTTGGGGGTGGTCCCAGGGGGGGGATGTTGCGGGCCTGGGTGTGGTGTCGGTGGGTGTTGTGGCCCTCTTGGGTGTCCGGGCCGCATGATGGGTGGCTCATTGGCATCTGTTGCCCTTCCGATGTAGCCCTGGGCTGTGCTCCCTTTTGTGGTGCAGGCTGTGGTCGGACTTTACACCAGGTCAGAGCAGGTGTAGATTTCCTGGTGCTAACGCACCTTATCGCCTGTTTTGTGTTCTTATCGCCGATGTGGCTAGTCGTTGTGAATGTTGAGGTGTGATGTTGTCTCAACTTTTGTCACGGGAACGCCTACTCTGCATCTCATTAGCGATATTTGCGGGGGTCCTCTGTGGCGATGTTTTTTGCGGCTGCTATCGCGGGTATACTGGTGCTGTGGGCTGTTAACACCGGCTTGTGAATGGGGAAGTAAATTTATCACGACTTTGGCTGCGATGAAGTGCCGTTAAGTCGGCGATAGCTCCTTGTGAATATGCCCCTTAGTGGTCTGTGCCTTTACAACAAACATAGGTATGGTTAAGATCAGCACAAGGATCGCTCTTGTGTGCTTGATTTGTTTGAAGTCAGTCTCGCTCTTCATGTAGAAGTATGTTTCTTAGGGGAATTAACCCACTGAAAAGTACACAGTAAACAACACTAGCCAGAAAGTTTTTGGTAACTAAACTGGACATGCAGCCCTCCTATTTCCTGATGGGCACAGTCTTGCTAAAAGCCTGTTAAATATTAAAAGCCATCTCTAGGCTTCTCTTTAACAGCTGTTATTTGTTTGCTCTTTGATGTCTGTGGCACTCTAGCCTGGGGTTGCTAATAGTTCACTGAATAACTAGGTACTAACTAAGTTCTGACGTGACACATCTTTCTCTCTCCTTTTATCAGCAGCAAATGGGGAGAGGTTTTTGTGACTGGAGATCGTGACTGTTGTGAGAGCAGCGTGTGTGGTCTGGGGCAAGGCTGTATTAGGGAGCTGCCTGAGGAGCCACTAGAGCAGGGAATAGTGCCTCGACATGTAGCGCATTGCCCTGTTGATTAATGAAGGGCATGACAAAATGTCACTTTTATAGGGTGTCATGGTATGTTATTTTGTGTATGTTTCATGTTTCATCACAACAAATATTGTGCCAGAACCGTAAATAAATGGAATTTAAATTGACCCACTTCAGTGAGATCCTACTCGCTGTCCGCAAAATCCCCTCCCCCATGTTCCACACTGAGCCTGTGTTTTTAAATAGAAGGCAGGAAGGTGCCAGGTATCTGTGTATAAAATGAAGGCTGCATGATGTAGGTTGTCGTTCGCTTCCTTTAAACAAGCACTATTCCACTCAATGACAAGTTACACAAAAATACACCGGCACAACTATTATTTAGCGCAACCTTGAAAAAGTAAATATTCCTCTGTGAAACAAATGCACACGGAAAGGGAGGGGGTGGTGGGATGGGTCAAGATTCAGGGGCAGATTTACAAGGCCCTTGCACCACTTTTGCGTAATTTTTAACATGGGAAAAGTGTCGCAAAAGTGGCGCAAGGGACTTGCAAATTAGCCCCTTAGATTCAAGTAACGCTGTGTAAAATACAAGAAAAGAGGAGTGATCATACAAAACATTACATTAAATGTAAAACACGAGCTCACAAGAGGAGTGATCGTAGAAATCGCTAAATATAAATCCACGCTGCCTTTCAGTTTCCAGTAAAACAGCTTCAAATAGAAAAGAAGAGCAAATGTAGAAAACATTTAATTAAATAAAAAACATAAGCTCACAAGAAAAGAGGAGCAATCGTACAAATTGCTTTCCTTTTTTTTTTTTTTTTTAATTGGAGAAGATATGTTTACAAATACCAAATTCAAATTCATATACATACTCAAATGTATACATTACAAATATAAGAAAAAGAAAAGTATACACTTGGTCTTGTTTAAAACATATGACACATAAGTGAAAAGGAAAGGAAACCAACCATGAAAGAAAAAGAAAAAGAATACAGTTCCTGTACAAAAAAAAATCATAATAAGAAAAGCAAAGGAAACCCTAATTTAACACGGCCCCTTAGCTTCCTCCCTCCCCTTCTACCCAATTAGATAAAGAGCTCCATAGTTTCGCACCCCATTTCCTGGCCTGATGGCCCTTACAATCATATAAGGCTGATTCCAATTGATATATAGCCATAAGTCTGGCCAGGTATTCCTGAAAAAGTGGAGGAAATGTATCTTTCCATCTAGTTGCGATAAGTAACCGAATAATAGTTACTGAGATGAATAACATACCGGATTGAGCCTGATCCAGTCCGGCGTTACTATCATATCCCAGCATCATGAGTGTGGGGGTCAGTACTACTTTTTACTCAGGATCTTCTCCAAAAATTTAGTTGCCCCAGCTTTAAACAAATCGAGGTGTGGACAGCCAAAAAACATATGGATCTCCTCTGCTGGTCCCCTCCCACATCTTGGACATTTGTCATCTTCCCTTTTCCCCCATTTAAATAAATTATAAGGAGTAAAATATAAACTACAGATTGTTTTGTAGTGTTGTGCTTTTAAATTGGATGAGAGGAGCACTTTTTTTGCCAGCAATAGAGACATAACCATATCTACCTCACTATTTTCTAGTTTATCTGCCCACTTAGCCTCTAGTTTCTCCATATCATCGGGGGCTGCCCCTATTAATATACTATACAAAGGCTTAAGCTTACACAATCCCCTCTTAAGAGTCTCAAATAATACTATCCTACTACTAGATATAGCTTGTTGTTGTTTGCCCAGAAATCCCCTTATTTGAAGGTATTTGAGATAGTGTCCATCTGGTATTCCATATTTCCTTTGTAATTCAGAAAAAGAGTAATATGAGCCATTGGCCTGGATATCCCCTACTACCTGCACAAATTGCTTTCCAAACAAAGAAAAAGAAGTTCAAAAACCACAGGTAGATTTAGAACTGGTGGAGGAACATTGTAGTTGGCCGCTGGTCTCGGGAGGGATACACACTTTAAGAGGCATTCCAAATTCATGCCATAAACAAATAAGAAGACAGAATAGAAGAATGACAATGACCACAGCAAATAGCGAACCTACAGGCGGGATGTAACCCATACACTGAATACAGGATGTCTCCACAGAGACAGCGCATGCGCTGCCTAGGCTCGACTTAAAAATGGGTCAGCCCACTTCATCTATTGGCTGTCTTGCATGGTTAGTAACAGCATTTTGCCTAATAATATGTGCACGGTTGCCTGAAAAGGACTGCACTTCAGTCCCAGGGCTAGTGTATTTGGGCTACTGTGCCACTTCTTAATATTTATATATTTTTTCTATGTTTGCCAAGTTGGTTTGCATATTGCAAATGTCACAACACATTCGTGGGCCATAGGTCAAGTAGTGATTACTGGGTCATAATCATGGAGTTTTGGGACTTTTACCACTGATATCCTGGGGTTTGATATATTATGGGTCTGTCTAATGGATGTCAAATACAGTTGACTCTCAGGTTAGCCAAGACGAGCAGTCAAAGGTTTCTCAAGGAAGTAGTGTGGCAAAGAGGCTCAGAACTCAAACAGTCAAACAGCAGATGTAATAAGTACTGCCAAGGCTATGCTAAATCTAAATTCTACATAGAGGAAATGTCGCTTAGCTACACGTTTTAAAGATAGGTGATATGGCTTCTAAATACACAGAAATTCAAGAATTAATCTGCCACAGGGCTGAAATGACTCTAATATGATGAAAGGAACTTCCCTGGTTCTGTGGTCCATTTATCAATATGTATATGCCTTGCTACTAAGATTCATTAGGATGATTCAGTCCCACTGGATTTAGTGGCTAACTGGAGTTTTTGTAGAGGGTGATATAATCAATGTTCAAGTTCATGTGGCTCAAGTTACCTGGTAGATCATGTGCTTGGAACACACACACATGCAGCAGCTGGTTCCAGAGCATGAGTGAGATGTCTACTTGCAACTCCAAATAGTGTGGGCTGTCAGCCCACCTCCTCTTACTCTCAGCACTGGTGTTTGCATACATCAGCCCAAGGAACCTAGCCGAAAGGAATCCTCCTTCTGGGGTGGTCCCATTCTTCTCAAGGCTCAGTGACACAGCAGAGACAAGTTCTCCAGCTGCTGGCAGATGATAGGCAGATTACGGTTGCACAGGCTTACATGTACTGGGGTCGTAGGATGATTCAACTCTGTTATCTTCATGTGGAAACTTGCAGGGAGGGGGGAGATCCTCTCCAGACTCAAATCAGCACTAGTTAAGCTCTCACTTAGCTTCTTCTGAGTTTACACACACTCAAGGCATAGTGGCTGGGTTTCTCCTTCTTGGGTAGTCTCCTTCTCTTCACAGGCCAGGCCACAGGTAGACCCATGGCTCTTTAGCAAGATGCGCCCCACCACCTCTGGGAGACTGATTATCAAAGATGCCAGGCCTGGATAACAGCAGTCATTCGAGTACTCCATGGAACACTCCCTCCCTTGGTCAGTGAATAACTTCGAATCCAGTGGAATAGCTTGAGTCCTTCTTTTATACACATTTTCCAGACATGGCAGACTGATTGCACTGTCAAGGTTCAGGAATCAGTATGAAATGGTTACTTTTTTAAATGTAATGTTTCCTTCTGCCAAGCGGACACATTATTTGCCAAAGTAGACTGCTCTCACAGCAGATAATGACTATGCTGGCTCCAACTGAAACTCCCAAAACATGACCTCAACATTTACAATATGGAGTCCTGTCAAAGAACATGCACATGGTAATGAAAAATCTGGGCATTACATTCAAGATGAACTCCACACATGTGGGGTCTGGAGGTACCTCACTTATCCCTGAGTAGAAAAAAAGATCTGGTCAGTATTAGCAGTAAGAACAATTGTACACTGCCAACACCCATTGATGAATATGACCCAGGGCATGGACAGTAGTCTGATGTCAACTAATGGACACACTTGGTGTGCTCACAAGAACACAGATCTAAGCTCTGGGTCTCAGAGCCATGTTGGCAATCCTAGGGCTCATTGCACACCCATGGTTGTGATGTGCGCTGGGCCACAAATATCAGGATACTTGATGAGCTACAGCAGGGGTTCACTCAGGGCAGGGGTCAAGCCTGTAATACCATGCAGGAGATATTCCTGCTTCAAAATCACATGTTTGCAAAATAAATAAATAGAAAATAACACACTTGCCAAGGTCAGATCTATTGGCTTTGCCAATGGCTGTTACTTGTTGTTATTTGTGGCTGTAGGATGGCTATTCTGCTCTTTAGAAGGATGAGCAGTAAACCTAACCTTTGTATAGTGTATGCCTTGGCACTCACCTGCTAGCTGATGTTATGGATGACCTAGCCTTAACATTATTATGCTTCTACTATTTTCCTCAAATGCACTGCAGTGTTGTAAGTTCCTTTGTTTGCGTCTAGAACCTTGAATTGATACTGCCCTAAAAAATGATAGACCATCAGTTTGCCTTTCAATGTTGAACTGCAAACTATGGGCATCTCCTTGGAGCAGACATTCTGAATCCTGTGGTTCTGAGCAGGTGAAAAAAGAAGCATATTGTTTGTGGGATTAAAAAGTTATAGTTGTCTGCAATTCCTGAATGTCTATGTGAATTATATCCATAGTTTATGCAAGAATCCATCAGGAGCAACAAAAGCTACATTAATTCATTGTTTGGGGCACCTCAGGTTACTTGTGGCTTAACACAGCTGGGGATAGTACCTCTACTAGGAACTGACTTGAAAACAGTGGTGTCTCCTCCGCTAAGGCGGAGGAGCGTCGTACCACTGCTCAAAAGGAAAAATAAAATGATAATAATGTATCGTTATTATCATTATCATCCAGTGGCTCTGTTTCATGCGGGGCAGGGCAGGACGGGGCAGGGTGGGGCAGAACTGGCCAGAGAAGGGGTGAGGAGTGGTGGCACTCTTTAAGTGACCATAACTGCACCTAAGCGGAATTATCTGTACAAGGTTTTTGTAGTTCTCCCTCAAAGAAATATTGAAATGTGTGGTTCAATTCCATGTTTTGATGCCTTTTACACCAACATTATCCTAAAGAATTGTATTGTAAACTTTACGTTTTGCAGACAGTTCTAAAGGTCCACAGTATCCAAGATCATTATTCCTCCCCAGCAGTAGATAATGTCTGGCAGAAAAATATACACCTATACTAGACATTTATCAAATATGCTGAAATCCTGTTTAATGTCTGTAACAGACTCTTAGGGGTGCTACCACAAAAGTTATTCATCCATCTGAAGTAGACGTTAACAATTGATTCTTTGAGTCCTTGTGGTCTGATGAATCTTGAGAAGAGTATACATTTCAGAAAGAATTAGCAGCTTTTTCATTAATTTATATGAGCAATGAAGGTCAAATTATATGTGGTAAATTGTTTTGCTTTTGTTTGCTTGTGAGATAAAGCTCAGTGCAAGATTTACTAAAGCAGTTGTTGTTTTATGTTTGGTAAAGCTTCCTGTCCAAAGACATGATGAAATAGTGCCCCTTCCTCCAGCAGTATCGTGGTCAGTTTCGGGAGTATAGAGATAGAAGCCTGCACAAGAAACCTCCCTATTAAATGCAGACAAAGTAATAATATAGGGAGAGTCTTGTCAGCAAACTGGGAGTGGGATTTTGGAGGCTAAGGGCTACAGCACTCTTCAGCACCAAACTCCGGCAGGCATCAATCCGTGAGCCCGCAAGGAGGAGAAAAGGGCCTCACCCTGGAGCAGGAAGTGTTGGAGTCCGAGGTCGAGAGGCGGGGCCATGAAATGCAGGAGAACGCCAAGGAAGAAAGCCCTCATGGGACGCCGAAGAGCGGAGGCGATGAACTGGAAGGAGATCACAGGGACAAAGAGGAGTCGCCCGAAGAGTGGACCGAGGACTGGTGGATCCCCCCAGGAGGAGCGTAACAGCCACAGCAACTTAGGAGAGTTGCGGCACAGGCGCTGAGTGACCGGGGACATTTTCCTTTGTTTAAAAGGGGGGGGGGGTTGGGGGTAGAAGGATCTAAGCCTCAAAGAGCAGATGTGGGTAACACTGGGAATGATGATAGCGAAACGCAACATAGCTAGACGCTGGGGGGCCTCAGATGCACCGCTACTCCAGGACTGGGTGAAGGACATGGATACATGTATGATCACAGAGAGGGCAATATACAAAGGCAGGGGATGACCCAAAAAGTGGGACACAATCTGGGGTAAATGGAACAACTATAGAGGGGGAATCTGCATCAGCCCTACAGAGAGGCAAATAAGGAGCAAAAGACACCGTCATGGGCTGGGTCTGGGAAGTGAGGATGAATCAATACCAGATTAGACTGCTGAAACATAGTATTATTGATTGGGACTTGATAGTAAATGTATACGGACCAATTGTAACAGGTTGTCTACTACTGAATGTGTAAACCATCAATGAAAAGATGTTATAAAAAAAAGGGGGGACTCACAGTGGGGAGGAAGGGAGCAGGGTGGGGAAAGAAGACTGCGGGAGGGGGAAGTTGGGCAAGATACCCTCATGAGCTGGTCGTGAGATTATACGACCCTTCCCATCGACCTCATGTGGCCCAATAGCAAAGGGCAGAGTTTTGTTTAATATAACAAACGGGCACATTATTTCAGTACATGAGACGTGGTATAAATTACCTCCCTCGCTGGATTTGGTCATAAGCAGAAACCCTCAGGCCAAAAGTACAAGAAACAGAGGGAAGACAGAAGGACCTTAGAGAAGGGTCTTAGAGAGTCAGCCGGCCTGAATTAATTAAGAAGCGTTTCTTTCATTTTCCTTTTATTTTGTATTTTTCTGGGCTCCGCTATTTGTTCTATTTAATTTTGATTATCACTGCGTGAGTGAGAGTGGGAAGACCAATCAAGACAAGACCCATCTCCCTTCAATACTACTCACCTTCACCTGTCCTTAGAGAGTGTGTGCAGTTCATTTGTAGCACCTTTGGGGGCGGTGAAGGGCACTATTGTAGTCCTAAACAAATCCGTTAAATCCCAAGATACTCTCTTTCCTTCTGTCTTCTTCTCCCGAGCCTCCTGGGGTTCCCCGCCTGGAAAAAAGGAAACCTGCAAAAGAGAAGAAAAAGGGAAAGAGTGACCAAGCTGAAGAAATCAGGAATCCAGAGAAAAAGAAACATTAAACAGCTCCTGTGTTAACTCCGTTCTGTAAATAAGAAGCAAAATTAAGAAACATATAAAGCCTCCTAGCTTCTATTTCCGCCCATCCCTCCCACAATAATAAAGGAGGTTACGTCATAGAGAACAAAAATAATATTGAAGAAAACCTACCCATTATAGGCAAAAGAGCCTGCTAAGTCTCCAGACTAACACAGGAAAAGGCCTTCACAAATTCAGTAATGTACAAAGCTACAGACGCTAGAGTATAATGAAAACCTGGGGCCGTATTATACATTGTGCTCCGACAGAGCAACAGACATGTGCACCCGCTTAGTGCCCACCAGGGGCACTATGGTGTTACAGAAAGGGCTGCAGATGCTTGTGCTGACCTTTCAGTAAAACTGAAATATAGGGCCAGTGCTATCTTGGGCAGGTGTTCTATCATTTACATGAGAGTGTAGCCCCATGCAAATGAGGGAATCACTTTGCCTTTGTGCCATCAGGGCCGGACTGGCGATAGTGGGCCGGAAGGGTGGGGGTGGGTTTTTGATCCGTGGGGGCCGGTCGAGCGAAATTGCCAGGGCTGGCTTCTATTCCCAGTCTGGTCGTGGTGCTCATGCCCTATTGCCGACATGGGCATAGATGCAAACAGGCCTTAGGATGCACACTAACAGTGCTCCACAAAAAATAGGGAGCATTGATAATGTGCTGCCTGAAGGCAGCCCTCTAGAGGGGGCTTTAGGGGTCTCATGGACCCCCCAGACTACCTTCTACAGGGGGGTGCATCACCCACTGCACCTGCCTGCAGGAAGATCCCTGTCCCCGCTCAAAATGCAGTTGGCTGCTGCCTGTACAGTGAAACACAGAGTGGTTCAGAAGCAACTGTTCTGTCTTTCACTGAATGCACTGCTCCGAGGAACGCTACAAGTTAGTGTCTGCCCTGTGGGCAGCACATTCATGATAATAGGGTGTGCTGTCTCGCTCTGTGCTTTGCACACTTTCCAAAAGGTGCATCTGGTGTAGATCAGGACAGTGCGCCTGTTATGTAACCAGGGCCTTGGAGGCCATATTGAAGTGGTGCTTATGAACATGCATATTCTATGAGAGAGCTCTCTCTAAAAAAGAAAATACTTGTTCATTTATTAACTACAAAACTCACTACTGAGAGATTTTTTTTTTTTTCATAACAAATTTTATTCATTTTTAAAGGTACAGGATGGGCGATGCCCAATACATACATTACAGATAATAATTGATGTAGAAAGTACCATGCTTTTGTAAACCATAACAAATTAGCCTGTTGAACATCAGGCCTAGCAACTGAAAGGTAGCACCGAACCCCACTGAATACCCACAACCGAATAGGATTCAATGTGAGTGCATCAACATTCAGGGTTACCTGACTGTGGCTTAATGATAATTCATGCATATTACCAGGGGATTAATTAGGGGTCGGGTTGTGGCAGAGGGGGTAGATCAATATCGCAATATGTGGCCCAGCCAGACCAAATCTTTCTATGTTTCTGCGGGCAGCCCCGCGCTTGGTAGACTGCAATCTCGGCACCCATGCATCTGTGCATGGCTTTTTTCCATCCCACCATACTCAGCGAAGAAGCCGCCTTCCCCAAGTGGGCTATGTCTCTTTTAGCCAAAGTTAGG
Source organism: Calotriton arnoldi (assembly GCA_963921515.1). NCBI lineage: Eukaryota > Metazoa > Chordata > Amphibia > Caudata > Salamandridae > Calotriton > Calotriton arnoldi. The sequence goes on from CAWUFW010009551.1 coordinate 467,244, forward strand.
CCTAGGAACAGCAGGTGTTGTTTGTAGTGGTTTCCGCCAATCTTCTCCATACTGTGGAGCAATAGCAGTCTGGGATCATGTGGAATGTTCCAGATCAGGAACACAATCCAGACAGGACGTGATTCTCTGCCAATATGGTTGTAGCACCTCGCAGCTCCAGACAGTGTGTAAAAATGTGCCCTCAGCACCCCCACAACGGAGGCACTGGGGGGATTGGATGACAGCCATTTTCCACAGACAGGATCAGGTATAGTATGTGCAATGGAGATATTTGAACTGGATAAGGCGGTATCGTGAGGAAACCGCCGCATTTTGGGGACTAGCCAGGGTCTCGCTCCAGTCATCATCAGTCATGGTTGGTAGGTCGGTCGCCCAAGCATCTCTGGTCTTATGTAGTGTATATTGTGTGTGGGTGGTCAAGGTCTGATAAATTTGTCTGATCTTGTGCGCCCCCAGGTCTCCCATTAATAAGCGACCCTCTAGGGCATGGGTACTCACAAACTTTCTCTCGGGGGCCAAATTTACAGTGTGGTTTGTGGCCGAGGGCCGCACCGGTGGGGGCGGGGTCATTGTGGGAGGTGGTGGGGCTAGAGCAAAACAAAACTGTGACCATGAGGTGGAACACAGGCCCCTGCAGCGGACGCCTTCGTCCACTGAGCCACCGGACCCGGCATACATATATATATATATATATATATATATATATATATATATATATTAGGTCACCAAGCAAGTAACACGCTGCACTCTCCCAGATATTATAAAGATTTATTGAAGCCAGTTACACTAGACACCGTGACCAAGACCTGCTGGTCGAAACGCGTAGGTGGAGAAGGAGTGTAACTGGCTTTAATAAATCTTTATAATATCTGGGAGAGTGCAGCGTGTTACTTGCTTGGTGACCAATTGTTTTTCGGGGCAAGTCCGGCCCCGCCACGCGCACCAGCTGTGAAAAGTGCGCCCTTCGTTCTTGGACTGCTTTGTTGAGAATATATATATATATATATATATATATATATATATATATATATATCTGTGTCTCCCTCCCTCCCTCTCTCTATCTCTCCCTCCCTCTCTCTATCTCTCCCTCCCTCTCTCTGTCTCTCTCCCTCTCTGTCTCCCTCCCTCTCTCTGTCTCCCTCCCTCTCTCTCTCTCTCTCTACCTCCCTCCCTCTCTCTGTCTCCCTCCCTCTCTCTCTCCCTCCGTCTCCCTCCCTCTGTCTCCCTCCCTCTGTCTCCCTCCCTCTCTATCTGTCTCCCTCCCTCCCTCTCTCTATCTCTCTCTCTCTCTCTCTCTATCTCTCTCTCTCCCTCCCTCTATCTGTCTCCCTCCCTCTCTCTCTCTCTCTCTCTCTCTCTCTCTCTCTCTCCCTCCCTCTCTGTCTCTCTCTCCCTCCCTCTCTCTGTCTCCCTCCCTCTCCCTCTGTCTCCCTCCCTCTGTCTCCCTCCCTCTGTCTGTCTGTCTCCCTCTGTCTGTCTCCCTCTATCTGTCTCCCTCCCTCTGTCTCCCTCCCTCTGTCTCCCTCCCTCTGTCTCCCTCACTCTGTCTCCCTCTGTCTCCCTCCCTCTCTATCTCTGTCTCCCTCCCTCTCTCTCTCTCTCTCTCCCTCCCTCTCTGTCTCCCTCCCTCTCCCTCCCTCCCTCTGTCTCCCTCTATCTCTCTCTGTCTGTCTCCCCCCTCTGTCTCCCTCCCTGTCTCCCTCCCTCTCTGTCTCCCTCCCTCTCTGTCTCCGTCCCTGTCTCCCTCCCTCTGTCTCCCTCCCTCTGTCTCTCCCTCTGTCTCCCTCTGTCTCCCTCCCTCTGTCTCCCTCTCTCTGTCTCCCGCTCTCTCTGTCTCCCTCTCTGTCTCCCTCTCTTTCTGTCTCCCTCTCCCTCTGTCTGTCTCCCTCTGTCTCCCTCCCTCTGTCTCCCTCTGTCTCCCCTGACTCCCTACCTCTGTCTCCCTCTGCCTCCCTCCCTCTGTCTCCCCTGACTCCCTCCCTCTGCCTCCCTCCCTCTGCCTCCCTCTCTCTCCGTGTCCCTCTCTCTCTCTCCGTGTCCCTCCCTCTCTGTCTCCCTCCCTCTCCCTCTCCCTCCCTCTCTGTCTCCCGCTCCCTCTCCGTCTCCCTCGCCATCTCTCTGTCTCTCTGCCTCTCTGCCTCTCTGTCTGTCTCTGTCTGTCCCCGTCTCTGTCTCCCTCTGTCTCCCTCTCCCTCTGTCTCCCTCTGTCTGTCTCCCTCTGTCTGTCTCCCTCTGTCTGTCTCCCTCGGTCTGTCTCCCTCTGTCTCCCTCTCTCTGTCTCCCTTTCTCTGTCTCCCTTTCTCTGTCTCCCTCTCTCTGTCTCCCTCTGTCTCCCTCTCTGTCTCCCTCTCCCTCCCTCCGTCTCCCTCTCTCTCTGTCTCCCTCTCTCTCTGTCTCCCTCCCAGGCCTGAGCTCCCTGGCCTTGGCTCAACTCTCTGACTACAGGCTGGCGGGAAACATCACATCACAGGCTCTTAACGCACACCTCACCCGGCTCTCACTCCCTGCTGCCCTCTGTCACCCTCTGCCATCTCACCCGACTCTCACTCACTGCTGCCCTCAGTCACCTCACCCGGCTCTCACTCCCTGCTGCCCTCTGTCACCTCACCCGGCTCTCACTCACTACTGCCCTCTGTCACCTTACCCGGCTCTCACTCCCTGCTGCCCTCTGTCACCTCATCCGGCTCTCACTCCCTGCTGCCCTCCGTCACCTCACCCGGCTTTCACTCCCTGCTGCCCTCTGTCACCCTCTGTCATCTCATCCGTCTCTCACTCCTTGCTGCCCTACGTCACCTCACCCGGCTCTCACTCCCTGCCCTCTGTCACCCTCTGCCATCTCACCCGTCTCTCACTCCCTGCTGCCCTCCGTCACCTCACCCGGCTCTCACTCCCTGCCCTCTGTCACCCTCTGTCACCTTACCCGGCTCTCACTCCCTGCTGCCCTCTGTCACCTCACCCGGCTCTCACTCCCTGCCCTTTGTCACCTCACCTGGCTCTCACTCACTGCCCTCTGTCACCTCACCCGGCTCTCACTCCCTGCAACCCTCTGTCACCTCACCCGGCTCTCACTCCCTGCTGCCCTCTGTCACCCTCTGCCATCTCACCCGGCTCTCACTCCCTGCTGCCCTCTGTCACCTCACCCGGCTCTCACTCCCTGCTGCCCTCCGTCACCTCACCCGGCTCTCAATCCCTGCTGCCCTCCATCACCTCACCGGGCTCTCACTCCCTGCTGCCCTCCATCACCTCACCGGGCTCTCACTCCCTGCTGCCCTCCGTCACCTCACCCGGCTCTCACACCCTGCTGTCCTCTATCATTCTCTGTCACCTCACCCAGCCTGTGTGGCAGCCCGTGTGTGGCAGCCCGGGCTGAGACAGCTTCCCGGGCACACACACAGCCGCACCCGAGTACTTCACAGGTCTTTAAAAGACCATTTGCATGATAACGAGGCTTTGTTGTATTTCACCTCTTCTTAGCGCCCCTGCAGCTCCATTCGGACTATCGCTGGAATCGCCCGGCCCCCATAGAGCAGAGTCTGTGTTTGCTGACACTCTGTAAAAAAAAAAAAAAAAACACAGGTACGATGTCTGCAAGGTCCGCGGGTCGCCAAGGAAGGCTTGCCGGGCCGCTGGCGGCCCGCGGGCCGTACTATGAGTACCCGTGCTCTAGGGGATGAAACACAGGTAATTTCTCGAGTTGAAGAATTTGTGGGTTAGGGCCTGTCGCAATTGTAGGTATCTGTAGAACTGCGATTTATGTAGCTGAAACTCTGTTTGTAATAGTTGAAAGGATTTGAGGGTGCGGCCTTGCATAATGTTGCCCAATGTGGAGATTCCAAGGAGGTCCCATTTGTGAAAGCCTGTAAGTAGGGAGACAGGGCGTATGTATGTGCCGTGCCATAGTGGGGTCGTTTGTGTCAAGCGTCCCAACCAGCCCATGGTTTTAACCGCGTGTCGCCATAATTGTGTAACTGTTTTGCTGGCCGGAGGGAGGATATCGAGATTTATCTGACTATAAAGGAGTTTCTGTAGGAGAATGCCCTCCATTGCCAGCCGTTCCAAGGCATAGGCCAGGTCTGATTGTGGGCCGTACCACCACTCGTTAGTGACTAAGAGATGGGATGCGGTATAATATGCATATATATCCACCGCTGCAATGCCTTTGTGTACAGGTATTTAGTGCCACGCGAATCGCCCCACCTTGCCATAGGAACTTATTCATTTAGTTGAGTAAACCATGAGCAGGGTATGTTATATGGGAAGTTTGGTAGCCGATACAATATTTGGGGCAGGGAAACCATTTTAAAAATGGCTGACCGACTGTACAGTGACAGAGGCAGCTGTGACCATATTGTGGTTTCTTCACGAATGACTGGGAGAAGTGGGGTAATATTGTGTGTCCACGATATCGTGGGGCATGATGAGATAAATACCCCCAGATATTTAAATCCCTCTGTGGCATGGGATAACTGCGCGGCCCATGTCCCGCGTCTCTGGTCTCCACATACAGGGTAGAGCACCGATTTTGAGGGGTTGGCGCCTAAGCCGGAGGTTTCCCTGAAAACCTGGAGGATCTGAAGAATGCAGGGCCTGGAGGACCAGGGGTCCGTCATGAAAAAGAGCACATCATCGGCATATAGTGCAATTCTTTCAAAACACTCGTGCGACCACTCAAATCCCCGAATCAGCGGGTCTTGTCGCACCCAGGCAGCCAAGGGTTTCATGGCTAAGGCAAATAGCAGCGGGGATAGGGGACAGCCTTGCCGCGTGCCCCGGTGAATGGGAAAGAGAGTCGACCGATGTCCCACCACCCGCACTGAGGCTGAGAGGTCCGTATATAGCAGCTTGATATATGCTATAAAGCGAGGTCTGAAATTAATGGCACGAAGGAGTTTGAAAAGTTATGTCCAGCTTAAGGAATCAAACGCCTTGTCAATGTCGGCCAAAAGGACGGCCGCAGGTACATAGAACCTTAATTCAGGCTTTGATCATTGGTCGCCTGGACTATTGTAATGCTTTATTGGCATCCGCGAACGAGTCTCTTCTCAGCAGATTGCAGATCGTCCAGAATGTGGCCGCGCGCCTGGCTCTTAATAAACCACCTTGCACTTCTCCTGGACCATTACTGAAATTTCTCCATTGGCTTCCTATCCGCCACAGAATTAAGTTCAAGCTCTGTTGTCTTGCCCATAGAGCTCTTTATGGTACAAGCCCGAACTATCTGGTAGATAAGTTTAAAATGTACTGCCCGACCCATTGTCTCAGATCGGAAGGCAAAGGGTTGCTGGTGATCCCTCGCGTTAAGAAAATACGATCTGGAGGCAAAACGGTTGCCTATTTGGCTCCTAAATATTGGAATTCTCTGCCAGAGGTTTTACGTAAACGTCCTAGCCTTGCTCGCTTCAGGAAACTCCTGAAGACGGAATTATTCAAGGCTTGAGTTATGGGAATCTGTGCCTGTCTGACTTGTTTTCTATGTTAGCGCGGAGATACCCCTTCGGGGGTGATTCCTGCTCTCTATAAATTCTCTACATACATACATACATACAGGTCGGCCCAGTTCTTGGGTCCTTGCAAGGGCATTATGGACCCGTCTAATGTTATTTCAGATGGATCGCTGTGGCATAAAGCCAGATTGATCTGAGTGAATGAGATCTCGAATGTGCGAATGAAGGCGATTGGCAAGAACTTTGCCGAGGAGCTTGGGTTCAAAATTAAATAGAGCGCTGGGGAGATATGAAGAGGCATCCTCGGGGGTGCGACCGGGCTTTAGGAACACCACGATTTCAGCGTAGCGCCAATCTATGGGTAAAATGTTGTTCGAGTGCCTCGTGGAGTGCCGCTAGTAGATGTGGGCCTAATGATGTCATATGTGGCTGTAGAAAGTCACTGGGGAATCCGATGGGGCCGGGTGTTTTACCGGGGTGGGTATTGGCCAGTGCCGCTCTAAGCTCTTCAAATGTTATAGGGGCATCTAATAGGTCTCGTACATGGTCAGAGACTTTATGGGGGGGTATGTCTGTTAGGAATTTGTCAATAAGGGCACCTGATATAAGTTCCTTCTGTCGATATAGAGAAGCATAATATGTTGCGAATACTTCTACCACTGTCTCTGGGGAAGTACATAGTACTCCATCCGCATCGGGCAGTGCTGGCACGGGGATCGAGGCCATTTTGGCCTGGCATAGCCGATGAAGCATTTTACTAGACTTGTCTCCCCATTGATAAATCCTGTGCTGTGTTGCCAGCCAGATCCATCTCACGCTCCTCGTTAGTGAGGAGTTGGTGTATTTGGAGAAGGTTGCGCTGCGATCCCTGGGTGGACCCTGTTGCCACTTGTATCTCAAGGGACTGTTGACGATCCTCTAGTTCCAGTATTTGGACTAGGCGTCTGCGTTTTTCACCTGTCCGGAAGCTTATGTCGACCCCTCGGATTATAGATTTGAAAGCCTCCCAAAGGATAATTTTTGACGGGGCCGTGTCGGTGTTATTTGAAATATAATCAGTGATGGCCTACTGAAGGACCTCTTGATAAATGGGGTCTTTAAGGTGCCAGGGCGACATACGCCATCGATAAAGGGGCTTTTGAGATTTTAGGCGTAACTTAAGCTGGACCGGAGAGTGGTCAGACAATCCCCTGGGCAAGATGGAGATGTGGGATATCCTGTGTGTGTAGCTATGGGGAAGGAAGATATAATCAAGTAATGATAGTGTGCCATGTATTGCCAAAGTATATGTAAAACCTTTCTTGGAGGGGTGATGGGCGTGCCATGCATCTGACCACCCCAGTGTAGTAACAAGGAGATTAAGTTTGGACTTACTTGTGTAGGATTCCTGCCCTGAAACCCACCAGCGATCTTGAGGTGTCATAATGTCATTTCAATCTCCACCTAGTACTATTAGGCCCTCAGGGAGCTCCCCCATACCTGTGAAACTCTATCTGTGAATGTTTGTCCCGGGGGGGCGGAGCGTAGACGCTGCCTATGGTTAATTGCTCACCGGACAATGTACCTGTGAAAATGGTGTACCGACCCCCGTGATCTAACCAATATTTAGAAATGGTATATGGGGCACGTCAATGCACCAGGAGCGACGTGCCTCGAGAGCCCCGTGTAAACCCAGAATGGTATATTGTGGTATATCCGAATCTGAGACATGGGGTTTTCTTCCCTAGAAGATGGGTCTCCTATAATAGGAGGACGTCAGCTTTACAGCGCTTGGCTAGTCGAAGTACCGCACCCCTCTTGATCTTATTAAGTAACCCCCTGACCTTCCAGGATACTATGTTTAACTCCCCCAGTTGAGGGCTATGGGTGTATAGCGTCATCTGTCGTCTGTGCAGCACTGTTTCGGGGTTGCGGTTGCGACGTGGAATGTGACCTCAGTGTGTGTTCAGTGACTACAACAATATTAACAAAATATAACAAAACATAAAAACCAGAACTGTTAAACATGACAATTTAGGGGCGTAGAAGTTCTGTAAGTGGCCCCAAGTCAGATCAGTTTACCCATTATAATATAATGGGGTAACCCACAATAGACCACGGACCTGGGTAACGATCGATATAGACAACAGTGGTCCTAGACTTGATTATAATCGAGTTGGGAAGACATTCATTAATTTCAAGAACATATATGGTATATCATAGGGCCATTAATGCACATCAAATTTCACAAAATGCAAGTATAGACACCCTCAAATGACACAGCAGAACCCAAGATGGGCAGGGTTGGAGTGATGTCTGGTACAGGCCCACTGGGAGGGGCGCAATGTCGACGTTTCGACCCTGGTGCATAGAGGGTAAATTACATCCTCAGCTGGTGGGTCTTCCTCAGGACAGGGGCAGGGAAGCAACCTGTGGAGATGGAAAGTCAGGATACAGCCCCGCGAACGAAGGTCCACACTGTAATGGCGGTGTAATTGAGGATTAAATCCAAAGCGTGATGTCTGCAGTAAAAGTTTGAAATACTCCAGGGTGAATGAATCGCCCAAGGGATCTTTTTGCGATGATTCAGGCGCAGCCCGGGGGTTCCTGCTGTTCTACTCGACTTGAAACATCGACATTGCCCCCCCCCAGTGGGCCTGTACCAGACATCACTGCAACCCTGCCCATCTCGCAGATGATACCTCTCTGTACATGATTTTGAAATCAATCGGAAAGAAAATCGTAAACAACCTGTGAAGGACAGTCCCAGTTGTGAACTGGTGTCATTGTGAAACTGCAGCCAGTTTGCTAAGGAACAACATGTATTATAAGAACTAATTGTTGAATTTTTTCCATATCTGATCCCCTTCTATATCTGTCCCACTCACGAGCACAATTCCCCTTCTCACTCCCTTTGGAGCAACCTTCATCCTTTTCCTGTGAAGCATTTAAATATGGTGATTTGCTACTAAAACAATTTGAGAAATAAATACAGTCACCTCTGGAGCAATTTTGGGTTCTGCTGTGTCATTTGAGGGTGTCTATACTTGCATTTTGTGAAATTTGATGTGCATTAATGGCCCTATGATATACCATATATGTTCTTGAAATTCATGAATGTCTTCCCAACTCAATTATAATCAAGTCTAGGACCACTGTTGTCTATATAGATCAGTTTACCCAGCAGTTCTGCATCCAGAGAAGAAGATGTTGTTATCTATCAAGGCCACAGGCCCTAGAGGCAGTAACAGTCAATTAATACTATGCCACTTCGTCCTGAGTTTGAGATTGCCAGTTGGATCTGGATCTGTGCCTCCTCTTAGAGTTGCCTCTTCTCTGTCTACTTCTTTGCGATCCTTGCGAGAAGTCCGATTCCACCGGTGGTGGGGTATGTGGCCTGAGATGCATTTTTACATCCGCCCAGGCAAAGACAGCCTCTGGGGAGTCAAAGAAATATGATTTCGAGTTGTACGTCACCCTCATCTGAGCAGGAGAGGGCAGCATGTAGGAAATGCTGAGTTCTCAGAGCCTGCACTTAGCAGCTACGAAGGACTGACGCTGCTGCTGTACGAGTCTGGTGTAGTCTGGGAAAACCATTATTGGTTGTCAGTTAAGGAGCAGCCGGTCCTTATGGATTCTTGCAAACTGGAGTGTTACATCGCGATCAGCATAATTTAGTAAATTGGCGATGACCGGTCTCGGGCGTTCACCAGGAGGGGGCTTCTTCATCAGCGCCCGATGGGCCCTGTCCACCACGAATCAGGAAGACAGGTACTCTCCCGGCAGTAGGGTCCTCAACCATTTTGTAAGAAAGTTGTCCATAGAGGAGCCCTCACAACCTTCCGGGAAGCCGATGAAGTGCAAGTTATTACGCAGTGAATGGCCCTCACACATCTTCAACTTGGGACACCAGTTTCTGCGCCACGACCGTAAGCTTGTTAAATTTTTTTTAAGGGAGGCCACTGTATCTTCTACATTTGAGACATGGGTTTCAGCTTCTGTGATGCGGTCTACTGCCTTACGGAGGTCCTGGCGCAGGAATGAGACTTCAGACACCGCAGCTCCGATCTTTGCCTCCAGGGCATCTCGCGATTGGGTGATCGTCACTAGCAACGTCCCATTATCGGGAATTGGACCGCTGGCCTCTTCTCCTCCCAAGCCGCTGGGAGCAGTAGTAAAGTGATCCAAGGTACTCTGTTTGGAGCCAGCACCCGCTTGTTTGTCCATGCCCATGTTGGTTGATAGGGCACAAGGGGGAGAAGGAGACGAGAAAACGATATTGCGGAAGATCTCCCCTTCCTGTAGCGCTGCGTCCGCACCTTCGTTGACCCACACTGCGGAGCAGAAGATCTTGTAGCTTCCAGTGGCTGTACGCCTAAAACACCCTGCGCGACCCCCCAGAGTAGTGTCACCGGCCGGGCCTCACGGAATCCGGCCACCCGGACCGCAAGCCGCACCAAGTCTTGCTTGGCCTCTTCTGCAGCCCTAGGAGGCCGGCCAAGTGGGCCCCCTAAAGGAACCCGACTCGCCGGACCCACGACCCGTTAGTCGCCCCAGTAGGTCCACCTCCTTGGAGTCCAGGACTACGGCTTCTGCGAGATATGGCCCTGTGGCAGGGGGACAGTCTTCCCCGGTAGAGATAAAGTAGGTGTCTCTGGCGTTAGTCTGGTTATGTTCTGCGGTTTACCACTTTGGGGCTCTCACCAAGTGGCCAGTAGTCAAGGTTCGTCCCACCAGCGTCCACCTGGGTTCTTCAAGGGGTTCGCTGGTCGGCGTGGGCCAGTATCATGTGTGGCGCTTGCCGCTTCTAGGCGTGTTCCCCTCGGGCCCACAAGGCCGCTGGAGCCCTTTATCCTTGTCCTGGCTGTAGGTACGGCCTGCGCGGCACCAGAGGGCCTTGCCTTTCCAGCTGTGCCCCCAGACTCCCAGTGCTCCCGGTCTCTACTTATCCAGTATGCGAAGTTCTTAGCTCTGGGGTTCGCCGGGCCTCCAGAGGGAGCTCGTCAACCACCCGGAGTCACCTACGGATCTCTGGCAATCACCGTGCAGGGCCCCAGGACGCGGGGTGTCCGGTCACCAGGCGCTCGCCCCCTTTCAATACGGGGTCGCGACTACCCTCACCTCGGTGAGTAGTATTGTGGTGAGGCTTCTGAGAGCAGCCCAACTCGATTCTCTGCCGGCTCTCCGGTCGGACCCAGCCAGGCTCCTCCGCAGCGTCCCCTAAATGCGGCCGCCTTTGGGCGCCAGTCCGTTCAGGCTCTCGGGGGCCACCGGGAAGTCTTATCAAATTTGAAGGCCCTTGGGGCACCAGAGCGTGGCCTCAGGCCCATGGGCGCCCTGGCCCTCCTCATCCTGCTGGCCGTATGATTATCGGGGCCGCGGGTGGTCACCATACAGCAAGCCTGCGCCAGCTACAGCAGAGCCCCCTCACCTCAGGCCGCATCCTCGGCCAGCTGCCTCCTCCGACGCGGCCTCCCTGATTCAGCACACTGACCAGCGGAGCTCGTAGGCCGACAGCTGCGCAAGCCGGGCCGAGGTTTCATGGCCGTGCGTCTGCTCTATTAGGTCGTTGGATTTTGTTTCCCGACTCCGCTGCAGCACGGTCAGTTCCTCGTGATCGGCGATATAGGATTGCGAGCTGGGATCCGGATTTATGGCGTATTACGGCAAATGATGGCTTGGGCGGTCGGAGCTTCCTTAGGTCGTGTCCGCCACGTTGGCCTTCCAAGCCACGCCCCGAGAGATGTATTTTTAATGATGGATACACACACCTCCAAAACTTTCTTGATCTATACACAAGATCATTGGCTCTACGTGATATGCTCCCTCTTCTACCCCTTTATGAGTATCGGGACAAATCACTAAGATAATTGGCTTTATTTTGGAATCAATCTGAGCAGCACTGTAACACTCAGTTCAAGTGCAGCTTCCAAGTGAGCTGCTGAACATAGAGAAATATTTGCATTCTATCACCAAAGGTAACAACTCTTGTCTTTATATCCTGGTGGAAGATTAGAATGCAATGCTAACATCACAATATAAATCAGCTACAAATCCCATAAAACAGCAAAGATAATGATTAGTGCTACAAACAATTTTGCATGACTTGCCTATGCATGATATATTGAGTCAAAAAAGTTTAAATTAAGCCCAGAGTAACCTGCATTCCATGAAAATGATGGCATTTGTCAATGCCAAGTAATTTTCCCTGCTATAAAGTACTACTGAAGCAGTGCCAGGAAACATAGTTCCCAACTAGGCAACTCTCCTACCTTGCAATGATCTTACTACAAAATCATTGAGCACATAACAGATTTTTTTTTAAATATACCATTTGTTCAGCTATTCAAAAATCAATGTGAACTGTTCATTATAAACTGAGACACGTTGAAGACTTAGGGCCTGATTTAAAGTTCGGGGGACGGGTTACTCTGTTAAAAATGTGAACGATATCACGTCAGCCGTATTACGAGTGCATTATATCCAATGGCACTTGGAATAATGCAGACGGGAAATTTGTCACTTTTGTGACGGAGTAACCTGTCCGCCAAACTCTAAATCAGGCCCTTGGAGTTATTATTCCCTCTTTTGTCAGCCCGGAACCTGAGAGTACATTGTAATGGCTTGTTGGACATGTAAATATTTATAACTAACACAGTCACAGCAGTCAGATTTCAGTTACTGAACATTCAAAAAATTCGGCATTCCTACATTGCAAAGAGAATGATATCTTCACTCGCACTTAGCAAGATGGACTACTGTAACTTATAGCTTACACTATAATGCTTTTACTGCATTAGAAACACTATTAAATTGTTTCAAAAGGACAAAAATATAGACTTCCAATACATAACTCTACCCCAAATACTGTCACCAAGACCACTGTCTGTCTGCTATGGAAATAAATCTCTATAAATGACTGATTATGGTTTTCAAAGCCAGGAAAAGCTCACCTCCTTACTACGTTTCCTCCATCATGAGCAGATGTGTCTCAACTTGTAATCCACACTGGGCCAACATTAATATTCTATTTATTCCAAAGCCTCAATCCACACGTTTTAGATTTAATTCCTTCCATTTCTTTCTATTTCCCTGCAATGGAACTCCATCTCAGTACAATTGCTCTGCTCTCTATGTCTCTGCTAATCTAAATAAAGAGTGCTCCCAAGGATCACTTAATTATCAAACACCAACTACAGCTTCTCACTGAATCTAGCACTACAATTATGCATATATGGGTACATTGTTTGAATTCATGCCTGTGTTAAACCTCTACCATCCTCTAATTCCTTAACCTGCTCTATAGGTTACCATTCTAACTGATTATTGCTTTTGTGCCATGCAATGATTGCTGTGTACAGCATCACTTGTCACGATGATTTGGCTGCTACCTCACATTTTTAATACAATATGAACATTGCCTCTCAGATATACAATATAAATGGATGCAAAAGATAAAACAGATAATTAGCACTCAAATGCAATCTATGTAAAAAGTACTACTTTACATTTTCTTAGAAGAAATTGAAAACAATTGACTAAAATAGAATTGCAGAAGATTTTTATTTAAAAAAAATGGGGGGACAAGATTGTTTTTATACAAACCAAGAAAATGCGGCATTATCATCTTACTTAAAAATTTGGATCAAAAGTATCACAATATGGTATATATACACCAGGCTTTACAAAATATTGTACTATGCTATGTGCATCTGATGCAACATCAGCTGCAAGAGATTTATATCATTTTGTGTGATATATCAACATCTAACATCTCTACCGCCTCATTCAAACAAGCATTTGCAATGCAATCGGTCTCGCCTTTGGGACCTTATATGTATTTAGCTAAGCAGCACATAAGCCTGGGTGCTGAAACATCTACTGTTCTTTAACATTGAGGGAAAGTAAGCACCAAACTGCGTGACACGCCAGGTATGGGAACACCTTGAGAGAAATATTGCCTTTCAGTGGGAAATGGTATAGTCCAAAGCTCTGTTTTTAATATAAAATCAGGGCCTTCGGTGGTCATATCACTGAAAATACAAGATTTGAAAAAAATATTATTGTCTATGGGTGCTTGTGGAAGACAATTTCTATGGACTGGAATCTAGAGAATGCTAAAGTGATTCTGGTATTTTACTGACCTCTGCTGGTCGTTTTCTATCAAGAAAGTTAAATAGAGACAGTTGCCAAAATAATTAAAAAAGAAAGTCCCTCAGCAGAAAGCAATTCTGGTATTTTACTGACTACTACTGGTCGTTTTCTATCAAGACAGTTAAATAGAGGCAATTGAACAGAAAAAAAAGTCCCTAAGCGGAAGCAGACAAGTCCTAAGGCTGATCTCCAGAGCCCACAAAGTACATACACATATAAGTATATACTAAAGTATAAAAGAGGTCTTGAATGCTCGACCTAAAAACATGTCAAATGGTTGCTCCTGATTGACCATCTACAGCAATAGTACCATAGTCATTTTAACTTACTTCTATTTCCTGTTGACACTCTTTGATACTTTTGTTTAAAAGTTCTAATTTTTGTCTCTTCATGTGCCCTATGATATTTTATTGCTCTTCTGGAACTTTACATGTCCCACAAGATGGGTTGTTACCTCGGTTCAACATTGTTATTCTGTTTATCCACATGCTCCTTATGACTTTTGTTGCTTTTCTGGTACCTCACATGTCCCTTTATGCTTTCGCTCCTTTGTACAGGGCTGTGATACCCGTACGGGTCTTGTTCGAGCTTTATAAAACTTTTCAAATAAATAAATAAACATCCAAGTATCACTGATGAGGATCAACATATTCTAAGGTTACTAATTAGCAAGCAGGTAATAAAAGATGCTATCAGCAAAATGAAAGGGGCTATGACCCTGATGGGCACCTCAAAGTTTTTACAATAAATGCATGGGTGCAACTTATACTCTTAGTTTTCCATGAAGTTATGAAAAAGGCGATGCTCTCACAAAGCTATGGAAAAGCTACAATCATTTTTCGAAGCAAAAATTTGGCAATAAGTTGCGGAAAAAATAATTTTCAACATGTTAGGTAAAATAGTCTAAAAACATTATTCACAAGCACAGTTTGTGTAGCAGAAATAGTAGCAAAAACAAGAAGTATTTAATTTCATAAACTAAGCTCCTACACATATAAAACCAATCATGCTAAGTTACTTCAAATGCAACAAGCATATAACTAGCTTATGGTGGATGCACTACAGGCACATTTGAGGAACAAACGGGAGCTATGCAGTGGCGCAGCTTGACCTATTGCCGCCCGGGGAGCCTGAGTTTCCCGCACAGTGCAGGTAAAGAGCGGGGGTGGCGGTCGACGGACAACTTGTCCTCGGAGGAGGTAGTCGACAGACGACTTGCTCACATCTGCCGCCCCCAAAAAGAATGCCACCCCCCCACCCAGCCACACCACTGGAACTATGGGGCTGATTAGGATGGCGGGGAGACTGCCACCGACTGGCTGTTGGTGGCGGTCTCCCTACCATCCTAAGCAGCTTTTCCGCCCGCCAGATCTTGATGGCAGGTGGAAAGCCCGACTGCCACGCATCCAATGGGCTCCTTGAGCCTGCCGGTGCTGCAGAGGGCCTCCCAATACCTACAATGGTGGCAGTGCCTACAAGGTACCACTGTAGGGATTAGGATGGCCCCTCCCTACCAGCCTTTCCATGGCGGTTCACTTGCCATGGAAAGGCTGGTGGGGATGGACACTGGGGGCCCGTAGCGGGCCCCCCTTCACCCCGGGTCCTTTTCTTTTGATGTGGGGGGGCACCTATGGTGCCCCCAACAGATCCCAGTACCAAGTGACAGGCACCGCATGGTGCCTGTCACGTAGTACAGGCATGTGTTACAGATCCCTTTTTTCAATTACGGCGGGTGCTGCAGCCAGCAGCACCCACCGCAATGAAAAACCTGTACAATGCGACCGCCACCATGGCGGTCGCATTGTAATTTGGCCTGTGGGACCCCTGACACTGTGTCGGGCGGTCCCCATCTCTGTTACATCCGCCCGCCATCCTAATCAGGCCCTATGTTTTTTGGCTTGCTCTGCATTCTTTCATCTCTTTTGTTTTTCTCAAACTCCCGAAGTAGAGGTTTGTTTGAAAACAAATCAATCACCTTTACACCCATGGTGATTTTTGCCTGTGCATAAGAGCCGCTTCTGACCTGGTCTACCAAGGTCTGCCAAACCCAGGCAGGTACAATGGGGCAGAGCGGCCTCTATTGGGACTTAGCTGTTCTGTGCTCATTATCCTGCTGGGTCATGGTTTTCTGATGGCAGAGCAAGTTGAATCCCTCCTATTGGAGAGGCAGCAGTCCCACCACCACTAAATAAGGAAAGGGAACCACAAATTTTGCTGGGTAGGAGCACCTCCAATTTAGGATGGTGACCCTCCCACCCAACACAGTCTGAATGAGTCCTTAGTTCTTAAATACAATGCAGAATTACTTAAGATGCTACTAAGGGCCATGATTTGTTAAAATAATGAGAAAGTAACGTAAATTAGGTCATAGGTGGAAAAGACACGCGTGATTCTTTCCACTTCTTTAACAGGCATATGCTACAAAAGGAATCATTTGGATTGCGAATACAAATGTTGTTAAAAGCTGCAGAAAACTGCGTTAAAGGGAACGATATTTACTAGGTCGCATTAAGCCACACAACGTAGCTTAGTGCTGCCTGGTAAACATGGAGCAGACTCCTGCGCAACAGGAGCGTTGCAAAAATGTGACGCTCCGCTAGCACAACCTCACTGTAAATGAGGCTCACAGCTTCTCTGAAGAGCGTTTAATGCAGCAGGTCCACCGATATTCCCGATTAGAATATGAAAACATGCTTTACTTTTTCTTAAATCTCTCTCCACAAGCTCCCCGTGACAACCAGGGTTCTTTTTAAGAAGTAATGTCTTCCCTCTAAATATCTAACCAGAGCGGCTGTCAAATAGGGCAAAATAGGGCCATACTTACCTACCTATCTTTTCCACGTGCTCAACCAGTCATCTGCCATTAAACGCACCTTCTTCGAGATGTGTGTATGTGGTAAATAAATTAGCACAGGAGGCAGGGTGTTTTTTTGGTTTATCGACTCATGCTTTAGAACACCTTACCTCTCCATTTTCGCTCCTCCACGACATTGGTCTTATTCAGAAATGCTTACAAAACGTTCCTGTTCACTTATGACGGTCCGTCAACACGCCCCTGGGGGAGATATGGTCTGCAGTGCTACAAGTTAACAATATCTCACAAATCAAAAATGGCCATAAGAGAAGGTTAAACACCCTTTTGAGCAGTGCGGGAGCTCCTGTATGGACGAGATGACATTTCATTTCAGAGAAATTGCATAAAGGTCAATAGAAAGCTGAATAAAGAAAGAGGAACATGGAAATGGTGGCTCGTTCTGAAGTATTTCTGACAAATGGGCCTCTAGACATCCAATCCGGTGGAGCTCTTTTTCGGAATTATACTATCTTTTGCCAGGAAATAAAGACGTGTGCAAACTCATTCACTTGCTACATGCCAGGGAATACTTTGTAGAAGCATCTAAAATCTCTTGGGCAGTCATCTGGAATTGCGTGCAACTGGAGATAGAATAGCGTCCGTCGCTTTTGTGTGGAGAAGGTAAGCAAGACAATATTGTGATCTGTGGTCTTTTGGGCGCATCTACTATGTAGTTTATTAGAGAGCATTCTCTGGTCTTTTCATTTATCCAGCTTGAGTGTGCTTTAAAATCTGATATCTACGTTTGGTCATATACATGGAACGGATGTGAATCAGAAAGATGTGAAGTGAAAGAAAGCATTACTGTTGTAATTCAGTTTAATCGAAACATGCTGCACAATACTGTGTACATACTGCTTTACAAAGAGCAAAAACAGATGAAGTTTAAGAATACAAGGCCCAATTTAGAAAATGTTTTTCAAACATATGCCTATCTATGCTACACAAAAAAGTTGTATTTGCTCCCAAACTCAATTGATCCATATACACAAAATCCTGAATTGTACAGATCTACAAGTGCAACGCATGCTTAAAAGAGCAGAACAACTGCTAGATAGACACCACATTTTACTCTGAATGTTGAGAACATGCACAGGGGCATATTCTCAAGAACGGGCGATAATTATCGCCAACCTAGGTTAACGCAACTTTACATAATGCCGTCTATCGCGGGAAACTAACGCCGTGTTAACGGCGTATTCTCAACACGCCGGCAACAGGCGATAGTATCTCGATAACGCGTCAAATGTCCGCGTAAAAATTACCAAATTACCGGGACGGCGATAAAAAAGGAAACCCGAACGTGAAAAAAGTGGCGATGGGCCCAACAGCGATAAAAACATCAGTGATAAGCAGCGCCAGGCTTGCTATTCCCACGTCAGGCGGGAAAAATCACCATAAAAGCTGCCAAAAAAAAAAGAACACAAACTACTGAGAAGCACCATGGAGGAAGTTGGAGCAACTACAGAGGCCAACCAGAACCCCACAAACCCCCCGGAGGACCAGCCAGGGACCTCGGGGAAGGAGAAGGGCAAGGAGAAGAAGAAGAGGAACCCGCGATTCAGTCCGCAGGAAAACTAGATCCTGATTACAGAGGTGATAGAACACCACCAACAACTGTTCATCCCCACCACTGTGTCATTGGCAACTAAAAATGCAATATGGCAGTCCATCTTGGCCAAGGTGAATGCAGTCGGAGTGAAGAGAAGGGAAGTGGATGACTGCAAGAAGCGCTGGAATGATGTGAAGCGCAAAACCAAGCTGAAACTCGCCAACAACCGGAAAGCAGCAATGCAGACTGGAGGTGGGAGTCCAGTGCCGCAGCAGGAGCTGGATGAGATGGAGGAAATGGTGTCCACAGTCAACAGTGGGGAGAAGGTGGCAGGAGTTGGGGGACCGGACACTGCTCAACTTGACCTGACCCAACAGCAACAGGGTGAGTAACGACCAGGGACTGGGGGGATGGTGGGAGATGGGCACAATGGCACACATGCACAATTAAGTATAGCACAGTGCACACCCACAATGACACTGGATCATGTCCCTGATCTCCTTGGCACACTGCAGTACACATAGAAACAGCAAGTAGGCCCCTGTTGACAATGTGCCCAGAGGGGGCCCGCCCCACACATCACTAATCTCACAACAAACCCATGCACATGTGCTGAACCCAGCAAAGCTGCGGGTCCGTGAGTCACACTGACAATGCAAGTGATACTGCATGACGATTAGCATGGCTGCAGTCCAATTATCATAACATGGTGCACGCCACGACACTGAGGTGGCTGAGTGTGGACCACATCCGTAAAGGAGCCGGTCACACTCTGACACATCCACGTGCACAAACAACCCCTGACGTCAACAAGACATCTGCGGACAAACCATGCCCAAGAGTCCCAACTCCCACCAAGAGCCCAATTTACCCAAGTCTGCAACATCTCAGCACTGCATAAGCACAGACGTGAAAGGCACACCGCCTGAAAGTGATAAGGGCCAGCAAAATCAGAGCTGCAGGGGCGACTCTCCCACAATGCAGCACACACACATAAGAAACAGAGCACATCAACATTGACAACAATGTGGTACAGACTGCAACACTTTCACAACAGAACAGAGGACACAACTGCTGCCGCTTGTGTGTAGAAACTGGCCAATCACATTTGGCATAGCAGGACACTGTGAGATGATAATGTACAAGTACAACCCCACATCCCTGATGGTGTAGAAATGTCCACTGCCCCGCATCAAATAGGCATCTCCTCCCAAACAGTCACAATGTACATTGTCATGCAGCCTGTTTGTAAACTTGTCCAATGCGTGAACATACATGGAACACACTGTTAAACTGCATCTCCCCTTCACATTGCAGAGCAAGAATCAACACCTTCTGCAGAGCAGACCGTACATCTCTTCACTGATGATGAAGAGGACCTCCACACCATCAACACCAACGCCCTCCAACAGCTCATGGACACCCTCAGCACTCCACCCCCAGTAGCAGGGCAGCCCAGCTGCATCGAGGAGACCCCACCCCCTACACAAACCACACAGCAGGAAGCACCCACCACCACGGCTGTCTCCCAGGACCCCCTTGACCAACACATGGCATTCCAACGCCGTGTGTTAGAGGGCCAGAAGGAGATTGCTGATCAGGTGCGGGTGGGGTTCGACCTCATGGCAGTCAAACTAGATGCCATATGTGGGTGTCTAAGTCCCATCAGGGACCACTTACAGTCCCTAACGGTTCTCACAGTCCGCTCCATGCTCTCCAACAAGCCATGGCTGACATCACTGGAGTCATGACTCTGAGACAAGAACAACTGTCAAGTCAGAGTGGCTCCAGTGATGACAGCCGGGAGTTGGGACACATGCGGAGGATCATGGAGAACATGGAGCAGATGCAGGCGGAAAGAATGGCTGCCACGGCTGCACACCAGCGTGATGTAGCTGGGATCTTCCATGCCCTGCAGATCCTCATCATGGCATTGCTGCCACGGGAAACCTCACCCGGCCCGGACTATGGAAAGGATTGACAGATTGATAGCTCTTTCTCGATTCTGTGGGTGGTGGTGCATGGCAGTTCTTAGTTGGTGGAGCGATTTGTCTGGTTAATTCCGATAACGAACGAGACTCCTCCATGCTAACTAGTTACGCGACCCACAGCAAAATTCATACTGAGAAGACTTAGCCTTGAAAAAGTTGCGGGACAAATTCCCATGTATGCGACGAAACACGTGTCGGCTGTTTCATTGTGTGAAGACCTACTGAATAAAGGAGGAAAGAAGACAGAGAGAATCTGAAATCTTTGTACAAATTGTGCTTACTGTTTATGCACTGTTTATCGTTTTCACAGATCTCTGACGTGTGCTGGGGAGTGTTAGTGCAATTGCTGCCACAAGGCCTGGCGCAGATGAATGCTGCTGCTACTACTCCATCCATCTCCGCTCCCTGACGTGTCATTGCCTCACAGTGCGGCAGACAATCCACCTCCGGCCCCTGATGTGTCACTGCCACACAGTGCTGCAGACAAAACACCACCACCCACATGTGAGGCACATCACACATCAGAGGACGATGATGTGGATGATTCTGCCTTTGTGGTAAGAAGGAAGCGGTAGCATTCATCTCCGCCATCTGGCCTGTTTCAGCTAGGTTCTGCCCTCTGCATCATGCCCTGGAATAACACCTTCCACTGTCCCCCGATACACTCTGCGACACTCACCTTGGCCCTCGACATGGACTGCTATATTTGGTTTGGTTACCAATGACACAGCAATCAGACTACGGACTGCACTCTTCCTCTTCCGATGAACTTGTCAATCCCTTAAGGACTCTGGCTGGCCCTCCACGGGGCAACAATGTCAAGTGGGGTTTGCATGGCCATGTACTGGTCCAGCTTCAACACTCCACCGAATGTGATTAAAACATTCTAATTCACACAGATGTGTCATGTCTATGATCAAGCAAATATAAAAGTATGGATGAATATAGGGGCAGTGATTCCAAAAAAAGGTACTCCCTGGGAACTGATATCAATGCGCATGTTTGACCGTGACCCAGATAGGCAGTGAGATGACTGGGAATGTGTGAACTAGCTGTGGCCTCATTGCTCCTAAACAACAATCTCGGAATTTCCCAACTTAGCCCCACGTCAATGTAGGAAATAGGGCTGTGTGTAAAAAAGTCAAAGTCAAAGTTATGTGGATGCCACAGCTCAGAGCAATGATTTGTTTGAGTGTGCAGCGGTTGGACTCCTGGGATGGTCTGTGCGTAAGTGTGAAGGTCATTCCATGCAAGAGAACTGCGAGCAAGGACTTCTGTGTGTGGGGTGTGTATACGTTGGTCTTTGGTTAGCGCTGTGCGTAGTGTGGGTGTCGTCATCAGCTGCAATGGTATCTCTCAGGGGGTGCCGGGCGCATGCAATTCCAAGGTCGTAGGTGCCAATGTGCCACTGCCTTCTAGTTCAGACAAAGGAGCTTTCATCCCTAATGTTAGTTTGTCATCTGCTTGCATTCTGGAAATGTGATGGGGGGGTATGTCACTGCTTCGCCTTCCGGCACGGTTGTACCCTTACCAGCCATGTATGTGCCCTCACAGTCAAATTTGCATGCTCTGATGTAGCAGTGTTGTTTTGCTTCAGTCTGACAGTGATGGGTACAGGTAGCTGTGAGGAGGCGCATGACGTTTCACCTTGCACCTATTAGCTGACACTGTTCACTACTATTGATGGATGAAGTCCGTGTACACATGTGATCTGTACATGGCACATATGTCCAGAGGACACCTTGGTGTGTTCTACGCAAGGTATTCCTACTGGCTTTTTGGCTGGTGTGCATCTCCCATGTTGCTGAGGTGTTCACTGTGCCCCCATCCCCCTTACGTCCATGTTGCTCATGTTGTGGGACTAGAGTCACAGGGTGCATCTCTGCATCAGGGTGGTTCATATTTGACCCCAAATGACACCCGCAATTTCATATTTGACCCCAAATGACACCCGCAATTTCATATTTGACCCCAAATGACACCCGCAATTTCATATTTGACCCCAAATGACACCCTGTTGTCTTTTTTTGAACAACAATGACAGCCTTCATGTCATGTTTTTGTACACATGTGATACGCTGATGAGTGGGATTACGTACTACATTTGACACCCTGTAATGGCATTCCGAATACGTGACACCCTGAACAGCCTCTCTGTACAGAGGTGACATACCCACCATCTATTTGCTATTTGTGAGATTGTTAGCACTTAATGTTGCACTTACACTTGTCAGAGTGATGTGCTAATGCAGAGGACTGACATGCACACAGGGAATGTGTGTTGCAATGAATTTATTTGCACATGCTGTTCATGTGGTCATTTTGTACTGTTCCATGATTGCTAAGGACTGTCACAATGTGACGTGCTCATGCGAAGAAATTGTTAATGATTGTGTTCCTTCGGGCTATTCCTGCTGCAGCTGCAGTGGGGTGTGGTCCACCTGCCTCATCTTCCTCATCATCGTCCGGTGCATCTGGCACTTGGATCCATGGGGCATTGGTGCGTACACATATGTTGTGCAATACACAACATGCAATGATCATCTTGCACACTATTTCTGGGCTGTACAGGAGTCTTCCACCTGTGATGTCCAGGCACCTGAAACGTGACTTTAACAAGCCAAATGTGCGCTCAACAATGCCCCTGGTGCGTTTGTGGGCCATATTGTACTGCCTCTGGGCTGGGGTGTTCGGGGCTCGGATGGCTGTCATCATCCACGGGCAGAGTGTATATGCTTGATCACCTGTGAGAGGTAAGTGAGATTAGTGTAAACTGGTGGTTCTGCATGCTGTGTTGGCAGACTTACAAGTTTTGTGGTGTGTGATTTGTGTGACTTTGGGATTCATGTTTGCCATGTATTGCTTCTGGCCAATGTGCGGGGTCAATGTGTATTACGTAGCCTCACAGCTGCTCCTCCCTCCCCCCGAGCCTATTTACTTGTGTGTGCTGCGCGGTTGCATCACTTGCACTCCTACGGCACACCATTGTCATGCCTGTCTGCGCATGTCCGCAAGCCTGACAACAACACTGTGATGTTGGCCGTTGAAGGTGGGCGACCACGTGTGTGTAGGCCTATGGTAAGGATAGGGCGGACACAGATGTGGATTTCAGGCCTGGCTGAACTCGCGCTGCGATTGAGGCTAGGCCTTTGGCTTATGCTGCGGCAATGAAGGTACACACACAACAGTTGGCATGTATGAGCCAAGACCCGAGAGGTCTTGCGCTCCTTTATTTATCCATTCGGGCGAGCCCGCCCTCCGGGTGCAAGCTACATTGCAAGATTGTCGATTAAGGGCCGGGTGGCGCAGACACTACAACAGAGACACATGCCATAGTTACTTTTGTGGCCAGCCCGGAACTGAACCTCGCCCAGAGCCCAGAACTGAACCACACCCAGAGCCCAGAACTCAACCACGCCCAGAGCCCCGGGCCATTTCTTCACACTCCTCACACGCCTACAGGTGGGCCGCCGTGGCGCTGGGATGTCGTCCGCTTCGGAGTACTTCTCCAGATGTTCCACCCAGGCTTTCCAGCGGCCTGCCTGGAACGGGGGTGGCCCCGTGACTGTGAAGGGCTCCGGTGGCGTTACAGAGGACATGCTGTTGGCTGCTGGAGGCGGACTTGTGGGGTAGCCCCACGGGACGATGACTTGCGGTGCACTGAGGTAGGCCCACCTGAAGAGCTGAG
Source organism: Calotriton arnoldi (assembly GCA_963921515.1). Taxonomy (NCBI): domain Eukaryota; kingdom Metazoa; phylum Chordata; class Amphibia; order Caudata; family Salamandridae; genus Calotriton; species Calotriton arnoldi. The sequence continues at coordinate 490,906 of CAWUFW010009551.1, forward strand.
CGGGTGTGCAGCCTGCGATGATGCAGTAGGCCTGGAGGCTGGATGGTGACTTGTGGTGCACAGAGGTAGTGGCACCTGAGGCATTGCGTCCTGCACGGGCCTACCGCCACGTGGCGATGACTTGTGGTGCTCTGAGTTAGGCCCACCTGAAGAGCTGAGCGGGTGTGCAGCCTGCGATGATGCAGTTGGCCTGGAGGCTGGACGGTGACTTGTGGTGCACAGAGGTAGTGGCACCTGAGGCACTGCGTCCGGCATGGGCCTACCACCACGTGGCGATGACTTGCGGTGCTCTGAGTTAGGCCCACCTGAAGAGCTGAGCGGGTGTGCAGCCTGCGATGATGCAGTAGGCCTGGAGGTCTGGACAGGATTTGATTTGTGTGAGACCTGCTGGACCGCAGTGTAGGCCAGAGGGAGCAGTCAGCACACACAGAACTCCGCGGTGCAGTGCCGCAGGGTGCGCTGGGGGCCTGTTGCGCGGAAGCCAGCGATCGGCTGAGGAGGCTGCCAAGCTCGCGGGCCTTGGGCCTGAAGATTGCACCAGCACGTGGTGGGCCCTCTTGAAGACACGCCGGTGGCGGCAGGTGAGCAGTGATGGCTGGGTGCGCAGGGGCGGGCAATCACCGCTGGGCACCGGACGGGTCTGGGGTCCAGCGGGCTGGGGTGCAGCAGGCACACAGGATCGCGCAGGTACCACCGGTCACAGAGGCGGCCTAGTGGCAGGGTGAGGGGGGCTGCCCTGGCAGACACGCCCCTGCAGGCAATGATGAGATGTGCGCCGGGTGGCATGTGACGTAGCCACTTCGTCGCCGGTGTCAATTTGGCCGTTGAAGGTGGTCGGCCACGTGTGTGTGGGCCTATGGTCAGGATATGGCGAACACAGAGACACACGCAGTAGTTACTTTGGTGGCCATCCCGGAAGTGAACCACGCCCAGAGCCCCGGGCTATTTATTCACACTCCTGCGCTGGACTGGCATACACCAGCCCACTACGCTTACGCTTACAGGGGGGGCGACATAGCTACATGTCCAAGGTCTTCCCCACTGCCTGGGGTGACATGGTTGCGTCCACTGTCCACAACACTACAGGGACCAGCAGTATATGTCCACATGGACATGTCTGTGCTCTGCATACTCAAGACTGTCCAGCACATCACCACCACACTTGGCATTGTGTACATTCTTATTCATGGGTCCATTGCCTCCTTCGCACATTCTTGGTTCCCACCTCTCCCCACATTCTGCAATTGTGTGGCAGAGGGGCTATGCCTTTGTGGATAATTTGTCTACATGTCTGGTCCCTGTTACCACAGTTACTTGTGTTGTCGTGTCTGGTAGGTGGGCATGTTGGTTGGCATGTTATATGTGATTTTGTTACATGTGCATTCCCACAGTTGTGGGTTGTATGGTTGTGGAGTTGAGGTGTGGTGTGTTCCGTTGGTACTTACCAATGAGCAGTGCATTTCCATAGGTGCCATCCTGAAAGCGCTGGTTGATGATGGACTGTCGGAAGATGTAGGAATCATGCACAGTGCCTGGGTAGTTGGCGACGACATTGGTGAACAGTCCCCGGTGGTCCACTATTGCCTGCACATTGATGCAATGCATGTGCTTTCTGTTGCGGTAATTGTGTGCTGTGTCAGCAGGGGGCACAAGTAGGACATGTGTGCAATCAATTGCCCCCAACACGTGCGGGAAGCCAGCTATGGCGTAGAAGCCTTGCTTGGTCTCCAGCTGTTCCTGCGCATGTGTGGGGGAAGTGAAGGTGCTGGGGTATCAAGCTGATGATGGCATCCAAGACAGGTGTGAGGAACTTTGATAGGGCTGGCTGTGAGACTCCTCCGACTCTGGCAGTTGTTGGTTGGAAGGTACCAGAGGCCAACAAGTGCAGCACAGCCAGCAGCTTTGTCTGAGGAGGGATGTTGGTTGTCCGCTGTGTTGGTACCGTCAGCCTGTGGGCAATGTGGGTCAGGATGCGGAGGATGGTTGTCCTTTTGAGGCTGTAGTGGGCAATGACATCCTCTGGCGTTAAGTCTCTGAGGCTGGTGCGTTTTCGGAACGTCCGTTGTCTTGTTCTGCGCTGCCTCGGTGGCAGTCGGGGGGGTGGTCCTGGGGGTGGTGGCGGTGGGTGTTGTGGCCCTCTTGGGTCTCCAAGCTGCATGATTAGTAGCTCCATGGCATCTGTTGGTCTTCAGATGTGGCTCTGGGCTGGGCTCCCTATATACTGCAGGTTTTCATCCTACTTAAGACCAGGAAAAAGCAGGTTTTAAGTCCCTGCTGCTAACGTGCCTTATCGTCTGTTTTTGGACCGCTTCGCCGATCTGGCTGGTCGTTGAGAATATCGTAAAGTGGTGTTATCGTGAGTTTTTGCACGGGAATGCCTACTCTGCATATGATTAGCGTTAGTTGTCGCTGTCAGCCTTGGCGATGTATTCGGCGGCAGCTATCGCAGGTAAACTGACGATGTTAGTTGTTAGCGCAGGCTTGTGAATAGGGCGATAATTCTATCGCCACTTTCGTGGCGGTAAAGTGCCGCTAATTCGGCGATGTGTCCTTGAGAATATGCCCCACAGAGTCTTACATTTGGTGGTATTCAATAACATTTGCCATGCAGTCACACCCTAAACATATGTAATCTTACACCTAAAGTGCTGCAGTTAGGCTGTATAAGAGTATTGAACTCCAAATTTATTGTGTGGGGTTTGGGGAAGAAACTTCTCTACATGGAAAACCGTTTTTCATATTAAGAAACATCATGAACAAAATAAAAGTGTAATTGGATGTTGACCAAGGTCGTGGAGAGGTGTGGTGCAGCGGCCAGGGCAGCTGACTTCGGAGCACAGGGCTCATGGTTCGATCCCCGGCTCCGGCGGCAGCTCAGCTCAGCACCATGTGACTCTGGGCAATAGCTCACTTAATTTCCAAGACGGCCCCCAGCGCCTTGAGACCCGTAAGGGTGAGTAGTTCGCGCTTTACAAATACGGATTTTACATTTACATTTACCATAACCCTAATGCTCTGGATTGTCTGCTTAGGGAAGTATCCACAGTAGTAGTACTACAGCTGACAGTTGTATGCCTGGGAAACTACACCTGGTGAATTAAAAAAAACTGTAAATATAAGCTAAGCACAGGTTGAGGAATTTCTCCTCTTTCAGAATTGGACGTACAATAATTCTCAAAATTCACCTTTATATCAGACTATGTAAATAATATATGCTTTTTGTATGTGGAGCTATAGCATAAACATTTTTGTCTTAAGAAACCTGTTGAATCCCTAGATCTGGGGAGATTTATCAGGTCCCTAAAAGCAAGACGATCAGAAGTTGAACCACTGCAAATCTAATTATACATTATTGGCCTATTCACAAAGATACATTTAGATGTGAGAAATTGTACTACTTTTGGCTATTCACTATTTCTGAGAGTAAATTTACTAGAAAACGTTGACTTACATCTCTAACCCCTGAAACAGGGAGAGGATCCCTAATTACGAGTGTAAAGTTACTACTAGTAACTTTTCAGATGTAGTCAGAGGTCTCCGTCAACATGGAGAGAATTCCCTCTGTTAAAGTATAGGGACATTTTTAAAAGTTTATTAAAGTTTAAAAATAAGTAGCAAAAATAGTTTGTGTTTAATATAAACGTAAATTAATTTTATATATTTATTTTAGATGTAGAAGAAAACAAAAAACATGCTTAATTTTGAATGGAAACTTTAATTAATTTAAATATATTAAATTGAATCATTTTTAAAGATATAATAAAAAATTCCACATAAAGCAAAAAGTACTAAAAAGTATGCATAGAATTAAATTAAATTAATGCAATCCTTTGTTAAAACAAATAAAGTTAGATTTATTTAAAAAATGTTATCAAAATAACATCATTTCCTATGGGGTTCCATTTCAGTCCCTGCCGTTATTATACACTGTGGGAGAATGTTGCAGTACCTGTGAGTGTCGCACTATGCCGGTCCAATTTTTTAGTAGGTATTTCCCAATTTCCATCACTCCCTGCTAGACCTGACATCCTTAGGGTGGTCTTCCTCCAAATGTTTTGCTTTATACCTTCACATTTTGCTGTATGTCTTTGTTGGCCTTAGGACTCAGAGCACTTTACCACTGCTAATCAGTGCTAAAGTGCATTTGCTTCTTCCCTAAACATGTGTGTAATTGGTGTATACCTGACTGACATATTTTGTTTTGTTTCGTTTAAATACTTTATTTCGGTTGGCGACCATAAAAGCAATACAAAATAGAAAGCACATTGTGATATTAATCAAATAAATACAAGATAAACATTTTTCAGATAAAAGGACCACAATGTAAAATTTTAAGTTGAAAAAAATCTCTGCGTAAGGTCAATTTTAAAATTTAAAACACGGTTTTAAAAACAGAGCTGCATAAAAACATAATTTAGTTATAAAATTCAAAATTCTTGGCAGGTTATATTTAATAGTCAGCTGGGCAAAAATGTACAATAGCAACTATCATGATTTAAGTCAATTTCAATACTCAATGTTTTAATTCTAGCATTTGCGTAAGTATACTGGTGCGAACAGGCCAGACTGCTTCTAAAAATTTAGCAATAGAAAAGACCTCACAAGACCAAGTTTCTGACCTACAGATCTGCAAAGCTTGTTTGTGGAACCGTATTCCAAGAAGTCTGCACAAGATTACAATCCAGCATCTTCTTTGTCTGGTGTATGCTGAAAAAAAAGAGTAGATGAGCATCTGTCTCCTGGGCTGCTCAACAGGCCTGACAGGCTGCTCCACAGGCCGGACCGGCTGCCCTACTCTCTGTGTGGGTCCTCTATTTACAGGTGAAAGATGTGAGTTGCAGAGTACCCAGCCTAAATTTTATATACAAGGATCTGGTAAATGGCAGGTAATGTCATGCAGGTAGGTTTCAAGCCTTGGCTTGTATTTGTGGTACAACCGGAAGTCAGATAGGCTACCACTACTAGTGGATGTCAGTACCACTCATTAGTACCAGAAAGTGTCTTTCACCCTTTTTACGGAAGAAGCAGAGATGTGCTCTGGGCATTGCTAAAGATCAGAAGCCCCCAGTGCAAAAAGAGAATGCTTAATGTAGCTTAGCGCCTGCGAAGTGTTAACACACCTTGGGGTTAGGAGAATATCCATTAATCCGTTCCTAAAGCATTCCAGCTCAGGGGCCAGTGATAATCTCAGCCAATATAAGATTGGTTTAATCTCACTGTGGCATCAATTGGGCAAGCATTTAGGTACACTCTAAAGAGAAACTGGGGCACACCTTGGGGGAGTTTAAGCACTGATTGACTGACATCAATCCCTAGCGATTTCACTTTGCTATGGCCCCAAAGTTCAGAGCCATAGGAGCTGCAGCTACAGCTTAGGCTATCCAGATTTCCAATAGTGGGGGCATTCGGTGAAAAGATGTGTTATTAGCTAAATTCAATGTGGCAGCAGCCCTATGATTAAGACGCAGGCCACTCTTGACAATCTGGCTGTTCCAGCTGGTACTCGACAGACGTATACCCAGGTAGTCAAAATCTGAGACTCTCTCCAAATTAACTCCCCCTAATCTAACTGTTGCTCAGAATTGTTTGTGGGGATGAATAGCCATACATTTTGTTTTATCAGTGTTTAGGGCTAGCTCATGAGTGGTGCAAAACAGGTTGAATCTTTCAAATAGTAATTTCAAGCCTTTGGAGGTTTTTGACACCAGGAGGGTCTCATCGGCAAATAACAAAGTCAGGATCTTGACACCACCCAGGACCGAGGAGCCATTTACACATCTCATTAGGAAGTTGACACACCTGTTAAGAAAAAATAGAAAGAGTGGTGGGACAAGGACACATCCTTGCCTTACACCCTCATCTACTGGGATGCGATCTGTTAATTCACCCTCAGGCCCCTTCTTACTTGGGCATAGTTTCCAGTACGGAGTCACACAATAATTTCGAGTAGCACAGGGGGATATCCATGTCCCGCAAGGCTGCCCAGAGTTTATCTCTGGGAACTATATCGAAGGCAGCCTTGAGGTCCATGAATGCTATGTAAAGGCTCCCTCCATTGAAATCCACGGTTTTCCACCTCAGCATCAAGAACCTAAAAACTTAGTCTACGGTACTTATTTTTAGGGGAAATCCTGCCTGAAAAGGGGACAAAATGTTATTATCTTCCAACCAAGTATTTAAATGGTCAAGGACTTGTTTGCAGAAGATCTTCTGGGCTATATCCATCAAGCTTATTGGGCGATAGTTTGCCGGAACCAATCTCACGCCTTTCTTGTATATGGGGTCTATTTCTACTCCCTTCTAGGAATCTGGGATAGGTGTGCCTGCTGCAATGGCATTACAGATACGATTTAAAGTATGGTGACCAGATCTCTGGCGCAGATTTAAACAAAGCCCCGGGAATCTTGTACGGCCCAAGGGCCTTTACAACTTTCAGTTCAGAGATAGCCTGCTGTGTCTCTGCCAAGGTGAATATTAATTTATCATTTATGGACTCTTGCCAGGGCCTGAGAGAGTCTCGTCCCATGCTAGGATGGTCCTCGGATGCAGCTCCTGGACAAGCAGTTACCGCTTTATATTGGTTAGTTTTCCCTTACCATAAAGGGATTGAAAATGAGCCACCCAGTCCATGGTTAATATGTTAGCTTCAGGTCTCATTGTGTCTGACTTACTTCCATGGCTAAATATATGCCAGAAGGTGGCTTGGGTTTTGGTTCAAATGGCTTCTAAAACGTCCCCCCTATTTGAGAGTCCCAGGTTCTCTTGGTGTTTTTAAGGATTGCTTTATACCTGGCCCTTGCTTCCTGGATTAAGTATTCTTGGCCATTTCTGAAAGATTTAACCAGGGAGGTTTTGGCCTCTCTGTGCTCTTTATTATACCAAGAGCAATTATTAATATGCGTGTGGTTGTTATTTGCTATAGTTTTGGTAACGCAAATGCTCCTGAGAGCTGTGAAACAATCTCTGTGGAGCTGTATTACATCCTGGGGTTAAGATCATGGTCACTCATTGACGCCAAAAAGGGCTCCAAATAAGTATATATTTGGCTTAGAGTGTCAAGATCTGAAGCAATAATATCCCATCTGACATGTCTCCTGTTGTTGATGACAGCCAAGGCCCCTTTGGGCAAATCTTTAGTCAGATCTGCTGAAACAAGGCTGCCCTCAACAGTTAAAAGCAGGGGAAAGTGGACATTTTTATATCTGTTCTCAGTGCTCATATTGATCAGCACAGGCCACGAAAAGAGATCCAAGAGAAAATACTCGATGTTGCTTCTATAAAGTCCCCTTCTAAATGTAGGCTGTCTCTTTAAGTCCGAAGGGATACGGCCATTGCAAGTTCTCAATTGGCATAAGAGAGAGAGATCTATCAATTGTAGAGCAACATTAGAGGTGGTTGGGATACAAGCTCCTTGCTGCTGGGGAATGCCAATGTGGCTATCTTCATCACTAGCTAAATCTTCAATTAGAACTGAAGGTTTGAAAGATATATTAAAATTACCCTCAATTATAATAGCGGTATCTCTACTAGAAACAGGTAGGCATTCTCTCAGGTTATTTATAACCTCTGAGTCTGTGGCTGCGGGGGTTTTCCTATTGTACACATTATACAAAAAGAGAATTTTGCCATTCCACAGCCCAAGTTGTAACTCCAACATATCCTTGGAGTTAATGCTTAGTTGTTTCACCTGGCACCCTAAGCTAATACTGACCCATATTGTGAGGCCACACATTTGAATGCCCCCTGAGGCTCTGTCTGAACGAGACTTCTGCACTGGGGTGAAGACACTTTTAAAATCATGCCTATCAGAAGCCGTTACAACCCAAGTCACTTGAAACATGATGATATCAGCCTTGTCAATGAGGATCCCCTAGTCTGTTTAGGCCAGCAACATTGCAAGATACTATCATCAGGTTATGGGCACCCTGTGGGTTAGGTGATTGAGCCCCCTCGCTGGGTGATGTTAATGTTGGCGTTGGCCCAGAATGAGAAGCACCGGAGGGTGTCACACCATTGCCTAGGTCAGAGAAAGAAAGGGTAACAGGCTGGAGCAGTTCATGTGGGGGTAACGTGAAGGGATTGCCTGGGGCCCCAGTCAGTGTAACCCATCAAGATTACTTAAGGCAGAAAACCTGTTACTCCATACAAGCTGTGACAAAAAATTGCATTGGTTGTAAGAACTCAGTTGGGTATCTGGTGTATTGGGTTTGTAGAAGTACCATAGTGGGAGCAAGCGTATGTTGGTGTTGATTTGGCCAGAAGTCTCTTGCAATCTCAACAACTTTCTTACATATTGGGGCTGCAAAAATTCAGCACAGTACAATTCCCCTCTATGTCTTTCTTTGACCGGGCCACCCAGGCCACCTTTCGCACCATTATTATCTCATTTATATTTGCGGGGTTGAAATGTTTGTGTTTGGTAAGCCAGACCACGCTTTTGTTTCATAACTTGACCCAGGATTCTCGCTGTGATTCCTTTAGGGAAAGAACTCTGGCCAGGACTAAGACATAGGGACAGAAGGGTGGGGAACAGTTCCATCGGTCTTTCCACAGAGTGGAGTGGGTTCCAGAATACATCTGTTTGGCAGTGGCAGACTCTTACAGACCTGGGTTCTGTATGGCCGTGTGGCCCGAGCACAAGGTACCACCCTCTGTCACCTGGGGACCCAATTTGCTGATTCCCTTCAAGGATTCCAAAGTGCCATCAGTCTACAACCCTGGTACTTGCTGCATTTCAATTTGTGGCATCCACCCTGCTGCGAATAGCAAGATTAACATTGTTGGTTGTGACTGGTAATGTCGTCTTGGCATTCTCACAGGCAAATATCGTAGTAGACATGATCGTCAATCTGTTTACAATACAGCTTAGCTGCTCCCTAATTGGTTTGAGTTTATCCTCTAGAATAGTACAAAGTTTCACACACAGCATGTTGAAGCTAAACAGACCAGGGTTCTCTGAATCGAGTATCTGGGTTGGCTCGACATAGCCAGGATTACATGTCACAGCTGCATGGAGAGCTGGTTGAAGTGGGTAATCCAGGTTTTGAAGTTTTTGGGATTTTTGCAGTTTTTACAGGGCTTGCCTGGCTGATCTAAGTTTAAGATCTGGTTTTACGGTGCTGGATGAAGATGGACCGGGTTTCATTTTCCTTTTGTTTTTTTACTGCCAACTCACATGGGCTGTAACTGAGGCTGTGGCTAGGGCCGGGGGAGAGGCCAGACCATTGGTCTGGTATAGCTGCCATTGGGCTGGGTGGGCTGGATAGAATAGATACTGGTTATCCTTCCATCTTTCCCCCTGACCTAGATACAACTGCCATTGGAGGCAATTTTCTTCCAGGGACTGTCTCGGGAGGGAGCAGGTTTTACAGACTATAAAGGGCTCGGCTGTAGGATACGAGGGATTGGGCCTTCTCCCAACCCAAGAGACAGCCATCTCTCCCCAGCTCGATCTCCTTGGATACCACATTGACAGCCCACACTAGAAATTAGTCCAAGATAGCACCAGATTTAGAGCCAGGTTTGGGGCTAATTATAGCGACATTCTTTCCGTTTGGCAGCTTGCTTTCCCATTCTGTATAAACCAAGGGGTGAACTAAAGTGGTTTATGGGTTGAAAACGGAATTGAAGACAAAAGTCAATCTGACAGTGTGTAGCAGTGTCTGGCAGTGTCTAGCACTTGCAGTGTCGGACCAGAAAAGCACAAGAAGTCAAAATAAAAATCAAAATAGATCAAATAGGTTTTTTGCAAAAATGAAATTAGCTACCGGAAACTTACCTCCACCCCTGGTCCTGCTGCCGCCCCACCACACACACCACCAGTTTAATTAAGATGACTGGAAGGCTGGAAATGGTAGCCCTAAGGGCAGGGTGCTATGTAAGTAAAAGGTAGGGCATGTACTGTTCTGTTTTACATGTCCTGATAGTGACTACCAGCTAAATTCTTTTTCACTACTGTGAGACCTACCGCTCTCATAGGTTAGCATTGGGAATTCCCTTACACCCTTTTAAGGGGTAACTCCAGATCAGAGAGAAGTAGTTTTTTCATGTTTTATATCCTTGGAACGGTAATGATAAATCCTCCTTTCCGGTGAAGTTGGATTTAACCTTTCTGTTTTAGAAATGCCACTTTTAGGAAGTAGACATTTCTCTGCACTTACTGCTCTGTGTGCCTTACAGCCTGTCTCCAATACACGTCTGGGCTGGGTGACAGCTACATTTGTGCATTACCTTTAGACAGCCACAACACAGGACACTCAAATATATCAGCCATCATCTGCATACTGATGGGTCTTCCTGGATACGAGGGATGGGAGGGGTTCACACTCCCCTTGAATAGGTAGTGTCCTGCCCATACACAAAGGGCTGATCACCCCCCACAGATAGCCTCACAGACAGGACTGGGTTGAAAGGGATCCTTGTGCACTTCAGAGGGCTCCTTTGAAGTCACCCCCTACATCAAAGGCACTTTTGGGTTTAAGTACTGGGGCTCCAGACCCTTCAATTCAGACACTTTTTGGTCCTGCAACCAAACACTGCTGGATTAACATTTGCACATTGCCAAAAGGACTGCTGTGCTGCCAGGAGGGAATGCCACTCTGCTAATTGCTCTGCTGTTTAGGCCTGCTGCTTGCTGATTGATGTGCTGCAGGCGGGACTGCCACTTTGCTACCTACCTTGTTGTGCTGGCCTGCTGCCTACTACCATTTGTGTGCTGAACTTAAAAGTGCTCTCAAAGGGCTTGCTGGCCTGCCCCTTGTTCCCAAAGTCTCTGGGCCATCAAAGACTTCAATCCCTGCTGAAGGACTCTGCCATTCAGGAGTCTGTCAATTACACTTCAACTGGATGGGCTATCAGTGCAGCTGGTCAAAAAGATTGAGTGCATCACCATAGTAGTGCTCTGAGCACCTGTTACCAGTGACGCCGCAGCACCAAGGAAAGCCCCCACTGTGTGGCCCCGCCTGGTTGCCTTGATGACAAGAGTCTCCATTTCAGCGCCGCCCGCCCCCCATGTAGCATAGGGAGCTCCGACGCTGAGTGCAGATATTGACCAGAGTAACATGAGGCCCCTGCGGCTTTTAAACGTTACTGTGATTCCAACCCCGGGACTGCGATATCCATGAACCCACCTGCACGTTTGCAGGCAACTCTTCGTTGCTGCTGTTACCGGATGGACCCGTGCAGATTTTTTGATGAGTGCCGGTTGGGCACGATCTGTGTTTGTAAACACCCAGTGGTCTGCTGCCTGGATCAAGAATAATTTAACTTGCATTTGCCCTAGCATTACCGTAAAGGAGCAACTAGTAGTGTGTGCGCTTTGAGCACTGTATTTCCGTTGTACATTTAATGTCATGACTTGAAACATACTCATCAGATTTTTATCATCTTGGTCTTATTTTGTTAGGAATATAATAAGCTATAGTTCTAAACCAGTGTGGAGTCTTTTTGTGGTGTATTCATTGTGTTACTGTGTGTGTGTGTGTTGCACAAATACTTTACACATGCCTCTTTTGCTAAGTCTACCTGCTCTTTGCCAAGCTACCAGAGAGTGAGCACAGGTTATATCAGCTGTGTATCTAGGTTGCCCTGACTAGAGTGGTGGGTTCTGCCTAGCCTGGGTATATACCTTAGCCAACCAGAAACCCCATTTCTAACACTCCCCATGGTTTCTCCCACATTTATTAGTAAGTAGTACATTTACATATGTGGATATCTCTCACAGAAAAGGTAGGAGAGATGGAGGTAGAGATTTACACCCATAAGTTGTAAACTGCATCTTGTAGTACATTTAGCAGTACCATGTAGTACTACTAAATGTTCTACAAGTGCAAACGGTGAAAAGACCTCTACGTATTACATAATATAAAATTACAATTAGGGTGAACCTTCAAACTGTCTTTCAACAGTGCATGTAAACATAAAAATCTGTTTGCTTTTTACAGACAATGCAGGTTTAAGCATGTAACAACACTGGAGTTGAGCTGAAAAAAAATCTCAAAAGTAACAGTCTAATCTTGTTCAGAAAAGAGATTACAAAATATTCTTTCATGGGGAGGAGAAAGTTGTATAATAAATTTTGTCTCCCTTAAACTTTTTAACTTTTGATTACCTTAACTATACAAATAAAACAAATACAATTTGCCTGTGACATTTTCAACAATAGTATGTATGTATTATTTTTCATTTTTTGAGTGGGAGAAACATCCCAGGTGCATTCACAAGACAGTTCAGAATTTTTGTTAAAGTCTTAAAACAAATGTCCCTTTTTTAAAGCAATATGTAATTCATCTCTCCAATCTTTCAAACATTTTGAGAAACCATCCATTGATCGATGTCCTAAAGCATTCTAAGCATTAGGATGTGCTTTATTTCCATTGTTCCTTACATCAGTGCTTTCTAAGCTTTTAGAATCACAACCCAATTTCTAGAAAGAGGAACTTTGACAACCCACCTAGCTTTAATGGACATGAGGCAGACAATTTATTTATGTAACTAAAGCATTGTGTCGTAGTGTACTGTCATTTAAAGACACCACATTTTCCATTGAAATGGCCACTAAATTAACACAGACATACAGTTTTACTGATAAAACTATATTGCACTCAAGCAATAATGTGTGGAAATGCAGTTTTGATGAATATTTATCATTAGTACATCACCAAGTAAAATGTCTTGATTTGTTTTGATCCTATTCAAATGTTTGTTTTCATCACACTTTAAAATTACAAAAAAAGTGTGTCATTTTTGCTTTCTTACCTGCTGAATATGTACAGTTCATGTATAGGAATTTCCATTTTGTTGTGTGTTATAAAAAAGGACATGCTGCAGAATTTCCTTTCAAACTTCCTGTACCTCAGCAAGATTGTCACATAATTCACTTTACTTTTCTTTCTCTAACTGCAAAGTGAGAGCAGTTTGTAAACACCAATTCTCATGTTAAAAGACACAGGCAGCAATTTGTTAGAAGACATAACCTGACATTTGGCTTCTGTATTTGAAGCTCAGTAAATGTGACAAGATAAATACAGAATTTAAAGGCATCTTTATTTATTGCTTGGACTATCGCAACCCACCAAAAATTGGCTTGCGACCCACCTGTAAGCCATGAGCCACTGTTTGGGTAGCACTGCTTAGATATTTAGTGCATTAATTTTTCCAACTAGGCTTCTATCATTGACCATCTGACCAGAATTCAAAAGCATTGTTCACTGATGGTTTTATCACTGTCTAATGCCAAATCACAGATATTCTTAGACCATGTAATGTTACACAAAGTCCTCAAAAGCAGCAAATAATATATAGAATTATAGATGGGTAACAGTGAGTTACGGGGATGTTTTCACCAAGGGGGTCTGAGTAATGTTGTCAAATAGACAAGGAGAGCGAAGCTCGAGTTATCTATAAAATGTCACTCAGAACCCCGAGGTGAAAAGCAATCCCGTAATTCACTTTACCCATCTATTATTTTACGTTAGGTATCCACCTCAAAATCATCTGACCCTGCTATCAAGTCAGAGGAGTAATGGGGAGCCGTACATAACAAGGTTTCTCATCCCTAAGGCAATGGAAAAAATAAAAACCTTGCCTGCTATCTTTAAGCAGCCCTCCCCCACTTCCCTTCCTTCCTTCTCCTTCCTGCATCTATGCTTTATGCTTTCAGTGAAAGCAGAGAAGTTGCACTGCACTGACAGGCTCTCAGAGAGCCCTGACAGCCTGGCCTCAAAGCCCTTAATGATGTAGCAACAGTGGGTAACAAGTTTTGTTATCAACTGTTGCTACGTCATAGTAGTGAGTTATGACATTTAGAAACAGAAATAAATGCTAGTGGCTCTCTACCAGAGCCATACATAAAAAATGTTTAACCAGGTCAGCTATTTGTCCTAATCTTGTACAATACTAAAATGTTGCATTTTCTTTTCAAATTCTCTGTGGCCAATATCTACTAGAGATAATTTGCACCAGAAATTCAGGTAAGCTTTTCAACAACTCAATATGCCTTGACCAAAATCACGCATTTGTTAACAAATTAAAGAATTAAAGTGCAGCTAAGCAGATCAATGAAATATCATTGAAAACAATATAGATTGTATTGTTTACAAAAATATCACCAAACTATACTCAATTAACATAAACACAAATATTGATCAATAAATCATTAAAACTATCTATTTTTACTAATACCAAAGCCTCAAATATCAGAAATAAAAATATTGTTACCTTCAAATAACTATATAAAATGTCGAAAATATTGAAATGCACAATATCTACTGCACTAATATCACAAAAAATAAAGCAAAATATTACAAAATACTAAAGTAACTCTATTTTACTTTAAACAACAAATAAAATTAACCTTAACCCAAATTAATAAATCATATAACTACATTATTTAAATATTATATAATTAAAATACATTTTTAACACATAAAATAAAATTAAAACGTATTACAATACATAAAATAATTAACAAACAAAACATTTGCTCCCCGTGGCTCGGGCTTCGGGCTCTGGGCTCAGATACGCAGTGGGGCTGGCTGGAGGGCACGGTTTGGTCCCGGGGTCTGCCGGGAGTTTGCTAGATGTAGCAGACGGCGTTCACCTGGATAGGCGCGCCACCTTTAGAACCTCCTTCCGGGGCACGCCAGGCAGAGTTGGTCCCTGTCGGCTTCCCCGTTCTACGAGCTTCATTACGAGCTCCATTACAGGAGGCTTGCAGGGGAATGATTACAGGTCACAGAAACTACATTTTTGCAGAAGCCCTCTCCAGATTACCTCCGCTTATTCAGCTCTATCCTTGCCATCAGTTCTCTCTCTGCCCATGAGCCTCAGACGGATTAAACGCTTGGGTAGTAGGGAAACCAGCATCTTTCCTCAGGATAAGCAAACTCCACGAAGAAGAGGAAAAGCGAAATTGAGACCGATAAATCCAAAGCCTGCGCAGGAGGAGCAAGTAAGGCAGGGGGAGGCATTGAATGTTGCTGACTGTTTACAAACTGTTAATTGTCTTACAGTAGCTCCTCAAAGTAGGGGGCTCAGCAGGCAAAAAGGGAGTGGAGCGCCCTAGTAGGTACGCTCTACGTAATAAAAACTTTAGCGTCCCGGGTGCCCCTTTAAATTCCTCTATGATTCCCCCTGCTCCTATTTTTGGGGAAATTCCTTCAAAAAAATCTAGTAGGAAAACAGGAGGAAGCCCACCTTTCATTACTCAGAATTCTTCCTCAGTTTCCTTGGTGAGACAGCGGAAAGAAGCTCAACAAGTTAAGATAACGCCATCCCTAAGATCTTTTTTTAAAGTGCATAATAAAGTCCAACAGGTTTGATTAACCACCTTGGGAATGACTGATTTGCACCAGAATATAGAGTTACTTACTGAGGCAGCTGGAGTAAGCGTAGACGGTATAGGTCCTATCAATGTGAATTCAATAGCAGAGGGGGTAGTGCAGTTGAATGTCACCACTTCTAATAGGTTTCAGGTCCTAAGTGGCTGTGAGGGTGGCGACGAAGGTGATCCTTTCATCTCTCCTGCTGTAATGTCTCGATCGCCCACTTCTTTGGCCGCCAGAGGCCCCGTGTCATCAAGCAGTCCTAAGCAATTGGACTTGGCAGCCATGTTAGAGGCCCTCTCGTCAGACATCAGAAATAGGTTTGCCATCTCGGGGAGGAATCAGGCTAAAATTCAAGACTCTTGTGAGACGTTAGCAGCTAAGATGTCTGCAATTACAGAGAGAATCTGTGCTATGGAAGCTACAGTGGTGGCCCTCAATAAGGAAGTAGAGATCCATCGGACTGAGATTCAAACTTTGAAAAATGGTGAAAAAGTTATGTTGAATAAAATTGAGGCACTAGAAAATTATGCAAGGTGGAACAATGTTAAGGTTCTCAATGTCCCAGAAGGCCTAGAAGGGGATAACATTAAAAGCTTTGTTATAAACTTATTAAAGGAGTTTATCCCCTCTATTTACATTTACATTTTTTACATTTACATTTATTGATTCCCAAGACCTTGAGGCTGATATCCAGAGAATTCATAGAGATCCCTTCTACAAAAACTCAAATAGGAAGACTCCCAGGAGAATCTTGGTTAATTTCAAGTCCTACACTTTAAAAGAGCAAGTTCTGTCCGAGACTTTAAAAGCTGGCAGTTTTTCTAAAAGGGAGTGGACATTTATGATCAGATCGGATCTCTCAAGAATTATGCAGGATAGGCAGTGGGAGCTGGGAAAATGTATACCGATTCTGCAGTCTTTAGGGGCAACAGTCAAGCTGAGGTTCCCAGCTCTCCTCAAAGCTATGTGGAATAACAAAATGTTCAATTTTAGGGATCCTAAGGAGTTTGGGATTTTTATGGATCAAATAAAGGCCCAGGGTTAATTTACTAGTCTTTTGTTATATTTGCTACATTCGGGAGGGCGAGGTGAACTCCAGTGGGTAGTTTTTCATCCTACCCAGGTCATTTTCGGGGAGGGTTCCCTCGGGTGGGGGAGGGGTCACAAGAGAAGCAAATTAATTATGTATTTCACTGGGTGGGGACAATATTAGGGAAAAAAGAAAAAAAAAGTCCTCACTTTTTGGCAATACTAGAAGAGATGAGAAATAAGAGAGGGGTAGGTCTCGGCCTGGTTGGGCTGGTCTCCAGAGCTGGGAGATCTAACCTGATTTACACCATATACCTATGTCTATCCCAATCAAAATACTAACTTGGAATGTCAATGGCCTTAGAGTAGCGGGCAGACGTAGGAGGATCTTGCAGTATCTGAGTCAATATGACTGTGATATTGTTATTTTGCAAGAAACTCACTTAACCATTGATGAATGGGAGACTGTTCGTGCCAAACAAAAATGGATGGAAAACTCACTGCATACTACCCAAACATGCGGCACGAAAGGAGTAGCCCTTATTTTTAAAAAATCAGCTAAGGCTACCCTAGGGACCTATAAGGTGGATGTTAAAGGGCGCTGGATCATAGCTGAGGTTAAGATTCAGAATGTATGGGTCGTTATAGTGGGCTACTACGGTCCAAACATTGATGACTGAGGCCCCGCTAAATTTTATTTATAACGATTTATTACAATCTAAGTTCCCTATTATTATGGAAGGGGACTTTAATGTCCTTCTGAATCCGACCCTTGATAGATCCAGAGGGGCGGGAGCAGTACAATCTAAAATGGGCTCTGTTCTCAGAGTCCTTATAGAAAATCTAGGTTTAGCAGATATATGGAGAGTAAAAAATAAGGCATTAACTTGCTCCTCACCTTTTACATTTCACCACAAAAATCAGGGCCATTCGTCCAGAATTGATTTCTTTTTAGTAGATAACAGACTGATTAACTGTGTCAAAGCAGTAGCACATATTCCGGAACATCTCTCTGATCACTCAGCAGTCCTGATGGATCTTCTAATATAAAGAACTCCGACGGCTAGAAGATGGACCTTTGATAGATCTTTACTCTCCGATACATCAGTAATAACACAACTTAAAAATTATACCTTGTTATGTTTTGAAACTAATGATTCATCTGCCCCTTCACACGTAGCTTGGGATGCCTATAAGGCATTTATAAGAGGGAGAGTTATTTGTTTGGCTGCTAAGAAGCATAAGGAGACTAAAGCTATGATAGGACAGTTGGAAGAAGATATCTTAGCCGCTATGAGGGAACTCACCCAACAAGGTGATGGGGAGCAGAGGGATCAGGCTAATAAAGTGGTAGCTAAAAGACAGGCACTAGCTGATTTCCTTGATAACATCATAAGAAAAAGATGGGAGGCTAGTAAACTAGCCAATTATGAATATGGAGAAGGATGCGGGAAGCTGCTGGCTTGGAAGTCTCGCATTAATCAGACCAGGAATTTAATCAAGGAAATTGTCAACATTCAATCAGGGGAGGTCTGGATGGAGAACGCTAAAAAAGAATCAGCCTTTGAGTCCTTCTTCCAAGATTTATATACAGAGGACCAGGTAGTGTCGGACCCCCAGATAAAAGAGTATACTGATAGCATAACTATACCATCATTGACGGTTGAGCAAGCCTTAGGGCTAAATCAAAGCATTACCTTAGAAGAATTAGAGACCACCATGAAACATCTAAAAAGAGGTAGTGCAGCTGGGTTAGATGGTATTCTCAATGAGCTTTACATATCGCTTGCTGAGGAATTTGCTCTGGTGCTGGTGAGGCTGTTTAACGGTATTTTTTCTGATGGCCTCTCAATCCCTAAATCATGGGATGAGGCTGCTATCAGCTTAATCTTGAAGCCCAGTAAGGATCCTAAAGATTGTGAGTCTTATAGGCCCATCTCTCTGCTGAATTGCGACTATAAGATCTACGCGCAAATTCTAGCTGGGAGATTAAATCAGGTAATGGGTTCCCTGATTCATCCTGATCAGAAGGGGTTTGTTAAGGGTCGTCAACTTCACAATTTAACTCATGAGTTGATTGGCGCTATTGACATTGCCTCCTCAGAAAAGCTGCCTCTTACCATCTTTGCGTTTGACGCAGCTAAAGCCTTTGACAGGGTGCACTGGCCTTTTTTACACCATATGATTCACATTATTGGGCTAGGGGACAAATTTGCTAGGGCCGTTACTAACATCTATAAAACTCCCACAGCGAGGATAGTGGTTAATGGGAATTTAACTAGGTCAATCAAATTGGAGCGGGGAACTAGACAGGGTTGTCCACTTTCCCCGTTACTCTTCGACTTGTACATCGAACCCTTGGCATGTAGTATTAGGGCCAGTCAGATCTTTGCTCCGTTTGAATTTAATGGGTGGGTAAAAAAACTAGCCCTTTACGCTGATGATTTGATGATCTTTACGAGGGAGAGTCCCAGGGGGATATTCTCAAGAACGTGCGATAAACATCGCTAAAATAGGTTAACGCAAGTTTTCATATCGCCGTCTATCGCGGGAAAATAACTCCGAGTCAACGTCGAATTTTCAACACGGCGGTAACATGCGATAGTCTCCCGATAACACGTCAAATGTCCGCGATAACATTATGGGGACGGCAATGAAAATCCAGACCCGAACGCGAAAAAAGTTGCGATAGGCCCAACCGCGATTAGACAATCAACGAAAAGCAGCACCAGGACTGCAAATCCCACACGTCAGGCGGGAAAAATCACTACAAAAGCAGAAAAAAAACACAAACAAAAACCAAACTACAGAGAAGCACAATGGAGGCAGCCGGAGCAGGTACAGAGGACGGCCAGACCCCACAAGCCCCCCGGATGAGCAGCCTGGGACCTCGGGGACAGGGAAGGGCAAGGACAAGAAAAAGAGGAAGACGCGGTTCAGTCCGCAGGAAAACAGCATCCCGATCACAGAGGTGATAGAACACCTTCAACAACTGTTCATTACCTCCACTGTGTCATTGGCAACAAAAAATGAACATGGCAGTCCATCGTGGACAAGGTGAATGCAGTCGGAGTGCTGAGGAGGACAATGGAAGAGCTCAAGAGGCGCTGGAATGATGTGAAGCGCAAGACCAAGCAGAAACTCGCCAACAACCAGAAGGCAGAAATGCAGACTGGAGGTGGGAGTCCAGCGCCACAGGAGGATCTGGATGAGATGGAGGAAATGGTGTCCACAGTCATCAGTGGGGAGACGGTGGCAGGAGTTGGGGGATTGGACACTGCTCAACATGACCTGACACAACAGCAACAGGGAGAGTAACGACCAAGGACTGGAGGGACGGGGGGAGATGGGCACAATGGCACACATGCACAATCAAGCAGAGCACAGTGAACACCCACAATGACTCTGGATCATGTCCCTGATCCCCTTGGCACACTGCAGCACACATCGAAACAGCATGTAGGCCCCCGTCGACTATGTGCCCAGAGGAGGCCCGCCCACACATCACTCATCTCACAACCAACCCATGCACATGTGCTGAACCCAGCAAAGCTGCTGGTCCGTGAGCCACACTGACAATACAAGTGACACTGCATGACGATTAGCATAGCTGCAGTCCGATCATCATGACATGGTGCACGCCACCACACTGAGGTGGCTGAGTGTGGACCACATCCATAAAGGAGCAGGTCACACTCTGACACATCCACCTGCACAAACAACCCCTGATGTCAACAACACATCTGCGGACAAACCATGCCCCAGAGTCCCAACTCCCACCAAGACCCAAATCCACCCAAGTCTGCAACATCTCAGCACTGTATGGGCACAGAAGTCAAAGGCACACCGCCTGAAAGGGACAAGGGGCAGCAAAATCAGAGCTGCAGGGGCGACTCTCCAAAAATGCAGCACACACACATGACATTCAGAGCACATCAGTATTGACAACAATGTGGTACAAACTGCAACACGTTTACAACAGGACAGAGGACACAACAGGTGCCGCTTGTGTGTAGAAACTGGCCAATCACATGTGGCATAGCAGGGAAATGTGAGATGTCAATGTAAAAGTACAAACACATATCTGTGATGACGTCGAAATGTCCACTGTCCCGCATCAAATAGGCAGCTCCTCCTAAACAGTCACAATGTACATTGTCATGCAGTCTGAATGTGAACTTGTACAATGCGTCAACATACATGTGAACACAATGTAATACTGCATCTCCCCTTCACATTGCAGAGGGAGCATCAACACCTCCTGCAGAGCAGCCCCAACAACTCTTCACTGATGACGATGAGGACATCCCAAACATCGACACCGAAGCCCTCCAAGTCCTCATTGACAGCTTCGGCACCCCACCTCCAGGAGCAGGGCAGCCCAGCTGCATCGAGGAGACCCCACCCCCTGCACAGACCACACAGCAGGAAGCACCTACCACCCCGGCTGTCTCCCAGGACCCCCACGAACAACACATGGCCTTCCTACGCCATGTGTTAGAGGTCCAGGAGAAGATGGCTGATCAGGTGCGGGTGGGGTTCGACCTCATGGTAGCCAAACTTGATGCCATACATGGGTGTCTGATTCCCATCAGGGACCACTTACAGTCCCTAACGGACACCGACAGTCCGCTCCATGCTCTCCAACGATCCATGGCTGACATCGCTGGAGTCCTGATACTGAGACAAGAACAACTGTCCAGTCTGAGTGGCTCCAGCGATGTCAGCCGGGAGTTGGGACAGATGTGGGGGCTCATGGAGAACATGGAGCGGATGACGGCGGAAAGAATGGCTGCCACGGCTGCACACCAGCGAGATGTGGCTGGGACCTTCCATGCCCTGCAACACATCGTCATGGCATTGCTGCCTCAAGGCATTGCGCAGATGAATGCTGCTGCTGCTCCTACATCCACATCTCCGCCTCCTGATGTGTCAGTGCCTCACAGTGCGGCAGGCAATCCACCTCCGGCCCCTGATGTGTCAGTGGCACACAGTGTGGCAGGCAATCCACCTCGGGCCCCCGATGTGTCAGTGGCACACAGTGTGGCCGACATTCCACCACCACCCACGTGTGAGGCACATGTGACATCAGAGGACGAAGAGGCGGGTGAATCAACCTTACTGGTAAGGAGGAGGCAGTAGCATTCATCTCTGCCACATGGCCTGTTTCTGCTTGGTTCTGCCCTTTGCATCATCACCTTCCACTGTCCCCCGATACACTCTACGACACTCACCTTGGACCTCGACATGGACTGCCATTTTCTGTTTGTTTACCAATGACACAGCGATCAGACTGCGGAGTGAACTCTTCCTCTTCCGATGTCCTTGTCATTCCCTGAAGGACCCTGGCTGGCCCTCCACGGGCCAATAAGGTGAAGTGGAGTTTGCATGGCCCTGAACAGCTCCAGCTGCAACACTCCACTGGATGTGAATTAAACATTCAGAATCGCACAGATGTTTCATGTCGTTGATCATTCAAGTATGAAAGTATGGATGAATGTAGGGTCAGTGATTCCCCCTTATGTCCATGTTGCTCATGTCGTGGGACTTGAGTCACGGGTATGCAACATTGCCGATTGCGTTCCGGGTGGCGTAGACACTACAACAGAGACACAAGCATCGGTTACTTCCTTCTCCAGCCCAGAACTGAAGCACGCCCAGAGCCCTGGGCTCATTGTTCCCACCTCTACGCTTGCCTGCCATACGCCAAGCCAGTCCACTCCGCTTACGCTCAGAGGGGGGACGACAAAGCTACATGTCCCAGGTCTTCCCTGTAGTGATCTGCTGATCACTGGTCTAGTTGTCAGCATGCCACAGCCACTCCCTGAGGGCTGGTTAACACCCACACCACACCCATCCAGCACAGGCGTCATAGGACATGTGACCCTGCCAATAAAAGGGGCCTAGCGCATCACATTCCCCACTGCCGGAGATGACATTATAGCGTCCGCACCACGAGACTCAATCAGGAAGGGTCCATGACTTGTGGTGCACTGAGTTAGTGGCACCCGATGCACTGCGGCGGGCACGGGCCTCCCGCCACGGGACGATGACTTGCGTTGCACAGGGTTAGTGGCACCCGCTGCACTGCAGCTGGCAGGGGCCTACCGCCACGTGACAATGACTTGCGTTGCACAGGGTTAGTGGCACCCGCTGCACTGCGGCTGGCAGGGGCCTACCGCCACGTGACGATGACTTGCGTTGTACAGGGTTAGTGGCACCTGAAGAGCTGAGCGGGTGTGCAGCCTGCGATGATGCATAGGCCTCGATGAGCCGTCCTGCTAATCATGGTTCAATTTGAATTGTGAGCCATGCTGGACATTGGTGCATGCCGAAGGCAGCAGTCAGCACACACATGACTCTGCGGTGCGGTGCCGCAGGTTCCACGGGGGGCCTGTGGCACGGAATCTAGCGATCAGCTGAGGAGGATGCACCGGCAGGTGGTGGGCCCTCTTGGAGACACGCCGGTGGCGGCAGGTGAGCATTGAGGCCTGGGTGCGCTGGGGCGGCCAGTCATCGCTGGGCAGAGGACCGGTCTGGGGACCAGGGCTGGGGTGCAGCAGGCACACAGGATCGCGCAGGCACCACCGGTCACGGCAGCGGACTCGTGGCTGGGTGGGGGGCACTGCCCTGGCTGACACGACCCTGCATGCGATGACGTGATGTGCATGGGTTGGTTTGGGACGTAGCCACCTCGTCTCCAGTGTGAATGTGCCCGTTGAAGGTGGTCGGCCACGTGTGTGTAGGCCTATGGACAGGTTGTGTTGGAGACTGAGACACACGAAGTAGTCACTTTGGTGGTGGATTTGTGATGTGTGCATTCCCACAGTTGTGAGTTGGGGGATTGCGGAGTTGAGGTGTGTGGTGTGTTCAGTTGGTACTTGCCGATGGGCAGTGCATTTCCATGGGGGCCATCCTCAAAGCGCTGGTTGGTGGCGGACTTGCGGACATGTGGGAATCATGCACACTGCCTGGGGAGTTTGCGACGACATTGGTGGACAGGCCACGGTGGTCACTTTTGTATGCACATTGATGGCATGCATGTGGTTGCTGTTGCAGTGATTGTGTGCAGTGTCGGCAGGGGGCACAAGTCGTACATGTGTGCTGTGAATTGCCCCCAACATGTGCGTGACGCCAGCTATGGCGTAGTTCCCTTGCGTGGTCTCAAGATGTTCTTGCGCAGTGTGGGGGAGTGAGGGGCAGGGGTTTCGAGCTGAGACACACCATGATGCTTTCAGGTATGATGAGTCTTGCATGATGTGACCGTAACAGCAGTTCGTGTGGTTGTTACCTTCCTCTTCATTCCTACGACGGTTAGGCCACACAAACTTCTGTTACGGTCTTCTCATGCATGATTTATCATGCCTGTGAGCATTCCGGTTTGTCCAAGTGCAGTACACTGTACCAGATTAGGCATGTGACTATACGGAAGTTTGACCATTGTCACCATTTCTCCCACAGGTTTCTGAAGACACGTTGCCCTGTTGAAGTTCCCCGTTGGGATTGGAGCGCGTTGGCTGAGATTTTCATTTTGTTTGTTTGTGTATTTGTAATAAAGTTCTGGTTTTACACTACTGATGACTACTGGACTTCATGACCTGGTGAACCCACATTTCGGTTAATACGATCTTGGGTCTGGGGCACGGAGACGTCTAGCACGGCTGGCGTTGGGGTTGGTTGCGCAGGTACACTACGAATTGGAACTATCGTGTGGTGCGGATGCAGGGCCCCGCCGTTGCTTTTGTGGACATGCATCCATGACATGTGTGAGGGAGTTTGATGGGGCTGGCTGGGAGACTCCTCCGACTCTGGCAGTTGTTGGTTGGGAGGTACCAGGGGCCAACAGGTGCAGCACAGCCAGCAGCTTTGTCTGCGGGGGGTGCGGGTTGTCAGCTGTGTTGGTACCATCAGCCTGTGGGCAATGTGGGTCAGGATGTGGAGAATGGGTGTCTTTTTGAGCCTGTGTTGGCCAATGGCTTCCTCTGGCGTTGAGTCTCTGGGGCTGGTGCGTTTTAGGGTCGTCCGCTGTCCTGCACTGCCTAGGTGGTAATCCAGGGGGGAAATCCGGGGGAGGGGGGGCCTGGGGGTGGTGGCGGTGGGTGTTGTGGCCCTCTTGGTTGTCCGAGCTGCATGATCAGTAGCTCCATGGCATCTGTTGGTCTTCAGATGTGGCTCTGGGCTGAGCTCCCTTTCATACTGCAGGTAGTCGTCCTGCTTAACACCAGCAAAAGGCAGGTGTTAAATCCCTGCTGCTAATGCGCCTTATCGCCTGTTCTTGTTTCGCATCGCAGATCTGACTGGTCGTTGAGAATCTCGCGAAGTGGCGTTTTCATGTGTTTTTGCACGGGAACGCCTACTCTGCATATCATTAGCGTTAGTTGTCGCACTCATCCGTGGCGATATTTTTTGCGGTTGCTATCGCAGGAAAACTGGCGATGTCGGCAGTTTGCACCGGCTTGTGAATGGGGCGTTATGTCTATCGCCACTTTTGCGGCGCTAAAGTGCCGATAAATTGGCGATAAGTCCTTGAGAATATGCCCCCCAGTATCCTACCGAGTTTAGAGCAGTTGTTGATGGAGTTTGGGAAGGTTACAGGTTACTTAATCAACCCTCAGAAAACCGAAATTATGTCCTGGAATCTGCAGACAAACGCCCCACTGGTTAAACAACAAATTAGATACTTGGGTGCACAGATATCACATGACATTACTAGGTTAGCTCAGATAAATCTTGAATCAAAAATAAAAGATGCAGGAACGTTATTAAGATCTTGGAATAGCCTTCCACTTTCTATCTTGGGCCGTTCCAATTTGGTTAAAATGTCTATCCTGCCTAAATTTACTTTTATTTTTGATGCGATCCCTTTATCCTTTAACCATAACATTTTAAAATCTTTACAGAGTGACATATCTAGCTTTCTCTGGGCTAATAAAGGGGTGAGGATCTCTTGGAGGAAATTACGGAACACTAAGCTAGATGGGGGTATAGCAAGTCTTGATTGTCGTCTCTATTGCTGGGCCTTCCAATTAAAAAATATAAGATATCTACTGTTTGATTCCTCTTGTTTTCCCCCTTTCCTTCAGGCTATGTCCAGAAATACTCCTCTGGGTGGAGATGGGTTTCTTTTTAAGTTCGGCCACCCCAAATTCTTCAAAAAAGTCAAACTGAAGATACTGAGATCAGCTTGTGAGCTCTGGTTCCAGGTCAGGAAAACTCTTAAGATTCCATACTACAGTGCTGGTACCCCTATTTGGAACTCTCCTAGTACTCCTTTGTGTCTTAAGGATAGTTTGTCAACCCCATTATTGGAAGAAGGCATTAAGAAATGGGGCCAATTGTTGCAAAACAATAAATTATTACCTCGGGACTACTTAAATACCATCTCAAACCAGAGGTTATCCAGATTCAAATTCTACCAATTGTCTAGTGGGGCCGCAAAGATCAGAATGGAAGGGGATGGGGATGATGAGCATGAACATGAAAACATCCTCTTGGGTCCGCTATACCAATGTAAAGAAGTCTCCAAATGGTACTGGTTGTTAGTGAAAGGGGAGCCCCCTCCAGCACCGATGGAGGAGCCCTGGAGAAGAGACCTGCCTTCGATCGACATAGCATCTCTATGGCAAGTCTCGATGCGCACTTTATGGAGTGTTGTTAAAGCTGCTCCCCTTAGAAGAAATCATTTGTTTACACTCCACAGGGCATACTGGACCCCCGAAGAGATTGGCAAAGCTGGGAGGTGAAGGTGTCAAGCCCTGTTTGAAGTATGGACTGGAAAATGTGGACAATCTGCATATGTTCCGGCAGTGTTCTTGGATTCAGGGCTTCTGGCACGATGTTGGTAAGACCTTGTCAGAGGTTTTGGGCCAAGAAATTGAGGTAAGCCCGGTTTTGGTTATTTTTGGGGTTGTCTTAGAGGAAAGTACAACTAGTAAGCTCTCTAAACTCCAATCCTCATTGCTATTTATTTTAATCCTTTTGGCAAGGAGAGAAATTTGCTTAAAATGGGTTTATCCTCAGCCTCCAGTATTTTTTGATTGGGTTGCCTCAGTTAAAAGGGTATGTAAGTTGGATCACTGTTGTCTTTAGAAAAAAGAACTAGATTTTGGGTGGCTTGGGATGAATGGCTTAATAAATTTGACAATATATCATCTCAATAAAGTCCAATGATGATTAAATAAGCGAGATTATGGGAAGAAGGTCGAATTTGGGGGAAGTGGATTTAAACTCAATCCTCCTCTAATCAATTTATTTATTTATTTATTTATAAAGTTTTATATAGCGCGAACATGATCCCGAAGGATATCAGAGCGCTTTACAATTTGAGGGAAAGGAAGGTAATAGTAGCAGTACAATTGTCTGAAGGGGTACCAACCTAAATAAATCACATATGCAATCACAATCAATAGTCTTGCGGTTGGCTATTCTGGGAACCCTGGAGGTGGCAAGGACACAGGCGAGATCATGGCCTCCCTCTGAGGGAACTAGGAAGAAGCCTATATCCGCTTAAGGACGATGGGCCCGATTCACAGAACTAACTTAAGACAAAATCCTAAACTTACTATCATTTTGGTATTCACAGAAGGCACTTACTCATTTTGGTATTCACAGAAGGCACTTACTTACTCATTTTGAGTAACTTACTCATTTTGAGTAACTTACTCATTTTGTGTAACTTACTCATTTTGGTATTCATAGAAGGCACTTACTCATTGATGAGTAAGTGCCTTCTGTGAATACCAACATGAGTAAGTTACACATAATGAGTAAGTTACTCAAAATGAGTAAGTTACACAAAATGAGTAAGTTACTCAAAATGAGTAAGTAAGTGCCTTCTGTGAATACCAAAATGAGTAAGTGCCTTCTGTAAATACCAAAATGGTAGTAAGTTTAGGATTTTGTCTTAAGTTAGTTCTGTGAATCAGGCCCAATCTGCTTATTTATGAATGAGGACACAAAAACAAAAAATAATAATAATAATACATTTGCTACCTTTAAAGGAAAGGGTTTCCTTTAAAGCC
Organism: Calotriton arnoldi; assembly: GCA_963921515.1. NCBI lineage: Eukaryota > Metazoa > Chordata > Amphibia > Caudata > Salamandridae > Calotriton > Calotriton arnoldi. The sequence goes on from CAWUFW010009551.1 coordinate 518,282, forward strand.
TTGTGCTATTGGCACAGACTTTTTAATAACAAAGGCCCATAGTATCTTCTCCCTTTAGTCACACCGTACTCCACTAAGAGACATTTACGGTCAACTGGGGCCTCTCTGGCTCTTATTCCTGCCACTAGAAGGGCCTGCATCGCAGCATGCTCCTTTGGCTTCAGGGCCGTTAAGTTGTGGAATTCTCTTCCCCTCTTGCTCAGGCAGGAAAAGTCTGAGTTAGTTTTTCAGAAAGGCCTGGCTATTTAGGTCAATTTCTTGTGATCTTTTTGCGACTCTCTCGCTCTGGACTCCGGGATTGAAACCTCAGCGCTGAGACACTTCAGTTGAAGTAACTATGGGGCATATCATCAAGGCCCCGTGATAAAATTATCGCCGCTTTAGCATCCGTTTCCGGGCGAAAAGCGGAGATAATTTTATCGCACTATCAGCATGGACACTCTAACGCGTGTTCCGATGCCTCAGCGCTGGTTTCCCTAACGCCCATCTTTGCATCGCCAATGAGATGCAAAGTGGACGTACCCTGCCAAACTTACGTGGAGAATGTCGCTAACCGACATATCTCCAATTATCAATGTAATCGCTAACCGGCTTAGCGATCATGAAAGTAGCGCTAACCGCGCATAACGCAGGTTTCTTTACGCCTGCTTATAACCTGACTTAGCCATAATATCCAATGGAAGGTGGATATTATGGCTAAGTCTGCCCTGCCCTATCATCAAGCTATCGCCGTTCCCTGTGCGATTATCGCTGGATTTCCAGCGATAATCGCACATTCAGCATCTATCGCTTGGATTTTTATCGTTTTGGAGATAAGCGTCGCTGATAGCGCGCTATCCCAGGGATAAAATCCAGCGATAGCCGGCGATAATTATCCTCGCGCTAAGCGCGCTTAGCGATAATTATCGCCAGCTGTTGCTGATATGCCCCTATACGCTTTAAAAGATTCCTTATTATTATTATATTAAATAATTAATACAATTAATATTATATAAAAATTTAAAAAGAATAACACAAAAACCAAATATATATTAAACATTAAAACAAAAACACTAACTAGCGTCCACCACATAAGGTAATACCTGATTAAAATTTCATACGAAACGAACACTACCAATGAAAACAATCATAAACCAAACTAACTAATAAACAAACTGAATTATTAACTATACTGTATAAAAGGAACATAACATTTCTACACTTACCACACCAAAAACACCAAAGCTTCAAGACAACGACTGTCTGCTGGATTGCCAACAGAAAACCAAAAAAGAAAACTGGAAGAATATACAACTACCTTCAAAAGTAAGCAAAACATTTAAACTAACATAGTTGAAAGTCACTATTTTAAAAAAAAGTTGAAGTACAAATAACTAACCAAACTCTCTATGTTTATTTATCTGCCATACTTTTGGTACTACCGTAAAAGTACAATGGATGAGTGCAAGTGTTGTGTCTGGGTCAATGGATGAGTTCAAGTTCAGTCCCTGGGTGAATGAATGAGTGCAAGTGCAGTGCCTGGGTGATTGCATGATTGCATCACAACTTCACAAACGGTGTCCCACTTCCAGTTTCACCCAGGTGAGCTCCAACTGTAGGATTAATCTGAATGATTGATTATCTATTGTAGGCATCGAAATGGAAATAGAAAGACTGAGTTAGTGACTTATATATTTATCAAAGATTTACAAAGAATTGACACTACCTGAGTACTACATGATGACACAACAAGAATGCCTGATAGTGCTAAAATACGAAAAATAGCAATGCTAGTAAGTTTTGGCTAATGTGGAGTAGTATTATTTGTGAAATCCTCAAGTTATAAAAATGGACTCAAAGTCTGGACTGGACAAGATTAGGTTAGGCGTTTACAGTTACGCAATACAAGGCCTGAATGATGCTGCTGACGACTGATGTTCTTGATTCTATATCTAAAATATGGATCATTTTTAATGCACGGGTGGGTAATAGGCCGGTATGGGCTATTGCTTAGAAGATCCTGCAGTGACTTGCTGTTGCTTTCACCACATCCGCCCCACCAAGTGTGTGATGCATTGATGGTGTAAATTTAGCCACACCTCAATTAAGCTCACAACCCAGGGGAAGAAGGTTAGGGGTTTGATGAAAGAATGGGAAAGGGTATTTGGGGAAAGGTTTAACAAAGACAAACACTACAACACAAGGACAACATTCATCTAGGCAATGAGCAGCAGCACATTATTCACCATCAATCTGTTGTTAGAAGGAAATAAAGGAATGAATATGACAAAGTACAGATAAATGCATTGCAAACAGTCCTTCTGCCTCTGAGAGCCAAGTTATCAGATATCTAAATGTTCTGTCTTCTAGGTTGGGGAGTGAACCCACCCACCCGGTACTCTTAATATGATTGTTAAAAGAAACATTATACTGTATTGCAAAATTAGGTGGTGCATCTGCATTCTCCTTGGGAATGTCCACTCTTTGGTGCCTGTTTGGACTGGTCCGGTAGGTAAGTAGGAGTGTTGTTGAGCTCAGCTCTCTTTCGCCTTTCATTCATGCAGGAGACTAGAAGAAGGCCTGCAGATTGTAAAAAAGAAACTGTATTTTAGAGTCAAGGAGAAGGACAGAAGGAAGGTACGCTTTATGAGGAGTGTATCAAGAAGACTCAGAGGCAGAGCAAAAAAAACAAGAGGGGGACTCAGAGATTCACTTTTGCCACAAGTCCAACACACACACACACAATAGCATTTCACAAACGCACCTTTCTCTATTCCACATAGCTGAGCACTAGGCCTCAGACTCTTGATTTACTCGATAACTTCTTGCTTCTAGCTGTTGATGAGGTAGTCCCGCAGCTCCCGCCCTGAGTTCATCCATGATCCTCCTCCTGACTCCATGTAACTCCGTCCCAGACCAGTCATGATCATGATGACCCGAGCAAGATAGACGTGTAGTGCACTGCTGTTGAAGAACAAGTAGAAAAACAGAATTGCAATATTTTGCATAGATTTTTCTTTGTTAACTAAAGTGACTGTTCTGTTCTCTGAAGAACCAGAAAAAAAGGAGAGGACCCAGCAATTAAATCTGGCTATGTGTTAAAAGGCCGATCATCTCCAGGGAATACATGTTTGCCCATCACTCAAGCCCCAAGCATTGCAAATCAATAATCATCTCAAGAAAGTTCCCGTATTACAGTTCAACATGCCCTCCCTCACTGTCAGCCTCCACATCAATTATCACTCACAGTCACTCAATAATCTGATCACTCCACTACACTCCAAGCTTGGTGGTAGGTACATTATCTCCCCTTTAATGCAAGCAAAAGATTAGAATTTGCCAGTCTTGTAAATCAAACAATTGTCTGGGGCAGCCATCCGAGATGATGAAAAAACAGAAGGATCATAGAAGTGGACCATACAGGTTAATTCATTTTCGCTGAGTAAGTTTGTGAAGAGCAATCACCATCATCCAGGCCCCAAACATTGCAAATCAATCATCTGAGGCAAGTTCTTACATTGCAGTTCAACACCCTCCCTCACTGTCTGCCACCACATGAATCATCAATCATAATCATCACTCATGCACTGTTACAATAGTTGTTACCTCTTCCAATCCAGGCATGGGTAGTTTAGGTATTAGATATTCAATCATCTTTGATGCGGGCAACACATTGGAATTTGGTATAGGAAGGCAGTCTTGTAAATAATAAATGATCTTCTGGGTCAGACCTTCTAGTGCTAAGTGATGCAAAAAGGGATAAGCAATAGGCATGCGAGGGGGGCAGGCATTGTCTCCAATGTCATGAAGGAATTGTGGAGGCTTCTTCAATGCACACTGGTCCAACTGCAATCCGGCAATATATGTGAATAATAAGAAAGGTGGGGCAGCATAAATCTGACACAAAAATACTAATTTATCTCTAGATACTTTTTATGGCTAAGAAAGAACTAAGGGGGATATTCACAACAAATGGCGAAAACTATCGCTAACCTCAGTTAGCGCGCGTTTTTTTATCGACGTGTACCGCGGGCAACTATTGCTGTGTTAGCGGCGTATTCACAACACGCCGCTAACAGGCGATAGTTTCCCCTACCGGGTGAAATGTCCGGCGATACGATTAGCGGCACAGTGATAAAAATCGTCACGCTAACGTGAAAAAAGTGGCGTTGGGCCAATTAGCGGCCAGGAACGGCACGCTAATTAGCGTCAGCGCACCTTTTTTCACATTAGGCAGGAAAAACCACTATAAAACGCCCGCTAAGCTGCCCAAACACAAAACACAAAAAAAAAGAAAGAATTGAGAAGAAGCATGGAGGAAGCTGGACCCAGTACAGAAGCCAACAACAACCCCCCAAACACCCGGGAGGACCAGCCAGAGACCCAGGGGAAGGGCAAGCAGAAGAGGAAGACCCGGTTCAGTCAGCAGGAAAACCAGGTCCTGATTGCGGAGGTGACAGAAAACCAACAACAACTTTTGTGTCAGCTCCACAGTGTCATTGGGCACAAAAAATGCAATATGGCAGTCCATCGCTGCCAAGGTGAATGCTGTCGGAAAGGTGAGGAGGACAGTGGACGACTGCAAGAAGCGCTGGCATGATGCTAAGCGCAAGACCAAGCTGAAACTTGCAGCCAATCTCAAAGCAGCAATGCAGACTGGAGGTGGGAGTCCAGCGCCACAGGAGGAGCTGGATCCGTTGGAGGGACAGGTGTCCCAAGTCATCAGCGAGGAGACAGTGGTTGGAGTTCCGGGACAGGATACTGCTCAACATGACCAGACAAAACACCTACAGGGTGAGTAACAACCAGGGACTGGGGGGACGGGGGAGATGGGCCCAATGGCACCCATGCACAATTAAACATATTGCAGTGCACACCCACAATGACTGTGGATCATGTCCTGGATACCCTTGGCCCTGGTGTCATAGACACATATCACCCTACTCACCCAATACATTGCAAGACACATATTGGTGGGCTCACAGACCTGCAAATGTTTACATAAAAGTCTAGCAAATATAGTCCAAGTATCATATCAGACCACAAAATAAGGGCTACATGAAAGAGCAAAGGGCCACACTGATTGGAGATGCGGCAGGGTGTCCAAATGGCCTCTTGCCTCAACACCACGCATATGCATGTTCCCATATGTCTGAGTCGTGTGCAAGATTGTGCATCAAGGGTGACACTACTGCACATACACAATCTTGCACACAACTCAGACACACGGGCACAATGGTGCATGTGTGCTGACATTGCTGGCGGCATGCCCACCCATGCACATAATCAGTCACATACACACTGCATCCTCATTTTGGCATCAGAGAGATGCGGGCCGGTGCAGACCGGTCGTATATGCATGGTGTTGAGGCATGGGGGCCATGTAGACATCCTGCCGCATCTCCAGTTAATGTTCCCACTTGCTCGTACAGGAGATGCAGTCCTGTGTACACCAAGTGAGAAAGCATCTAGTGATTCTGCATACCATAAACACATGCATTGTCACAACAAAGTAATCATGTAGCCTACTGGCTAAAAGGTGCATATCCCACAATGCACACAATCAGCAGACTTGATTCAAAATGTGATGCAATACAATGAGCAGGGGGGATATGCCTACAACACTACAGTGCATGGACAATGCATTTCAGGAATGTGTCACCCAAATATGTACCACATTACTTGTCCGTGTGCCATATTCACAGAACTACAATGTCCCTGTATAGATGTTTGACAACGTAAGTATGACAACAAGCAAGGATAGCAAAGTAGCACCAAATAATGACAAGTAGCTAAATGACACCATAAGCCCTTAGGCCAAATAGCACTCCTCTACTATCAAGTGTACACATCTGCCATACAGAAAGCTGCCTTCCACATCAGTCCTGCTGTGATTTGCCCATTACACCATTATGTGCATGTAAACCTATCAGTTTTGTAAGTCAACAGTGTCAGTGAAAAAATATGCACTCATGGTCCTTATCATCCACACGCAAAGCCCGGCATCCAATAATCTGAACCATGACAGCATGTATCATCCATGTGACCATCTGCGTGGCAATAACACAAACACACATCACCCTGCCATTGGCATCTGTTGGGAGGGGGACAGAGACAGGGCCTGGGCACCACTAATACACCTTAGTAAATCCACATCCATCAAATCCAGGCCCACTCATACACCACACGTGGGGTCAACTTGAGTGTAATGGGTGTTGACACTGTCTGTACAGCCAGCATAAACAATGGAAACTCAACCTGTACCATACTCACAACGGGTAAGCCAACAGGAGGGCAGTAAGCAATGCATGCAAGAAAAAACATGACTGACAACATGCACACAAGATAAAACACAATAGCCCAAGCTAGCTGGATGCACATGTGCACCGCATAGTGCAGCACACATAGAAACAGCAAGTAGGCCTTTGTTGCAAATGTGCATAAAGGGGGCCCTCCTCACAAATGACTATTCTCACACCAAACCCATGCACATGTGCAGTAGCCAGCAAAGCTGGCTGTTTGTGAGCCACACTGACAAAGCAAGTGACAGTGCATGATGAATAGCATGCCTGCCCCCCAAACATATTAACATGAAGCAGGCCACGTCACTGAAGTGCCTGAGTGTGGACTTCATCCTTAAAGGAGCATGTCACACTCTGACACTTCCCGTGTACATACAACCCCTGATGTAAACAAGACATCAGCTGACAAACAATGCACAAGTGTCTCAACTCTGACCAAGACCCATATTTACCCCACCTTGCAACATCTCACCATTGTAAAGGCACATGAGTGAAAGGCCCACTGCCTGAAAGGGATAAGGGGCAACAATACCAAAGCTGCTGGGGCGACTCTACCACAATGCAGTGCGCACACACACATAAATCTGAGCTACTCAACATTGACTACAATGTGGGACAAACTGCATCACTTTCACAACTTAACAGAGGACACAACTTGTGCAGCTTGTGTGTAGAAATTAGCCATTCGCATGTGTTATAGCTGTAAACTGTGAGATGACAATGTACAACTACAACGTCACATCCATGATGTTGCACTAATATTCACTATCCGGCAACAAATATGCCTCTCCTCCCAAACTGTCACAATGGACATTGTCATGCAGTCTGCTTGTAAACTCATCCAATGCATGTCCATACATGAAACACACAGTTAAACTGCATCTCCCCTTTACATTGCAGAGGGAGAAACATCACCTCCTGAACAGCAGCCTGTCCCACTCTTCACTGATGAAGAAGAGGAATTCGCCACCATCAACACTGACACCCTCCAACAGCTGCTAGACTCACTTAGCACCCCATCTCCAGGAGCAGGGCAATCCAGCAGCTTTGTGGAAACTCCACCCCCTGCACAAACCACACAGCAGCACGCACCTACCAGCACAGCTGTCTCACAGGACCTTGAGGACCCACTACTGGCATTTCAACGCTGTGCGGTAGAGGTCCAGCATGAGATGGCTGATCAGGTGCGGGTGGGGTTTGACAGCCTGGCGGCTAAACTTGATGCCATACGTGGGTGTCTGAGTCCCATTCAGGACCACCTACAGAACATCACAGACACCCACAGTCCACTCCATGCCCTCCGACATTCCATGGCTGACATCGCTGGAGTCATGACTCAAACACAAGAACAACTGTCCAGTCAGAGTGGCTCCAGCGATGGCAGCCAGGAGTTGGGCCGCATGCGACGAATAATGGAGAACATGGAGTGGATGCAAGTGGAACAAATGGCTGCCGAGGCTGCACATCAACGCAATGTAGCTGGAATCTTCCATGCCCTGCAGCTAATATCACTGCATTGCTGCAGCAAGGTTTGGCACAGATGAATGCTGCTGCAGCTTCTACATCCACATCTCCACCCCCTGATGTGTCAGTGCCTCAGAGTGCTGCAGCCGATCTACCACCAAGCCCATGTGAGGCACATGACACATCCGAGGACAAAGATGTGGATGACTCAGCATTTTTGCAAAGAAGAAAGTGGTAGCATTCATCTATGCCAAATGGCCTGTTTCTCCTTGAATCGGGGCTCAGCATCATGGGCAGTAACATCATCTTCCACTGTCCCCGATACACTCTGTGACACTCACCTTGGACCTCGACATGGACTGCCATATTATGTCTTGTTCCCAATGACACTGCAATCAGCCTGCAGACTGAACTCTGCCTCTTCCTCAGGACCTTTTTCCCCTAAAGGACTCTGACTGGCCCTCCACTGGGCATCGATGGAATGTGGGGATTGTTTGGACAAGTACTGGTCCAGTCTTCACCAATGTCAACAGACTTGAAAATAAAAGAATTTAACTCACACAGATGTGTTTTGTCCATGATCAATCAAGTATAGGGATCTCTAAAAATCTAGGGCCAATGAATCCACCAAAAGGTACACCAAGGGAAATAAGGGAAATGTACAGGTTTAACTGTGACCCAGATAGGCAGTGAGATGACCATGTATGTGTGAACTAGCTGTGCCCTCATTGCTCCAATACAACAATCTAGCAACATCCCAACTTAGCCCCACGTCCATTAAGGAAATAGGCATGTTTGCAAAAATGTCCAAGTCTGTTGCAGTCCACAAGTAGTGTCCCCCTTTACAATTGCTACAAATTATCTCTTGGCAGATCTATTCACACTCTACGGGGTGGACAAAGCCTGTTGTGATGGTGCACATTGCATGTACATCCCAAGATGGTGCACACCATATTCACATTGATGAAGATTCGTAAGGGCACATGTCTACCAGCCACAATTGGAACCACAATGTCTGCCTCAGTGAAGTAGAGTTGGCAATAGGGATTCACCTCAAAGTGCAAGGCGTCAGTCAGCCCCTTCCTGGGGACGAACAATGGCTACAAAATTAGGAAACCTCTCATGCTGTGACCGGATAGGGCAATGTGTCTAGGGATGTGTGGTGCACTGCACTTAGCATATAGTCAGATGCAGTACCAGCATTTCAAGGGTGGCATCACTATGAGCCAATGCCAAAAGTTACAGCTTGGAGAAGTGGCTATGACACTGGCACTACAGGGAGCAATGCTACATTTCCCCTCTTGTGTGCAGCAGAACAGTGTTCCCGCACAAAAACGGTATCTGGGACGAAATCATGTCTTACCAACTTTAGTGATTCACAAAAGGCATTTAGGAGAAGTGAAGTCAGTATACCTAACTGTACTACTCCTAAATGCCATTTGTGAATACCGGAAATCGTAAAGTCATTACTTACTCTCAGATGACCTTTGTGACTCAGGCCCACTGTTCTGCCATATGCCGTTCACAATGGACCCACAAAAAGACTGACTACTTCCTGCATGTCCCAGAGGTTGACCCTCCATGCACATGAACATATAATTTGAATGAAGCTGACACACTTGCACTACGCAGCAAGTGTGCCAAGGTCTGTGCATTGTAGATGGACTGTGCGCCAGGAGCATGTGATATGCAGGGGCTTGATGGAATCTGTGGTACCCGGCGCATACATCCATCTCCATGATGGATAACAGTTGCAAATGCAATATCCACTCAAGGCCATGTCCCTACGTTGTGTTGTAAATGGGCAGCAATGTGTTCGGATCGCCAGAGGCCGGTGCGCCGTGGCGAGAGTTGGCTTCCGGGGGGGCAGGAGCCTGGTGATAGCTCCGGGCGTCTTTGGCTGCGTTTTAGTGAATGAATCACATCAATACAGCAGCAGAGGAGCAGCGCCTGGAACTAAACCTGCTGATGACGCACAGTGTCCCCCAATGACCCCGGTAAGGAGGAGGAAGAAGGGGGATTGGGAGTCTTTAACCCCTTCCATGCTCATGACGAGCTGGACTCGTCATGGCACACAGTGCTCGTGTGCTAATGACGAGTCCAGCTCGTCATGGAACCCAGTCCAGGAAATCCCTCTGGTGCGGGCACCAGAGGGATTCCCTTTCATCCCCTAAAGCCTCGGGAGCTGGGGAAGAGCTTCCCCAGCTCCCGAGGCCCCCCCCCTGGTTTCCCTGAAATGACGATCGGCGCGCACATCGCGCTGATCTCATTTCAGTGAAACTGAAACTGAAATGAGCCAAGAGGCTCATTTCAGTTTCAGTTTCTACGTGCTCAGGGGGCTATCTCAGCCCCCTGAGCACGTAGAAACTCAGGAGAGGTATCGTTGGAAAGGGGAGAATCTCCCTTTCCAATGGTACCCCTCCCTAGTGGATCCTGCTTGGGGATCGCCCCAGGAGGGCGATCCCCAAGCAGGGATCCACCCACTAGGCACCAGGGAGGGGGAGCGGCCCCTTGGGCAAGGGCCTTTGCTCCCCCATACAATTTTTGGCCTAATTAGTCTTTCTGCCCCCTGGGGGCAGATGGGGGCAGTAGCCCCCAATCTGCCCCCCGGGGGGTGAAAGCCCACTAGACACCAGGGATTTCTATTTAAATTATAGTTAGGGGTGGGGGCTGCCCAAAGCGGGCATGCCGATGCCCCCACCCCCCCGGCCACAAAATTAGTCTTTCTGCCCCCTGGGGGCAGATGGGGCAGTAGCCCCCAATCTGCCCCCCGGGGGGCAGAAAGCCCACTAGATACCAGTGATTTTTTTAAAATTATAGTTAGGGGTGGGGGCTGCCCAATATGGGCATGCCAATGCCCCCACCCCACCCCGCCGTAAAGGTACAGTCTTTCTGCCCCTCCTGGGGGGCAGATGGGGGCAGTAGCCCCCAATCTGCCCCCCTGGCGGGGCAGAAAGCCCACTAGATACCAGGGATTTGTTTTAAATTATAATTTGGGGTGGGGGCTGCCCAATATGGGCATGCCAATGCCCCCACCCCACCCCGCCGCAAAGGTACAGTCTTTCTGCCCCTCCTGGGGGGCAGATGGGGGCAGTAGCCCCCAATCTGCCCCCCGGGGGGGCAGAAAGCCCACTAGACACCAGGGTTTTTTTCCCCTCGATACATTTAGGGGTGGGGGTTGCCCAAGATGGGCATGCCAATGCCCCCACCCCTCCCCCACGAAATTCCAGTCTTTCTGCCCCCCCGGGGGGGCAGATGGTGGCAGCGGCCACCAATCTGCCCCCACCCGGGGGTTCAGAAATACCCTAGATGCCAGGGATTATTTTTTTTATAGGCCCTGGGTGGGGGCTGCCCAGAATGGGCATGCAAATGCCCCCACCCTACCCCCCAAAGAAAAAAAAAAACTTTCTGCCCCCCCAGGAGGCAGATGGGGGCAATAGCCCTGATCTGCCCCCCGGGGAGGGGCAGAAAGCCCACTAAGCGCCAGGGATTTTTTTTTATATAGGTAGGGGTGGGGCTGCCCAGAATGGGCATGTCAATGCCCCCACCCCAAAAAAATGCTACAGTCTTTCTGCCCCCCCCCCTGGGAGGCAGATGGGGCAATAGCACCTTATCTGCACCCCCCGGGGGGGCAGAAAGCCCACTAGCCACCAGGGATTTTTTTTTTTACAAAGTTCGGGGTGGGGGCTGCCAAGAATGAACATGCCAATGCCCCCACCCACCCCAAAAAGATGTCACTGTCTTTCTGCCCCTCCCAGGAGGCAGATGGGGGCAGTAGCCCCTGATCTGCCCCCCGGGGGGGGCAGAAAGCCCACTATGTGCCAGCGATTATGCTGGCTTTTTTATACGGAGGGGTGGGGGCTGACCAGCATAGGCATCCCAATGCCCCCGACCCCCCAAAAGAATAGCCACAGTCTTTCTGCCCCCTCGGGGGCATATCGGAGCAATAGCCCCTGATTTACCCCCTCCCCAGGGCGGCAGAAAGCCCACTAGGCACTGACTTTGTTTCGGAATGTGCCTACCTGTTGAATTTGGTTCCTAGCTCTGCCGGCACCCAGGGAAACCTAGCAAACCTATACATTTTTAAAACTAGACACCCAGGGGAATCCAGGATGGGCTGACTTGACTGGCTCTCACCAGGTTCTGTTACCCAGAATCCCTTGCAAACCTAAAAATTTGTCCCAAAAAAACACATTTTCCTCACATTTTTGTGGTGGAAAGTTCTGGAATCTGCGTGGATCCACAAAATTCCACCCACCCCGCGTTCCCCAAAGTCTTTCGAGAAAAATGGTACCTCACTTGTGTGGGTAGGCCTAGTGCCCGCGACAGGAAACGGCCCAAACGCAACATGGACACACCACATTTTCACAGTGAAAACGGACCCTTTTTTTGCAAAGTGCCTAGCTGTAGATTTTGAACCCTAACTCTGCCGGCACCTAGGGAAACCTAGCAAACCTATACATTTTTGAAGACTAGATACCCAGGGGAATCCAGGATTGGGTCACTTGACTGGCTCTCACCAGGTTCTGTTACCCAAAATCCCTTGCAAACCGAAACATTTGTCAAAAAAACAAATTTTCCTCACATTTCTGTGGTGGAAAGTTCTGGAATCTGCGTGGATCCACAAATTTCCACCCATCCCGCGTTCCCCAAAGTCTTCCGAGAAAAATGGCACCTCACATGTGTGGGTAGGCCTAGTGCCCGCGACAGGAAACGGCCCAAACGCAACGTGGACACACCACATTTTCACAGTGAAAACGGATCCTTTTTTTGTAAAGTGCCTCGCTGTAGATTTTGAACCCTAACACTGCCAGCACCTAGGGAAACCTAGCAAACCTATACATTTTTGAAAACTAGACACCCAGGGGAATCCAGGATGGGGTGACTTGACTGGCTCTCACCAGGATCTGTTACCCAGAATCCCTTGCAAACCTAAAAATATGTCCAAAAAAACACATTTTCCTCACATTTCTGTGGTGGAAAGTTCTGGAATCTGCGTGGATGTACAAAATTCCACCCACCCCGCGTCCCCCAAAGTCTTCCGTGAAAAATGGTACCTCACTTGTGTGGATGGGTCAAGTACCCGCGACAGGCAAGGGCCCAAAACCTATTGAGGCGACATCAAAATTACCTATCACAAACCAACCTGGTTTTGCAAGGGGGTGTCCCATGAGTTTTTGGCCCGGGCTCAACGGCCATCTAGGGAAACCTACCCAACCCACACATTTCTGAAAACTAGACACCCGGAGGAGTCCAGCGAGGTATGGCTTGAGTGGGTCCTCCAAAAATTTCTTACCCAGAATACCCTGCAAACCTCAAATTTAGCTGAAAAAATCACGTTTTTCTCCAATTTCTGTGTGGGAAAGTTCTGGAATCTACGTGGATCCACAAATTTCCTACCACCCAGCTTTCCCCCAGGTCTCCCGATAAAAATGATACCTCACTCGCGTGGGTGGGTCAAGTACCCGCGACAGGCAAGGGCCCAGAACGTATTGAGGAGACATCAAAATTACCTATCACAAAACAACCTGGTTTTGCAAGGGGGGTCACCTGGGTTATTGGCCCCGGCCTCAGCGGCCATCTTGGGAACCTACCAAACCCACACATTTCTGAAAACTAGACACCTGGGGAGTCCAGCGAGGTATGGCTTGCATGGGTCCCCAAACGTTTTCCTACCCAGAATGCCCTGCAAACCTCAAATTTAGCAGAAAAAATCACTTTTTACTCAAATTTCTGTGTGGGAAAGTTCTGGAATCTGCGTGGATCCACAAATTTCCTACCACCCTGCGTTCCCCCAGGGCTCCCGATAAAAATGGTACCTCACTTGTGTGGGTAGGCATAGTGGCTGAAACAGGAAATGGCCCAAATCGTATTGTGGAGACTTCAAAACTACCTATAACAAAACTACCTGGTTTTGGGGGGGGGCACCTGGTGTTTTGGCCTCGGGCTCGCCGCCATCTAGGGAAACCTACCAATCCCACACATTTCTGAAAACTAGACACCCTGGGAGTCCAATGAGGTATGGCTTGCGTGGATCCTCCAACGTTTCCCTACCCAGAATCCCCTGCAACCCTCAAATTTAGCTGAAAAAACCATATTTTCCACATATTTTTGCGTGGAATCACCGTGCTGGCACAAATGTCCTACCACCCAGCGTTGCCCTTGTTCCCCGAGTAAAATGATACCTCACTTGTGTGGGTGTCCAAAGCAGAACTGGCTAAAAACGTATTTTTAAAAAAATATAGCGCTTAGAATTCTCGGTGCTATACTCTAAATCCCTATGTTTTGGGCTCTTCCCAGTCACAGGCCTTTGGCCCACCCACACAAGTGAGGTATCATTTTACTCGGGAGAACAAGGGGAACGCTGGGTGGTAGGACATTTGTGCCGGCACGGTGATCCCACGCAAAAATGTATGGAAAAAGTGATTTTTTCAGCTAAATTTGAGGTTTGCAGGGGATTCTGGGTAGGAAAACGTTGTGGGACCCACGCAAGCCATACCTCGCTGGACTCCCTCGGGTGTCTAGCTTTCAGAAATGTTTGGGTTTGGTAGTTTCCCAAGATGGCCGCCGAGCCCAGGGCCAAAAACTCCTGGGACCCCCCTTGCAAAACCAGGTTGTTTTGTGATAAGTAATTTTGATGTCGCCTCAATAGGTTTTGGGCCCTTTTCTGTCGCGGGTACTTGACCCACCCACGCAAGTGAGGTATCATTTTTATGAGGAGACCTGGGGGAACGCTGGGTGGGAGGAAATTTGTGGATCCACGTAGATTCCAGAACTTTCCCACATAGAAATTTGAGAAAAAAGTGATTTTTTCAGCTAAATTTGAGGTTTGCAGGGGATTCTGGGTAGGAAAAAGTTGGGGGACCCACGCAAGCCATACCTGGCTGGACTCCCCAGGTGTCTAGTTTTCAGAAATGTGTGGGTTTGGTAGGTTTCCTAGATGGCCACCGAGCCCAGGGCCAAAAACTCATGGGACCCCTCTTGCAAAACCAGGTTGTTTTGTGATAGGTAACTTTGATGTCGCCTCAATAGGTTTTGGGCCCTTTCCTGTCGTGGTACTTGACCCACCCATGCGAGTGAGGTATCATTTTTATCGGGAGACATGGGGGAACACTGTGTGGTAGGAAATTTGTGGATCCACGTAGATTCCATAACTTTCCCACACAGAAATTGGAGAGAAAAGTGATTTTTTTCAGCTAAATTTGAGGTTTGCAGGGCATTCTGGGTAGGGAAAACGTTGGGGGATCCACGCAAGCCATACCTCGCTGGACTCCCGGGTGTCTAGTTTTCAGAAATGTGTGGGTTTGGTAGGTTTCCCAAGATGGCCGCCGAGCCCGGGGCCAAAACCCAGGTGACTCCCTTGCAAAACCAGCTTGTTTTGTGATAGATCATTTTGATGTCTCCTCAATACGTTTTGGGCCCTTGCCTGTTGCGGGTACTTGAACCACCCACACCAGTGAGGTTTTTGGCCCTGGGCTCGGCGGCCATCTTAGGAAACCTACCAAACCCACACATTTCTGAAAACTAGACACTCTGGGGAGTCCAGCGAGGTATGGCTTGCGTGGGTCCCCCAATGTTTTCCTACCCAGAATCCCCTGCAAACCTGACATTTTGCTGAAAAATTCACTTTTTCGCACATTTTGTGTGGTAAAGTTGTGGAATCATGGGATTGACACATTTCCTACCACCCAGCGTTCTCCCAGGTCTCCCGATAAAATGGTGCCTCACTCGGGTGGGAGGCCCAAGTACCAGCGACAGGCAAGGGCCCACAACGTATTGAGTCGACCTCAAAATGGCCTATCACAAAACTACCTGGTTTTGCAAGGGGGTCCCATGACGTTTTGGCCTGGGCCTCGGCGGCCACCTAGGAAACCTACCAAACCTACACATTTCTGAAAAGTAGACACCCGGGGATTCCAGGGAGGTATGGCTTGCGTGGATCCACCAACGTTTTCTTACCCAGAATCCCCTGCAAACCTGATATTTTGCTCAAAAAATCACTTTTTTCGCACATTTTTGTGTGGTAAAGTTGTGGAATCATGGGGCTGACACAAATTTCCTACCACCCAGCGTTCCCCAGGTCTCCCGATAAAAATGGTGCCTCACTCGGGTGGGAGGCCCAAGTACCCGCGACAGGCAAGGGCCCACAACGTATTGAGGCGACCTCAAAATGGCCTATCACAAAACGACC
Source organism: Calotriton arnoldi (assembly GCA_963921515.1). Lineage (NCBI taxonomy): Eukaryota > Metazoa > Chordata > Amphibia > Caudata > Salamandridae > Calotriton > Calotriton arnoldi. The sequence continues at coordinate 534,218 of CAWUFW010009551.1, forward strand.
TGGTTTTGCAAGGGGGTCCCATGACGTTTTGGCCCGGGGCTGGCGGCCACCTACGGAAACCTACCAAACCTACACATTTCTGAAAAGTAGACACCCGGGGCATTCCAGGGAGGTATGACTTGCATGGATCCACCAACGTTTTCTTACCAGAATCCCCTGCAAACCTGATATTTTGCTGAAAAATCACTTTTTTCAGCACATTTTTGTGTGGTAAAGTTGTGGAATCATGGGATTGACACAATTTCCTACCACCCAGCGTTCCCCCAGGTCTCCCAATAAAAATGGTGCCTCACTCGGGTGGGAGGCCCAAGTACCCGCGACAGGCAAGGGCCCACAACGTATTGAGGCGACCTCAAAATGGCCTATCACAAAACTACCTGGTTTTGCAAGGGGGGTCCCATGACGTTTTGACCCGGGGCTCAGCGGCCACCTAGGGAAACCTACCAAACCCACACATTTCTGAAAAGTAGACACCCGGGGGATTCCAGGGAGGTATGGCTTGCGTGGATCCCCCAACGGTTTCTTACCCAGAATCCCCTGCAAACCTGAAATTTGGCTGAAAAATCACTTTTTTCCACATTTTTGTGTGGTAAAGTTGTGGCATCACGGGGCTGACACAAATTCCTACCACCCAGCGTTCCCCAGGTCTCCCGATAAAAATGGTGCCTCACTCGGGTGGGAGGCCCAAGTACCCGCGACAGGCAAGGGCCCAAAACATTTTGTGATAGGCAATTTTGATGTTGCCTCAATACGTTTGTGGGCCCTTGCCTGTCGCTGGCGGTACTTGGGCCTCCCACACAAGTGAGGCACCATTTCTATCGGGAGACCTGGGGAACGCTGGGTGGTAGGAAATTTGTGTGAGGCCAGTGATGCCACACTTTCCACACACAAAATGTGTGAAAAAAGTGATTTTTCAGCTAAAATTGAGGTTTGCAGGGATTCTGGGTAAGGAAACGTTGGGGATCCACGCAAGCCATACACTCCCTGGAAGCCCCCGAGTGTCTACTTTTCAGAAATGTGTGGTTTGGTAGGTTTCCTAGATGGCTACCGAGCACGGTGCCAAAAGCCCAGGTGACCCCCTTGCAAAACCAGGTCGTTTTGTGAAAGGCCATTTTGAGGTCGCCTCACTACGTTGTGGGCCCTTGCCTGTCGCGGGTACTTGGGCCTCCCACACGAGTGAGGCACCATTTTTATCGGGAGACCTGGAGGAACGCTGGGTGGTAGGAAATTTGTGTCAGCCCCAGTGATTCCACAACTTCACCACCCAACAATGTGCGAAAAAGTGATTTTTTGAGCAAAATATCAGGTTTGCAGGGATTCTGGATGAAAAACGTTGGTGGATCCACGCAAGCCATACTCCTGGAATCCCCAGGTGTCTACTTTTCAGAAATGTGTAGGTTTGGTAGGTTTCCTAGGTGGCCGCCGAGCCCGGGCCAAACGTCATGGACTTCCTGCAAAACCAGGTAGTTTTGTGATAGGCCATTTTGAGGTCGCCTCACTACGTTGTGGGCCCTGCCTGTCAGCGAGTACTGGGCCTCCCACCCGAGTGAGGCACCATTTTTATCGGGAGACCTGGAGGAACGCTGGGTGGTAGGAGAATTTGTGTGAGGCCAGTGATGCCACACTTTCCCACACAAAAATGTGTGAAAAAGTGATTTTTTCAGCTAAAATTGAGGTTTGCAGGGGATTCTGGGTAAGGAAACGTTGGGGGATCCACGCAAGCCATACCTCCCTGGAAGCCCCGGGTGTCTACTTTTCAGAAATGTGTGGGTTTGGTAGGTTTCCTAGATGGCCACCGAGCACGGGGCCAAAACCCAGGTGACCCCCCTTGCAAAATCAGGTCGTTTTGTGAAAGGCCATTTTGAGGTCGCCTCACTACGTTGTGGGCCCTTGCCTGTCACGGGTACTTGGGCCTCCCACACGAGTGAGGCACCATTTGTATCGGGAGACCTGGGGGAACGCTGGGTGGTAGGAAATTTGTGTCAGCCCCATGATTCCACAACTTTACCACCCAACAATGTGCGAAAAAGTGATTTTTGAGCAAAATATCAGGTTTGCAGGGGATTCTGGGTAAGAAAACGTTGGTGGATCCACGCAAGCCATACCTCCCTGGAATCCCCGGGTGTCTACATTTCAGAAATGTGTAGGTTTGGTAGGTTTCCCTAGGTGGCCGCCGAGCCCCGGGCCAAAACGTCATGGGACCCCCTTTGCAAAACCAGGTAGTTTTGTGATAGGCCATTTTGAGGTCGCCTGAATACGTTGTGGGCCCTTGCCTGTCGCGGGTACTTGGGCCTCCCACCCGAGTGAGGCACCATTTTTATCGGGAGACCTGGGGGAACGCTGGGTGGTAGGAAATTTGTGTGAGGCCAGTGATGCCACACTTTCCCACACAAAAATGTGTGAAAAAGTGATTTTTCCAGCTAAAATTGAGGTTTGCAGGGGATTCTGGGTAAGGAAACGTTGGGGGATCCACGCAAGCCATACCTCCCTGGAAGCCCCGGGTGTCTACTTTTCAGAAATGTGTGGGTTTGATAGGTTTCCCTAGATGGCCGCCGAGCACGGGGCCAAAAACCCAGGTGACCCCCTTGCAAAACCAGGTAGTTTTGTGAAAGGCCATTTGAGGATCGCCTCACTACGTTGTGGGCCCTTGCCTGTCGCGGGTACTTGGGCCTCCCACACAAGTGAGGCACCATTTTTATCGGGAGACCTGGGGAACGCTGGGTGGTAGGACATTTGTGTGAGGCCAGTGATGCCACACTTTCCCACACACAAATGTGTGAAAAAAGTGATTTTTTCAGCTAAAATTGAGGTTTGCAGGGGATTCTGGGTAAGAAACGTTGGGGGATCCACGCAAGCCATACCTCCCTGGAAGCCCCGGGTGTCTACTTTTCAGAAATGTGTGTGTTTGGTAGGTTTCCTAGGTGCCGGCAGAGCTAGGGTTCACAAACCTACAGCTAGGCACTTTGCCAAAAAGGGTCATTTTTCACTGCGAAATTGAGGTGTGACCACGTTGCGTTTTGCGCCGTTTCCTGTCGCGGGCACTAGGCCGACCCACACAAGTGAGGTACCATTTTTCTCAGAAGACTTTGGGGAACGCGGGGTGTGTGGAAATTTGTGGATCCACGCAGATTCCAGAACTTTCCACCACAGAAATGTGGGGAAAATGTGTTTTTTTGACAATTTTTAGGTTTGCAAGGGATTCTGGGTAACAGAACCTGGTGGGAGGCAGTCCAGTCACCCCATCCTGGATTCCCCTGGGTGTCTAGTTTTCAAAAATGTATAGGTTTGCTAGGGTTCCCTAGGTGCCGGCAGAGCTAGGGTTCAAAAACTACAGCTAGGCACTTTGCCAAAAAAGGGTCATTTTTCACTGCGAAATTGAGGTGTGACCACATTGCGTTTTGCGCCGTTTCCTGTCGCAGGCACTAGGCCGACCCACACAAGTGAGGTACCATTTTTCTCGGAAGACTTTGGGGAACGCGGGGTGGGTGGAAATTTGTGGATCCACGCAGATTCCAGAACTTTCCACCACAGAAATGTGGGGAAAATGTGTTTTTTTGACAATTATTTATGTTTGCAAGGGATTCTGGGTAACAGAACCTGGTGGGAGGCAGTCCAGTCACCCCATCCTGGATTCCCCTGGGTGTCTAGTTTTCAAAAATGTATAGGTTTGCTAGGTTTCCTAGGTGCCAGCAGAGCTAGGGTTCAAAAACTACAGCTAGGCACTTTGCCAAAAAAGGGTCATTTTTCACTGCGAAATTGAGGTGTGACCACGTTGCGTTTTGCGCCGTTTCCTGTCGCAGGCACTAGGCCGACCCACACAAGTGAGGTACCATTTTTCTCGTAAGACTTTGGGGAACGCGGGTGGGTGGAAATTTGTGGACCCACGCAGATTCCAGAACTTTCCACCACAGAAATGTGGGGAAAATGTGTTTTTTTTGACAATTTTTTATGTTTGCAAGGGATTCTGGGTAACAGAACCTGGTGGGAAGCAGTCAAGTCACCCCATCCTGGATTTCCCTGGGTGTCTAGTTTTCAAAAATGTATAGGTTTGCTAGGTTTCCCTAGGTGCCGGCAGAGCTAGGGTTCAAAAACTACAGCTAGGCACTTTGCCAAAAAAGGGTCATTTTTCACTGCGAAATTGAGGTGTGACCACGTTGCGTTTTGCGCCGTTTCCTGTCGCAGGCACTAGGCCGACCCACACAAGTGAGGTACCATTTTTCTCGTAAGACTTTGGGGGAACGCGGGGTGGGTGGAAATTTGTGGATCCACGCAGATTCCAAAACTTTCCACCACAGAAATGTGGGGAAAATGTGGTTTTTTTGACAATTTTTTAGGTTTGCAAGGGATTCTGGGTAACAGAACCTGGTGGGAGGAAGTCAAGTCACCCTATCCTGGATTCCCTGGGTGTCTAGTTTTCAAAAATGTATAGGTTTGCTATGTTTCCCTAGGTGCCGGCAGAGCTAGGGTTCAAAAACTACAGCTAGGCACTTTGCCAAAAAAGGGTCATTTTTCACTGCGAAATTGAGGTGTGACCACGCTTGCGTTTTGCGCCGTTTCCTGTCGCAGGCACTAGGCCGACCCACACAAGTGAGGTACCATTTTTCTCGGAAGACTTTGGGGAACGCAGGGTGGGTGGAAATTTGTGGATCCACGCAGATTCCAGAACTTTCCACCACAGAAATGTGGGGAAAATGTGGTTTTTTTGACAATTTTTTATGTTTGCAAGGGATTCTGGGTAACAGAACCTGGTGGGAGGCAGTCAAGTCACCCCATCCTGGATTCCCCTGGGTGTCTAGTTTTCAAAAATGTATAGGTTTGCTAGATTTCCCTAGGTGCCGGCAGAGCTAGGGTTCAAAAACTACAGCTAGGCACTTTGCCAAAAAGGGTCATTTTTCACTGCGAAATTGAGGTGTGACCACGTTGCGTTTTGCGCAGTTTCCTGTCGTAGGCACTAGGCCGACCCACACAAGTGAGGTACCATTTTTCTCGGAAGACTTTGGGGAACGCGGGGTGGGTGGAAATTTGTGGATCCACGCAGATTCCAGAACTTTCCACCACAGAAATGTGGGGAAAATGTGGTTTTTTTGACAATTTTTTATGTTTGCAAGGGATTCTGGGTAACAGAACCTGGTGGGAGGCAGTCAAGTCACCCCATCCTGGATTCCCCTGGGTGTCTAGTTTTCAAAAATGTATAGGTTTGCTAGGTTTCCTTGGTGCCGGCAGAGCTAGGGTTCAAAAACTACAGCTAGGCACTTTGCCAAAAAAGGGTCATTTTTCACTGCGAAAAGGAGGTGTGACCACGTTGCGTTTTGCGCCGTTTCCTGTCGCAGGCACTAGGCCGACCCACACAAGTGAGGTACCATTTTTCTCGTAAGACTTTGGGGAACGCGGGGTGTGTGGAAATTTGTGGATCCACGCAGATTCCAAAACTTTCCACCACAGAAATGTGGGGAAAATGTGGTTTTTTTGACAATTTGTTAGGTTTGCAAGGGATTCTGGGTAACAGAACCTGGTGGGAGGAAGTCAAGTCACCCCATCCTGGATTCCCCTGGGTGTCTAGTTTTCAAAAATGTATAGGTTTGCTAGGTTTCCCTAGGTGCCGGCAGAGCTAGGGTTCAAAAACTACACCTAGGCACTTTGCCAAAAAAGGGTAATTTTTCATTGTGAAAATGTGGTACGTCCACGTTGCATTTTGAGCCATTTCCTGTTGTGGGCACTAGGGCTACCCACACAAGTGAGGTACCATTTTTATCGGGAGACTTAGGGTAACACAGAATTGTAGAGCAACTGTTATTACCTATTGACTTTCGATGCATTTCTGCCTTCCAAATGAAAGACAATGTGTAAAAAATAAGTCTTTTTGAAAAATGACCTATAATTCTCATGCTAGTATGGGTACTCCCAATTTCGGAAATGTGCAAATATCTACTGTTTCTAAAATCTACATTTTGTTCCCATTTCAGAAATACATAGGTGTCTTTCATAACAATTTTTCCATGTATACATTTTCCCAAAATAATTGCTATATACCCGGTACATAATAAAAAACCATTGCAAGATGCTGCTCAATTATTGGCTCTGGGTCTGCCGGGTTCTTGGTGAACCTACAAGTCCTATATATCCCCACAACCAGAAAGGTCCAGCGGATATAACGGTATATTGCCTTCAAATAGCTGTCATAATTAGAAGAAGTTACAGGTGAAAACGTTGACACAAATGGCTGTTTTTTTCAACTAATTTTCAATTTTTCCTTTATTTAACTGTTAGTTTCTATAAGGAAAACTTTAAGGATCTACACAAATGACCCCTTGCTGAATTCAGAATTTTGTCTACTTTTCAGAAATGTATGGCTTTCCAGGATCCATTATTGGTTTCATACCCATTTCTACCATTAACTGGAAGGAGGTTGAAAGCACAAAAAATAGCAAAAATAGGCTATGTCCCAGAAAAATGCCAAAACTGTGTAAAAAAGTTGGTTTTCTGACAAAAGTCTGCTTGTCCCTGAAAGCTGGGAAGATGGTGATTTCATCCCCACAACCCCTTTTTGATGCCATTTGCAGGGAAAAATCAAGACGCTTTCATCTGTAGCCCTTTTTCGCATTTTTCCCAAAAAAAAAACAAAATTTAGCTGTATTTTGACTAATTTCTGGGTCCCCTCCAGGGGAATCCACAAACCCTGGGTACCTTTACAATCCCCATGATGTTAGAAAAAAAGGACGCAAATTTGGCATGGATACCTTATGTGGTCAAAAAGTTACAGGGGCCTAAGCGCGCACTACCCCAAATAGCCAAAAAAAGGCTTAGCACAGGAGGGGAAAAGGCCTAGCAGCGAAGGGGTTAACTAACGTGGGGAAGGGCTTTAGCGGTGAAGTTCAGCAAGCTTCTAGAAGGAAGGATCCGGGAGAGCTGTACACGGGTGAGACTAACAGGCTAAATAGGTACACCCTCAGAAGTCGAGGTATTTGGAACGAAGAACAGTCCCCTCCTGAGGTTCTGACCAAGGCAATTACCTCTCTAGCACTACAATCTAGCCGCCAAAAAACTTTAGAATCCCGCATTCGTCCTTCCCCGCCACAAAATAAAAAAGTGTCAGCAGAAAAGACTTTTTCAACTGCGGGTAAAAAGCTACCCAGAAACAAACCAGCCAAACCGGCCAATATCCGAATTACGCGCTCACTTCGCACTTACTTTAAGGTTCAGGCTCAATCTTCTCAGCCTATCCAACCTACCCTGCTCACTCAGGACACTCAAGCTACTTGTACCTCTACTTCTACCTCTACCTCTTCAGCGGCCGCGGGCACGAGTACTGGTCCTACCCCCAAGAATACTGATAATCAGTTCAGTATAGCAAATATTGAGGGAATGGAGGCCGGAAATAATACTATTCCGCTTCAAAACAGGTTTACCCCTCTAGCAGCGGTAGAAGATGTCAGCACCCATATTCAGATCAATCCTAGGCCTGAGGTCCCCTTGAGCCAGCCACTTCAACAGGGAGATGGGCTGAGGAAACCAGGTATAGGGCCCAGTTTGCGGGGACAGTTATCCACAGAGGGTTTGCTGGCTACCTTGATAACTGAAATCAGAGAAAAATTTGCGGTATCTGAATGTAACCAGCAAAAGATCCAAGAAGGCTTGTGAAACACTGGAAGGAAAAATCAATGATATTATGGAAAGAGTTGGAGTAGTAGAGACGGCTGTGGAAGACCTCTCAAAACAAGTTGATAAAAATACATCTGAGGTCATGAGGTTAAAACAAAAGGATAGAGAACTGACGGATAAACTAGAAAGCTTGGAGAATAGCGCCAGAAGAAATAATATTAGGATTTTAAATGTTCCAGAAGATCTTGAGGGGGGGGACATAAGGTCCTTTGTTATTGGCCTTCTTGGAGAACTCCACCCAGATATAGAGAAACAGTCCCTGGAAGATGACATACAGAGAATTCACTGAGACCCTTTCACTAAGAGACCAGGGAAGAAAAACCCGAGAAGAATCCTAGTCAACTTTAAAACGTATTTAATCAAAGAAAAGATCCTTGCTGGGGGCCTCAAAACAGGAGGTATACAATAAAGGAGATTGGTCCTTCCGCATTAGGTCGGACATTTCACGCACCACACAAGATAGGCAGTGGGAATTGGGGAAACATATACAAGAACTAAGGGGCCTGGGTGCCACTGCAAAACTCCAATTCCCCGCCTCTCTAAATGTGATGTGGAACAATAAAATGTATAATTTTAGAGACCCCTCCGAAGTTAGTTCCTTGATTGACCAGATTAAAATTACATCCAAATGACAAAACTTAATTCTGCCTAGATAGGGAGAGAGCCCGAAGTGAGGTACCTCGGTACACCTCTAGTGTTGTGGGAGGGTTCCCCAAGGTGGGGAGGTTGGAAGGGTAGGGAGGGCGAGATGGAAGGGGTGGGCGGGGTCACAAGTAAGAATAAAATACAAAAAATAAAGGTTTTGACTTTATGCACTGGGTGGGGGAGCATGTGGGAAAAAAGAAAAAAATTGTCCTCATTCACAAATAAAAAAAAATTCAAATATACTTAATTGGCCCATATCAATCAGCCATTTCTTTAATTATGTGTAGCACCATTACACTTTTTCAGGTCACTAGGTATCTACTTATACTATTCATTTTTCTATGACGGATTTAGGTAGGCCTGAGAGGCCAAATATTTTGAAAATCCTATCATGGAACGTGAATGGTCTTAGGGTCCCCTCTAGAAGAAGAACATTTTTAGAATATTTGAGGCTTTTAGACCATGATGTCTTATTTATACAAGAGTCACATCTACGTAAAGAGGAGTGGACAGCGATACTCAGAAACCAGAAATGGATAGAACACTGTATTTATACCACTCAGACATGCTCAATAAAATGGGTTGCCATTATTTTTTTTTTAAAAACACCCAAGCAATACTGGGAGAGTGTGTTGTGGATCCACTCGGTAGGTGGGCAATTGCTAGAGCAAAAATTAATGGCTCCTGGCTGACCTTTGTGGGCTATTATGGCCCCAACCTGGATGACCCGGCCACCTACATACTTTGTTTCTCCAATTAATTGACATTAGAGACCCTATCATAATGGGTGGTGACTTTAATATAGTCCTGGACCCAGGGCAGGACTCAACATCTAAAAGAGCAGCATTGGCAACTCAAAATATGAGAACTGCCCTGAAACAGCTGATGACAGACATAGGGCTCCTTGACATATGGAGAGAGATGGGGCGTAAGGCTGGGACATCCGGGGGGAATTTTACTTTTCACAACAAAAAAGGTGGGCATCGCACCAGGATTGACTTTTTTCTGGTAGATCTCTCCACTAGCAAGAACACGATTAAGGGTAGCCATGTCCCAGAACACTTGTCGGACCATTCGGCTGTAGTTTTGGAAATCACTCTGGCGAAGAGTCCCACTTCTTGTAGATGGACATTAAACCGCTCGTTACTTTTGGAACCATCAGTAATTGAAAGGTTGAAAAAGCTACAAATGAGTTTTTCCTATTTAATGCAAATTCTGCACCCCCTCATATCGTATGGGACACATATAAGGCTTTCTTAAGAGGCATCTTAACTTCCTTGTCTATTGCTCAGAATACGAAAGTGAGAGAAGAAATCAGAGCTTTTGAAGCTGCAATATATTCAAATCAGGTGGCGGTAGATCAAACACCTAATGACTTAAATATCACATACAAACTAATTATGGCAAAACACGATTTGGCTGATTATCTTGAAGCAATAACTAAAAGGAAGTGGGAAGCCAGTAGGTTGTCCCTCCATGAATATGGGGAGGGGTGTGGCAAATTCCTTGCATGGAAAGCTAAGGCGGACTAGTCTAGGAATATGATAAAAAACCTCAGATGCCCGACCTCTGGAAATATCATCACCGAGGATATTGGGATTGAGGAAGCCTTTGTCCAATTCTTCCAAGATCTTTACTCAGAGGATCCAACATTGAGTGAAGAACTTGTGGAAGACTTTCTCTTAGATCTGGAACTCCCCGCGCTTTTGGACTCCGAAAAAGATAACTTGAGTAATCCCATTACTTTGGAGGAAATTTTTCAAATTATCACCACCTTAAAGAAAGGGAAAGCTGCTGGCCCTGATTCCATCCCAAATGAAATATATAACATCTTAAAAGAAGAGCTAGCGCCAATCCTGCTCCTACTGTTTAATTCTGCCTTTAAATCTTCCCAAGACCTCCCTGCATCTTGGGATGAAGCCACTATAACTATCATTTTGAAACCGAATAAGAACCCGAGGTCTTGTGAGTCGTACAGGCCAATTTCCCTCCTCAATAGTGACCACAAAATATATACCCAGATCTTAACTAAACGTTTAGATAGGGTAGCAGGATCATTAATACATCTTGATCAAAAGGGATTCATGAAGGGGAGGCAACTTCATGAATTAACACATGATTTAATCGGGGCAATTGATATGGCAAGAGAATATAAGATCCGGCTAGCGGTAATGACTTTCGACGCTGCAAAAGGGTTCGATAGGGTCAGCTGGCCTTTCCTACATAAAACGATTCAGCGCTTTAATTTAGGAGAAACCTTCATAGCAGCGGTCAGGGCCTTGTATAAAAATCCATCTGCCAGGGTCCTTGTCAATGGAAATTTAACAAGGCAAATAAAAATACGCAGGGGACTAGACAGGGATGCCCTCTTTCGCCCCTTCTTTTTAACATGTATATTGAACCACTGGCATGTAAATTAAGAGCGTGTCAGGATATTCTCCTTTCAGCTGCAACGGCTGGGAAAAGAAAATAGGGTTGTATGCTGACAATCTTATGATTTTGACAGGAAACCTAGAAGCAGTCACTTCCTGAGATATGGGAGCAGTTGGAGAATTTTGGGAGGGCATCTGGATACTCAATTAACCAGCAAAAATACGAGTTAAAGAAATGGAACACCCCCTACAGGAGTGACCTCATAAAACAGGAAATAAGATATCTGGGTGTTCAAAATGACCACAATATAGAAAAAGATAGCGCCGGTGAACTTCGACAAAGTGGCTGCGAGTGTTAAATCACAGTTAAAAGCATGGGGGACTCTTCCGCTTTCCATTCTGGGTAGATCAAACCTTTTAAAAATGTCAATTCTACCTAAGATTACTTTTTATTTGACACTATCCCTTTAGAATTTGCGAAGATTTGGTTCAGGAAAGTACAGGGGGTCTTCTCTAGTTTTATTTGGGGAAACAAAAACCCAAGACTATTCTTAAAGAAGCTTAGGAGAAAGAAAGTTCATGGTGGCATTGCTACCCCGGACCTTTATCTATATTATTGTGCCTTCCATCTAAAGAATTTTCGTCAATTACTGAAGGAAAGTTTGACTTTTTCCCCATTTTATAAGGCCCTCAGTACGAGCACCATGAATCATGCAGACTTCTTCCTCCTAAAATTTGGTCACCCCAAATTTTTTAAGAAGGTGAGGCTGAAAGTTCTCTTAGCTGCCACCAAAGTTTGGTCTCAGGTGAGGTCGCTATTACAAATACCTTACTACAGTGACGTAGCACCCATCTGGCATTCTCCAGGCACTCCGGACTGCTTAGTAGACGCACTTGCAGTCCCGCTCCGAACATGTGGGATACTAAGATGGGGCCAACTTATCGAGGACACTGAGTTGATCTCATGGCAACATCTTTCTGTGACTTCCGAGAACACAGTATCAAAATTCAAATATTACCAGATTTCAAGCTGGGTAAAATCACTAGGGAAGGAGATCGAAGGGAATCGACATTTGGTGCCCAAGATCTGCTCAAGGTCCACAGTACGGAAAGAAGTAGCAGAATGGTATTGGATGCTAATTCAAACCGGAGAGGATACACAGAACTCATTCACAGAGATCTGGAGGAGGGACCTGCCAGGCGAAGACCTCGAAACCTTAGGGCAAGTATCTATGTCTCTTTTGTGGTCATATGTGAAAGCTGCCCCATTAAAGAGAAACCATCTTTTCACTGTCCATAAGGCATACTGGACGCCACTGAATTGTCGAAGATGGGAGCGGTGCGACAAAGAAATGTCCGAAATGTGGTGAAAACAACGTGAACGAGGTCCATATGTTTTGGCAGTGTCCCTCAATCCAGTCTTTCTGGCAAAATGTGGGTAAGACCATTTCAGTTATTATGGGTCAAGAGATCGAGCTGACTGTGTCCTCTGTGATTTTTGGAGTGATTCCAGGTGGGGTGACTAATCGGAGCTCTCTTGAAACCCAGAAGGCTCTATTTTTTGTTCTGATTCTTCTGGCACGGAGGGAATTGTGTGTTAAATGGATCCTCCCTTGTCCCCCCACTGAACTTGAATGTATTCGCTCTATACAGAGGGTTTCGCACCTTGATCGTGTAAATAATCTCGTTAAGAAAACAAAATTTTGGGAGCTTTGGGACGTTTGGTTTAAGAGGTATGTTTCTAGCATATCTCACTGAGTGTAGCCTCCACAGAATTCTACCGCCTTTCCCCCATGTGTCTTTTTCTATTTTATTTTCTCTACCTGCCTTGGTTTTCTTGTTTCTTTTTTTTTCTTTTTCTTTTTCATTGAAATCTTTGCCTAGGTATTATACAAAATTCTGTGTTCCATGGTCCAATGATTACCAACATGCTACACTGACTGCTTCAGTGCCGGGGCCATTCCATCTTTAGCACTTGCCTGTAGAAGAGATGGTGCCATTGTCCATCCAGGAGGCACAACTTTATGTTTGACTCGGGCATAATATCTATCCCTCCTCCCTTGGGGAGTGACCGGGCCTTTCTTTGCTTCTTACTGGTTTGGCTAGGCCCTATCTCTTTGAATCTAGAGCATTATTCGTTGAATGAGGACTAAAAAAAAAATAAAAAAAACAATGTGCTGTCCAACTCCCTGAGTCACACTTAAGATGTTGAACTTCACAAACGGCTGTCCCTAGCATAGGCCGTAAATCCTACTTGCCACCCTGTTATCCATGCAAGTTTACTGTGCTCACATCTAAGGTATCCTGACACAATCCATCCTGAGAAGTAACATGTCTTGGCCACACTTACACATTCAATGGATTGTCCAGTGATGGTATGAGTTGCATACAAGGTAAAAAGCCACACTCCACAACATCACCCCTGACATAAGTGCAAGCAGAAATCAAAACTAGTAACCATTTATTATTTAAGTACAAAAATTAACTAACCTAAACTGACACTAATCATCACTACTACTAATATTATCTAAACTAACTAGGAAAAACTGGTCAATTACCTAAACTATCTACCCTAACTAATCCTAAACATGCAACGACATATCTAAGACATCAACCCCCCTCCCTCCCTTAAGGCACATCATGCGACAGGACAAAGACATCTAAGCTATACATAGACTAACTACACAGTTAACCTACACAAAGATATGTTTTTTGTATTTAAAAAAAAAAAATTTAACAACAAAGACATCAACCCCCACCCAAAGGAAAAGGAAACTTATCCCCAAATACTATACAATAATAAATATCTAAAACTACCTTAAAATCTAACACTAACTATACCTACACTACAACTACACTACCTAACACTTAAAATACTTACCTAACACTTTCTAAAAGACAAGATAAAACATCTGAGGAAGGGAGAAGAGGGGGGATGGGGCTCAACATGTCCACTCTTCAAGGGAGATCCAGGGCTGCCTTAATGTCCATCATGTGGCTCTGAAGCTCTGCCATGTCCCTCCGTAGTTCTGCCAGTATGACATTATTGTCCAACAATGTCCTCCGGTCCCGCACAGTGAGCTGCACCACCTGATCAGCATGTGCAGGTGGCATTGTCCCTTGGGTGTGTTGTGTTGGGGGGGATGGGTAACAGCCTGTCCACGCTGGGACCCACAACCGATGCCTGAGGGGCCTGGGATGGCCCGTGTGCCACTCTTACTCCCATGTCTTACATCCTTGGGCACCGACTTCCAACTTCCTGCTGCCCGGTCGTCCTAGTACCTCCGTGCCATGTTGCGGTACCCTTTAGCAACCTTCTTTATGTGGAGGTACCGGTCCTTCCTCACCTGGAACACATGGGACTCCTCAGGCATCATGTTTTCTGTAAAATAAGATAAATGACAAAATGTGAGTCCTAAAAAATATGTCAATGTTCTCCATTCAAATCAGACACACAAGGTCACTGAAACATGGGAGCCTACACCCTAGCGTAACAATGTGAAGTCAGAGAGTGACCTGGACAATGAAATGTAGATTCCAGGATCAGTGACTACATGCTGGGGAGACTGACATGACAGTGCATTGCATGGGACATGTACTCAATCACAAAGGAGGGACTGAGGGCTTTTTAGACAGGTCCAGCATGCAAGCCCTAAAAGTAGTAACGATACAGAAGGTATGCTGTTCCTAATTACGTGACAAGGGAAAACTGATTTTGCGTGGTCATGGAGTGTAGGAGGATGAGGATTCCTCCTCTTGGAATATAGGGCCCTCACACCCCCGGCAAGGTGTCATGCATCATCATATGGGCTGCTCCTCGTCAGGTCGGCGCGGCAATACCTGATGGGCTCACTATGAGGGGCTCTTTGGCGGAGATCTTTTATTCCAAATTGCCATTTGGTGCCGTGGGGGTGAGTGGCCTGATCAGTGTAGATGAAGGAGTGGAGGTGTATAACCTGAAGGAAATTTAAAACAGGTAAGGGAGTACCAGTGAAACCTATTTTGATGAATGGGTCTCCCACCCTGATTAAAAGAAACAAAGGCGCATGTCTGAGGTTATGTCTCAGGTAGGGCACTCTATTGTGCGGGCCCATCAGATATTGCAGCGCCGACCTGACGAGGAGCAGCCCATATGATGTAGCATGACACCTTCCCGGGTGTGTGAGGGCCCTATATTCCAAGAGGAGGAATCCTCATCCTCCTACACTTCATGACCACGCAAAACCAGTTTTCCCTTGTCTCGTAATTAGGAACAGCATACCTTCTGTATCTTTACTAATAATGGGACATGTACTGTCACAACCAAATGAGACTGTCAGTGTCAAATGATGGTGCTATGACATACACTGACTGAGGGTGACATGTACAAGGAATCAGAGGAGGGAGGCATTAGCCCTCCGTGTGTAGCGCCACCCTCATCCTCTCCTGTAACACAGTGCTGCATCATCTCTATAATGCTCATTGTCAGCCCCGCATGTCCCCCAGCGACTGTGTGCAGTTCATCAAGTCTGCGCAAACACAGGCACTCTTGCACACGAGTACAAGGGTGTCTGTGTGAAGGTGTGAAGGGGGGGCTTGTTAATGTGTAGGAAGGTTACCCTACCTGCACAGGAGCAATACTGGAACAGGAACAGCCCTACTCACACTTTCATCTGTGCTGCATCATGCAGCACACATGGAAACACGTCAGGTGGCTGAACACTCACTTGTACATGAAGCGCTGGCCCTCTCTCCACCACTACATCACAATAGGTGACGCCTTGCTGCCGAGAGGGGCACACATCGTTTCCTCTAATTTGTCAATCATGCATGTCTTGGATCCACTATGATCACTCCGTAGAACATTTTAACTACGCAAGCCTCTACAACGCAAACTGTTACAATGCATTCCCCATTGTAACGGCACCCTGGAGTCATAATGGTTACTGTGTCGTAATGGGTAATGCTTTCTCACAGATAGCGTTGTAGAGCCCTGCATTGTAAAACTTATGGCACAGCAATAATTGCAGAGCTAAAGCATGCGGTGTAAATGCATGCGGAGTAATGTCACCAATTCGGACTGAGGGGCTCGTACACCTGAGCCTGAGTCGACCAGGGAACGACCCCAAGGAGACAGCTTGACAACACCATTGCAGTGGCCAAACATGCTAATGAGATTCATAGGCCCATCTTTGCTAGTTGTTTGGGGAACGTGCCATTGATATGCTTGGCTCAAAGCTACGCACTGCTACTTCAGTTAAGCTGGTGTGCAGCATACCCACGAAATCACACTGCCAACCGGCGTCTGACCACGCACGGCCTGAAAACGACTGCCTCCTTGTGCATGATGGGGCCCACTTGCACAGTCCTCTCAGTCAAGGATGTACATGCATTCCATGTCTGCTCATACTCATCAGCAACACCACTTACATATCTCCTCTTCTATCTGTACGCTCTGTAATCCACATGCATGCTGTTGTGACAGAACCCATAGATCAAATTTGCATGTGTATCACTGACTAGGGATATGCAAAGTTACATCTGGAAGACAAATGCATTGCTCTAACTTCACTTACATATTTGTACACACTTCTGACTTCCACAATACATCATCACACTGTAGGCAAGGTACATCTGATACACACCCATACTGCAGACCACAACATCTTTCATTTGACCCTGACATTCATGAAATGGGACTATGCCAATTTATGATGGCCAAACTCACCAGTGGCGTGTTGGTCCATGAAGCTGTCGATGTCCCCCTGTGTGATGAGAGATCGTCCAGCTGTGAGACATGAAAATAAATGTGTTTTGGTATCAGACGTAAAATCACACGGGTCATATTCATCATACAAATCATCACCATAACTGACAATGCTCCGTAACTGTACTGTTGCATTTCATGTTGGCTACATGATTGGGTCTACTTTGCCTGCCATTCACACGAGACCTGTGAATGCTGAGTTGGGCCAAACAAGACAATGATGCTAGCAAACATGCACATACTAGTTATGTGACACATTCACAAGGCCCCATTTGTACACACAACATGATGTAACACATGCTCTGTGTACAATAGCATTGCTGCAGATCACACAAGGCTGTTTCACAGATGTTGGTGTTGTATGACACTCTGGAGATGTCCTATTTCCTTTGATCAATTGTTCATATCTCATACATTGTCACACGGAGCCTATGTACAACGGCAGCGTAGCAAACGTACCAAATAATGATGAGGACAGCCTTTTCAAAACTTCCTTTTGTGCAGCACACAGCTACTAGGAACAATGCCTTGGATTGTTTATGTACAGTCACCCTTCCTGTACACAAACAATCTTTGTCATGCACGCAGTATGCGCAAGGGTGCCAGCCTTGGCACTACAGTGCTAAGTGTTGCGTCAGCGCAGTGGGTAACACAAACCTGCACCTTATGCTTGTCGATATGAAGCAGCGTTGTGTTGCTGATGTGCCAACGTTAGGCGTGAACGCATGACGTCTCCCGCCTCACTATGCCACATTTTTACACTTGGACAACAGTGTGTCCCACACTGCATTTATGGGTTTGCGGTACAGTGTTAATATTTACATTTATAGGTATAACTTACCACACTGTAGGCCAACGATGACTCCCAGGTGGTCCAACAGGTCACCCTCACGGCCGAGGCAATCCTGCCAGCGGTGCTTCCATTGGCGCACAGTCCGGTCCACGCCAAATACACGCAGCATCTGCGCCCGCACACGTTCCCACCTGACCTTCCGCACACTGACGCCACATCCGGAGAGGATGCGGCCTCCCCTCTCCACCATCAAGGGCAGGTAAAACTTGATGAGCCAGAGGAAGCTCCCCAATGCCCCCTCTGACATCCTGCCCTCCCTGCCCACACCCACCATCTCCCTGCACACACCTAAACCCACTGCCAAAATGAAAGAAACCCAATAGAATAGCCCCAACAACTACAAAGAAAGTTAACTACCCCAAGACAAACACCTGACAATATTGAGGACAAGAGACAAAAGAACATGTAAAAACAAGAACACCACACTTCACAGGGATACTATCGACAGGACACAGGACAAAGCAACACTCTCCAAATCACCAATCTGCACCAAACAACACCAAACACCTCCAACACTCTCCACAATCACCAGCAATGTGCTCAAAAGAGAAAGTGCACAGCACTCCTCCTGTAAACAGGAAGCATGCAGACACCACTTCCTGTGTGATTGCGGCCCGTTTTTTGACAAAGTGGTGAAAATCTGCACGCTAATAGGCTTAGGGGTAATATTTCGTATTGTTCAATGTGTTTAACAATGGATTTTCCATCGCGAGTATGAAAAAAAACATCGCGTTGACGTTAATGCGGGCAGATTTTGCATGCTACGTGCAGGTTCTTACACAGATGAACAGTCTTAGATGAAATTTCATTTCAGACCCCAAAAAACACAATGAAGAGCTTGTTTTAACCCAAAATGACACCCTGAAGTTCAATATTTTGCCCAATATGACACCCTGAATTCATATTTTACCCCAAATGACACCCTAAAATTCAAAGTTAACCACAAATGACACCCTAAATGTCATATTTTGACCCATATGACACCCTAAAATTAATTATTTACCCCATATGACACCCTGAAATTCATATTTTACCCCAAATGACACCCTAAAATTCATAGTTAACCACAAATGACACCCTAAATGTCATATTTTGGCCCATATGACACCCTAATATTAATATTTTACCCCAAATGACACCCTAAAATTCATGATTTACTCCATAAGACACCCTAATATTCATATTTTACCCCAAATGACACCCTAAAATTCATAATTTACTCCAAATGACACCCTAAAATTCATTATTTATCCCATATGACAGCCTAATATTCATATTTTACCCCAAATGACACCTAAAATTCATGATTTACCCCATATGACACCCTAATATTCATATTTTACCCCAAATGACACCCTAAAATTCATAATTTACCCCAAATGACACCCTAAAATTCATATTTTACCCCAAATGACACCCTAAAATTCAAAGTTAATCACAAATGATACCCTAAATGTCATATTTTGGCCCAATTGACACGTTAAAAAGTAGATTTTAGTACCAGAATTGACACCCTACAAAGTCTAGTATTGCACAAATGACACCCTAAAAAGCAACTCCATGTACAGAGGAGACATACCCACCATCAAATTACAATTGTGATATTATTACCTCTTTATGTTAAACTCACAGTTGTCAGAGTGATGTACTTATGCAGAGGAGAAACATGCACACAGGGTATGTGTGTTGTGTTTTTTATTTGCACATACTGGGCTTTGGGTCATTTTGGACAGATATATGATTGCTAAGGACAGTCACGATGTGCCGTGCTCAGGTGAAGAAATTGTTTATGATTTGGTTCCTTCGGGCAGTTCCTGCTGCAGAAGCTGTGGGGTGTGCTCCACCTGCCTCATCTTCCTCATCATCCTGAGCATCGTCTGGTGCAACTGGTACTTGGATCCATGGGGCATTGGTGCGTACACATATATTGTGCAATACACAACATGCTATGATTATCTTGCACACTATTTCTGGGCTGTACAACAGTCTGCCACCTGTGATGTCAAGGCACCGGAAACGTGACTTTAGCATGCCAAATGTGCACTCCACAATGCCCCTGGTGCGTCCGAGGGCCAAATTATACTGCCTCTGGGCCTGGGTGTTAGTGGCTCGAAGGGTTGTCATCATCCATGGGCTGAGTGCATATCCTTGATCACCTGTGACATGTAATGGAGAGATGTGTCCATTAGTGGTTACGCATGCTGGATTGGCAGTGTACATAGTTTTGTGGTGTGTGATTTGTGCTACTTTGGAATTCATGTTTGCCATGTGTAGCTTCTGACAAATGACCAGCATCAATGCAAATTACAATGCCTCACAGCTGCTCGTCCTTCCCCCGAGCCTATTTAATTGTGTACGCTGTGCTTTTGCATCACTAGCACTCCAACAGCGCACCAATGTAAAGCCTGTCTGCGCATGTCCGCAAGCCTAACACCAACACCAGCAGGGACCCTGGCTCTCCTAACGTCTAGTGCTACCACTCATTCGCCCTCCTCACAGTCAACGCCAGGAGAATGTTTAAATGCCAATGGGCCATACCAGACACGGCTCACGTTCAGGTCTGCTGCTGCCGCCAGACCTTCCCCACTGCCCAATACCTGCACTTTCCGATCCAGACCTGCCACAAAACAACAATCAGCGGCACCCTCACCTGCAGGGCCCACAGAGGGTGTGAATGCTTCGCCGACACCATCAACATCATCACACACCCCGCCATCTACTACATGGACAACGTACTCATTCCTGAGTGGAGCCTCCACCTCACATACCACAACAACTCCAAATCCATTACCCTCTGGCAGATGCTTACAAACATTGAACTGAGTCAACTCTTCACCACACTGAGCCACAAGGCAGGGAACACCTTTGACCCCATCTTCGCATATGGAAACTGCGTCCACTTCATCAACACCACTCAACGCCCATGGAGTGACCAGCACTGCGTAGACTTCCTCATCGAGAAACCCCATGACACCCAAACCCACAGCAGGCACCACACAAAGTTACTGGAGCTGAGTCACCGTGGAGCTGGTACACTCCACCATCAATAGCAACACACACACCACTGCAGCCAACACCAACAGCGCTGCCTGGGATTTCCACACATGTATCTCCAACTGCGCATACACACTTGCCCCAATATGCTACTCCAACATACAGCGTGCAATGAATGCCACCTCGGTCACCAACAACATCCAAGATGACAGATGCATCTGCAGATGCCTGGAGAAGAACTGGAGCTACATGAAGGGAACCCTTAGACATCACCACCTACAAGGACACCAAGCTCATACTCTCCCTCACCAAGGTACCCACACACACCAGACTGGGCTTCCAGGGAGGATTGTAGCAAGTTGCAACATGGATGATCAACCGCTGGGAGGTGCTCTACAAAGAGGAGACATTAGTCCTCATCCTCTTGACCACCCCATCAGCATGTGGCAACACCTGTTGGGCCGCCGCCTTCGGCAGCCCACCCCCGACAACTCTAGGTACCTAGGCATCGTACTCGACTCCTCCCTCTCCATGAACAAACAGGTCTACGCAGTGGCCTGCAGCCGCTTCGACAGCCTCTGCATCCTCCATGCGACCTTCACATGATTCCACCCCCGCCAGGTAGGACAGTCACCAACGCAGTCATTGCCTTCAGGCTGGACAACAGAAACCCAATATATGCCCACATGGACATGTCTGTGCTCTGCAAACTCAAAACTGTCCAGCATACCACCGCCACACTTGGCCTTGTGTACACACTTTCTTCATAGGTCGAGTAACTCCATCGCACATACTTGGTTCCCACCTCTCCCCACATTTGCAAATGTGTGGCGGAGGGGCTAAGCCTTTGGGGCTAGTTTGTCTACATGGCTAGCCCCAGTTACCACAGTTACTTGTGTTGTCGTGTCTGGTAGGTGGGCATGTTGATTGACATATTGTATGTGAGTTTGGAACGTGTGCATTCTCACATTTGTGAGTTCCATGATTGTGGAGTTGAGGTGTGTGGTGTGTTCAGTTAGTACTTACCAACAAGCAGTGCATTTCCATATGTGCCATCTTGAAAGTGCTGGTTGATGATGGACTGGCGGAAGATGTAGGAATCATGCACACTCCCTGGGAACTTGGCTACAACATTGGTGAACAGGCCCCGGTGGTCCACTATCGCATGCACATTGATGGAATGTGTGTGCTTTCTGTTGTGGTATATGTGTGCAGTGTCCGCAGGTGGCACAAGTAGGACATGTGTGCAGTCAAGTGCCCCCAACACCTGCGGAAAGCCAGCTATGGCGTAAAAGCCTTGCTTGGTCTCAAGCTGTTCCTGCGCAGTGTTGGGGAAGCGTAGGTGCTGGGGAATCAGGCTGATGATGGCATCCAAGACAGTTGGGAGGAACTTTGATAGGGCTGGCTGTGAGACTCCTCCAACTCTGGCAGTTGTTGGTTGGAAGGTACCAGAGGCCAACATGTGCAGCTCAGCCAGCAGCTTTGTTTGTGGAGGGATGTTGGTTATCTGCTGTGTTGGTGCCGTCAGCCTGTGGGCTATCTGGGTCAGGATGCAGAGGATGGATGTCCTTTTGAGCCTGTAGTGGGCAATGACATCCTCTGGCGTTAGGTCTGTGAGGGTGAGGCATCGGCGATGGACCCGCTGTCTTATTCGGCGCTGCCTCGGTGGTGGTCCTGGGGGAGGTGGCAGTGGCGGTGGTTGTTATGGCCTTCTTGGTGCTCCGAGCTGCATGAGTAGTACCTCCATGGCATCCGTGGGTCTTCAGATGGGGCTCTGGGCTAGTCTCCCTTATATACTACTCTTTATCACCATTTTTAAGACTTCCTTTTTTCTGGTCTTAAGTCCCATCCGCTAACGGGCCTTGACGGTAGTTTTTTTATCGCATCGCAGGTCCGGGCATGCGTTGTGAATATAGCGAAGTGTGGTTAGCGTGCGTTTTTGCATGGGAACGCCTACATTGCATGTCATTAGCGATAGTGATCGCTAACATCGTTGGCGATGCTGGATGTGGCCGCTATCACCAGAAAGCTGTCACTAACAGCTGTTTGCGACAGCTTGGTAATACATCAATAAAAATATCGCCGCATTAGCGGCAGAAAAGTGCCTCCTTGTGAATATCCCCCTAAGTTCAATGAGAAAAAATTAAAAAGTTCTATGGGGCACTGGCATACTTAGTACGGTAAGTAGAGTTTGTCCTCAAACTCAGGTGGTTCACCCAGAAGTTGGTTGGCTAACACATTTGATTCAATTTCAGACCAATCACCCTCCTCCTGTGCTGCTCTTTCAGGGATGGTGTAATTGTGTGGTATAAAATGTTGGTTCATTTTGATCATAGTCAATCTCTCAACGTTTTGAGATGAGAGACTGGTCCTCCTCACTGTAACAATCGCACTAGCTGCACTGAACACACATTTAGCAGACACACAGGCAACAGTACAAGCCAGATACTTTATTGCCAGCCTTCTGAGTTCTGGCCGTTGGCGCATCTTCCCATACCAATACATTAATGGATTTTGATCCACATAGACCTCTTTTGGATCACCCAGATACTCCTAGAACATCCTGTGGTTGGTCATTGGTGCTGCCACCTGTTCAAACTATTTTGCCATCGCCTCTGCTATGGACTTGAGCCCTGCCAATTGGAACCAATACAATGCAGAGGTTGGGTCCGGTCCTTCTGTTGCTGTTTTTGAGGGTGTTCTGGTTGATGGTGTTGTTTGCTGCTGTGAGATAAGACTGCCCTCTCTGGAAGTTGAAGGCGGCACCCTAGAACTGTGGGGTGGGACTCGAAGTTCCATCCGTTCTTCTTCCAAGTCTACGGCTTGTTCTACAATCCACCTCTCGTATTTTAAAACATCCCCTTCAGAAAAAGGAATGAAAGTGGACAGAATTTTTTTGTACCGCGGATCATGTACTGTGGCACAGATGCACATTTTGGACCCAATGATGTCATGTTGAAGCCTTGTATTACAAGCCAAGCGAAGGATTAAGGTCTCAACCAAGGCATGCTCATCTGTGTTTTCATTCACACCTGCGGGGGCGAACCTTTCAGACACCTTCTTTACCTGATCATGTAGGAGATGCACCAATGGGATAGCTTGGCCCATTGTACTGTTCTCCTTGCTATTTTTCCATGTGAAAACCTCAAAAGAGAGTAGAATCTGTGTCAGCCATTTGACTAGGCCCGCATCCATGGTCATAGCTTTCCCAACTGCATCCCCTTCTCTTTAAAAGACATAGTCATTGATCTGTTTGTACTGCTCAAACAGATGTTGAAACATGTAAAAGGTCGAGTTCCAACATGTTGACATCTCCTGTATCAGGGCTTTAACTGGTGCTCGATTATTCTGCTGAAAAATTCACAACTGCTTCCGGGCTTCAAAAGAATGGCTGAACTGAGTGCAGATTCTTCTACAGGTGGTCAGTATTTTGCTGACTATGTCTACCTTTTTGAGGAAGTCTTGCACCACCAGGTAGATGCAATGGGTCAAACACAAGACCCTGAAAGAGCCTACATCTGGCATGGCCTTCACTATTCTACTGCCATTTTCTGTGGCAACAAATCCAGTTCTGAGACGTCTGAGATGCAGCCATTCATACACCTTGCTGTTGAATTCCTCCAAGATGTTTACAGGTGTATTTGATTTCTTCATGGCAAACATGGTCACTGATGCATGTCGCCGAACGCTCTTAAAACTTTCTTCAGGGCCTAGACCTGAAGACATCTTTTGCACATGTAATCAGTCACCTGATAACTGGTCCACATGTCTGTCATCAGGTGGATTATGTGAACAGCACTGTGCTGCAAAGCTTGTCCAACCAACTGCAGCACATTGTGATGCAGCGCTGGAACAGAAACTCTGGCAAAATAGGTACTACTTGGTACCTTCCATTTTGGGCAAATGCCTGCCACAAATTCTAAGAATACCACTCTTTCCATAAAAGAAAAAGGGGAGGAGGTGCAGCGCTAACATTTTTGCCAGCTTCGCATTGTACAAATGTGCGGTTGGGTGGTTCCGCTCATAGGGCCCCTCCTGCCTAAACATGCCTATAATAGTAGCCTGGATTTTCTTCTTTTCTTGTGGCACTGACACAGGCATCTTTTGAGAAGTAGATGGTAGTGGTAGACTCCATGTGCATCATGGTGTGGCAGTCACTGTATGCCATGGTGTCTCCATCTCACTCCGAATCTTGTGCCATTGTGAAGTCGCAGAGGTGGGTGAATCTGCTGGCACACTGCTGGGGAGAGAGCTGCATTGCATGAAGATGTCACCCTCTTCTTTCTTATCATCACCTTCCACCATGAGTGGACTTGTAGCTGATCTTCCCCAGCTCGCCTCACGACCACGTTCAGCAATTTTTTTAAGGTGCTCCTCCCACTTAATTGTGTGGTTTTTTTTTGTGTGGGATGTCTGGCCTCCAGTACCACAATGTGTACCAGGCTTACCTCAATGAACATTTGTGAGGCAAATGGTGCATACTGCAATGTGCTCCCCCTCTTTGCTAACCGTACAAAAGTTCCAAACTGGAGAGGAGTACTTTTTTTAATGTGCCACTGTCAATGCCTGAAGAAGAATTGGAAGTAGGTAGGCATGTCATCAATTGCCTCTCTGCTTCTCCTGAGGCAGGGGTTGGTGCAGGTCTCAGCTGGGGCTTTGCAAATATGGGATCTGGTGGCGGTGCTACCTGTGCCACATCCCTCAGAGCAAGTTGAATAGCAATGTCAGACTCTTCTGTGTCAACTTCCACCATGACTACCTCTCCCGAAGTCTAAGTTTCTTGGGGAACTTTGCTTTCCCCTTGCCTTTCCTGTTGTCTCCTGGACTCTGCCGGGGTCCACTCCATGTCTCTATCATCATCTTCAGAGGTGGCGCTTGGGAAAGATGGTGCAGTAGTACCCTTCCTTTTCCTTGTTGGAGATCTGGGAGCCAATGATTCTAAAAGAGGAGGTTCAACTTCTTGCTCAGAAGGAAGCTCAACCTCCTGTTCTGCTGCAACATCAGGTAAATGTACTATTGCTGGCTGCGGCTGCTGTCCACTTTGCTCTTTTTCGTGAAACGATTGTGTACTACTGCAAAAGGGACAAATCCAATTCAACATCACTACTTGTCGGAGTTGACATGATTGCACTGGCTGCCACACTGACAGGCATGGTCCTGGGCTTAGGTTGGGGGGGTGGTGCTGTTGATGCAGGAGTGCTGCTCTCAGCTTTCTCGCCGGATACCAGTGCGACAGGCACAAGTTTGCCAAAAAAGGTGGTGGGCGGCATGCCAGTGGTGGAAATCTGCTTCACCTTCCCCCTGGCCACTTTCTTGGCAGCACCTTTCTTTGGGGAGCTGTCAGTTGGCAGTGGCACTTAGCTTCACAAGCTGAAGAGATGCCCGTTTTGAGTAGTCAGTCACGCATCACGCCATGCACAAGCCTTCTGTCTGGCAGTACTGTGGATGATGTCTCTTCTCTTGTGCACATAAAAGCAAACAAGCAAGAAGAACATCAGTGAAACGTGGCATTGTTGTAGTTCAATTAGTAGTACAAACAAACAATATCATTTAGTGTGGATACGTAAGCTATTTTAAATAATTAGCAGTACAGTCTAACTATCCATTCATAAAACCACACCAACATCGACTTTCATGGTGTGCAGTAAATCAGGAAGGATCAGAAAGAGCAACAACAAAAACATACAAATATAACTGTTTGCTTTATGTGTATCATGTTGGGATGTGGCACTCAAGGAGGTGCAGGTGACAATGGAATAATCCTAAAGCAGACATGGGGTTGATGCCAGATGTTAGGATTTTTTTTTTTTAAAGTAGATCAAAATTTAAAAAAAATTAAATTAAAAAATGTAAATATATATATTTTTTTTAAGTAAATAAAAATTCAATTGAAAAAATTAAGTAAGTGAATTTTAATTTTATTTAGACAATTGTCCATAAAACATTCTAAAACACAAATGACAATTATGATCATTAAAAACGTCCGATCCTAACTACCCAACACCCCCAACCCACTACAGTTCATCATTAAAACTATGTTTAACAGACCGTAAAAACCGAGCAATTCCAACAGCCACATCTAAGTAACGCATTTCTGTCAACAGCTCCACAGCTTTCCTCCTATGGACAACACCATATTTAAAAAACAGAGCTCTTAAAAACGTAATTCGATTTACAAGATAAAAGACACAGTCCATCAATATATGCAGTAGGGAACATTTACCTTTCAGGGGGCAAAGACCACTGTTATCCTGGACTCTGGTCCAGTATAGGCGGGTTGAATAAATTTTGGATTGCAACCCACACTGACCCTCAATTTTTTATTTTGCAACCCTGGGTCTGGTAGCTGCGATAAATAAGGAAATACAGTGTCCTGGTCCAGTGTAGGGATTGAGAAACTGATGGATGGTTTCTTGCGCAGATAAGATAGGTCATTCAATTCGGACACTAAAGCAACAGATTCTTTCAACACATGCTTGCCTGGGAAGGGGGACCAAGATGTAATTGTACCACTATCTAAATGGAGGTTCCTAAGAGTAATTAATCTATTTCTTACAGCATTTGCCCAAATTCTTTCGCTGCATTGAATCTCTTCCCAGCACAATTTGGAGACTTTAGACACCTCATCATCCTCCAGTAATGTATTGAAATATCTTAGGGCCCGAGTAAAGGCCATCAGGCTCCAAGAGATCAGATTGCACTCTCTTGTTATGGCCTGAACCATAGTGCCCTTGGGGGAGGCATAGAAGCCTTCAAGGCACTACCCCTTCTAATCTGTCCCATTCATATTTCGGGTCAAGCGAAAAAAACTCTCCTCCATATAGACTCAGTGGAGGTATCTTCCCCCCCATAGGCCCTTAATAATGGAAGATGAGAAAGTCCCCCAAATCTGCTATTAAAATTTGATAGACAGCTGGCCTGCAATAATGCCTGGCATCCCAATATATACCCAGGTCAAGTTCCTCCTGAAGGTTAAGCCCAAATATTTATAATGGTCGACTTGCTCCACCTCCTGTAAATCTAAAAAAATTAAGATAAAAAACAAAAAAAGTAAAAGAAAAAAAAAAAACTTCAAAAAGTTGAAATAAAAAAATTAAAGATAAGTGAAATTATCCGCAAACATATTAATTTATTAAACTGCTATCATTCTCAACCACCCATGCAAGCCTATGGCAAAGGGCCACACTGGCTGGACATACAAAATGTCTACCAGACAGTGCCACATGGTCATCAACAATAACTAACACTAAGCAA
Source organism: Calotriton arnoldi (assembly GCA_963921515.1). Taxonomy (NCBI): domain Eukaryota; kingdom Metazoa; phylum Chordata; class Amphibia; order Caudata; family Salamandridae; genus Calotriton; species Calotriton arnoldi. The sequence goes on from CAWUFW010009551.1 coordinate 561,741, forward strand.
AGGGTCATGGCCACAACAAAGAAGCACACTGGCTGGCTACACAAAATGACCGCCAACCACATGGTCACAATAACAAGCAGGAGTCCTGGAAAGCAAAGAACACATGCAGGCCTATGGACACTGACTATACAAAATGGCCCCTTTCCACATGGCATGGGAAAAAAAGACAAATGGTGGCCAATGGGACACACACTCACACACTGGCCAGACAAAGGAGGCATAGTAACACAGAGAACACAGCATTAATTCAGCAATGCCCAAAACAAAAATTAACAGGGCTAAAAATGTCTACAACAACACACATCCTCCAAAGACAAAACCCCACCTATACACTGTTTGTAGGAAGACAAATGTGAAATATCACTAAAAAACACATTTTGTATTTTAATCCAATGCCATCCATGGCCTAAATGATGTGTAAATTCAACAGACACCACAGAAACAGTTGTTTCGGGCACCCATGACTAGTACAGGGCCTACTGGCAAGAAAGGTCCATTGGCAGACTAGACCACATAGTGAATTAAATCAATATTGCAAATTTATTTAAAAAACATGGAGAAAATGTAATAAGCTGTGCAACATTTTTCCTTTACAAAAGAAGAAAAATTAAATGCAAAAAAACCAACAACAACCAGCAAGGAGGCATGGTCACAAACAAAGAAGACATGCAGGCCTATGGCAAAAGCACACTGGCTGCCTTTACAAAATGGCCGCCAGCCACATGGTCAGAACAACAACCAGCAAGAAGGCATGGCCACAACAAATACATGCAGGCCTATGGCAAAATTACACTGACTGGCTACACAAAATGGCCACCAGCCACATGGTCAGAACAACAACAACCAGAAAGAAGGCATGGCCACAACAAAGACATGCAGGCCTATGGCAAAAGCACACTGGCTTGCCCACACAAAATGGCTGCCACCCACATGGTCAGAACAACAACAACCAGCAAAAAGGCATGGCTACAACAAAGAAGACATGCAGGCCTATGCTAAAGCACACTGACTGGCTACACAAAATGGCCGCCAGCTACATGGTCACAACAACAGGCAGAAGGCCTGGAAAACAAAGAACACTTACAGACCTATGGCTACTAACTATACAAAATGGCCCCTGGCCACATGGCATGGGGAACAAAGACGAATGGTGGGCTATGGCACACACTCACACACTGGCCAGACAAAGGAGGCATGGTAACGCAGAGAACACAGCATTAATTCAGCAATGCCAAAAACGAAAATTAACAGCATGCATCCTCCAAAGGCATTACCCCACCATTACACTGTTTGCAGGGGGAAAAACGTGAAATATCACACAAAAACACATTTTGTATTTTAATCCAATGCCATTCATGGCCTAAATGATGTTTAAATGCAACAGACACCACAGAAACAGTTGTTTAATGCACCCATGACTAGTACAGGGCCTACTGGTTGGAAGGCCATTGGCAGACTAGCCCACATAGTGAATTAAATATATATTACAAATGTATTAAAATACATGGAGAAAATGTAGTAAACTGTGCTATATCTTTCCTTTACAAAAGAAGAAAAAGTAAATACAAAAAAATAACTAGGCCCCTACTGAAACTGCAGGCCACCCACCACAATACATTTTAAAAATCGAATAAAAGTACAAATAAATCCAGGTGCATGCTCTCATTCAAACAAACAACACCCTAATACACCAGTTTTTCAACTTACTTGTGAAATCTCAAATGCAAAGGGGCAGATTTACAAGCCCTTTTCGACACTTTTAAACCGCCATTGCGTCACTTTTGTGACGCAGCGGCGGCGTAAACAATGCGCCACGTTGCGACACATTTACAACGTGACGCATCTAGGGAAGCCCTGTAATGTATGCAGGGTGGGCGTTCCAACGCAAGAAAGCCTCGTAAAAGTGATGCAGTGAAATCTACAAGATTTCACTGCGCCACTTCTATGACGCCACTGCGTCAAACCCTTACGTCTGCTTGAAGCAGGCGCAAGGAGTGACACAGCACAATAGGAATAGGCATGCTTGAGCATTGCTGGAGTTGCATTGTGCTTGCGACACGCTTCCTGCAATGAGTTACCTTTACGCCAACAGATGGTTGACGCATCTGTCAATCCTTGCGCCACAGTGCGCCTCATTGTAAATGTGACGCATCCATGGTGGCACAAGTGTTTTTTTGCATGTTGCAAGTAAACTGACGCATCTCTGCTATAATGCAGAGATGCGTCAGTTTCTTGTAAATCTGCCTCAAAGTCCTTAAATCCAATGGTATGTGTACAGCAGAGAAGGAGAGTGATCCTTCCAGCTCCAAATCCCAATAAAAATGGACCAGGAGAGGGACAAAGAACAGGAAGGAGCCTGCTGGGCTGGAACCGGGAGTCTCTGGGCCACTTCCTCGCTGTTTGAAACAAAAAAGTTTTAAAATATGGTGTCTCACACAAAAACAACTCCAACAGCCAATTTGAGAAGAATATCCACTCCAGATGCCTCTCAGCTGCATCTCTACCAGAAAAGCTGCGTGAGTGCTCCGTTTGCAATTGGCACTACGAATACTAGATTGGCGCCATTGCGGGCTAAAATGTGTGCGAAATCTCACAGGAGCTCTCTAGCAGTGCGAGAAGTCTCGCGCACGCGCACTCACAAGCGGCCCGAGACTCTTGGTGCTTGCGGTTGGGAGCCAAAACAAAACTCAAACACGCGAACGAAAAAAAAAATCCGCTTCACGCCTGAATGGTGGAATTCAGGAACTCTGCGCTCCTCCACCGAGCGTGGAGTCCCCGAATTCCGTAAACTCTAAGAGCAGAGCAGAGCATACCACCCGGGCCTATTAAAGATATTAGATTTGAGGAAAGGTCTATATAAGCAGATTCAATGACTTTGTCTCTGGAAGCTCGAACAGATTTGGAGTGGTGGCTAAACAGTCTAGAGATTTGGCATGGCAAAGCTGTTTTTGGGAATGTGCCAGAGTTTACTTTAGAGACAGATGCCAGCACTTTGGGAAACTGATATCTTATCTGATGTTGATTGCTAGGCATCTGATTTGCAAAAAGTGGATTGAGTAGTCTGCACCTAATGTTAATGAATGGTTAAAGGCTGTGCAGAGAGTGATAACCAACCAACACCCTTTCCAAGTTGTTTATATAAAGAATGAAGAGAAACAGTGCAAGGACACATCCCTGCCTACCCCTCCAAATATGTTGAATGACTGGGAGCATTCCTCATTTTTTCCATATCTAACCTTAGTGGTCGTCCCAGAAAAGATTTCCCTGATAGGATTCACAATGGATTGGTTTAGCCCAATCTCAATCATCAACTGCCGTAACTTAAGATGGTTGACATCGTCAAAGGTGGTAGACAAATTCTTAAAGGCCAAGTACATGGGAACTTTCTTGGCCATTCTGTATTTCCCAATGAGCAGGCTAAGATTAAGGCCCTGCTCTACTGTCCTGATTCCCTTTCGAAAGCTCTCATCTGGCTAATACAATTCTGCCCATCACCTTTGCCAGTGAACCTGAAAGAGAAATTGGGCGACAACATGTTGCGTTATAATTGCTAGCTTTCTTAAAAATAGAGACAACTAATGATTTTGACTAAGTTTCCAATTTGCCATTTGTTGGAAATTGGGCTTCTGGTTGGCAGAGGAATGCACCCTGCCCAAGCAGGAACCACAATTGAGTCAGGGGAAGTCAGATACACAGCAAAACCAAAGGGGATGATGGACGGAGTGTTGAACATTGCAAGCACTCACCCCCAGTCAACTGATCTGGGTTTAATCCATCATCATTCTTTAGCTCACTCCGCCACCCCAGTTCAGACATGGCCATATGCAAATCAGTCTGACCCTGTGCCTCATGGGGACAGTCCAGCCCGAACTGCCAAGCCATGTCTTCCCTGGACCGGAAACAAGCATCCTGGAGTGGCAAAGTGAGCAAGGGACCCACGTCTGGGCATACCCTGCCAACTTAGGGCGAACATAGCAAAACCAAAGGGGATGATGGACGGAGTGTTGAACATTGCAAGCACTCACCCCCAGTCAACTGATCTGGGTTTAATCCATCATCATTCTTTAGCTCACTCCGCCACCCCAGTTCAGACATGGCCATATGCAAATCAGTCTGACCCTGTGCCTCATGGGGACAGTCCAGCCCGAACTGCCAAGCCATGTCTTCCCTGGACCGGAAACAAGCATCCTGGAGTGGCAAAGTGAGCAAGGGACCCACGTCTGGGCATACCCTGCCAACTTAGGGCAAACATAGCAAAACCAAAGGGGATGATGGACGGAGTGTTGAACATTGCATGTCGTCCCTCGACCGGAAACAAGCATCCTGGGACCGGTTTCGGGTTCATAACCCTCATCAGCCAGGCTATCTTGAATCCAGTGGCAAAGTGAGCAAGGGACCCACGTCTGGGCATACCCTGCCAACTTAGGGCGAACTTAGCAAAACCAAAGGGGATGATGGACGGAGTGTTGAACATTGCAAGCACTCACCCCCAGTCAACTGATCTGGGTTTAATCCATCATCATTCTTTAGCTCACTCCACCACCCCAGTTCAGACATGGCCATATGCAAATCAGTCTGACCCTGTGCCTCATGCGGACAGTCCAGCCCGAACTGCCAAGCCATGTCTTCCCTGGACCGGAAACAAGCATCCTGGAGTGGCAAAGTGAGCAAGGGACCCACGTCTGGGCATACCCTGCCAACTTAGGGCGAACATAGCAAAACCAAAGGGGACTGATTTGCATATGGCCATGTCTGAACTGGGGTGGCGGAGTGAGCTAAAGAATGATGATGGATTAAACCCAGATCAGTTGACTGGGGGTGAGTGCTTGCAATGTTCAACACTCCGTCCATCATCCCCTTTGGTTTTGCTAAGTTCGCCCTAAGTTGGCAGGGTATGCCCAGACGTGGGTCCCTTGCTCACTTTGCCACTGGATTCAAGATAGCCTGGCTGATGAGGGTTATGAACCCGAAACCGGTCCCAGGATGCTTGTTTCCGGTCCAGGACGACATGGCTTGGCAGTTCGGGCTGGACTGTTCCCATGAGGCACAGGGTCAGACTGATTTGCATATGGCCATGTCTGAACTGGGGTGGCGGAGTGAGCTAAAGAATGATGATGGATTAAACCCAGATCAGTTGACTGGGGGTGAGTGCTTGCAATGTTCAACACTCCGTCCATCATCCCCTTTGGTTTTGCTAAGTTCGCCCTAAGTTGGCAGGGTATGCCCAGACGTGGGTCCCTTGCTCACTTTGCCACTGGATTCAAGATAGCCAGGCTGATGAGGGTTATGAACCCGAAACCGGTCCCAGGATGCTTGTTTCCGGTCCAGGGACGACATGGCTTGGCAGTTCGGGCTGGACTGTTCCCATGAGGCACAGGGTCAGACTGATTTGCATATGGCCATGTCTGAACTGGGGTGGCGGAGTGAGCTAAAGAATGATGATGGATTAAACCCAGATCAGTTGACTGGGGGTGAGTACTTGCAATGTTCAACACTCCGTCCATCATCCCCTTTGGTTTTGCTAAGTTCGCCCTAAGTTGGCAGGGTATGCCCAGACGTGGGTCCCTTGCTCACTTTGCCACTGGATTCAAGATAGTCTGGCTGATGAGGGTTATGAACCCGAAACCGGTCCCAGGATGCTTGTTTCCGGTCCAGGGACGACATGGCTTGGCGGTACGGGCTGGACTGTTCCCATGAGGCACAGGGTCAGACTGATTTGCATATGGCCATGTCTGAACTGGGGTGGCGGAGTGAGCTAAAGAATGATGATGGATTAAACCCAGATCAGTTGACTGGGGGTGAGTGCTTGCAATGTTCAACACTCCGTCCATCATCCCCTTTGGTTTTGCTAAGTTCGCCCTAAGTTGGCAGGGTATGCCCAGACGTGGGTCCCTTGCTCACTTTGCCACTGGATTCAAGATAGCCTGGCTGATGAGGGTTATGAACCCGAAACCGGTCCCAGGATGCTTGTTTCCGGTCCAGGGACGACATGGCTTGGCAGTTCGGGCTGGACTGTTCCCATGAGGCACAGGGTCAGACTGATTTGCATATGGCCATGTCTGAACTGGGGTGGCGGAGTGAGCTAAAGAATGATGATGGATTAAACCCAGATCAGTTGACTGGGGGTGAGTGCTTGCAATGTTCAACACTCCGTCCATCATCCCCTTTGGTTTTGCGAAGTCAGATACACACCATAAATTAACTTGTGCTCACCCTCTGGTAGTTTGGCACAGAGCAGGCAGGCATAATTTAAGAGGCAATATGTAAAGTATTTGTGCAACACTTCAAACAATAACACAGTAAAAACACCACAAAAGCCTCCACACCAAGTTATAAAAGTAGCTTATATCTCTATGATCAAAACAAAACCGAAATGACAAAAAGTCAGTAAGTGTAACTGAAGTTATCAATTTTTACAGAATAAATGAAAATATAGTGCTTAAAAGCTTAAAGCGCCAACCGGGGATCTCTGGCCGCACTTGACAGGGGTAAATCCAAAAGTTCAGGCCAACCATGATGGAGTGCGGGTTGGATGTAGGGACCAACCATGGCCCACCTTAAAAGTATTTGCGATGCATCGTCGACTGAGTCAAGTTGCAAGAACCAAAGAGGCTATGCGTTGTCGTCGAACTGCTGGATTGAAGGCGATGTGTCGTCGCTGAGCCGGCAAATTGTAGATGCATTGTCGTGGAGCTGCAGGATGTAGGCAATGCATCAGGAACTGTAGGCAATGCGCTGCGCAGTCGGTGATGCAAGGGCTGTAGTCTATGCAGCAGCGGTGATGCATTGGCGTCGAGGGAGATGACCGGTTCTGATCGGCACAACGTCATCGATGCATGGATTTTTAGCAGTTGCAGCTCTTTATACCCACTTCAAAGTATCCAGGACTAGATTGGCACCACTTGGCAGGGCACGACTTACAGCAAGCAAAGTCCAGGTGCTGTTGCAGGTGGATGGGAAGTCTTTGATGCCCCTGAGACTTAAAACAGGGGGCAAGCCAGCTTGCCCTTGGAGTCACTCTGGGTTCAAGTGAGGTGGGTCTAGACCTTCCTCAGCATGGGCAGAGGGTATCAGGCAGCAGGGCAGCATAGTAGAAAAGCAGTTCTTCCAGAGTAGCAGTCCATCAGAGTGGCAGTCCTTGTAGCAGCACAGCAGTCCTTCCTCATGGCAGGGTTTCTTTATAGGTCCAGTCTTGTCTGATTTGGTGATGTCAGAGACCCAGTACATATACCCAGTTGTGCCTTTGAAGTGGGGGTGACTTCAAAGAGGGGCAGAGAGGTCCTCCCTCCCAGCTCTGGCTCTGGACTCCAGGGGGATATACAGCCCTTTGTGTAGGGACAGGTCACAGCCTATTCAGGTGTAAGTGTCAACTCCTCCCTCCAATCCTGCCCAGGATGGCCATCAGGAACTGCAGGGCCACTTAGACACAGCTAAGCTCCCTCTGTGTGTGACTGTCTAGAGGCAATGCAGAAAGTCCAGCTGTCACCCCCCAAGATGTGTATTAGAGACAGACTGCAGGCACAGAGGGCTAAGAGCAGAAAAAGGCCATTATTCTAAAAGTGTTATTTTAAAAAAGGGAATGATAAATTCATCTTTACCAGTAAAGAGGATTTATCATTAGAATTCCAGTGGTATGTAACATGACAGGTCTACTCCTTCTCAATCAGAAATTACGGCTTATTAGTGTAATGAGGAATTCCCAATGTTAACCTATTAGAGGGGTAGGCCTCACAGAAGTGGAAATGGATATGGGTGCTTTTCTCTACCAAGACATGCAAAACATAAAAGTACATGTCCTACTTTTTGATTATACAGTACCCTGCCCTATTAGCTACCTAGGGCCTACCTTAAGGGTGACTTATATGTAATAAAAGGGGAGTTTAGGGCTTGGCAAAGGGATTTAAATGCCAAGTAGATATAGCATGTTTAAAGTGCTACTTGGGTGGGTGGCACAATCAGTGCTGCAGGCCCACTAGTAGTATTTAATTTACAGGCTCTTGGCATAGGTAGTACATTCTACTAGGGACTTATAGATACATTTAATATGCCAATTTCGATAAGTCAATCAAACCATGCTTTAGGGGAGAAGCACAGGCACTTTAGCCCTGGTTGGCAGTGGTAAATGGCTCAGAGTCTTAAGACCAATAAAACGAATTCAGCTAAATTAGAGGAACGCAGGCAAAAGGTTTGGGGGAAGACCACCCTAAGGCTGTCAGGTCTAATATCATTCCGACAAATTGATGCTAACACTATATTCAGAAGAGGGCCCCACAGATCAATGTTTAACTTTAGAAGGACAATCAGAATCCCAGCAGGGCCTAGGGTCTTTTTATTGTGACTATACTGTTTAAATCTTCGACATCAACCTTAAGGCCCACCTTTATAGTAGGATAAACAGAATAAATACTTCCAAAATAAGCCACCCACTCATCTGATGGTATAGCCAACTCAATCAAGGTTGCTTATGCCACTTTGAAATAGGTTCTGTTAATTACGTGCCAGAAAACTGCACTGTTCTTAAGCTTGTTCGCTTCGAATATCACTTCCAGTTCTCATGCTTAATGACTCTCTTCATTTCTTCCACCACCCTCTTATATGATCATGTACATGCTATGACATCTCCATTGTTTCTAGTCGCCTCATTGAGAACTTCATTAAGGGCCCTATTAGTTTTCCTGTAATTGGTGTCAAACCACTCAGTTGAATGGTAGCACCTATCCTAACATTTTACAGTTTACTTTGCCTTAATATTCCTGGATACATTTGTAAAGGCACTCTTAATTTCCAGATCATTCGTATGCTCATCCAGGGAAACCCCAAAAGTGCATGTTATTGTCCTTCAATAGTTAAAAACTCCTCAAGATAAACGGTGTTCCATCTCAGACTGAGACCATCAGATCTAGCTTCCTCATTGTCGTTGACTTGATGTTTCCTGTTAACACTGTCATTAATATTAGCAATTGTAATTTTGATGCTAATATTAATCAGGCGGTGATCACTAAAACTATAAAGTGAGTTTTAAAATTACCTACGAAGTGACTCAAATTATGAGTTACTAAGATAAAGTCAATCATGCTATCTTCACCTCTGCCTATCAACGTGTGCAGGAAAGGGGCCTGTGGAGCACTGTGTTCATTAGCAAAAGAGAAATTATTCTTGATCAAAAATTATCAATTGGATTGCCATAATGGTCATGCTAAAAGTGCATTTGACCTTTTATCATCTGAGTCTAGATATCTGCATATCTCCTTGTGGGTAAAGTACAAATGAGCCCCCTGACCTAGCCTTAAGTGCTTCCAAAGGAAGGAGCCCCTGTACAGAAGACAGCTCTCTGCAGGTATCTATCCCCACCTTCCCCAAGGGAAGACTCAACCCATTCAACAGGCATTCAGGGGTACCCAGTGAGTCCCAGATTGGCGAGAAGTCTGAAAAATACCCAATACCCAGGGTCTTTCTGACACTACACCATAGGTGCAGTACAGCCTTTAATACTTTTAGACTTGACTTTTTAAAAAAATTGGGGCACCAAACTTATAAGGAAAGCGTTTCAAGTGCAAATCTCTAGCCATCCCAGCAAAGATTACTCCCCAAAATTAAAGTGTCTGGTGTTCCCAACAGGATCCTACAATTCTTAAATTGAAAGGCCATGAAATACAAATTCAGGTCTGGAAGAGCCAGGCCCCCTTTCAGCAACCTTCACCTTCATTTATACCAGGCAAGCCTAGCTCTCCCCCCCCCCCCCCAAGCCCATATAAAACTTGATATTTTACCCTGAATCTTAGCTAATGCTCAGGAATGTAAGAGGGATGCAATTACATGCCCAAAATGTGCAAAGAGCAAACTCTTCCATCTAATGATTTATTTAAAAAGTGTTAACAAATTATCAAAGTACCAAGGTATTTTCATGGAAAATGTGTGATAATGTGGTACTACTTCCAGATTCACAGATATACCATGCTTCCCTACCATATTGTCACAGTACTGTACAAACTTCATTTTGAAGTACCTGTACTGAGGTACTGAAAGTAGTAGTAAATGAGGATTGTAAGGAAATGTGACACCATTGTGTGAAACTTTGTGGATTTAGGTTTAGCGCAGGTTGGTTTGTCATTGGGGTAAAGGCCACATGCAGCAGGAAGGTTGGTTACTCTATTAAATTAATAGAAATCACATTGGTAATAGTAAATGCTCCGACAAAAGCGTTTTGTTTGTAATGTGTGTAGAATACATTCCTTGAAGTTGTGGAGGAAAATCCGGTTCCCTTCTGCTGTGAAATGTTCTCCATCTCTTCTGAATATAGTAGGCATGTTGAAGTAAATGTTATTGTGTAGACAGACCTCATGCTATAGTTTCTGAGAAATTAGGAAATTACTTTATTGACATGTTTCTGGACGTTTTCATATTTTAGACAAAACAGATTGGACCATGTGAGAAATTGGGTTGTTGGTTGAAGGAGGGGTGGGTGACCCCTGTTAAAGCAACACCAACAATCCCCATCAGGGTGGATGACAAAATTCACTCAATTAATCTGTGCTTAATGCTAAATTGTTGTGGGATTTTTCTTGTGTTATGTTTTCACTTTATTACTGTTTGTGTGCTGAATAACTACTTTACACATTGCCTCTAAGTTAAGCAGTCATGCTTAACTTAGAAGGCAATGTGTAAAGTAGTTATTCAGCACACAAACAGTAATAAAGTGAAAACATAACACAAGAAAAATCCCACAACAATTTATAAAGATGGACTAAAATTCAATAAATGACTTGACACCAAAATGACAAAAATCCAAACAGGAGAATCGGAGTTATGAATTTTTAAATTTTAAGGAAAAATCCAGAACCTAAAAGATCAAAGTGCCAACTGCGTACATGTAGTCGTGGAAGACCGGGTCAAACTCGAAAAATATGACAGACTGTGAAGGAGAGCAGGTCGGATACAAAGAGTGTTTTGGGCCCAATCAGCGCTTACCTTCGGGCTTAGAACAAATTCTGAGAGAAATGTTCTGAGAAGGTAAAGATCAGAACAGCAAGGATGCAGGCAGTGTCCGAGGAAGGACATTGCTGCCAGCAAGCCGCTGGACGACGATTTCTACATACGGACGTAGTCACTTTTTTGGAAGTAGAAAATCTCCAGCGGGATGCGGCAGGAGACTGTAGCTGATGAGAGCTCCACGAGAATGGATACCCTTTTGGCAAATGACAGCTGAAAAGGATTTGCTGCTGAGGAGAAGACCATAACAAAAGCTGCCTCCAAGTCAGGCCATCAGGTGATACACCTTGGGTAGATAGACGAGCGGGTCAGTACAAATCTTTTCTTGGTTCTCAGGGCAGTTTTTAGCCAAAATGTTACCAAGTCCCACATTTTGGATTTTGGCTATCTGGGCACATTTAGCACCACTGCCAAGGGTCCAGGACTGGAGGGGCACCACTTGGGGGCTAGGATTTACTCAGGTTGGGTCCAGGTACGAGTTCAGTATGGAGGGAGCCTTTTCTGTCTCTGAGGCTCTGAACAGGAGGCCAGCAAACTATCCCTTGGAGTCCCTATGGTAGTCCTGGGTTCAGGTGATGAAATCGGGATCGAGCAGAAGGGCAGGCCTCTGAGGGTTCAAATCAGGCTCCAGGCAGCAAAGCAGTTCTGTGGAGTATACAGCATGCCACAGAATCAGGCAGTCGTCTGAGAGTCCTTCCGCATGTCCAGAAAATATACTGAAGAGTGGCTCTGAGGACTCTTTTTATACATGGTACCTTCTTTAAAATAGGAGAAGTTTCTAGAGAATTCCCTTTGAAGTGCTTGAAGTTTCTTGACTCCCTGACTTGACTCAAAGCTGGCTGCATGAACAAAGCAGGGGTGACAAGTCCTTTGTGTGAAGGCAGAGCACAGCCTATTCAGTTTTTAGTGCAGCTTCACTCCCCACATCCTGCCATTTGATGACCCATCCAGGCACACCTAATCCCTCTATTGTGTGGCTATCTGGGAGGAATAAGCAAAGCCCAACTGCCAACCACACCCAGTCACTTGATCCAGGATAGCCTACAGACACCAAATAGCTTAGGGCATTAAAATGCCAACTTTCTAAAAGTGACATTTTGAAAATTGTAACATAAAATCCGACTTTACCTTAAAAGAGGATTTATAATTACAATTTCTCAGACACCAAACATGAAAAGCTGACCTGTTCCCAATCAAACTTTAGCACTTATTAAATGTAATAAGGCAACCCAATGTTAAATTATGATACAGGTAGGCCTCACAGTAGTGAACAAAGAATTTACAAGTTTTTCACTATCAGTACATGTAAAGCTTAAATGTTCATGTCCAACTTTTTAAATGCACTGCACCATGCCCTCGGGGATGTCCAGGGCCTACCCTAGGGGTGACTTATATGCATTAAAACAGAAAGTGTGGGCCTGGCAAAAGGGTTATTTTGCCAGGTCGACATGGCCGTTTAAACTGCGCACAGAGGCTGCAATGGCAGGCCTGAGAAATATTTACCCAAGTGGGATGCACAATAAGTGCTGCAGGCCCACTAGCAGCATTTAGTTTACAGGCCCTGGGTACATGTAGCACCACTGAACTAGGGACCTATAAATAAATAATTAAATATGCCGATTAGGTCTAAGCCAATTCTACCATGTTTAGAGGAGAGAGCAGCACAAGCACTTTAGCACAGGTTAGCAGTGGTAAAGTGCACAGAGTCCCAAGGCCAGCAAAAATGAATTCAGCAAAAAAGTGGAGGGTAAAGGCAAATTGATTGGGGGTGACGCTGCAGAGAGGGCCAGGTCCAACAGAGTGCATAAGAATGCAGACAAAAGCAGAATATAAACAAATCAAACTTTGACACCATGTTTGAGGGTAACTGAAAACATACTTTCATCACAGAAGCTTGAGTAAAACTACTAACAGAATTATTATATTTATTAGAGGATCAGTTAAGCAGAAACGTAGACTTTTACAAATACTTGAACCGTGCAGTATTGGGAAATTATCAAATTTGCAGGGACATCCTTTGTCTTGTCTGTCAAAAAAGTGTGCAATAGTACTTTCCATCATATTCAAACGCTTACAGTTCATCACGGTAAGATGTGCAATCTAGTGATGATGTTGTACCATATGAAAAGCCTTGCTCTTCATCTAAAAGAAATGAATAGTGCATTTTGTTATAGGACACATTCTGCTGTAACAAGAATTTCAATAAAAATTAAAATCAAATACTTTGGACCAGAAAGAGAGAATGAGGACAATGTTGTTGAAGTAAATGTGCCCAATGAACCATCATTTCAATGAATGTATTAGAAAGTTATAGAAAAAGAATTATTGGATTCACAGCTGTCTCTGCATAAATTCCAACTAAGGTATGTGTTTGCTTTGTTCTTATGAACCACGAGGCACAGACTAAAAAGCAGACATTAACCTAAAGATCGAAGACAGGTATCAGTTACTGTGGTTTAATCTAGTTCTTTACTGAATAGTTTGTTACAATGATCATCAAGAACAGAACCCTTCCTCTCAGTATAGGTCAACCAGACTATATTCTAAAAATCAGCAATTCAGATAGAACAATTAATATCTTTTGCATTTTCTGTTTGAAAGTTAACTTGCTGTTGCGTGTTATAGTCTAACAAAAGCCTGATTTCTTAATATGCAGGAGTGCAAGAGAATTTCTCACAAAAGAGTTGGGTAAAGATGAAATTCTTGAGGTCAACTTGATGAATCTCATAGCAAGTCAACATGGTGCAGGTGAGTACTGGCTCCTTCAGCATTTTTAACTCTCAGTTGTGCAGAGTATGCTTGGCATGATCTTCACAACTTCACAGACAAAGAAACTAAAAGACTGCTGATATCAATTTCAAGACACCTGGCGATTTGTGTTCCATGGACCCAGCATATATCTGTAGGTACTTCAATCACAGGTTTCAAGCCATAATTCGCTTCATCAGCAACAATAAAAAAAAACTCCACTTGGTGAGGTTGTTGACTACTTTCGAAGGAAGAACTACCCACTCATTTATACATTACTTTGGGTAAAAGGTGCACCAAAAAGACAGTGACAATTATGTTCGGTCATTTATTGAACAATATGTAACTTGTGAGATTCCAAATGAGTTACACAATGAAAACTTCATACAGCAAGTGTCAAGATTTCAGCCACACATGTGTGGCAAGTATTGTGTTAATATTGAATATTGATGTTATTGTATACAATGATACATGTGTGCATAAAAACGAAGTCAAATCACTGTTGTCAAAATCACCCGATATGATCTCTCCATCAACCATGAGTCAGAAACATGTGGTCTGGCCGGCCCTGTGACCTAGGCCTGAGGCAACTGATTTACAGATCACAGGTGGGGTGGCACATAACCAGCAGCACAAACGCACAAACAGGAAAAACACAGATTAATCCCACAGATAAGCAGCGACACAACAATGGTCCGGGGAGATTGGCCCTGATAAAAAACACCCCAAAGTTAGATGTCATATGAAGTTAGGAACACTCAGCCAATCAGGACACAGCACACACAGTGATCACGTGCTCCCCATGCCGGACATCTGGACACATTATGCACTGGGCCTCATTGTGTCCATGCAAGGTCAAGACCCACCTGCATTTTTTATCCAGTGGGAGTAGTTAATGACTCCATGTTAGACTTGGCTTTTTCAGCGGGTTTACCCCCAGACTTTTTGCTTTTTGGCCTCCTGTTTTTGACCCTGTTTTTGTTGGTTTTAGGACTCTGGGCACTTTACCACTGCTAATCAGTGCTAAAGTGCATATGCTCTCTGTGTAAATTGTGTTATGGATGGGTGTTTCCATGATTGGATATTTGATTTACCTGTTAGCCCCTAGTAAAGTGCACTGCGTGTGCCAGGGCTGGTGAATCAAATGCTACTCGGGGGGCCTGCAGCACTGGTTGTGCCACCCCGTGAGTAGCCCTGAAAACAGTAACTCAGACCTGCCATTGCAGAAGTGTGTGCGCAGTTTGTACTGCCATGTCGACTTGGACAGTGCACACACTGGCCGGTCCCTAACCTTCCCTTTTCTTACATGTCAGACACCCCTCAGGTAGGCCCAAGGTACCCCTGTGGGCAGGGTGCAGTGTATGTGAAAGGTGGGACATGCCCTGGTGTGTGTGGCATGTCCTGATAGTGAATTACAGCCAATTTCGTTTTTCACTATTGCAAGGCTACCAGTTCCCCATAGGATAGAATGGGAGGTTTGTTTATAACATCTTATAAACATAACTGGCCCAGGGAATTCGGTAAGAAAATAGAATTTAGTATGCCTGAACTCAGAATCTAAAGATGCATCTTTTAGTGAAGGTGATTTTTACATTCTGTGTTTGAAAATACCACTTTTAGAAAGTAGGTATTTTCTTGCCCAGTCATCCCGTGTGCCTCTTTGGAATGTGGATTGCCTGTCTGAGTTTTGGATGACAGAAGGCTGGGGGAGCAGGAGGGGCGCCAGATGGTCTAGGTAGGTCAGGAAAGGGCTGAAGAGACCTGGGTTACGATGGGGGAAGGGGGAGGAGATTTCCTTGCACCTCAAAGGGCCTGCTCTGCCTCTGAAAAATGCTGTCTCCACCTCCTGCCAGGAATTCACACCAGAGAAGGCAGAACTGGTCCTGACTGGGCACAGGCCCTCTCTGCCTAAGAGATCAAATTATTTTTGGACATAAATGCTGGGTCCCAGACCCCTGAACTTTAGAACTCATCTGGACAAGAGGACTGCCAAGAAGAAGAGCCGGAGAAGCTGCGAAAAGGAACGACTGCTTTGCTGGGTGCTTTGCTGGGCTGACTTGCAGTGGCTGCTTCTGTCTTGGGCAGTGAAAGGCCTGGACTGGACTTTCTGCAACCTAATTTGTGAGTCTCTCCAAGGGCTTGAGGTAGAGCTTGCCCCCTGTTCACGAAGTCTCAGGAACAGCAAAGACTTCAAGTTCTTCGACCCGCAGCACTGGGGACTGTGTGTTTTGTGCTGCAGCAAGAAGAACGCCAACTCAACGACGTCTATGACGCCGCTGCCGACTCCGTGTCCTGAAGGCACCGCAGAGGGCACCGCAACCTTGGTCTCACCGACGACGCCTGTTGACGCCGACACCAAGCCGCTGCTTGCATCGCGACCTGTGGGCACCGCACTCCGCACCTCCTTGCTTCACGCCGAAGCTTTGGCACCGCAGAGAGCACCGCCGCAACGCCGCACCGCAACCCTGGTCTCACCGACGACGCCTGTTGATGCCGCCACCGAGCCGCTGCTTGCACCGCGACCTGTGGGCACCGCGCTCCGCACCGCCTCGCTTCATGCCGAAACTTTGGCGCCGCAGAGGGCACCGCCACAACACCGCACCGCAACCCTGGTCTCACCGACGACGCCTGTTGACGCCGCCACCGAGCCGCTGCTTGCACCGTGACCTGTGGGCACCGCACTCCGCACCACCTCGCTTCATGCCAACGCTTTGGCACCGCAGAGAGCACCGCTGCAACGCCGCACCGCGACCCTGGTCTCCCCGACGACGCCTGTTGATGCCACCACCGAGCCGCTGCTCGCACTGCGACCTGTGGGCACCGCACTCCGCACCGCCTTGCTTCACGAGGATGCCTTGGCCTTCCTGACGCTGCCACTTCCCGCCGAAATCGACGCCGCTGCTTGCACCGTGGTTCAAGGGCACCGCTCGTAAGTCACACGATGCACCGCCCTCATCCTGCACCGCAACCTTGGCCTACTGACGCCAGCGTCATCAACTCCAGTTCGTCAGCCGACGACAGCGCTTCAGCAACGATGACGACGCTGCTTGCACCGTGACCTGCTAGCACCATGGCGAGCACCGCCTTCATCTCGCACCGCGACCCTGGTCTCACCGACGACGCCATCTGACGCCGTCACCGAGCCGCTGCTCGCACCGCGATCTGGGGGCACCGCACACTGACCCGCAGCGCTTCGCACCGCAGCACCAGATGTCTGCCGGCACCAGCGCTCCTGATTCCATCAGAGAGGAGCTCGACCTGCAACGCGAGTGACTTCAAGGGCCTCAACGCCCTGCATCTCTCACAGGTACTGTTTGCGGGTCTTCCCGACACCGTAGCTGGCCCGCGACCCCGCGACCAGCCAGAACTGTTGGATTTGTTGTTCACGACGCCGTGGTAGCCCGGACGGAGCTATCCACACAAGGAACTCTTTTTAATCAGCGTATTTTTGGAACTGTGAACTTTTAAGTATAGTATTTTGGATTTTTATCGTTTTTGGTCTTGTCTTAAGTATATAAAAATATTGGATATTTTTCTAAACTGGTGTGGTGTCCTTTTGTAGTGCTTACGCTGTATTACTGTTGGTTATGTGCAAATGCTTTACACACTGCCTCTAAGATAAGCCTGGATGCTCGTGCCAAGCTACCAAGGGGGTGAGCAGGGGTTATTTTAGACGTGTAACTCCCTTATCCTGACTAGAGTGGTGGTTTTTGCCTGGCTTTGGCCCACGCCCAAGCCTACCAAAAATCCCATTTCTAACATTGGTTGTCAGCGATGAGGATAGGACTTGCGTTTGCACTTGACTTGCAGTGAATGGGGTGCACTACTACCACATCGCAGACCTTTACGTCCCACATACTGTTTTTTTGGTCTATCTTTGCCTTTCCATTGGTTTTGAACTTGAACTTTCCAGTATAACATGCCTGAATCAATTGCATCATCTGTTGCATCCTTGGAAGTGGCCTTTGAGGAGGAGAGGTTAGAAACCTACAATTTTAAGGGATTGAAGGTGATCTGCAAAAACCTAAAAATCCAAATAAGGGACCTCACCAGAAAAGAGGAGCTACAAAAGGCGCTGAGGGCCTGGGTAGCAGCCAGACATGCTAGTGAGCTGTCTGGGGATCTTGGCATGGAGGCAGAGGAGCCTATTCCAAGGGTGGATGTGCTTTTGGGAGGGGGGGCACCCTCTAAACCAGGCAGCAGCAGTCTGTCCCCAGAGGAGCTGGAGGACAGGCGGGAAGCGAGGAAGTTCGAGTTGGAGAAACTCAGGATGGAAAGTGAGAGGGAAGACAAAAGAATAGCCATGGAGGAAAGGAGGATGATGTTAGACCATGAGTTTAAAATGAGAGAGCTGGACTGGGAAGCCAGTGGGGCTAGGCCCAGCCCAGATGGTGGCAGCAAAAGTGTTAGGTCCAGTACTGAGGATGAGGTACACACACACACACACAGGTTTGGGGCCTTGCTTCAAGGAGGGGGTTCAGGATTGTGAGGTTACCCCAGTGGTGCGCAGTGTCCCTGAGGTGGATTGGGGAACTGGCACAGGGGATCATTTTCCTGGTAGTGGGAGGGACACTCTACTGACTCTAGATGAGAGGTGCAGGGAGAGGGGTTCCCCCATGATAGAAGCCCTGGTAAGTGAGTATGGAGACCAGTCAGAAGAGTATGGGTTAAGAGACAGCAACAGTCAGACACTGTCTCACCAGTCTTGTGGGAATGATGTGGGGTACTTTTCTGAGGCACTGGATGATTGGGTGAAGGGTAGTTTGGTTAACACCTGTGTGGGGCTGTGTGATTCAATTGTTGGAGAGCATATTTTAAGTCCCTGTTTTCCAGAGCTATGCCAACACCCACTGGAGTGTGAGTTCTCTGACCCCAGGGAGCTTGCACGGGAGGCAGACCTTTTGGTGGATTCCAGAGGGTCTGGAGAAGCATCTGGGGGTGACCCGGAAGGAAGTGGCTTAGGTATTTCCCAACCAAGGGTGGTCGGAAAGGTTTGTGGTAGCCCAGATAGGTCCCGGTGTCGTGGGAAGGGTGTAGGGACTCACGTCCTGTCTCTGAGGAGAAGGAGTGGGAATGGGCTGCGGCCCAAGGTGCCCGAAACCCGGTCCCAGAGCCTGGGTGTTTCCAGGAGGGAACACCCGGTGGGGAGCCTACGCTGTACTGGTAGGCCGTCCGTTGAGGGGGATCCCCTAGTGTCAGGAGAACAGGGAGTGTCTGTAAACAGAGCTATAGCGGTTCAGGTGTCTGGCGGTGCCGCTCCTAAGTGGAGGGTGCAGAAGTCCAGATTGAGGGGTGAGAGGGGTATGCGTTCCCCCGTGGGAGAACCAGTGGGTCAGGGGCCAGCCAGAAGGGCTGAGCCTCCTAGGAGTAACCATGGTGACACCACTTCTGTCCTGGGGGATCTTCGCGCACTGTCAGATGGACAGGGGTCGGGAGATCTGCGCCAGGGAGACTGTCACACAACACATGAATCCTGTGTTACCCTCAGGGGGGGCATGCGTGCTCCCAAGGAAGTCCTGGTGCGCCGGGCAGGTGCTCAGCCGCAGGGGTTAGTTCCTGGGTTGGGAGGCCAGGTTCAGGTCCTGCCTGACCTGGAGGGAAGGACGACTGTAAGCAGTGTCCTGACCGGTTTATCTTCTAGGGGTACCATTCTGGGTGGGAGGGTACAGAACTCGGGAAGGGGGTGCAGAGGGAGGGAGTCCTTGCCTCTGACCCCGGTTCAACCTGAGGGTTTAGATCCGAGGGTGGTGGATCAGTTGCAGGGTCAAGGCCCTGAACTGGTGGAAGAACTGTGTAGGAGGTCCGGTTCCAGCGTCCTGACAGTTTTTGGTTCTGGGGATGCTTCTCCTGGGAGGAGAGTGCAGGACCCCAGAACAAGGGGTGAGGGGAGGAGAGCCTCGCCCAAGACCTCTGGTCAGCCTGAGGGTACAGACCCTGGGTTGGAGGACCAGGTTCAGGGTGTCCCCCCTGACCTGGGGGAAGGGGCAACTGCTAACAGTGCCCCTACCAGGTTGTCTTCTGGGGGTGCCGCTCCTGCTGGGAGGGTACAGAGCCCCAGGGGGGAGGACTGGGTGTGGGAGAACCCACCCCAGCCCCTGGTCCAGCCCCAGGGTACAGACCCTGGGCTGGTGTACCAGTTGCAGGATAGCGCCCCTGAACTGGTGGGCGAAATGTGCAGGACACCTACCACAGGTGCCCTGACAATTCTGGAAGGGAGTACCGCTCCAGGTGGGAGGGTACAGAGCCCCAGGGAGAAGGAGACGGTGTGGGAGAGCCCACCCCAGTCTCCTGTCCAGCCGCAGGGTACAGACCCTGGGCTGGTGGGTCAGTGTCAGGATGCCATACCTGACTTGGCAGGGGGGAGAGTGGAGAAAGGATGCCAGGCATCTGGGGCTACCGCCCCCCATTTTCTGACGCCACAGTGGTTGGAGTGGCCGGAAAGGCATAAGGCCTGGCTCTCCTCACTGACAATTGTCAGTGGCCACTGTGGCTGGCTGTCCCGGTGGACAGAGTTGCCCCTGGGAGGGGGACAGGAGTCACACCCCGGGGGTGGAATGGGCCACACCATTGTGTTGGCCATGTGGGTACTGACTGCCTGTTGGGACACATCTGTGAGCCAAGTAAGTTTAGGTGCTGCGCAGATGGGGTTCACAGGTGAAGAGAAGAGTACCCCATGGGTCAGCTTAGTGGGCCCTGAGAGTATGGATAGAGGGATCCAACTGGGTTTGGAAAGGTGTAGAACAAGAACGTGCCCCCGCTGTTGTGGGCCAGGTCTATGTTCTATCGCCCCAAGCAGGGAAGTCCATCAAGGGATTGATTAGTCTACCCTGGCTTTAGGCTGGGAGGGGGTTGTGTTAGACTTGGCTTTTTCAGCGGGTTTACCCCCAGACTTTTTGCTTTTTGGCCTCCTGTTTTTGACCCTGTTTTTGTTGGTTTTAGGACTCTGGGCACTTTACCACTGCTAATCAGTGCTAAAGTGCATATGCTCTCTGTGTAAATTGTGTTATGGATGGGTGTTTCCATGATTGGATATTTGATTTACCTGTTAGCCCCTAATAAAGTGCACTGCGTGTGCCAGGGCTGGTGAATCAAATGCTACTCGGGGGGCCTGCAGCACTGGTTGTGCCACCCCGTGAGTAGCCCTGAAAACAGTAACTCAGACTTGCCATTGCAGAAGTCTGCGCGCAGTTTGTACTGCCATGTTGACTTGGCCAGTGCACACACTGGCCGGTCCCTAACCTTCCCTTTTCTTACATGTCAGACACCCCTCAGGTAGGCCCAAGGTACCCCTGTGGGCAGGGTGAAGTGTATGTGAAAGGTGGGACATGCCCTGGTGTGTGTGGCATGTCCTGATAGTGAATTACAGCCAATTTCGTTTTTCACTATTGCAAGGCTACCAGTTCCCCATAGGATAGAATGGGAGGTTTGTTTATAACATCTTATAAACATAACTGGCCCAGGGAATTCGGTAAGAAAATAGAATTTAGTATGCCTGAACTCAGAATCTAAAGATGCATCTTTTAGTGAAGGTGATTTTTACATTCTGTGTTTGAAAATACCACTTTTAGAAAGTAGGTATTTTCTTGCTCAGTCATCCCGTGTGCCTCTTTGGAATGTGGATTGCCTGTCTGGGTTTTGGATGACAGAAGGCTGGGGGAGCAGGAGGGGCGCCAGATGGTCTAGGTAGGTCAGGAAAGGGCTGAAGAGACCTGGGTTACGATGGGGGAAGGGGGAGGAGATTTCCTTGCACCTCAAAGGGCCTGCTCTGCCTCTGAAAAATGCTGTCTCCACCTCCTGCGAGGAATTCACACCAGAGAAGGCAGAACTGGTCCTGACTGGGCACAGGCCCTCTCTGCCTAAGAGATAAAAGGATTTTTGGACATAAATGCTGGATCCCAGACCCCTGAACTTTAGAACTCATCTGGACAAGAAGACTGCAAAGAAGAAGAGCCGGAGATGCTGCGAAAAGGAACGACAGCTTTGCTGGGTGCTTTGCTGGGCTGACCTGCAGTGGCTGCTTCTGTCTTGGGCAGTGAAAGGCCTGGACTGGACTTTCTGCAACCTAATTTGTGAGTCTCTCCATGGGCTTGAGGTAGAGCTTGCCCCGTGTTCACGAAGTCTCAGGAACAGCAAAGACTTCAAGTTCTTCGACCCGCAGCACTGGAGACTGTGTGTTTTGTGCTGCAGCAAGAAGAACGCCAACTCAACGACGTCTATGATGCCGCTGCCGACTCCGTGTCCTGAAGGCACCGCAGAGGGCACCGCCGCAACGCCGCACCGCAACCTTGGTCTCACCGACGACACCTGTTGATGCCGCCACCAAGCCGCTGCTTGCCCCGCGACCTGTGGGCACCGCACTCCGCACCGCCTCGCTTCACGCCAAAGCTTTGGCACCGCAGAGGGCACCGCCGCAACGCCGCACCGCAACCCTGGTCTCACCGACGACGCCTGTTGACACCGCCACCGAGCCGCTGCTTGCACCGCGACCTGTGGGCACCGCACTCTGCACCGCCTCGCTTCACGCTGAAGCTTTGGCACCACAGAGAGCACCGCCGCAACACCGCGACCCTGGTCTCCCTGATGACGCCTGTTGACGCCGCCACCGAGCCGCTGCTCGCACCGTGACCTGTGGGCACCGCACTCCGCACCGCCTTGCTTCACGAGGACACCTTGGCCTTCCTGACGCCGCCACTTCCTGCCGAAATCGACGCCGCTGCTTGCACCGTGGTTCGAGGGCACCGCTCGTAAGTCACACGACGCACCGCCCTCATCCTGCACTGCAACCTTGGCCTACTGACGCCGGCGCCATCGACTCCAGTTCGTCAGCCGACGACAGCGCTTCAGCAATGACGACGACGCTGCTTGCACCGTGACCTGCTAGCACCGTGGCGAGCACCGCCTTCATCTCGCACCGCGACCCTGGTCTCACCGACGACGCCATCTGACGCCGTCACCAAGCCGCTGCTCGCACCATGACCTGGGGGCACCGCACGCTGCACCGCTGCGCTTCGCAACGCAGCACCAGACGTCTGCCGGCGCCACCGCTCCTGATTCCATCAGAGAGGAGCTCGACCTGCAACGCGAGTGACTTCAAGGGCCTCAACGCCCTGCATCTCTCACAGGTTCTGTTTGCGGGTCTTCCCGACACCGTAGCTGGCCCGCGACCCCGCGACCAGCCAGAACTGTTGGATTTGTTGTTCACGACGCCGTGGTAGCCCGGACGGAGCTATCCACACAAGGAACTCTTTTTAATCAGCGTATTTTTGGAACTGTGAACTTTTAAGTATAGTATTGTGGATTTTTATCGTTTTTGGTCTTGTCTTAAGTATATAAAAATATTGGATATTTTTCTAAACTGGTGTGGTGTCCTTTTGTAGTGCTTACGCTGTATTACTGTTGGTTATGCGCAAATGCTTTACACACTGCCTCTAAGATAAGCCTGGCTGCTCGTGCCAAGCTACCAAGGGGGTGAGCAGGGGTTATTTTAGACGTGTAACTCCCTTATCCTGACTAGAGTGGTGGTTTTTGCCTGGCTGTGGCCCACGCCCAAGCCTACCAAAAATCCCATTTCTAACACTCCATGACTAGGCCCACATTCCTTTTCCTAAAAAGGATCTATGAATTGTTTTATGATGCTTCAAGAAATTCATATAATGGCGCTCAAATCCATTGTACTTTGAGACAGTCCTCAGACCCACTTCTGTAACTGTGCTCCTGGGCGAAGTGTTTAATTAAACCAACTGTTCCTGTTTTGCCAAACGCCTCTTGTCTTTGTTTTTTCAAGGTAAATTCACATTTGAGCAACATTTTGGTGAGCCAGATAGGAGAGCATATAATGAACAGAGATCAACACATCTGAGCCAGTTCCCGCAAAATCCCCATCCTCAAAACCAAGGTAGCCAGGATGCACCTTACGCTCAGCCGTAGGGAGATCAGATAGCCACTGCGCCACCGCAGCAGGGACCAGGTGGTTGGTCAAATACATGGCAACAGCAGAAACAGACAAGAACTGCAGCCCAACAAGGACAACAGCAGGGAGGGGTAACTGTCTGGTGAGTCAATGCCATTACACAAGCGCAAAACTCACCTACACAGAAAGTTCAAACTTCAAATGCGAAACGTCCACTTCATGCACACTTCAAAACTCATTTTAAAAATAAAGATTGGAAGGCAACATCAGGAATTCAGGCCTTTACTTGCATTCTGGAAACACGGGGCTGCTGTCTGTTTTGTCGATCGGGAATCCGCACTAGAGTCTGCCATTCGGGTGTCTGCAGGAGCCCAGTCCCCACTCTGCTGCTAGTCCCCCAGGGCGGGGTTGACTGGGCACGCCCTGGGGGGAGGGCAGTCCGATGAGGGGGCAGGGCGGCTCCCCATTCAGTGCATAAAAGCAGGCACCCAGTTCCCCTCACCCAAGTCCAATTGGGACAGTTTCCAATAACCAGATCAAACAGACCCCACTCTCGGGCCCTGCCCAGGACCAAAATTCCCTCACAACATGTGGTCCCAATAACAGCCAGCGGCCTCCAGACCAATGGAGGCCCCTTATAAGTTCCAAAATGAAGCAATGCTCCAGTGTCGGGAGCCAGGTTTCCCGCACACTGGGGATGACGAAGACCCTATGATGTCCATAGCGCATGCACAACCTCCAACTGATAGCAAAGCACCGCTTGGCACCGAGTCAGTAAAAAAGTTCACCAAAACAATCGCTCATCCCGGTCCATTTCCCATATTGGATGAATTTCGACGAGTTCTGGCCTCACACTGCACTTTCCATTCAGTAACATTCTACCTCCTCCTTTACCTCAAAGTTTTTAAACATGCAAAGCCTACTCATCGGGTCATGCCCCTCGAAAACAAACGAAAGTAGCGTGTCGCCATCTAGAAGTCCCTGGCCACAGCCAGGGACAGCAGGCCCAAATATCTTAAATAGGACATAGTCGGAGGAAGAGGGGATGCCAGGAAGGAGAACAGCTCTGTGCGAGGTACTCAGAAATATGCACACCGCCATATCCGGCCTAGCAATCAGCTGTCATACACAGGGCCTTACACACACAGTATAGGGGAGTAAATAGCCTAATCTCAGACAACGCCACATCAGAAGCACATGGGTACCGCGGGAAAGCTCTCTGACCCCCTCCAGTACACAAAAATAGAGACAAGCAAATCACATGGAAACGTAGGGAAACGCCCAAAGGACCAGTAAAAATAAACAATACTCCAGTGTCGGGAGCCAGGTTTCCCGCACACTCGGTTTGACGAAGACCCCATGACGTCCATAGCACATGCACAAACTCCAACCGATCGCAAAGCACCGCATGGCACGAGTCAGTAGGAAAATTCATCAGAACAATTGTTCGTCCCAGTCCATTTCCAGTACTGGATACATTTCGACAAGTCCTGGCCTTGCACTGCACTCTCCATTCAACAACATTCTACCTCCTCCTTTCCCTCAAAGTTATTAAACATCCACAACCTACTCATCAGGTCATGTCCCTTGAAAGCAAACAAAAGTAGCGTGGCGCTGGCTAGGAAGTCTCCGGCCACAGCCGGGGACAGCAGCCCCAAATATCTTGAGTAGGACATAGTCAAAGTCAGGGGGGATGCCAGGAAGGAGAAAGTCTGCAAAAATTGCATCACAGCTCCGTGCGAGGTACTCAGAAATATGCACACTGCTGTTTGCGGCCTAGCAATCAGCTGTCACAATGCCTGTCTCCTACAACGCCACATCAGAAACACAGGGGGCAACGGGACAGCTCTCTGAGCCCCTCCTGTACACAACAATAGAAACAAGCAAATCACATGGAAACCTAGGGTAACGCCCACAAAACCAGCAAAAATAAGCAAAGCTCCAGTGTCAGGAGCCAGGTTTCCCGCACACTCAGGATGATGAAGGCCCCATGACGTCCATATCCTATGCACAAACTCCAACTGATCGCAAAGCACTGCATGGCACCGATTCAGTAGGAAAGTTCACCAGAACAATTGCTCATCCCAGTCCATTACCTGTAGTGGATGAATTTCGACGAGTTCTGGCCTCGCATTGCACTCTCTATTTAGCAACTTTCTACCTCCTCCTTTCCCTAAAATATTTTAAACATCCAAAGCCTACTCGTGGGGTCATGTCCCTCCAAAACAAACTAAAGTAGCGTGTCGCCAGCTAGAAGTCCCTGGCCACACCTGGGGGCAGCAGGCCCAAATATCTTGAATAGGACATAGTTGGAGGAAGAGGGGGTGCCAGGAAGTAGAAAGTCAGCAAAAATTCCATCACAGCTCCATGCGAGGTACTCAGAAATATGAACACCGCCTTATACGGCCTAGCGATCAGCTGTCACACACAAGGCCTTACACACACAGTATCGGGGAGTGAATAGCCCAATCTAGGACAACTCCACATCAGAAACACATGGGGGCCATGGGACAGCTCTAGGACACCCTCCGGTGCACAACAATACAAACAAGCAAATCACCTGGAAACCTAGGAAAACACCCAAAAGACCAGCAAAAAGAAGCCCAAATCTAGACCAAAAAGTACCCTTTAAAAAATGGGCTTAGTCAAGGCACCTGGCACCGTTAGGGAGGGTCCCACTGCATGCCATGTGCCGGGACTAGAGGGGCATACACGTGACCCCAGAGCACGTTGCAACCACCAACGAAACCTAATTGTGGCACGCCCCCTCTTTACACATCGACCCACGCACGTGTAGGTCAAAAGGCCCTCCACACACACACTAGTAAGGTAGGATATTGGAAGTTTAGCAACACCCATAAAATATTACTTGAACAGCCAAGATCATCCACATGCTCATGAAGACCACCCCTTAACGAACATCCTTTTCTGTCATGGTGAGGTGGGAGAAACGATGACCCGTAAGCTAGAATTAAGACGACCCATGAATAAACACTCAGTGTTTTAAAAAGAAGAAAGAGTAGACACCCCTATTGGGACCACCTTCCTGTGCCCTACTAAAATAGCATGTATGAATGTAAAAGCACAATCCTAAAAAGATAGCCACAGGAATCCCCAAGAATGATTGATGACGATATACATAAGGATGCAAATGTTTTCTGATCTTAACCAACGAACAACAGCTCTTATCCAACAGATCTGCAATCGAGCCACCAAAGTGCACCACCCCTACGGTGGCCCACCATCTCTTCAGTGACCACGTCCATAATCCTAACAAAATCCAAGTGTGCAAGTCAAAGACCACAAACATTTTCCACAAATATTTTGAACTCTTACGAAAGTAAAGAAACCCTTGATCACCAGAGGACTACAGACATCATCCCTGGATCCATCCCCAAGCTCTGCAATGTTCAATAAATTATGTTTTGTTGTACAATTGTATAACCTCTGTTTACTGTGGGTGTGGGCACATCAATGAGTTGCCAAAGATCTGCCTAGTCAAATGAAGTCCAACCCAACATTTGCACACTGCTTGCATGGTGACCTCTCCCATGTCACTTATAATTACATTGAACCCAACACCAGCATCCTACATGCACTACACAGTGCACTCTTACACAGCACATAACTGCCGTGGGTGCCCAGACACAGGCCATGTCATGTTATGT
The DNA here is from genome assembly GCA_963921515.1 of Calotriton arnoldi. NCBI lineage: Eukaryota > Metazoa > Chordata > Amphibia > Caudata > Salamandridae > Calotriton > Calotriton arnoldi. The sequence goes on from CAWUFW010009551.1 coordinate 589,056, forward strand.
CTGTTCACTGATACCGCATGCAGTAGGCGCAACCAGGCTTTACTTGTCTCAAGAGATCACCCCTGAAAAAGCGAAATGCCTTCTCCACCTGCACCTATGTAGGATTAGGGCCACAATACAGCCCAACAGAGCAGAACCCATTTCGAGACCAATCCCACAGCACTGTACCTTTTCACCGAGCTTAGTGATATTCAAACAAAGCTAGATGGGGTACACAGGAGGGGCACCATAGGGGAGGATTACTGTTTGGCCCCGAGACTTTCCAGAAAAGAGATTCTTGGCTGTAGCAAAGCCACCGCACCAGTGCACAAACATGTCCGCTTCCGTCTATGGTCCCACGGTGGCCCTTATCATGTCTGTGGCAGTCTTCTTTAATAATAGATGGATGCCAGACATGGAGTTCCAGTGTAGGGCCTTCCACCTTGATGATACAAAGGGAAATGAGTATCGTAGGGGAGTGTTCAACACCAGCATAGATAATGTCACTTTGATGAGAATCCAAGAGACATAAATACGCCTGAAACTAAACTATAAAAGGTATAAACAGTTTCCCTTTCACGTGACATTGTGCTACGGGATAACATCTAGTCTGCTATAGTAGCATCTCCTGTTTACTAAAGCACTGAATTCCACTTACTTTTTACCACTCGATAATTTTAAATTCGAATGTAAAGTTTCTAATTTTAGAATTACTAATTTTATGCACATCATGTATTTGTGTATTCATATCACTTTTATTGCAATGGTTTTAAGTAACTTAGCAATTATTTAAATAAGCTTGTCTCATGTCAGGAAATATGGGATACTAAGATAGACAGGCACAAGTAGTTGGAAGGGAAGGGGCAACCTCTAATTGTATGGAAACTTACACTGTATTCCTTGTGTTTCAGAGGTAAAGGAACAATTCCAATCTGCGCAAATGAGAACTGTGGCGCAATACTACACATACTAGACATGCAATGGGGCACCTCCATGCTGATGGATACCTACTGGCAGTGCAGTGAATTTGCTAACACCCAGCATGTCCCCGGAGGCCGGGTCTATGCTCCCTCATCACCATACACACTCTACCCTGGTCATTCCTGGAGAAGATCTGTCAGTGTTGTACCAACACCCTCTACAGAAGAAGACCACTCTGTTGCATCAGGCTCAAGAGAAAAGAACTTACTGAGTATTTTGGCTGGGCTCAGTTTAAGGACATTCCAGAAGAATTAAGCTGTTTTCTGACACACAAGTAAATGCGGTAAGGTCCATACCCTTCTTCACCATGCAGGCAAAAGTAAATGCCTGCTGGTTGCAAATAACCAGATGGGAAATGTTGAAAATGATGAACTGTACTGAGCTCGGCCTTAATGCAATCAAGGAAGAACTAAGAGCCGTCCGCTTCATGGTAATGCAACATCAATACGTGTTGGACTTGATAAGCACAATGGAGGGAGGGGTGTGTGCCAAGATTTGTGCGTCCTGTTGCACGTTTATCCCAGGCAATGACATGGACAACAGGATTTGACTCTTGCCATCCAAGCACTTCACCGTTTACAAAGAGACATGTGTGAGGAGGGAGGTGTCCCTGAGCAGGAATGGTATAACAATTGGTTTTCCTAGCTCCCCCGGCGGTTGGCTGGTTTGTGTACATCATTGCTGGCCTTTCTCATCTTCATATTGTTTTTGTGTGGTTTCCTACAATTGGGGGTTTCCTGCTGTAAAAATGCAGTTCTCAAATTGGGTAGAATGCAAGTAACTAGGGAAGTAGTAACAGTTAAAACGGAAGCACGACAAGCCCCTAATAATGTGACTGTCATGAAATATGGGGTAAATGATGTTGTTGAAAATTCAACTAGAGGGGGGAATGTTAATATTGATGTATGCAATGATACATGTGTGCATAAAAACAAAGTTGAATCACTGTTGTTGAAATCACCTGATATGACCTCTCCATCAACCGCAAGTCATATATACGTGGTCAGGCCAGCCCTGCGACATAGGCCTAAGGCAACTGATTGACAGATCACAGGTGGGGTGGCACGTAGCCAGCAGAATAAATGCACAAACAGGAAAAACCCAGTTAGGCAGCAACACCACAATGGTCCATTGAGATTGGCCCCAATAACGCGCACATGGTCGGAGGGGGGCATGTTCCCAAAACAACATAGAGTCAGATGCCACATGAAGTTAGGAACACTCAGCCAATCAGGACAGAGCACACACAGTACACGCAGTGATCACATGCTCCCCATGCCGGACAACTGGACACGTTACACAGTGGCCGTCATTGTCTCCATGCAAAGTAGAGGCCCACCTGCATTTGTTATCCGGTGGGAGCCATTTATGACTCCATGACTAGGCCTACATTCTTCTTCCTAAAAAGGGTCTATGAATTGTTTTATCATGCTCCTAGAAATGTATATAATGGTGCTTAAATTGATAGTACTTTGAGACAGTCCTCAGACCCGCTTCTGTAACTGCTCCCGGCCGAAGTGTTTGATTAAACCAACTGTTCCTGTTTTGCCAAAGACCTCTTGTCTTTGTTTTTTTAAGGTAAATTTACCAACAATTGTGCAGATTCAGACCAAAAGGGAAATAGTACACCAAGTTTCACGTTAGTTTCTTGTGAGGATTTGGGTGTACTATGTGATATGGCTGTGGGACCGTATCGTGGAGTACACTCGCAAATAGCGTCCTGGATCAAGTCAGTGTTATATACTTAACCTTAACTCAACCCTGTGGCAGGTATGGCTGCGAGCAGTAAAGCTTGGCAAAGGAATGTAGTGTAAAGCATTTAACAGCACCAAACAATAGAATAAGAAAGTCACACACCAATAAAGAGAAGCTATAATATATAAAAATAGAGCATATTTTTATGAATTTTTAGAGACCTATTGATCGTCAAAATCCACCTGAGGGTTCCGGAGATACAGATTTTCAACGTTTTTATCACTTTTAAATGCAACCGCAAACAAGCAATGTTTAACAAAAAAGTTTGTAAACTTTTCAAAAGTTTGAAAGAGTTAGTGTGGGTACTCTGGCCCGGTTTGGAAGACTAAATCTGGCAAGGAAATCGTCTGGGGGCCAGAGACAATACTTTGAACAGCTACCTGGCCACAGCAGAGCATTTTTGAAGCAAGTTCCAACTTTACAGGATGCCCGCCATAGAAATCAATGATGCTGAGGATACAGGCAAAAGATGCTGAAAGGATGCTCTGGTCATGGTGCGATCGGTGGTGGTGTCTCTGTGGTGGTCCCTCGGTGATAAGGGGTGACTTTGACGATGGAGGTCAGGGACCCTTAAAGTCCTCTATGTTCAAGTAGTTGGTCAGCCGATGCTGCGCTACTGGTCTCCTTGCACCACAGTTGGGGCAAAATCCTTAGTTGTGGGCTGGTGTCCCTTGAGTATGACAAATCCAGACTTGGATAGCACTACAGGGTCTGACAGGCATGGGTGCAACTGTTGGCTATCTCAGATTTGTCCTTTTGTACATCCGGTGACTGATAGTGGCAAAACTTCTGCGGTGGCTACCAACTTGTCAGGTTCAGCTCTTGTGTCCCTGAAGCTGGTTTCAGAGGATCAGCCGACTGATTCTTGGAGCCACTGCTGTGGATGAAGGCAGGAAACCAACTTTTCACCATGTCAGGAGCCACAGATGCAGTCCCAAGCTCACTAGCCCAAAAGTGCAGCAGGTGCAGTCCTCTCAACTGTGCAGCCTCTATTTGTGCGGGTTAATAACATTAGAGCAGTCCTTCTTCAGTCCTCTCTTTGATTCCAGCATGATATGAGGGGCAGGGTACCAAGGGTGCCACATTTATCCAGGAAAGTGCCCAGAGGGGACCACTCGGTCACAAACAAATGGACTATTGGGTCCCCTCCTACCTACTGACGTGTTTCCTGCAATGTGTGTCATCTAGCTATCCCAGAGTGCCCCATTCTTGCCCCTTTCAAAATGGCACAACCTTTCCTTTGTTGTCAGAAGCAAAGTAGCCCACCCTAGAGGTGTGGCTACCAGTGGGCTGCACTCCCACAGAAAAACCGGTTCAGGGATGAGTTTTCCTTCTCTGACTCTGTCTCCTATTTGTCTGCAGGAACAAAAGGAATCATGCTCAGGGCTGTTGTCACAGTCAGCCCTTCAAATGTGGCTTGCCTTGTGAAGCTCGCCTTTTGGGCTAACACCCTGAGTAGCCATCGTGGAAGAGGAGGTCTCACCTCGCTCTGCGGCAACTACCTTTGTTCCTAAGCCTGGGAGTCATTCACATGTCTTCCCATGTGGTCAGAAATCCGTCTGTGTGTCAGTGCCTTTGTGAGGCCACTTGACTAGCTGGAGTGTAGAGTGGCATCTTTCTAAAAGTTGCTAACTTTAATAGTGACTTTAAATCTGGCCTGGACATCGGATAAGATTTAATGCTATAAATAATTTGATACCTTACTCGAACTTGTTAGGTAGTCTCATTCAGAGGTTAGCCAGGCTGGGATTCCAGCCATTAACCCTGTGTTAGCCAATGGGGCTACTTACCCTATCCATAGAAAACCGACAATTTGGAAGTGTTGTGTTAAGACACATCGAAAATCATATGTCCTATTTAATAATATACGGCTCCCTGCCATAGGGCTCCATGTGCCTTCCTTAGGGGAGACTTACATATATCCTCAAGGAAAGTGGTGGAGGGAAGTGGTGGCTTTGCCATTAGGTGTAATGGCAAAGTCGAACTAGCAGTGTAAACACTGCCCTTTCAGTCTGCAGTGGCAGGCTGGAGTCCATTTTGTCCTTGACACCTGCAGAGTGGCACAAACACTGTTGCAGCCCTGGGTGCACACTCAGCTTTACATGCCCTGGGTACCCTGTGTACCATATACTTGGGACCAATTTGGTTTATCCAATTTATCATATCTTTTATATGGGGCTAGAACACTGCCACTGAGGTCTAGTTAGCAGACCTCAGTGCACTTTCAGAGCTAAAAAGGCAGAAGCATCTTTACAAAATTGTGGGGGCTAACATAAAAAAAAGCATTTGCAATGCAATAGGTCTCGCATTCACGCGAGTTCGAGCTATTGGCATTGCCTTTTATTTATGTTTTGGTTTTTAAAACATAAATAAAAGGCATTGTCATTTACAATACTAATAGCTCAAACTCTTGCAAATGCGAGACCTATTGCATTGCAATAAAGGGCCTTCTCGACCGCTTGTTAGATTGTAAATATCAGAGGAAGAAACCGGCCTGCGACGTCTTCTAAGTAGTGATAAATAGTGCAGTGAAGAAGATGTGTAAGTGTTGTAAATTACACAGACACAAAGTGTGAAGTGAGAGTTACATATGATTCAAGCTATAAACACTAACAAAGCGCTCCAACACCTTTCGCTCTGTGATTACACTGTCGCAGCTCAGGAGGAGGAGGGGGGCTATTTCCTGCCCTCTCCGTAATTTGAGTGTGCAGTGTGGCATTGCGTAATGTCATTGCTACCTTTGGCCTAATCAAAACACTCCAGCTGTAGTAGGGCCCTGGCATCACCTCCTGGTGCAGGGTGGGCTGTGCTTTATGGCAGGCATGGAGGGAGGGAGGGATGGCCTCAGCTGCAGCTCCGGCCTCCTACAGTTCCCCTGCTATTATTAGTGAGCAAGAGGTGAAGAGGTGGTGGTATTGGTATTTTTGGTGGTGGTATTGATATTGGTATTGGTGGTGGTAGTATTGGTGGTGGGGGTGGTATTGGTATTGGTGGTGGTATTGGTATTGGTGGTGGTGGTGTTGGCATTGGTGATGGTATTAGTATTGGTGGTGGTGGTATTGGTATTGGTGGTGGGGTATTGGTATTGGTAGTATTGGTGGTGGTATTGGTGATATTGGTGGTATTGGTGGTGGTGGTGGTATTGATGGTGGTGGTGGTGGTATTGGTGGTAGTTGTGGTATTGGTATTGGTGGTGGTATTGGTAGTGGTAGTGTTGGTATTGGTGGTGGTATTGGTGGTGGTGGTATTGGTGGTATCGGTGGTGGTGGTATTGGTGGTGGTGGTATTGGTGGTGGTAGTGGTATTGGTGGTGGTGGTGGTATTGGTGGTGCTGGTGGTATTGGTGCTGGTGGTATTGGTGGTGGTAGTGGTGGTGGTGGTATTGGTGATGGTATTGGTGGTATTGGTGTTGGTGGTATTGGTGGTGGTGGTATTGGTGGTGGTATTGGTGGTGGTGGTGGTATTGGTGGTGGTGGTATTGGTGGTGGTGGTATTGGTGATGGTATTGGTGGTGGTATTGGTGGTGGTGGTGGTGGTATTGGTGGTGGTGGTATTGGTTGTGGTATTGGTGGTGGTGGTATTGGTATTGGGGGTGTTGGTATTGGTGGGGGTGGGATTGCTGGTGGTGGTGGTGGTGGTGGTAGTGGTGGTATTGGTGGTGGTGGTGGTATTGGTGGTGGTAGTGGTGGTATTGGTGGTAGTGGTGGTATTGGTGGTATTGGTGGTGGTGGTATTGGTGGTGGTGATATTGGTGGTGATGGTGGTGGTAGTGGTACTGGTGGTATTGGTTGTTGTGGTGGTGGTATTAGTGGTGGTATTGGTGGTGTTGGTGGTATTGGTGGTGGTATTGATGGTGGTGGTATTGATGGTGGTGGTATTGGTGGTGGTGGTGGTATTGGTATTGGCGGTGGTATTGGTGGTGGTGGTGGCATTGGTGGTGGTTGTATTGGTGGTGGTATTGGTGGTGGTGGAATTGGTATTGGTGGTGGTGGTATTGGTGGTGGTGGTATTGGTGTGGTGGTATTGGTGGTGGTGGTGGTATTGGTATTTGCGGTGGTATTGGTGGTGGTGGTGGTATTGGTGGTGGTTGTATTGGTGGTGGTGGTATTGGTGGTGGTATTGGTGGTGGTGGAATTGGTATTGGTGGTGGTGGTATTGGTATTGGTGGTATTGGTGGTGGTGGTATTAGTGGTAGTGGTGGTGGTACTGGTGGTGGTGGTATTGGTGGTGATGGTATTGGTGGTGGTGGTGTTGCTGGTGATGGTATTGGTGGTGGTGATATTGGTGGTGGTGGTGGTATTGTTGGTGGTATTGGTGTTGGTATTTATGGTGGTGGAGGTGGTGGTATTGATGGTGGCGGTGCTGGTGGTATTGGTGGTGGTGGTATTGGTGGTGGTATTGGTGGTGGTGGTATTGATGATGGTGGTGGTATTGGACGTGGTGGTAGTATTGGTGGTGGTATTGGTGGCGGTATTGGTATTGGTGGTGGAGGTGGTGGTATTAGTGGTGGTGGCATTGGTGGTGGTATTGGTGGTATTGGTGGTGGTGGTGTTGTTGTTGTTAATAAAACAGTCTTTTGAAAACCACCCATCAGGTGGCTTTAGTACAGATGACATGTAACACAGATGTGCTGTTGTCAGCTTCAGCCCATTAGCACAGGATTATGTGCTAACTGGAATTCACATGACTTAATTCGCTAATCATTTCTAAATCCATTTTACTTGGGGGGAGTTGAAACAGACACTAGATAATGCCAGGTTAAAGTGATTGAAAGCAGGCGCCCGTGTTACGGGGGCGGCCGTGATGTTTAGAAAAACAGAAGCGGTTTCAGCTGAAGCAGCGCATGTCCAGCCTGTAGTAAGAGAAACTCAATAAAGTAAATAGTACTTACAGACTAAATAGGGGGGCATTTGGGGCACGCGAGAAATATAAGTGAGCTGCCAAAGACAGAACACACAAAAATATTTTGCTGATGTAATGGAAATTTCTGCTGGAGCTTAAGGTACATGCAGCACACTCTTTTTTATTTTTTAAATCAAACGTAATTGACAAGAATGATAACTTTCTCCCAAAAAAGTAGGAACTGTCCATCGAATGTCGAGACAGGTGGTAACAATCCGAGCAAAGTGCCCTGTGAGAAAAAGCATCACTAGCTGTTAGTTTAAGCATACTACGACAACCCAACACACTCCTATCGTATCTCATAGAGCGGAGTTTATTTATTTATGTATGTTCAAATAAAAACTATAATGCCCATTTATTTATTAAATAAAACAGATTACATCTCTGTTGATGTTTTTCTCTATATTCGCAAAAGAAATGACATTGACGATCCTTCTGTAAAACAGATTTCAGCACCACAATGAAGCCGATCAACAACAAAAATGTTGTCAACTTCTGAGGACCCCCAAGGTGATATAAATCACTTCTGGCAGAAAATGAAAATGTCTGCGTTCTGAGTGTGTGGGTGGGGTGAAAGTGTGTGGTGTGGGTTGGGGGCGGGGGTGTTACAGGTGAATTTTAATTTTGACATACCAAGGGCATTAAAAATAAAATCCTGAAATGCGAACGGGGTGGAAGTCTACATGCAACAGAAGCGGGGGCTCCTTTGCTCAGAGACAGGCTGTGCCGTGTGAAGGGGGCACCCACCGGCTCCCAGAACAGCTCTCATTTTGGAGAGGTTTTTGTTTCCACACCTCAGATTCCTGCCTAAAGCTCTGTGTCAAGCTTTGCTCCGACGATGCTCTGTCCTCTTCGCACACCCTTCCTACCCTTGAAATTATGTAGCGCTCCACAAATGACACCATGTCGCCATGTTGCTGCTTTCCCAGCACTCTGAGGAGCGGAGAGAAGGAACACCTCTCTCGGAGCCTCCTGCCTTCACGTTTCTTTCCTTTCTGCGCTAAAGACGTTTAAACAAATAAATATTTGCAATGCCATAGGTCTCGCATTTAAATGCGAGACCTATGGCATTGCAAACAAACGGCCGCCATTGTTCCTGCTTCGAAAGTGAAAGCGAGCATGGCGCGCTGAATGTAAGCGAAGAAAATTGTCATGCTAAATGTAGGAGAAGCTCAATAAAGAAAAAAAGTACACGTCCTGTGTAACAACCAAGTAAATGAGCCAGTAGCCATGGAGGATACAAATGACGACATGGCCGTACTAAGGAGGGACTAACAAGCCTATTAAGGAATCAAACGCCAGCATTTACGAAGGACAAAGACATAAGCCAATGAAAAATATGGGCGGGGCTTCTCCTCCATACTCTACCTACAACAGATCGCCAGAGCAGCGCTTGCGCACTGGCTCAGGCTCAACCTAAAAAGAGGCATTTCCTTAGGCCTGTTATTTCTAAAGGGGGAGTTAATAGTTTCATGTCTGCTGACAGACATACTGGGACTGGTATCAAAAAAGAGTTGTGTGGCTTTCAAACTTACCAATGACTACAAATCTGTCATTTTATCAATGTGGAATGCAAATATGAAAATTGAGTTTGTTGCAGATAATTCCATTGCTGTTGCATGCCACACAACTTCCTATATAATAGTATCTGAAAAGGCAGAAATGAAAGATGCATGGGGAGAGATCTCAGCAGAGAAATTTAAAGAAATTGTGTAACTTCAGTTTGAAGATGCTTTCACACAAGGAGATTGGTTCATATGAAATGTGTGATCATAATAGTTCTCCTAGTTAACACCATAAGAGAAATAACATTTTTTCACCAAGTTTACGTCCAGCATCAAGAGAAAAACAAGCATTTGCAATGCAATAGGTCTCACAGTTTTTAGAGTTAGAGGAGTTGTAAATGACAGTGTCTCTTATCTATGTGTTTTGGTTTGGAGTGCGGTGGATGTATGAACAGAGAAACCGCTGCAGCACTGTCTAGAGAACTTAGAATGAGGAATTACAGATGAGACCAGAGAAGCAGGTAACAGCACTGTGTAGAGGACTTAGAATGAGGAATTACCGATGGGACGAGAGAAGCAGCTAGCAGCACTGTCTAGAGGACTAAGAATGAGGAATTACCAATGGTACCAGAGAAGCAGCTAACAGCACTGCCTAAAGGGCTAAGAATGAGGAATTACCACTGGGAACAGAGACACATATGCAGCACTGCCAAGAGAACTTAAAATGTGGGAATTTCCAATTATCAGCACTGTCTGGAAGACTTAGAATGAGGAATTACCACTGTGCCACAGACACAGCTGCAGCACTGCCTAGAGGACTTAGAATGAGGGTTTACTGACGGGACCAGAGTAGCAGCTAGCAGCACTGCCTAGAGGACTTATAATAAGGAATTACCAACAGGACCAGAGAAGCAGCTAGCAGTACTGCCTTGAGAACTAAGAATGAGGAATTACCACTGGGACCAGAGAAGCACCTGTAGCACTGTCTAAAGGACTTAGAATTAGGAATTACCAATGGGGCCAGAGAAGCAACTGCAGCACTGTATATAGGACTAAGAATGAGGAATTACCACAGGGACCAGAGACGCAGCTGCAGCACTGCCTAGAGGGCTAAGAAAGGGGAATTAGCACTGGGAACAGAGACACAGATGCCACATTTGTGACCAGGAAAATGAAGAAGATTTACAGCCCTGTTTACAGAAACGGAGCAACAGAGCTCCGAGCGAGTGAAAGATAATTAATGCTAAAAACGAAACCTTGGGTGAAAGGGAGCTAGCGAGTAAAGTCAAATTTCTAACTTTGTCACTGCTCAATTTGATCTTGAGTACCCCAGACTCTGTAGATTAAAAGTGTAAGCTAAGGTGCGAAAGGGAAAACACACGGAGAAACGGTGGTTGTTAGGGGAAGGCAGTAACACTGGTCAGCTGCTCACGTTTGCAACATTTCCAGCACACCAGGAAGGCAATCAGAAAAAATAGTGCGCAAAACAAACTGAAATGGACAGAATCAATGAGCCCTGTAACAGGGCTAGTCGCTATGGGAGGGTACGGCAGACCAAAAGCAGGGACAAATGGGCACGATTTACAATTCAAAAGTAAGGAATTTAGAAAGGCACCCAGAACAACCAATGAATGACAAGCAATGGGCCGGCTTGAAGAACATGTACTGAATACACCATGCCTCACAGCACATGCACGCTGCTAGTCTCGACCTAAAAATGCTTCACACATCTGGCCCTTAATGTTTTGGTTTGGAATGTGGCGGATGTATGAACAGAGACACAGCTGCAGCACTGTGTCGAGGACTTAGAATGAGGAATTACA